>CM040181.1:28403807-29603807 GCA_022606695.1 Vaccinium macrocarpon | reverse complement strand
TATATTTTATCTCGCAGCAGTCTATTTGGCGCAAATAATGGGAGGAGCATCGAGCGAGCAACTACCCCATAAAAAATCTACCCATTACAAATCAAAGTAAATATTCGAATGATAGTTTTTGTACAACCCCTAAAAGAGCCAAAATATCTAACACTAACAACTTTTTCCCTGCATGTGGGCATGGGTCTTTCGAAAGTGACATGCCTCTCCTCTTCCAAAGAAAAGCCATATCTCCTTTACTTGGGCGGATGGAAAAATTAACTGACCGTAATGATAAAGTTCATGTGCTTCTAGTCTTAAATATAATATCAATTTCTTGAGAAAAACGAAAATTTTCAAAGAAATAATTTTAAACGGTGGTGATGACCCCGAAAAGAGGGTATTCCCATTGCTAGGAAAAAAGTGTTATATTAGGTTAGACCACCTTTCTTCTTGGTTTTTGTGGATATATGATTTGTTGATGATTGACACCTGGCTAATTACTTTTTCAAAAAAAAAGAAAAGTCACCTGCAGTGGAGTAGCCAGAATATTGTACTAGTGAGGGCACAATACAAAAATTTCAGTACTTTCCTTGTGTTAAAATTAAAATCTTTCTTTAATAATCTAACATGTCTTGATTTTCATTTGAACTTTTCTTCAAAATATATTCCTACTTGAATAATGCTTACCTATAGTATATTATCTTCAACGCAATGGAAAGAGAGTTACTGATAGATGAAGAGAAGAGAAATAAGGGAGATTGTAAGAAAAAGTCTCGTTTGACTTACATTATAATTACAATTTCAAAAAACACGTAACAGTTTCTAGGAAAAATTTTGGTGAATTGAATCTTGCTTATAAGTAATTAATTATTCAGTGGTCTTGAGGGATCACCACCTAGTGCCCTAACACCATTTGCCATGACTTTTTTTATCGGCCTTCATCATCACATATTTAGGTGAAACTCATGTATTTTGTCTTGAGTCCCACATAAATATGTACAGAGAATAACGTTATAACACCATCTACCATATTTTTCTACAAACGGAAAAAAAAAAAAAAAAGTTGACACAAAAATCCAGTGAGGACACAGGCCCTCACTGGTCTCCAAGTGGCTCTGCCACTGGTCACCTGGCTAATTACGCTCTTACTTGGAGGCATAAGAACCAAACTTTATTTTTTCATAGAAGCCTTATATACCTGGTTCTTTTGAACTACGAAGAAAATTTCATTAATCGTAAAATACAGAGACATGAAATCAATACAATAAGAAAAGACAGAGAACAAAACGAAACAAGACGCACAAATGTTGGCAAGACCGAAAAAAAAGATAACCAAAGCAAAATAAATTGATCAGATGATTCCCATCTTCCCAAGGTCTGAGCACTAACCAAAACAAAAAAAAATACCTTGATTTTTGGGGTCATTCTAATCCCTTTATTTACTTGGGAAGAATGGATCTCCATTGGTTTGTCAAAATCTTGTTCACGTGAGCTTGGGCCAATCACGAAAAATATTTCATGTTTTTTCGCATGCATGTGGACCGGTCACCAACAATAATGCATGTCATTAGTATATATTATTAAGAATTTATAATTAAGGAGGTAAATAAGGTTAAGCTGAACTAAACCAAGATGTTTATGCTCAGTATGATCTACTTTTATTGGAATTTTCTCTTTTGGTCAGGAATTAAGAAAGTCGGTTGTCGAATCGATCGAGTTCTACCATCTCTCCTGAAAATAATTGGTGCTAGAAAAGACTTATATTTTGGTGTTAGGAAAGGTCCATCAAGTCTCTTATGGTTTTGGACATTGCATCCTTACGTCCATATTTAAGGAGATTGCAGAGAGCAGCATTATATTGCCAACCATCCCTCTATCAGGATTAACGCTCCTGTGATTCGAAGTTTATGACCTCCAAGCTCTGTTTACCGTTCCATATTTTGGACTGAGTTCTACGTACTATCTCTCGCAAAATAAATTGGTAATTGCAATCAAGTATTTCACTTAAATCATTTATGGCATTGGATATTGCACCCGTAGAGTTTGTTTTAGAACCTTTAGATGGAGCTGTGTGTTCCCTGCAAAAGTAATCAGTGTGCCATACAGTTCCTCGATTGGCAGATCATTGTGAATTGTTCAACGTCAATGCTCTGGATGTTGAATGAAAGAAGCATGGGAATGTGCACATAAATCAAAATGATTCTTGGATCTGCCCTCGTTGATGCCTTCTGGCTTTGATTTGAGGGCATGATTCTGTAGCAAAGGTGACGGTATAGGGGAACCACTGTTCCAATGGTATTCTGTGAGCAGCCACTTTATGCATTTATTGCCAAAGGTTAGTTCTGTCTCCAATCCATCTGTTTCAGTGATATTCTGGAAGCAGCCACTTTGTGCATTTATTGCCAAAGGTTAGGTCTGTCTTTTATCTCCCGCCCATACCCCCAATTATTGGGTACTAAATAGGTTATGTTATTGTTGTTGTGTATTGGCAGATCATTGTGACCGGCCCTCACTTGTTATCCAAGAACAACATATGGTGATCATTTTATATCGGGTGATTTACCTATATATCCCTTCGACTTTACGCAAAATGTCATTTTGGTCCTTCATGTTTCAATTTTGACATAAAAACCCTTTAATTTACGATTTTCGTTGCAATGTGATCCAAATCTTGATCTCTATTAGTTTTTTGGATGGAAATACAACAAATGCCATCCACGTGATGACCACTATTGAGGGCATTTATGCCACTTCCCCTCCCAAACCCTTTTCTAATCGTCCCCTCTCTCTCTCATCAATTCTGTCCATCCCTAAAACCCCCAAACCTTAACTCGAAAATGCGGAACTGATGAATTCGTGAAAATGAAGCATCAAAACAGCGATAAGGTCATGAAATACAGTTGTACATAGGACGATCGAGAGGTAAATGCAGTGTTTTTGGTTGAAGAATGGCAATGCATTCAAACCCAGCCCTAGGTAAGTCTTTGTTTAGGTTTTTTCTGTACTTAAAAAAGATGTTTCTTATATATTATACCTTTCTCTATAATCGAGAAGCACAATGGTTGTATCATTTGTTTAATCCCTTTTTGTTTTACTTTATCTCCTTTCTTGCTGAATTGTGGTCCGCATTGCGATTTTCAAAGTGCAGGACCCGAGCACTACTTCTCCATACAGATTCATCATGGGGGTAAGTTTGTTAACATGCCTAGAATAAATTATGTTGGTGGGTCTGTGGATTATGTAGATGACTGCCACCTTGATAGATTTGGGTTATTAGAAATGGGTGATATTGTCGAGAAATTGAGGTACAGTGGTATGATAAATTATTACTATGTGTTGACTGGGAAAAGCATTAAAAATGGGTTGAAAATGTTATTGACAGATTGGGATGTACTAGATATGATAGAACAACTTCCTCCAAGTAGGGCAGTGGATTTATACATAGACCCTGTTAATCCCCTTGCAATGATGACTAAAGGTAGTTCATTTGAGAAATGTGGGCCAAGTGAGAAGGGTGGGCCAAGTGATAAGGGTGGGCCTAATGAGGGCGTCCAAGAAGAGGTACACTTTGATGATGTATATCTTGAGGATGTAGACATAGAAGGACCATTTTTGGGAAAATCAAGAACAATAATAAATAGGAGACACATAAGGACAATTGGCCAATAGTAGTGATACTAAATCTCAAGTGTCTTTTTTTGAAGATAGTGACTATTTGCAGGAAAATGATAATGAGTTGTTTGATGCTTTTGTTGATGAAGGGACTAAAGTTGATGACTTGTTTGAATGGGGAGGGATAGGAAACAAAAAAGGAAAAGACAAAGAGGTGAATGATGAGGAGAATTATGGAGATGTTTCATCAGATGAGCTCCATAGTGTGCATTCAAACTATGATGATCATGGGAAGGACAAGTATCCTGAGTTTAGAGCTAAAACTGATATGGGAAAGGTTCAATTTTGTGTAGGGATGAAGTTTGCCTCAGCAAAAAAGTTTAGGCAAGCAGTGAGAGAGTATGCAATAAAAGAAGGGAAACAAAGGGAAAAAAATAAAGTTCAAAAAGAATGGGACAACAAGTGTAAGAGCAAAATGTCCTGTGAAGGGTTGTACCTTGGAAATTTTTGAGTCACTTGCACAGAGAGGAGAGTCATTTCAGGTGAAGTCTTACAAAAGTGAACACAGTTGTGTAAGATCATTCAAAGTGAGACATGTAATATGTTTGAGGAACTTTGAATGGTTGTTGTCACCCTTGTTGTCTTGTTTAGCTTTTGAATGGCATTGTACCATTTTAGGTCATTTTTGTGTTTCTTTATCAGATTTACCTATTCAGTCAATGGCATTTTGCACTTTTTTGGCATGATAGCCTTTGAATGGTTGTTGTCACCCTTTTTTTTTTTTTCTTAGTTGTCTATTCAGTCAATGGCATTTTGCACTTTGTCAATATCTATTATGGTTTGATGATAGGAACAACAATTTAGATAGACAATTACCATACATTACCCATAATTACATTCTTCCATGTTCCAAAGGCATCTAGTAGTACATCAACCTTACACTTTCCAAAAAGTAAACCCAAAACAGATTGGTAAACCTACTTCCACCTTCTTCATTGATGTGCCTAATTCATAAGAGAGATGATAAGCAATATCACAATCATCCAAGACAGAACCAAAACCTCAATGTAAAGCCTCTCCTTTGCCCTGTAGCTTGCCACCTTATTCTCTAACAAATTCACCCTCCTCAGCAATCCGAGTATGATCTGCCTTGATCTTTCTCACATGGGAAGGTCAAACCAAACAAAAAATCCACAAGACTCAATTTCCAATAAAAGTAAACACCAAAAGAATACATTGTACCGATAAAAATGAGAAGAAGAAGATTATCAATGAACTCATACCCCAGATTTTTTGCAGTGGAGAAACCTCCTTCCCTGATTTATAGACATCCATGAGGTGGTCAAGCGAACAGGGGTACCACAATCACAGAGCCTTTGGTCCAACCTCTGATGGTTTCCTGTTTGGGAGGAAGACGACATTGCAAAAGGAAGGGGAAGGAGAAAGGCAAATGGAAATGGGATGAGGCAGTTTTGGGGGGAAAGGGCTAGGGTAGTATTATATATAGGGGGTCCATTTTTGGCAGGAATATTTCCCACCAGGAGACCTGGAGTGAAAGGAGAAGGGTTTGGGAGGGGAAGTGGCATAAATGCCCTCAATGGTGGTCACGTGGATGGCATGTGTTGTATTTTCGTCCAATAAACTAACTGAGATCAAGATTTGGATCACATTGCAACGAAATCGTAAATTGAAGGGTTTTTATGTTGAAAATGACATTTCACGTAACGTCGAAGGGATATATAGGTAAATCAGCCTTTTATATCATTCAATGCTCTCACATTCACTTCTAGAAAGATTCTAATTTGGCAGTTCATAGAAGTGTTATATTATGTAGTTTAATTTGAAATGTGTATGATATATACCTCTTGAAATATATAAAAATATGTTGTAACCTCAATATGTATATTCATTGTTGTTTTAATTTAGTATTTTACATCAATATGTATTATTATTTGATTTGTCATTGATGACTTTATCATCACCTCTAGGTGATATTATCAAGACTCCTATTGTGAGTAATCCCTAAATTTCGGTGGGATACTTTGACTTTGTTGAAAAACCACTTTTGACTAATTTTCTCCTATTTTTTCTCCAAATAATCAGCATTTCCCGAACCAACCAATGTATACTTATTTATAAACTAACGTTGGTTGCTTCCTATTTTTCTCTCCACAATATTAGAAGATAGCCAGATTTTCTACAACTGATTAACGTTAGTCTTTTGTGCCTATATATACATGTTATACTATGCTTGGTTTTTCATTAAACCTACTGCCATCTATATAGAAAACAAAACCAAAGTCTAATTCTTATATATTCCTACTTCACTTGTTCATATTTTGATCAGTTAATATGTGTGTGTGTGTGTGTAATTTCTGTTGATTTCAAAAGGATTTCGAGTGTCGGGAAACAATTTGGTTCATGAGTTTACTTTGATGCACAGAAGGAGACTCGGAGGTCGTTTTACCTTAGGGAAGAAACGCCATTCAACCCCATGCAGAAGGGGGTATATCTTTTCCAAGGAGAGTGTTATTCGCATGCCTCAACCATTACCCCACAAGCTATTCCAATCTTTTCTCTACTAATATTAATTTGCTAGTTTGTTTTATTATTTGTTGGGATTTAAATTCAACAGATTATCCTAATTTTAAAATTACTCCAATAATCTCAGGAAAGATATTTGTTAGAGTTTTCTATTAGAGTTAATTTGCCTAATTGTTGAGTATCATTATTATTTTTTTAAAGATGGCATTTGATGAGTCAAATTCTTGCAAGCCAAAGAAGTTCAATGCCCAAAATTTAGATGTTGGCAACAAAAAATGAAATTTTGACTAACCACTTTGGCTTTATATTATGTGATTCACAAGGCTTTTGGCTTCAAAAGAAAAATAAAAAAAGTGGAACTTCTAAGGCTATTGAAATTGTTGAAACTGGCATGGATTCGACCCCGTCGAAATTTTTTTTTACCGATGATAGATGATGGTTTTCATAAGAAAGATTATTTGTTTCATGGCCGAATTTTGAGTGCATTGTCCAACATTTTTTGCACTAGTAAGACATCCATTGAGTTGTGGGAAGCACTTGAATTTAAATATGGGACAGAAGATGTGCTGGTCTTAAACAGTATCAAGCGAAAAAAAAAAAATTTACTTCCAAATGGTTGCTGGAAAGTCAGTAATTGAACAAGCCCATGAGTTTCAAAATATTCTCTATGATCTTAGGAAAAAAGGAATGGACTTGAATGATATTTTTCTTTTTGCTTCCTTCGTTAAAAATTGCCTCCTAAATGGTCTGAATTTAGAAGGGAACTAAGCAAAAACCCGATGATTATAATTTTGATGATCTAATTGTGTCTCTAAATATTGAGGAGAAACATTGGGAAAGAGTAGGTGATACTCTTGTTTAGGAATTTTGGGTTAAAGCCCTCACAGTAGAAAATCTTCATAAGCCTAAGCATCAAAATTTTAAGAAGACTAACTTTACTAAAAAAATTGGGAGGCATAACAACTATAATAATAAACCAAAAGGCAAAAATATTATTTAGGGAAAGTTAGTGCCTTGTTGGGTGTGTGAGTTGTCTAATCACAAAGCCAAGGATTGCTATTATCACAAAGGTCAACCTTCTAAGGCTCATGGTCCTTATGTAGCTCCAGAACCTAAAGCCAATGTTGTTATTGTGGGGGCAAGCTCTTGTATCCCTAATAACAAGTACTTTCTTAGTGTCCTTGGGTTAAAAATTGTTTTCAACTCAAATGATTGGTTTATATACTCGAGTGCTAACATTCATGTGTGCGCTAATAAAAATATTTTTTCATCTTATTATCAAGAATCAGGCACAAGAACTGTAAATATATGAAAAATGGGTGCATGGCCAAGGTACTAGGAGAATAAAAAGTTAGTTTGAAGTTGACCTCAGGTAAAGTCATTACCTTAAATGGATTATTGCATGTTCCAGACGTTAAGAAAAATCTAGTTAGTGCATCTTTATTAATTCATCATGGTTTCAAGGTTGTTTTGGAGTAGAATAAAGTTGTAATTACTAAGAATGGTAGTTTTATTGTTAAAGGTTATTTAGTTGATGGTTTGTTTAGTTTTAATGTTGTGAATTTTGATTCGAACAAAATTCCTTGTTTTTCATACATAGAGGTTTCCGTTTCTAATGTTGAATGTTGTGATACTTGGCATGGGAGACTCGGGCACGTCAATTTGAAAACTATTACAAGGATGATGAACTTAGAACTTATTCCAAAATATGTGATTAGTGTGAAGGGAAAAAGTCAAGTTTGTGTACAAGCTAAACTAGCTAAGAAGCCTTGTAAATCAATTGTAAGAGATACGACTTTATTAGAGCTTATACATAGTGACACTTGCCACCTAAATAACCTGCTTACTCGTGGGAGTCAAAGATAATTTATAACCTTTATTGATGATTTTTATAAATATTGCCATGTATATTTAATCTATTAGAAAAGTGAGTTATTTGACAAGTTTAAAATGTTTAAGGCACGAGTAGAAAATCAGTTGGAAAACAAAATAAAAATATAAAGGTCGGATAGAGGGGGCAAATTTGCACTCACTGAAATGGGAGATTTTTGTGAAACGCATCGTATAATTTATCAACAAACTCCTCCTTAACCTCAATCCGATGGAGTAGCGGAATGTAAAACCAGAACTTTAGTATTCAATGTTAGCTAGTTTTGGTTTACCGAACAACTTGTGAGGTGAAGCATTATATGGTGCTTGTCATATTTTGAATAAAGTGCCTTACAAATATTCTCACAAAACTCCTTACAAACTTTGGAAAAATCAAAAGCATAGCTTAAAATATTTCATAGTGTGGGAGTGTTTGGCTGAGGTATTAGTACCTTCTCCAAATAAAAGAAAATTTTGGGTGAGAGTATTTCTCAACATAAATATTCTCAAATAATTGGATCTTTAATGTATCTATCTAATTGCACATGGCCTGATAATTCTTGTGCTATTTGTAAGTTAAGCCGTTATACTTGTAGTCTTACCTTAAAACACTGGAATGCAATAGAAGGATTTTTAGATACCTTAAGGGTAGAACAAATTATGGTATTAGCTATTGTAGATTTCCTAGTGTTTTAGAAGGATTCACATATGCTAATTGGATTAGTGATTCAGACAAAACAAGGCAATTAATGATTATATTTTAACACTAGGTGCTGGTGCAATAACTTGGAAATCATCTAAGCAAAACATTACATCTAGATCCATGATGGAAGCCAAATTTATTGCGTTGGATTTGACTTGTAAGCTGAATGGCTAAGGAACTTATTGATTGATTTTCCTTTATTTGATAGTCTTATTCCTGTAGTTTCTATACATTGTGACAAGCAAAATTGCCAAGGCTAAAAATGCAAATTTTAAATAGAAAAAGAGATATATCATAATAAGACACAATTCTATTAAACAATTGTTGTCTTAAGAAGGGGTTGCACCCGATTTTGTGAGGTTTGAAAAGAACATAGCAGACCTTTTTACTAAAGGCTTAGTGCAAAGGCTAGTCTTTGAATCATCGAGGGGAAATGGACTAAAGCCTATAAGTTAGTCTCCTCGACTGACACCTAATCTTTGTGATTGGAGATCCCATGAATAAAGTTCAATAAGTAACAACTAAGTTGAATGGTGACTAGGTAGAGCACTGGAAATATTAGAGGGGAATCCCTGGTCCTATTCCTATGGTGATAGTGCTCATATTGTGTGACAATAAGAAGAGATTAGCTCTGAATGTGTCCAAGGTAGGATTTCTACGGGGTGTTTGGTCACAAACTACCCTTGGAGGACACACCTATATGAGTGTGGTAGTGGGGTTGTAGCTATGGGATATTAGGCTATTTTCTAAAGACACTCATAGAATGAGATACGTGCGCGTGACAGTCTTACACGCAAAACCGTTCAAGAACCATAATGTAGGATTGAAATCAAGGGCCAAGTTCAAGAATTTATTCACCACGGTTCTTTGAGTTAAAACTTGCTAAAACTGCTCTAGACACTTACACCCATTGCGCAGTAAAAGCACTCTTGTAAAATTTTAAATTAAGTGGGAGTTGTTGTTTTAATTTAATATTTTCCATCAATGTATTATTATATGATTTGTCATTGGTGCCTTTATTATTACCCCTAGGTGATGTTATCAGGACTCCTATTGTGAGTAATCCCCAAGTTTTGGTGGGATACCTAGAGTTTGTTGAAACACCACTCGACTCATTTTGTCCTAATTTTTCTCCACATAATCAGAACTTTCCAAAGCAACCAATGTATACTTTTGTTGTTTATAACCTAACGTTGGCTGCTCCCTATTTTTTTCTCCACAATATTAGTTAGAGAAAATCCAGCTATCTTCTAATATTGTGGAGAAAAATAGGAAGCGGCCAACGTTAGTTTATAAACAACAGAAGTATACGTTGGTTGGTTTGGGAAGTTCTGATTATGTGAAGAAAAATTGGGAGAAAATGAGTCAGAGTGGTGTTTCAACAAACTCTAGGTATCCCATCGAAACTTGGGGATTACTCATAATAGGAGTCCTGATAACATCACCTAGAGATGATAATAAAGCCACCAATGACAAATCAAATAATAATACATTGATGGAAAATATTAAATTAAAACAACAACCCCCACTTAATTTAAAATTTTACAAGAGTGCTTTTACTGCGCAATGGGTGTAGGTGTCTTCCGGACTTGAACCTACACTTCGTGTTAGCAAGTTTTAGCTTGAAGGACCTAGTGAATAAAATCTTGAACTTGGTCCTTGATTTCAAACCTACATTATGGTTCTAAAACAGTTTTGCGTGTTAGACGGTCACACGCACGTATCTCATTTCTATAAGTGTCTTTAGAGAATAGCCTAATTTCCCACAGCAGCGACCCCACTGCCACACTCATATAGGTGTGTTCTCCAAAGGTAGTTTGTGACCAACACCCTATAGAAATCCTACCTTGGACACATTCAGAGCTAAGCTCTTCCTATTGTGACATAACATGCAAATAACATGAGCACTATCACCATCGTCCCCTTCCCATCCAAACCCTTAAAATGCGGACTTCGTTCAAACCTCATAGATCCCAATCAAATTTTCATGATCCGAACCGTCCAATATGTTCGAAAGTTATTTTTAAGGGTTTATGCTAGAAATCACAAAAAACAAATATTGAGAAGGGCTTCATCTGAACAATTTTTCATAAAGTAGTTTTCATAAAAAAATTATATATACAATTTTTATGAAAACTGCTCAGATCAAGCCCTTCTTAGCATTTTTTTTGGTTGATTTCTTGTAAAGACCCGTAAAAACTCCCTTTAAACACATTGGAAGGTTCAGATCATCAAAATTCGATCAGGATCTATGAGGTGCGGACAAATTCCACATTTTAAGGGTTTGGATGGAAAGTTTTGTGTTTGTATATATATATATATATATATATATAGCCGGATTTTCTAGTCCACACCTCCCGTAAATAAGGAAATAATGGTTTTTTTTAGTTGCAAATTATTTTTGAAAAACCCGAGCCATCCAATGTGTTAAGACAGTTCTTTTGACAACTGCTTGGATCAAGCCCTTCCCGGTATTTTTTTTGAGCTTCCCGACCAAGTTTCGATGATCTGAACCGTTAGATATGTTTAAAATGTGTTTTTAAGGTCCTCTAAGAAGATTCGTCCAAAAAAAATACCCTGAAGGGCTTCATCCAATCAGTTTTTGTCAAAAACACTATATATAGCGCTTTTAACAAAAATTGATCGGATGGGGCCCTTCCGGGTATTTGTTTTGGACAAATCCATGCGGTGGACCTTAAAAACACATTGTAAACACTTCTAACGGTTCGGATCGTCAAAATTCAATTTGGAAAGTGGAAAAATTGCTTTGTTCTCACTTTATTTAAAATTAGGGATCTCTCATTAGAAGTTGATCATATATATATATATATATATATATATATATATATATATATATATAATTGTGACTGATTTCATACTAATTTTAATTGTTAGAAAATAATTTGGTTTGTGAGTTTACTTCGCTACACAGAAGGAGACTCAGAGGTCGTTGTATCTGAGGGAGGGAACGCCATTCAACCCGGTGCAGAAGGGGGTGTATTTTTCCTAAGGAGAGCGCTATATATTTTCGTGCCTCGACCATCAACCATCAACCCACAGGTTATTCTAATCTTTTCTCTACTAATATTATTTTGCTAGTTTGGTTGTTTATTATTTGTTGCCATTTAAATTCAACAGATTATCCTAATTTTATAATTACTCCAACAATATTATCAAAGTTGATTCTAGAATTTGTTAGAGTTCATCCACATCGCTTACATAATGCACCTAAGCTTGGTTAATATATTCTAGAGGCTAATCCACCTATTGCAAATTAGTTTTATGGTAGAATCCTACAAGAAATCTACTATGGTATCGGAGCTAGGTCTTGAGTTGCCTCACCTTGCATGGTTGTCACGTCACCTCATCAATTCATAACTTCATATGCATCCATGCTGAACATGAGGAATTTAATTTTCTCAACAGTACCCTCCCTTCTATTTGTTGAGATAGTGTCAATCCCACCAACAAGTGATCTCTTCCTTACCAAAAGTGTATTACAGGGGTGAGACCTACACTATTTCCACCAATAAAGGGGATGATAATGTTCACCCTCTTTTATGGAGGGTGAACAAAATTGCACTCGCACATGAGAGGGAGTTTTAGACTTTAACCCAGATCACTTACATAAGCCACCCAATCTTGGTTAATATAGGCTACTTCACCAATTGCCAATTGGTTTTAGGTTTGAACCTATTTCTCCAAAAAAAACTTCCCCAACTAGGCAAGCGATGAAGTGTGGGTGTGCTAGGAGTGTGAGACAATCTAAATTTCGTTAAAGCCTAAGTGCCTTGATCTGACTTCTAGAGTAACAATGGTGTTTAGCCTATGGGTGAAACTGAATAATGGTTCGTGGTTTGCCTATTTACGAGGACTTAATAATTTCTCAACAATTTTCAGAACGAGAGAACAACTAAATAAAAATCAACTTCGTTCAATGACACAAAGTGATAAAGTGGGTCCCAAAAATTATGTGTTAGAGAGTTGCTAGGTAGAGAGCAGACAGTTTGGTCCATTTGAAATTGTTAGGAATATTTTTAGTGTTACTTAAAGTTGAAAAAATGTTAAAAATGGGACCCATTCTCCCGAGAGAGGAGAGATAAAAAGGGAGCATGGGTCCCACTTTTAATGTTTTTTCAACTTTAATTCAATACTACCGAAACCGTTACGTGTCGCAAAACTGGTATTTAAAACCTTGCTCTTCTCTTCCCTCTTCCCTCTTCTCTTTTCCTTTCTCAATCTCTATTGTCCATCTGACCCAACCTCTGTCACACCCCTCTTTCACTTTTCGATCTCCCATGCATTACCTCCCTCTTCACAGTTGCAAATAGTCCTGAACTCGTAAAGGGTTGTTCTACGTAATGAACACTCTAAAGTGGCCAAATGGAGTGCAACAAAGTGCAAAAAAATGGTTGTCTTGCATTTGCAAGAAAATCTAACCCTTAAATGGGTCCAAAGTGGTCAAATGTGGATGGTCGAAGTCTTGTAAACAAACTTATATTTATAGGCTCCAAATCATTTGTGCAAGTTTTGTTGTGCGGAAGTGTTATCAAACACAGAAAATAGATATGATTTACACTACATAATTAAACAAACCAGAGACGAGAGAGAGAGAGAGAGAGAGAGAGAGAGAGAGAGAGAGAGAGAGAGAGCAAATATAGAGAACACAGAGAATTTTCATTGTTCAACAATGAAAACCTACTCCACATGCAGCCAGATGATCGAGGGTTTCACTAGTCAGAAGAAAATAGATGCCCAAAGACTACAAATGAGGTCTCTCAGAAGTTTCTTTCTTTTCTCTCTCAAAAAAATTGTTGTGTATTATAGACAGCTCGATTTTGACCCAAGAAACCTATCAAGCACTTCCGATGATGAGAAAGACCAACCGTACATACCTCAAAGCTTGAATCAAGGCTTGATCTCACCCAAATCACCCCAAACCATTTTTCAAACAACCCTAACCAGACTAAAAGACCAAAATACCCCTCAAACTACCAAGATAGCCCAAAACAAACCATTGAGCTCAACACACATTGAGTGCTCAAACACTGTCCAGTTTGGTTTTTTTAGAGCATCTAATGATGAGATTCTATTGACACGGGGGCATATAAGCCGTCGTAATGTTGCGTATAATCGTATATTGCCCCCTAAAATGGCCTTTATATAGCCTAAAAGCCTATTTTTAATTCAAAAACTCATTTCCCTCCATTATCTCTCGATATAAGCACCAGTCCACCTATATTACAGAGTTTACCAATTGATCATCAGCTCTTTCTCTCTCTAGAACTCCATTTCCAGTACTCTTCCATTTTCGTCCATCAACTGAAGCTCAATCACCCTACACCAACAAAACCCACTTGATCACCATCTTCTCACACTAAAACACACCTCCATCCATCCAAATACCACTCAATCAGACCCACATTACCATTTCTCTACCCAAAACGACCCACATTGTCCTTATAATCTAAGCCACAACCTGTTCATCCATCAAAACAGAAAGCTCAAGCCTTGATCATACTAAGGTAGGAAAGCCATGTAAAAGCTACGGGTTGGTCATCCTAAGGGGAACCAGTGAGTTCATGAATGTCTTCTATATCTTTTATGAGCTCACAAGGTTCTAAATATCCGGTAAAACAACTTTCAAAAGTCCTATTTCAAGATGGTTTGAGCGCTCAATGCTCGTACTTTGAGCGCTTAAACTATTTTGCCCTCTCTCATGTTTTTGTGGTTTCTGATCTTTCTTGAAGTTTACATCATCTCTTCATGGCTCTTGATTGGCTTATATAGTTCTAAATCAGTTTGTATTTGTTTGATCATTGATCAATGATCCTTAAAAGCCATGGAAATGATATTTGTTAACATCAAACAAAATATAATCCCATTTCACAATGCAAACAGGTGTACCACACTCTCCTAAATAGTGATCAAAGAGTTTAAGTTCACAAAAGTCCCAAAGAATGATCAGAAACCATCAAAAGCTCATAACCCTAGGATGGGGTTTGAGCGCTTAAACTTTGTGCTTTGAGCACTCAAACTCTATTCTATCTCATCTTTATTCCGTCAATATTGTAGCTTTACATCCTATTTTAAGCTTATTGCAGTGTGTGTGTGTGTGTGTGTGTGTGTGTGTGTGTGTGTGTGTGTTATTGTTGTGGAGTAATATCAGTTTGACCCTCCTTCCCTTTTTCCCATTTTCACTCAATCCATGCTCATCCTTAGTTTCAACCATCAATCTCATCCATACAAGTCACTTCATTAATGTTTCTGGGGTATTAAGTACATTTGTATCATATTACATTAATCTGAGGTTGTTGATGATCAAACAAGGGCAGGAAAGCACCAGAACACATGATCCATGGAAATGGTGTGAGCGCTCAAACCCTTACTTTAAGCGCTCAAACTATTGTTCTGGAGATCAAGTGTTTTCATCATTTTGTCTCTCATACTGTGTTCATTGTACTCTGCCCCCCCATTCAATCCCTTACTTTGAGGCCAAACTGTTGTTCCGGAGATCAAGTGTTTTCATCATTTTGTCTCTCATATTGTGTTTCGTGTACTCCCCCCCCCATTGCTTTTTTTACACTCATTTTACCTTTGTTGCCTTGTTTGGCTCATCAATGACCTTTGAATCCATGTTGATATGATCATATCACTCTGTTAAGCTCTCAAAACACTATTTTCAAGCAGTTCACTGTGTATCAAATAGATTCCCAGTAAATTACAAACAACATGAGCATGTGTGGATGAGAAGGGTTTGAGCGTTCAACCCTTCTTTGAGCGCTCAAATCCCTATTAGAGGATCAGTTTGGTTATGTCTCATGTTTTTTTGTGGTGTCATTTCTGGTTGTTTAACTGTTATTCAATGCATATTAACACTTTTGTTTACTATTTTCTGCCTTAGTTTGTTCATATCTATATATCATCATCATTGCTCATGTAGTTCAAGTTGCACATGCATACACCATAGCCTATTGTTGTGTTTATCATTAGTAAATGGCTCCCATCCCCCATTCCCCTTTACTTGCTCAAGGTTGAATTGCATATATCTCATGTGATCCCACAAAAGTCTAGTAGACAGGCTTTTGAACCTAAGATAGTATGGTAATGACGGGCCAGTATCCAAACCTGATCTAAAAACGTGAAGCACGAGTCAATCGAGTTCGGTTCCTCAGGGACAATCCACTAAAATTGGGGTGGTGACTTCGAATTGATGATCTCCAGAGGGGCGTCCACATGTATCCAATAGAATTTGCAGAAAACTCTAAAACAGACTTAAACACGGGCCTATTTCTGCATCGATCGTCTGGACAGACTTGAAAATTGTTCAGACCAAAAATAAAAAGAGTTCAAAACCTGTTATAGAGCAAAAAACCTGATTGTTGACACTCTAATTGTAACCCGAGAAACTTATCAAGCATTCCCGATGATGAAGTAGCCCAACCGTGCATACCTCGAAGCTCGGATCAAGGTTTGAACATACCAAATCACCCAAAACCACCACAAACCCTTTCCAAATAACCCTAACTAACCTAAAAGACCAAAATACCCTCCAAACTACCAAAACAATCGAAGCCAAACCTTTGTGCTCAAAGCCCTTTGAGTGCTTGAACCCTTGATTTGACCACTCAAACCATGACGTCATACTTTGAGCACTCAAAGCCACCCTTTGAGCGTTCAAACCCCGTCCAGTCAACTTTATGCGGACCATCTAATGATGATATTCTGCTATCATAAGGGGCGTATAGCCATCGTATTGTTGCTCGTATACATATTGTAGCTCCTAAAATGACCCCTACAAGGCCTAATTACCCTTTCAAAGTACAAACCCACCATTTCCCTCCATTGTCTCTCCATAAAAACCAATTTCTACTCCTTGTTTAAGAATTACCAACTGATCATCACCCCGCTCTCACTCTAAAACTTCATTTCCAGTAACCATCTGCCATTGTCACTAACCAATTGAAACTCCACCAACCATAATCAACAAAACCCATTTGACCATCACTTATCAAGTTCCAATACACCCTTGCCCCACCAATCAAACATTCAATCCCACCTACATTCCTGCTATACTACCTAAAACGACCAACATTATGACTATAATTTAAGCCATTGTCCACATATTCATCAAAACACCAAGTTCTAGCCTTGATCATCATCTAAAATGTAGTACATTATGTGTAATGTTATGGGTTGGTCATCTTGAGGGAGGCCAGCGAGTTCATGAGGGTCCTCTATACCTTCTATGAGCTCACAAGGTCCAAATTACCAAGAAAAATGAGTTTTGAAAATTTCAAGCCACAGAGGTTTGAGCACTCAAGGCATACCCTTTGACCACTCAAACCATTTTGGTTATTTTGTGAGCTTTATGTTTTCAGAGCTATGTCTTGTTGGTATCATCACTCTTATGGCTTTTTTGGTTCAATCCACTCCCAAAACAATCTGTTTTACCCTTGATCATTGATTAATGAACCCAAAAGCCATGGAAGTGATGCTTCATCATCATCAAGCCATGAGTAATCCTATTTCATGAAGTAAACAGGCGTATCTCCCTCTTTTAAACAATGATCAGAAGACTAAGGCTCATAAACACACTAGAAAATGGCTTAAAAGTCACAAAAGCTTGAAAGTCAAAATGGGGTTTGAATGCTCAAACCCTGTGCTTTGAGCACTCAAACTCTGTTCTGTTTCACCTTTGTGGGTGTGTGCATGTTATTGTGTAGTTATATCAATCTAATCCCTATGTCCTTTCTTAAACTAATCATGCTTATGGATGATTCATGTTCCATCTCTCACCCATGCAAATATTTCAAGTCTATGTCATGATTTTTCTGAAGGATACATGTCATGTACATGATTATACACTGTTTTGAAGTTTTTTATGATCCAAATGAGGGCAGAATGGCATAAAAACACTCAAATCCAGCAGGTGGTTGTGGACGCACCTTCGGAGGGATCCTGCGAATCGATTCGGAGTCACCACCTGGGTTTTAGCGAATTGTCCCTGAGGAACCGAACTCAATTGACTCGCGCCTCATTCAATGGATAAGGGTTATTGGCCCATTATCACCATACTATCTTAGGTTTGGGAGCTCAATTACGAGAGGGGAAGAGTTTTACGGCACCCCCCATGCCCAGTTCGAAGACTGGTCTCTACTAGGCTTTTGTGGAATTATAATGAATGTATGCAACTCAACCTTGAACAAGTACAGGGGATAAGGGATGGGAAGCCAAATAACGATGATAAACATATCAATAAACTGTGGTGTATGCTTGTGCTCCGTGAATCTACATGAATGATGATGATATGCGAGTGTGAACAAGTAGGACCATCAAACAGCAAGTAACAGTGTTAGAATATGATTAAAAGTGACAGAATAACTCAAAATAACACTACAAGTTACTGTAAAGCAAAACCAATCTGATCCTCCATAACAATTCAAGTGCTCAATAGATGAGCTTGAGCGCTCAAAGCCTTCTCACTCATTCATGCTTTTGGTGTTCCTAATGATTCTGATTTGATAAAAACACATTTTATGCATTGTTTCTCACTTGAAAAATGATCTGTGTTGGTTAAACAGAATGAGATGATTATAATAACACATGTTGAAGCGTGTCAATGAGCCAAACATGAGAAGAAGCCCTGAGTAAGCAAGAGTATAACATTAAAAGACTTTCCAAAATACACAAAATGCAGGATGCATGCCATAATAGTGAAAATGTTCGATAAATCTAGAAAACAGTTTGAGCACTCAAAGATGCTTCGAGCGCTCAAACTATCTTCATGCCTTGTATATTCTGATGCTTCATTGCCCTTATTTGGATCATTAACAGCATCAAATAGTACACAATAATGTAAATGCACTTGATGAACCAGAAACATAAACAAAATAAACATAAAATGCTTGCATAAGTGAAAGATAAGTATTGGGGCATGCATAAGCATGATTAGAGTGAGGGGGAGAAGAGATTAGGTTGGCCTAGCCAAAGATCAACACACACACACTCTTCAAGATTAGGTTGGTTTAGCCAAACATCAACACATGCACACTGCAATGAACAGGTTGGCTTAGCCAAACATCAACACACGCACACTTCATGAATAGAAAACAAAATACAAAGCTGGAATAAACAAGATTGAAATACCACAACTGAGCGAGGCTTGAGTACTCATAATGCTAGCATTGAGCACTCAAGCCCCATTCAAGGGTTGTGAGTTTTGTGATTTTTGGCCATTCTTTGATGCTTTTGTGAGCTTAAACAATCTGATCATTGTTAAAAAGAGTGAGATATACTGTTTGCTTCATGAAATAAGATCATCCATGGCTTGATGATGATGAAACATCACTTTTATGGCTTTTGGGTTCATTGATCAATGATCAAAGGCAAAATAAACTGCTTAGAGAGTTGTTGAACCACCAAAAAGCCATAATAATGATTTACCAACATAAAATATGATCAGAAACTACAAAAACATGAAAAGGGCCAAAATAGTTTGAGCGCTCGAACCATTTCAAGCTCAGATTTTTGAAATCAATTTTTCTTGATATCTAAGACCTTTTGAGTTCATAGAAGGTATATGGAACCTCCATGAACTCACTGGTCTCCCTCAGGATGACCAAAACGTGATTTTTCACATGATTTTCTACCTTTTGGCTTTGATTAAGGCTTGAACTTGGGTGTTTGATGAAGGGGTGGATAGTGACTGTGTTTATAAGTGCAATGTGGGTTGTTTTGGACAGTAAAGTGTGAGTGTAGGGCTGATTGGATGATTTATTGAATGGATGGGGGTGTATTGGAGGTTTGATGACCATTTTTGGCATGATTAAGTGGGTTTTCTTGATTTTAGATGATAGAGCTGTAATTGATGGATGATTAAAGTACAAAGGGACTGATTATGGAGTTTTAGAGTGTGAAAGTGGTCAGGATCAGTTGGTATCTTAAAGACCCATGTGTATTTGATCTTAAAGATGGAATTTTTGAGTGTTTTTGAGGTTGAAGATGATGGAAATGGATGAGAGAGAGTGTAAAACGTGATTGAAGGATGAGAGAGAGTGGTTTTGGTCTGATGAAGGGTGAGAGAGTGTAAGATAATCAACCAAAGGTCCTTAAACAATGGGTGGATGGTGGTTTATATAGAGAAAAATTGGGGGGTGGGGAAATGAATTGGCTTTGAAATTGAGGGCCTACTAAGATGATTTAGGCCTTCCCTGGGGGCTACTATATGCATGCGAGCAGTAATATGATGGTTAGATGCTCCCATGTCAGAAGAATCTCATGATTAGATGTTTTATCAAAAACAAACTGGACAGAGCTTGCAAACAGGGGGTTTGAGCGCTCAAAGGATCTGCAGGCCAAACTTTGCGGGGTTGCCCCGGGTGCTACCGAACTCCGTTTTGTGCGTGGTTTTGAAGCGTTGGAAAGCTGATGGAGTCTAGTTTCTAACCCACTTCGTTTGAACCCAAGATAAATTGTACATCCAAGTGTGTGACCATTTTAACCTCAAAAGGTCAGAAAAACAAGTTGTTTTGGTAAAACGAGCACATCTCCCTCATTTCAAAATGGATTGAGGCGTATTATATATCAATAAAGAGGGTTTTGAATGTACTAGAAGATGTTGTAAGATTGGGTTTATTTTGAAGAGCGTTTTGGATGGTTTGAAGGGTATTTTGGTCTTTTTGGTTGGTTTAAGGTTGTTCTATGAGGGTTTAGAATGGTTTAGGGTGGTTAGGTGAGTATGCACGATTGGTCTATTTCATCATTGGGAATGCTTGATAAGTTTCTCGGGTCAAAATCAGGGTGTCTACAGTGGTATTGCTTTGAGCCCTCAAGCTATCTTCTGGTCCATCAAGTATTTTCATCATCCAAGCTTGTCACTATAATTTGAGTGTTTTGGAATGCTTTTCTTAATTAGATCTTCATCCCTCCTTACTGATTGCCTTGTTTGGTGTGTAAATAAGCATCAAGTTCATGTTTTCATGATCATTCTACTTTGTTAAGTCATCAAACTACTATTTTCAAACAAACATCAATGCATAAATCATATTTCCAACAAGTTAGTGTCATCAGAAGCATGAGTAGTTGAGTAGGGTTTGAGAGCTCAGACCCTCTCTTTGAGCGCTTAAACCCCTGCCAAAGGATCAAATTGGTCTTGTCTTGCATCTATTAGTAATGTCATTTCTGGTTTCTTTGATGTTGTTTAATATGTACTAATTCTGTTGTTTATTGTTTTGTGCCTTTGTTAGTTCATGCTCGCGCATCATCATCATCACTCATATAGTTCACGATGCACATGCATACACCATAAGCTATTGTCATGTTTATCATCGTTATTTGGCTCCCATCCTCGATTCCCCTATTGCTTGCTCGAAGTTGAATTATATACATTCCACTCAATCCCATAATAGCTTAGTAAAGACCAATCTTCGAACTAGGTAAGGAGGGTGCCGTAAAACCATTCCCCTCTCGTAACCAAGCTCCTAAACCTAAGATAGTATGGTGATGACAGGCCAGTATTTAAACCTTATCATAAAATGAGGCATGAGTCAATTGAGTTCGGTTTCTAGGAGACAATCTACTAAAACCCAGGTGGCAACTCCGAATCAATAGAAAATCCTCAGAGGAGCGTCCACACTGATCACATAAAATCCCGTCCGAACGACCCTCAGCCCCTTCGGACAAAAATGACAGAGTGCAAATCAAGCCAAAATCTCCACCTTGGCAAGATTGCTAACTGTTGAACTAGAAACTTCAATGCCGCAACCAGAAAATAAGACAAACCCAGATAAACAGCTTACCCAACGAATCAAGCTCTGACTGCCATTAGAGCACCCGACGACGCATGCACTCGATGGTGCTGAAACTTGCTGCATATGGATGAAGTCCATGCAATGTTGTAACTTGACCCCAAAAATGACCTTAGTCATCATATCATCATATATTCGGATTGTCAGCAATACCAATCTTCTCCAACAGAACATCCCATTCATTAATGTTCTCATGAAAAAGTGAAAGCGAACATCAATATGCTTGGTCCAAGCATAATGCACCTGATTCTTCGCAAGATGAATTGCACTCCAACTGTCACAATGAACAATGACTTGATCTTGCCCAACGCCCAAATCAGCCATCAACCCATGCAACCAAATGGCCTCTTTTATGGCTTCAGTCGCAACCATATATTCAGCATAAATAGTGGACAATGCAACTATCGCTGCAAAGTACATCACCAACTAACCAATCCTTCAGCCATGGTAAACACATACCCATTTGTTGAATGATGCTTATCCAAATCACTTGCATAATCTAAGTCCACAAAACCAAAAACTTGATCATCAACAGACGCACATCTCTCAAACTTCAAACCCAACTTCATGGTACCCAAAACATACCACAAAATTCACTTAGCCACTTCTTAATGCACCTTACTAGTATCGTGCATATAATGGCTAACCATACTGATAGCCTGTGCCAGATCAGGCCTCGTGCAAACCATGGTGTACATCAGACTTCCAATTCAAGGCTTGCATAAAGAACCATCACCATGTATTTTCGTTCCTCATTTGTAGTGAGAGATAGCAAAGCACTAAGCTTAAAATGAGAAGCCCATGGTACACTCACCGATTTTGAGCTACCAACAATTCTAAACCGCTCAAGCACTATCTTGAGATATTGTTGTCGTGTTATGTGAATGGTGCCTTTCCCCTTATCCTAAGCAATTTCTATGCCCAAAATCGTATGTGCCTCACCGAGGTCCTTCATCTTGAATTCCTGATTTAGCTGCATTTTCAACCTGTCTATCTCTACATGACTCTTACGTGCAATCAGCATATCATCCACATACAAAAGTAAGTAAACAACGGACTTACCCGTAAGCTATCTAAAATACACACAGTGATTATAATGGCTTCTTGTGTACTTTTGACCTAACATGAAGCTATCAAAACACTTATACCACTAACGTGGCGATTGCTTTAACCCGTAGAGAGATTTATGTAATTGACAAACCAAATTATTGTTACTAGCAACTCTAAAACCATCAGGCTGAGACATATAAATCTCTTCATCCAGATCACCATGTAGGAATGTAGGTTTAACATCTAACTGTGCCGACTCCAAATCAAACAGAGCTACCTTGGCTAACAGAATACAAATAGAGGAATACCTCATTGTAATTGATTCCCTCCTTTTGTGCTTAGCCCTTGGCCACCAACCTAACCTTGTAGCGAATGTCATTCTTCCTCATTGAATCATCATTCTTGGTGTAGACCCACTTCCAACCAATCTCTTTCTTGCCTTTCAGAAGCGATTCTAAATCTTAAGTCTAATCTTATGAAGAGAAGTTATCTCCTCACCCATATTTGCTTTCTAGTCTTCAATTTCTGGACTAAGAATAGCTTATTTGAAAGTGGCTGGGATATCAGCTACTATAACCCAAATTTCTGGACTCTGTCTGCTACTATTGCAAAGAACTATCAACTCGACTATCACCCAAATTTTCACCTACAACCGTACCACCGTCATCTAACTCAGCCTCACTATCTTCTTCCACTAACTAAACTGAAAACTGAGGAACCACTAAAGTGTCGAACTCCACTTGTTTCGGAGCACCCTTGTCACACATAAACTACACAAGCGCTTGATCATCTTTGCTTCATTGAAGGTCACGACGCGGTTAGTGATCGCCTTCTTTGAATCGAGGCACCATAACTTGTACTCCATAACACCTTCTACAAAACCCAAGAATAGCACTTTCTTGGTTGATTTCGATTTCCTAACATGATAATAAATAAGGCAACCAAAAATATGCAAGGAATAATAATTTGATGTACGTTTATCTAATCGTACCTTCAATGGCATTTTATCCTCAAGTGCAATGGATGGTGAATGGTTGATCAAATGACACAAATACATCACTGCTTCAGCCTAAAATTGTCTTATAAACCAGAAGTCGATAACATACACCGCACCTTATCTAGTAAAGTACGGTTCATCCTTTCTGCCACACCATTTTATTGTGGTGTGCCTTTCACCGTAAAGGGCCACACTATATTATATTTCTTATAACTATTGAAGAGAGGATCGAATCAATACTCTACCTGATTGTCTAACCTGAGGTGCTTGATCTTTTTACCGATATAATTCTCAATCAGTTTCTTTCAATTAAAGAAAACATTACGCACCTCATCCTTATGTTTCATGATATAAATCCACACACAGCGAGAGAAATCATCAACAAACAAAAGAAAGTAGTACTTATCACCATCAGAAGCAACCCTAGCAGGACCCCACAAATCTGAGTGGATGTAGTCAAGTGTACCCTTTGTTTGGTGAATAGTAGTGCCAAACTTTACCCTAGTTTGCTTCCCTAGAACACAATGTTCATAGAAATCCATCTTGCAGATTTTGGCCCCTTTCAACAACTCATGTTTCAATAGGTCTTACATGTCCTTCTCGCCAGTATGACCCAAGCGAAAGTTCCAAACTCTAGAAATGTTTGAATCATCCTCACTGACCATAGCACCAGTCACAACCATTAGAACTCCAATGTCAATGGTAATTCGATAACCCTTAGAGTTTAAAGCACCGAGTGAAATTAGATTCTTCTTCAAGTTCAGTACATACCAAACATTAGATGAATACGAATGGACCCATCATGTAGCTTCAATCTGATCTACCCCAACTCAATTATCTTATAGACAAAATCATTGCCCACAAACACTGCTCGTATCAACCATGTCAATGCTAAAAGACCAATTCTTGTTAGGACACATATGGTAGATACAACTAGAATCCAAGATCCACTCACCAGCCTTGCAAGCTAATGACAAACCCATCAGAGCAAGATTATCATACCTACTATGTTGGCAACATCTGCTGCCCTCTTCTTTGGATAATCCTTTTCCCAAAGCCCTTTCTATTGACAATAGACACATTCATCCCTAGCAACTCTACCAAAAGCAGATGCACTCCTCCCTCCCTTTGGATGGGAGTGCCCACAATTACCGCTATTTTTCTTTGTTTCAAACTTGTCCCTGACAGACAAAGCTTCAACTGAACCTGAACCATAGTTTGATGACTCTCCATGGGCTGGCATGTCCCTCTTGCAATACTCATTATTCACAAGATCATTAGATAAATCATCAAATTTAATCGAATCTTTCCCACACAAAAGGTGGTAGACATATGATTATATTCGTAAGGCAAAGAATGCAATAACAGAAGAGTTTTATCCTCATCCAGAATCAACACATCTAGATTTAATAAATCTGTATGTATTTTGTCATATCATTCAAGTGCTCAAACATAGTTATACCTGAATGATACTAAAACCTGAGCAACTTCTTCTTTAGATAAAGACAGTTGTCCATGCTCTTGGTCATGAACTTATCCTCGAGCTTCTTTCAAAGATTCTTCGACCTTGTTTCCCGCATAACAAAATACTTTTGATCAGTGGCAGAGCCAGGATTTAGATTCTAGGGGGGCCTACATTAACAAACTAGTTGCTGGTTGAGTTAGGATATAATCCCAGTGTGGGAGAGAGAAAATAATAACAAAACCTACGTCAATTGTCGTTGAGGTAATCAAGGATGACACTAAGTGATGACAATGGCGGAGTTGGCACCACATTTAATTTAAAATATCGTATTATTAAACTAAAAAAAATGTACAAAACTTATGGAGGCCTTCTTGAACAACCGAGTGACTAAAAATAAGACGCGTCCCAAGCGTAGGACTCTCGACCGATGTAGCATAATATCCGGAAGTACCGGAGTCGAATCCACAGAGACGGACGAACGTGTGCAGGATTCAAAGATGACGGGTTCACAGTTTATCTTGGCTCTTAGGTAGCCACCCCTTCAATTTACGAGATTAATTAATTAACCACTAAGCTAACTTAACTGATTAAATGTGAAATAATAAAGAGAGCGCAGCTGTGGGAACCCAGCGTCCACACCTAGCCTAGCCAATAATTACTCGGGCCACAATTAATCTTTTCTTGATTTTAGAATCGAGAATAATTTCTAACTTAATGCAACCGCTTGTCACCGATTCGATGCGCATTCAATTCGGCGTAATGCCTGGGTTGTTCGTTAGAAAGTTTCCAGTTCCCAAAATTGCTTGAAAATTGATTAATTCGGCCCCGAGGTGAGATATCGACTAGCCTAGATGCGGGCGCCTTCGCCCCGCAGCCGCACTCGATGCGGCTACTCACTCATGATTATAACAATTGCAAGAATCAAATTAAACCTAGATCTATGCATGTTTAATGAATAAAATATAAGAACGATAAAGAACAATACCATAAATTGCAAGAGAAAACTAAATTAAATTACCCATTTCTTGAATCAATCCAAATCTTCGAAAACTGGGAATTAAACTGGAAAACACAAGTTGAGTAAAGAACCGAGATCCGTAGCCGAAAACTTGAAAAAAAACTAAACCCTAAGTAAAATTTGTGGCCCCCTCATTAACCCCAAAAACGGGGTATTTATAATCCCTCTAAAGTCAAAATCCTAAACAAAGCCAAACTGCCCATTATGTGGCATTGGGGTATCGATCTGAGAGAAGTCCCAGATCGTCATACGCATACGCTAATGCTCGCTTCGAGGAACCGTATCGTACAAAGACAATTCCCCGTGATCGATACCGAGTGCTTTAACTTGCTTTTCAAGCTTTGTTGCTCGTCCTCACTTGGTCCCCATTGGCTCCCAGCATGCCCGATGTCTTATGTCCACTTTATGTGCTCTTTCGGCCTGTTTCCTACAAAACAAACAAAAATACCAAAAACAAAAGACAACACCGCATCAAGTGGAAAACGGAATAAATCGCGCCTCTAATGCGCTAATTTGCCCTACTTAGGCGCTTATATCTTGAGATATTGCGCGCCTATCAAGGCCTGCCAACACTAAATACTATGAAACATGAGTTATAAATCAAGAAAACCTGACATCTAACCGAAGAAAGACAAGCAGGTTGTCAAACGACATCCAGTCAATGTTTAATGGTTTCGCATATTTAAGAGAAGGACTGCATGAGGAAACACAGAGAGTACAAAAGGTGTTTTTGTTTTGAATTGGAAAATTTTGAAGTGACATAACAAGCCATTGAGTTGTGAATAAAAGAGGAAATAGACACAAAAAAAAAAAAAAGCTTCTAAGGTGTCAAAATGTTTTGAAAAGTGTTAAAGGTGTATCGGAAGCTATGCTCTTTTTCCCTCTTCCTTCTTTGTTCACAACTCAATAGGTCATTATTAGCAATTCCCTTAAAAAAATACGTGACAAAAGTTAAAGGACTTTCCTTTTGAAATATATATAATAAAAAAAAAAACAAAATTAAAATTGGCTAGGGGAGAAGGGGGGATTGGCCCCACCCAACCCCTGGGTAGATCCGCCAATGCTTTTGATCCTTCGTGAGACACAGCCTGATAAAACCGCATGTTTGGCGGTTGATCTTATCGCATTCTTGCTTGTCACAATTCTCAGGCTTGCTCCCATAGCAAAATCGAACTCATGTTGGATTATGACATCCATAACAACTGTCACATACCAAAGTTACTTTTGTCATCAAATTTTGCACCAAACATAATTGGCAGAGAAGCCCCAAGCTGAAAACTTGAAGCATATATTTGGAAGATGAAACATCCTCATTCGGCTTTTTACCATCCCTCGGAGGTTTGTCAGAGTTGTCAGTCATTGTTTTTCAATAAGGATAGCAAAAATACAAGAAACAAACCCTCGGTCAAAAACCCAGTGCTCTAATACCAGTTTATTGTGTGGAAGCATTAACTAACACAGAAAACAAATGTGATTTATGCTACGTAATTGAAGAAACCACACACAAACACACACAGAGAACACAGAGATTTTATGTGGTTTGGCAATGAAAACCTACTCCAGGGACAGTCAGATACTTGAGGATTTCACTAATCGAAAAGAAAACAGATGGCGAAGGCTATAGATGAGATCTCTTAGAAGTTTCTCTCTTTTCTCTCTTAGAAAAGCTTTTGTGTGTGCAATATAATCTATAGAAAACCCTAAAATACGTGCTTGTTCGCTTATCGACCGTTTGGACGGACTTGAAAACAGTTTGGACCAAAAATATATAAAGATTTCAAAACCTATTACGGAGCAGAAAACCTGATAGCAGAAAATCCCGTCCGGACAGCCCTCACCCCATCCGGACGAAAACGACAGATTGCATTTCGAGCCAAAATCCAACAAGTTCTTGGCGTTAATTCTCCTCTCTCGCTCAAAATGCTACTAAGTGGCATTGTTGGATTCCCGCTTTCACGCCGTGATGCCAAGTGTCCCAAGTTGCCAATATTTTCCTTTCACTGCAGCGGTTACTGGCGGTTTCCAGAAGTTGAAAGGGAACCCACTTCCTTTAATTAAGATCATGGGGATTGTATTTGGTTTGAGTTTTGAGTTTTGGTTTTTACAATGATTCGAGGGAGAAATAGGGTAATAATTAAAAATAGGTATTAGTGATTGGAGAGAGATAGAGAGAAAAATAAAAATAGGGTAATAATTGAATAATAATTGAGAAAACCGGTTCTTTAAAACCTAAACGAATAAGGCCGGGGGAAGTACATTACTACTTCATCTTCCTCTTCACTCCACGTTTATTAATTTCAAGGAAATGGGGGCCATTTTCAATTGGCGACCTCATTGCTTCTATAAACTAATCCCCTTCCATGCACCACCATAGGCTCTTTTATGATCGAAAAAATAATAAATGGGCTAAACGATATTACTCCCTCCGTTCTATATTATTTGCCCCTTATGAGACTCCGTGCATTTTGCACACAAAAAATAATGTACAAGCATAAATTTTTTTTCAACAAACTTTACACCAATTTAAATATCTCATTCAGAAGAAAAAATTTGTATAACTTTTTTTCGAAAAAAGTTCTCATATACACGTTATTTTTTGTCTGCAAAATGCACACTTCCGTAGGGGCCAAACCATATCTAATAGAGGGAGTAAAATCTATCTGGGCTTTGAAAATGAATAAGAATTAATATGACTCATTAATTTCTTGAGTCAATTGAGCCCGATTAAGTGCAAAAATAATACCTTTGGCCTTATCGTGATTTTTTGCCAAGTTTGGGTATAAACAGAACCCTTTAAGAAAAATTCAAGAGAATTTATGTGCAAATATTATGATTTTTCTGTGTGTATAACGGTTCGTATGCAATTTGTGAGTGTGTATCATACACATTGAAATATGGGTACGTATGTACTTTAGCATGTTTGATAACCTGACAACCGAAAATTTTTGTCTTAAAATCTTGTGATAGAATTGTTAGTCTGGTAGGTTTACCTACTAAGTACTGTTTGTAAAGAGAAAAGAAGCAGACAAGAAATAGAAATGGCTTCTACATTTGTATGCATCAATCACTTTTCACCTAATTTTGAGAACTTTGGAACGGAAAGAATGTCCCCTCTCCTCTCCTCTATGAGAATTTTTTTTGGAAGGTTTATCTTTCAACCACCTGTTGGCCATTAGATTTGAATTTATAATTTTATATGCATCCACCCTTACTTTTGTACCTATATTTTGGAATCTTTACAGTACAACTGCAAATATTTCTGTCACACAAGTTGGTTAAGTAGCCTCAACTATGGAAAACCTTTCGGTCATGCCTGCCAACATCTTTTAACTACCCAGCATAATATTGTCGAGAAACTGAATTTGCCTTTTTTCAAGGCACGAGTAGACCAAATGTACCAAATAAAAAGCCCAAAAAAAAAACCCTTGGTAACAATTCTAGGTATCTACTTTTACGTATTCGAATCGAAAAAAATTTACTAAGGTTGGTTGACCAGTGGTTTGCTTAATTTTGAAGCAAACTGCATTGCGTCAACTGTCAAGTTACGAACTACCTACCCTATCATAGTCTTTGAAAAAAAAGAAAAAACCTAGATGTCCTGGCCAACTTGTTACACCTCGACTAATCTCAGGAGAATGAGGTTAATAGATGAGTAAAGCTCCAGCATCTTCAAGAGGTCTTTTGCTTTATGCTCACCAAGCTTTTTAGAGTTCCACACTATTAAAAATAGAAAATTCTAACCTCAGCTCAAAGGATAAATGATAATGAGTAGAAAGTACATAAATGTCCAAGAAAAATGTATTAATATCCGTGAAATTATATTGATATCTGTAAAATGTGCATTGATATCCGAACTAGTTTTCATTATATACATACTCCCTCCGTCCCAATTTCTTGGCCCCTTTTGGGGAAGTAAATTTTTAAGGGTTGTGAAAACTTTGTATCGACTTTTCTATTTTGTCCCTAAATTCAGTCAATATTATTGTGACCAAATTTGTGAGGCTAATTTATTATATGAAAGTCAAAACATATTCAATATAGATCTTGTTTGATAGATATCAATTAGTTTTATTATACAAAATTTTCAAAATCATAAAAACAGTTATAAATAAAAGATAATAGACTAGCCAATTAAGATGAAAAAAATACTTTTTAAGGGTAAAATTGGAAAGTAACTCAATTTTAATTGATGTTTTTAAAAGTGAGACAAATATTTTGGGACATCCTAAAATGGAAAGAAAGGCCAAGAAATTGAGACGGAGGGAGTATGATCCTTCACCTATTGGCTATTGTGGAGGTTAGCAAGACCCATTCAACATTAGTTTTTCTAATTATTACAATGTTATATTTTGAAATGCTTATGCACATGTATTTATATGGGGTCCCCTTTTAAGAACATGATTTAGAGCAACAATAGCAGCTAGGCTAAATGTTTAGCAAAAAAACTAGTGCATAGTGCACATAGCTGCCCCATCACTCTCAACACTCAGGTAATGCTACCCATCTTATCTATCTTTAATTAAAATAATATATTTTCTTTTATATATGTAGGAGAGAGGGGGAGATTGAGAAAGGGGGAGAGAGAAACAAATAAAAAATTGGATGGAAGGTGAATAGTGCTTAGGTAAATATACCTAGGTACTGTAGCAAAATGCATGATGAACATTGTTTTAGAGAGACCCTTGGAGCACTATTTTTCTTCTCATTTTCTCTATTTTACCTCAAATCTGCATATAGCTTACGTGCTGTAGTTGCTCTTAGGGCACACCAAAAAATTTAAGAACGACCAGTTTATCCAACATTTGCTAACAAATAAAATTTGAATTTTGCTATTTTATATACGATGCATAGTGTAGATACATTGCCAAGGCTCTAAATACTTTCATCTAAAGAATACTACCCTTCTAATTCCTCAACTACTTTTAAGGAAATTTTTGAAAATTTTCCAAGCATCAGTGTACGAATTGAAATAGAAATAGGGCAACTGTACTGTACCTTGGACTTGCAACTTGCAAGCTACTTTATCAGTAGAGAATATCTTATTTACGGAGGTTCCGTAAATAAGGGATTTGCTCGGGAGCAAATTTCCGCCGTTCATCTCGAGATCCAACGGCTCGGAGTTATGCACATTTTTTTTACATGTGCAATGCATTTAAGGAGGAGAGAAAGTGTGCACGACTCAGAACCATTGAATCTCAGTATGAACGGCAGGGATTTGCTCGGCGCAAATCCCCTATTTATGGAACCTCCCTAAATAAAACATTATCTTATCAGTAATGGTGCTATTTTCCCTTTTTAGAAGTATTTAAGGTAAGACTGATTTCCCACGTGTCAGTTTGAGATACGGGGCGGCGCCATCAAAGAATTGGATTCATCAATATTAAAAGTGTCAATTTGCCCCCTCGATTTCTTCACTGTTAAAGTCCATTTGCTGAGTTTTGAAGTTCACAAACCACTCTCTTTTAGCTGTTTTAGATTTAAAATATTCACCCTCATGTTGATAACTGGAAATGTGGCATCTTGTATCCCTCAGTGGCACTTCTTTGTTTATAAAAAGGCCTTGACTTGAACCTAAAAGAAATGCTTTCAGAAAAAAACCCATACATTCCATTTCAGATCTGAAGTTCCATGTAAGCTATCCTTAATTTGGATCTTCTTTCATTTCTAGTTTATGTGTTTACTTTATGTGTGTCTTCCATTTGTTATTATATAGTTCAAATGATAGTAATAAAATGACAATTGCAGAAACCCTAGAGTCTGCAAAGTGAGAATGGGGAGAGGGAAGATTGTGATAAGGAGGATCGATAACACGACGAGCAGACAAGTGACTTTTTCCAAGCGAAGGAATGGACTTTTCAAGAAGGCGAAGGAGTTAGGGATCTTGTGTGATGCAGAAGTAGGTCTGATCATCATCTCCAGCACCGGCAAGTTGTATGAATATTCAAGCACCAGGTTTGGCAAGTTTTCACCATGTGTGTACCATAAGTTTCTCTTAAAGATTTATGTTTGTTCTCAGTTTCGTGTTTCATAGCCTTTGAAAGAAACTATTCCTAAGATAGCCCTCTATTCACTGTAATTTTGTCATTTAGATTTACTATAAACTGCAACATTTTACTTGAATATATCATACAAAGATGCAACAAGTATAGATCGATGAATCTAAGAGTTTTAAAATAGTTGAGAATTTCTCTCAACTGTGATCAATAATTCTTGAAAATTTTTGTTAGAAAAGTATGCATATTTTCTAACAACAACCCACATGATAAAATTCAAGGATTAGCTTTTTGGTGGATTAATTAAAGATGTTTGATGCTAGGTGAATTTTGAGCAGCTTGACCTTTTAATTACTTTTATAGCGCCTATAAGTTTATCAATCGAGCTAGCTAGCATAGCATACTGTCATAATGACATAGCTAATCAAAGCCAGGCTTCGTCGATCGTTATATAACATTTAATGTTGAAAGAGTTATCAGGGAGTTGTCAAACACCGGTCAAGCTCGAGTAACTTGTTCTGTAAACGAGTATATTCAGCCTTAATTTAACTTCTAATGGTAACCAAAAAACTAGTCGAGTGGCAAGTCTGTTGATCAAGGAGTTCCATGAGAAGGAAATGTATGATTTTGTGGATAAAAAATTTGTAAGTTTCATTTCTCTCTCCTTGGAGTCACTTTAGATTACATGGAATGAAACCATATACTCCCTCCATCCCAATTTCTTGGTCCTTCCTTCCATTTTGGAATGTCCCAAAATATTTGTCTTACTTCTAAAAATATCCATCAAAACAGGGTCACTTTCCAATTTTACCCTTAAAAAGTATTTTTCTCATTTTAATTAGCTAATCTATTATCTTTTATTTTATAACGGTTTTTATGATTTTGAAAATTTTGTATATTTTGATTTTCATATAATAAATTAGCCTCACAAATTTGCTCACAGTAATATTGACTTGATTTAGGGCCAAAATAGAAAAGTTAATACAAAGTTTTCACACCCCTTAAAAATCCACTTCCCCAAAAGGGGCAAATAAATTGGGACGGAGGGAGTGTATATATTACTTCGATCTTGGAGTATTTGTGTTTTGATTCATTTTCTAGGTAGCTTTTATTTCAAATTTTTCCAGTCTACTAGACTCAGGGGTGGCTCCAGGATTGTAATTAAGCAGTGAAAAAATCACGTAAAATTTTTTTAATGCTAAACTCTTTCTAGAATGAAAATTTTTAATTGGTTTAAAATTTATAATGCCTGGGTTATATTGTTTTGTTGGATATACTATCTATCTTCTCACAAATTGAATAGATTTTCATTTACATTGGCTACATACGAATGACCTTTAGTACACACAATAGCAAGAAAAAAAATCAAATTATACATGAAAATACAAAATTTTAGTACGTTTTTTGAAGGCAGAGGGTTCGCTTGAACCCCCTCAATCACTGGGAAAACTGACCCTGTTGTACTTGATGAAGGTGGAGGTTAAGAATAGCAAGCTTGTTCCCCTTTAATTTATGAGAGTAATTTTGTTCATCCTTCTCAAGAAGGTGAACAAAACTCTCCCTCTTATTAATTGAAATGTATGAGTCACACTATAAAGTAATGTTATGCTTATCAAAAAGTGTGTTGCTAAGATAAGAATGACATCACTTTTTAATGGGATCCACCCTAATTTAACCAGTAAGAGAAAGGGTTTTATTCACCCTCTTTAAAGGAAGGTGAACAAAATTACACTCTTTATTTATTGCTCTTACACAACTCAATAGTGTTTGGAAGTACCGTGTATTCGAGGTTATGCTCTTGTGAAGAGATGAGAGAAACTGTAATTGAAGCTAAATAGATACTTATAAAAAGTGAATAATAGGTCGACCAATCAGTAACAACTATCTTTCTTGATGATCAAGGTATCTGAGACTTCTGCACTAGATAGGCCATCACATATCACATCGGCCATTACGTAACGAGATTTTAGACCTCTATACCGTTATTTACCTACGTATGTCGGCCAGTATATATATGGCCATATCACTAATATCCTTACGCTTTTTATACCACAATTTAAACCCTGGTTCCAAGGCTGTCCCTAGCATAAGCTCACTAGGCCACCGCTTAGGGTCCCTAATTTTTAGCCCAATAATAGGGCCCCAAATTGTAAAATATAAAAAAAAAATATTTTGCATGTCAATTCCCTTGCAATAAAGGCTATAGTAGTTCGGTGATAAGAATCATATCACTAAGTGATAGCCAATAGGACTTGTGTTCGATCCTTCCCATCTTTATTTTTAACACCAATATTTCAAACATGAATCTACTGCTGGCGGTGAAATGGAACTCGCAACCTCAAAGTCCCAAATGTCATTCATTGTAAATCACCACTACGCCATAAGAAGTATTAAACATCTTATTGAACAACTAATATATACACACATTCTAAGAGGTCCCGTTTGCTAAAACTTATTTGGGGACCGAGAATCTCAACGCCGGCCCTGCCCGGTACTGACTAGTTCATATGTAACACAGTGTCTTATATGTATTGGATAATTAAAGGGCATAATCGTGAGATTGGTTGGATGTTATTAAGGCCACTTTTTGTATTTTTCATGACATAGGAGACGAAGCAATGTAATGGTAGGGATATTCCATCAATTTCTGGTGTGACCGTGGATGTAACCTTGGATCAAATATATGTGTAAATAAACTAGGTTTTCCTCTTCCATGGTATTGTAGAAATGTAATTTAAACTAGGTTTTCGTCTGTCCAGAAAAAAGACAATTGCACACGCACATCCCAAGTTGGGGTCAAACATATGTTATGTTGTAAAATAGTACACTACAAGTTCCATATTGGGATGTGTGTGTGCATTCCTTGAAAACTCAGAACGTACATCAGATCTAGAATTCTTAATGTCTATGTTAGTACAAGTTTTTGTACCCATCAAAAAGTTAGAAGGTTTGTGTCCATCATTTTTTTGCATGAACAGAATATGAATCTACCTAACAACATGAAAGTAAACAAGACGAATGAGCGTGTAACTCGCGTAACTTGATTAAGGCATGCATAACCCTTCTTTTGTGTGTGTGTGTGTGTGTGTCTGTCAACCTGAAAATAACATGACACCAACTATAAGCCATGATTTATTGATTTAGGCCTTGTTTTTCAACCCCAACAATAGGCTTTGTTTCCCAAACGATAAAATGTAGATAAAACCAAGATTTGATAAAATTAACACTTGATTTTATCAAATGAGGAAGAGGTTTGATGAAATCTAAGATTTTTAATGGATTAAACAAGTTGTTCATTAATTTATAGCGTTGTTATATAATTTTTGCAGTTTTTTTAGCAAAAAATTAGTTTTAATTGAAAGAATTAGATCTCAAATTAAAGTCATCAGAAACCTGTTTCCAACCAACCGTACAATTTCTGTGACTTTTCACCTATTGGGCACTCTGCCAAGAATTCTGTCACAACTTTTCCTTTGAGGGATTTGTGTGTCATGTATTGGAGATCAAACTCAGCTAGAAGCAAAGCCGAAAAGGCCTAGAAATTACACGGTCGATTGAAAACGGGCTTCTGACGACTCTAACTAGAGAATGAATTCTTTCCAAGTAGGAGAGGATGATGTTGAGTGAGTCGATTCCACGTTTGGATTAGTAGGTTCAACCTGATCTTGAAACGATTGATGTGGAGTCAGTCGCGTCCACGTTTGGATTAATAGGTACAACCTAAACTTGACATGATTACACAATTAAATGTTTAGTTAACAGATATATTGACATGAATCCAAATAACATGAGACGACACAATGCTCTTCCTAGTTTAAGTTACCACGTAAAATTGAATATATACATCCAGACATTCTATATGCATACAAACAAATACATTGAAACTTAGCAGGAAATGTAGCAAGACTGTTTGCGGGTTTGTGTTCGGATTTGGGGTTTGTGGTTTTTGCATAGCAGGAGCGTGGGTGCTGCTTGTATTTTTGTATCTTGCTTCGGTTGAGCCCGTTTGCTTTTGACAGCTGGTGGTTTTTTGTTGGGGTTCATGGCTTGGAGGTGTTTGGTTATTTTGGGTTAGGGTGTTTTTCTTTTCTTCTGCTCTTGTTACTCTGGTTGGTTTCTTCACTTCCTTGTCTCTGGATCTAGGATGACTTTTTGCTGCCTGTTGGTCCTTTTAATCTTTGTTTTCCTTTTGAAAGATCAATAAATTTTCTTTTGCCGATAACAAATATTATTCCTTATTCATCATTGTAGTTTCCCTTAAAAAAAACAACACTTTTCAGATTCAGGCCATAGCAATTAGCATTAGGATCTTCGCCACTGAATTCTCATTGAACAAATTTTAGCTCGAGCTAGCTGAAAACAGAAAAAATAAACTACTTGCCGTATGGTTTACCAATAGTTTTCTCTTCCGGGGAGGATTGATAGAGAATACATCCGACGAAGTCCTGAAATATGGAAAAGAGCCATGGATCCAACAAATCAAACAGATTGTCGTTTTCTTTTAACCTAGGAACATGGTAGAATATTCAACCCAACTATTGGGTTATTTAGGAGTAGGAGGAGTAGGAGGAGTAGAACTTAGAATCCTATGTATCGATTTTATTCTTGAAGATTGGTGTCCTTCTTTGTGCCATCGATTTTTCTTTACAATGAAGCCTATAGAGGTTTTTCATAGAAATAAAAATGTGTAGGAAATAACTTTCTTAACTACTTTTCATTTTCATCAATCCATGTGCTTTCGATCACTTGTCCAAATAACTTCTCTTCAACTTCCATGTGTCATTGTAACCCTTAACAATAACATCAACAACAATCATAATCACAATAATATTAATATCAATATAGATAGCATTCTCACAATGACACCTTTTTTCAATATCAATAAACAGACTAAACACATACCAGATACTACCTTTATTCTATAAGAAGAGGTCAACATAACTTTTGAGTAACGTCCATGTAGATGTCTTGTTAGTAACTTGTTGGAGCCTACCAACATGTCCCAAAATGGACCCCAAATTATTAGTTGTAGGTTATATGGTAGTATACCGAGAATCATCTATGTAGACTTCTCAGTAGAACTTAGTGTTACCTAAAATAGAGTTAGCCTTACAAAAACATTTTTTTTAACTGAAGAGGTATGTCACAACACTTTGCACAACAATATGCAAATCACGTTTCGATGGCACCATTGTTGGGAAACAAATCCCAGAACCCAGTAATTGCGCGTACAGATTAAACAACAAAAATAAACACAAACCCTACAAGGCGGAATTAGGGTTTACCTCTCATCCGTGGACACGAACGCTAGTTGACTTGTTTATTTGAGAACTTGACAGACCTAATTACTGTATGCAACAAGTTTTGCTCGACAGTACCTCATGATCTTCTGCCACATTCCCTTATATCTCGATTATGCAGCCAAGTGTGAACTTCTACATGATCTCTTTGTTCTCTCTCTCACAGCCTCTATTCTAAATTTCTGAATGACTGTTTTTTTTACCTAGAGAACATAACGATATATTTATAAGGCTAGAGCAGGGACCTGAGGAGAAATAAATCTGGGCTCCTTGTGTAAATAAGAAAACCTAATCCCACCCGGATTCTATTCTTATTTCACAAATTATAATTCACACCACTAAAGAATTATAATTGCACTCCCATCTTTATCTCGATTATATTTCGAGCTCCACGTTATTAAATATTTATTAATCTCCCCACGTTAAGATTACAGATACCCGTTGATTAAATGTCGATTACTAACAATCTCCCACTAATCAACATCTTATAAAACACCTAGAGACTAACCACTTAACTTATTCGATATGTCGGATACAAATATCCACCTGCCGGGTTTGACATAACCGAAACTTATAAGTTTACTCAAGGGGGTATCATCAATCTCTAACAAGACGTGGATTCTATCAATAATTAATATCCATATATTTCATGCATATAATGTTGTAACCCAACTCACCAAGACTATTGACCGTAAAAAAATCTCACTTCATAATGAATCAAAGTCAACAACATTAAATGTATATATGTATTAATTATATCCGGATTAAGAGCATAAGTATTCTTAATAACCATAAGGTTCTAATTGTCTTAAAATGTCAGTACTAAGACAATTACTTTAAAGTGGTCATGTTCAATACACACAAAATGTACTAACACAATGAGTCGGAACTAGAATCGTTCCCTGTAGTCAAGATAAACCTACTAAAACATTATACTACAATCCTACTGATGGTGTGTCAAATTCCACCTAAGATTGTGAACCAAAACTTATATTCCACAAGAACCGATGATCCAATCTTCTATGTGTAAGCCATACTCTACACACTGGATCATCTGCTATGTAGAATAAAAGACACTTGCACAACATACAATTATATCATGCAAACATTGCCCATAATAGATTCTCATAAAAAAAGGATAAAACTGATTAATAATTAACTAATTAAATATTAATCTATTACACAAAAGCATGGCTTTTAGTATAAGTTTCTAACAATCTCCCACTTAGACTCAAAATCATGCTACCACGCATCTCACTCCCATTCCCTTTACATGACTATCAAAAGTCTTGGCATGTAAGCCATTCGTAAAAGGATCTGCTAGGTTGTTTACCGATGCAATCTTGGTCACAGCTACATCACCTTTCTATACGATCGCTCGAATAAGGTGATACTTACACTCGATGTGTTTTCCCTTCTAATGAATCTTTGGCTCCTTCGAGTTAGCAATTATACTACTATTGTCACAATAGATTGAAAATGCTGACTGTATTGAAACTACCACTTCTAGATCCACCAAGAAGTTTTTGAGCCAAACGGCTTCTTGACTATTTTAAAAACTGCCACATACTCGGCCTCCATGGTGGAATCTACAATATACGATCACTAGATACTCCACCAACTCATGGCTCTACCTCCTAGGGAAAACACATATCTCGATGTTGACTATCTGGAACTCTTATATAACATAAAGTCTTAATCTGCATGCCCACAAGGCACTAGACTGTTTGACTGGTACACCAACGTATAATCCTTAGTTCTTTTCAGATACTTGAGTATACATTTTATACCAGTCCAATCTTCTTGTCTAGGATTAGACTAAAATTTGCTAACCATGCCGACAACAAAGCAAATATCAAATCTAGTTCATAACATATCATACATTAGGCTTCCTATTTTCTGAAGCATTAGGAACTCCCTTCATTTTCTCCATCTCCTCAGATGTCTTAAGACACTAATCCTTGGATAGATAGACTCCGTGTCTGAAAGGAAGTAATCCTTTCTTGGAATCCAGCATGCTAAAATGGGCAAGGATTGCATCGATATAGGAAGCTTGAGAAGCCCAACATCCTTTGCTTAATCTCGCAAAAATTTAATCCCAAGAATGTGACCGGCTACTCTTAAATCCTTCATATCAACTGGCTGGATAACCACAACTATACCAAAGATAACACTCTGACATCATTTCCGATGAACAAGATATCATCCACATATAGCAATACAAACACCACCACATTTCCATTGCGCTTCTTATACACACGACTTATCCAAACATTGATCAAAACCAAAAGATTTGATTACTTGATCAAAATAGATGTTCCAAGACCTAGATGCCTGCTTAAGTCCACAAATAGACTTCTTAAGACTGCACAACATGTGCTCTTGATCTTTTGTCAAAGTTCTGCATCTTTCTCTTGTAGTGCCTCTTTGTAGTTTTAGGGTTTGACCTGTTGTTCTTCAGGGATCATATCATAAGACTCTCCCAACAACGTATACCAATTAGGTAAAATAATAACCTTCCCACTACAACAAGGTACTGGTGTGTTAACAACAATTTCATGTGATGTAATCTCTTGTACTATAAGTATTGAAGAAGTTTGTGCCGGTCTATTTTCTCTCAATTCTACTAGAACAATCTTACTACAGGGTTTGTGATCTATGACATAGCCTTCCTCTAAGTATCAAGCATTGGTGCTAACAATGACCTTATGATCCTTAGGACTATAAAATAGAGCAAATTTCGTTCCTCTAGGGTACCCCACCAAAACAAACAAACATTCGTTCTTGATTCCAATTTATCATTTTTCCCCTGTCAAGACATGTCCGGACTACTAATGCGAACATGCCATAGACTAGTTTTCCTCCAAGTCCATAGTTCTTTTGGGTGCGGTTGGTACTAGCTTAAATGGTACCCGATTAAGAATGTACGCTATTGTTTCTAGTGCATGTCCCCAAAACTAATTAGTAAATTTGAATAACTCATCACCGATCTCACCATATTCATAAAGAGACCTTTCCTTCTTTCGCTACACCATTATGTTTGGCATACCTAAGCCTTATGAACAAGCGGGATGTAATCCCTTCACATCACTAGTTCCTAAATTCCTCCAAGAGGTATTCGCCACCACGATGGGATCGCAGTGTCTTGATACATTTATCCAAACAGTTTCCCATTTCCGGTCTATGCCCCTTGACTTTCTCAAAGCATTCGGACTTACGGTGTATCAAATAAATGTAACCATATCTTGAGTAATCATCAATAAAAATATTGAAATACTTAAAACCACCTCTATCCCGGATGTTCATAGGTACACACAGATCAAAGTGAACCATTTACAACATTTTATTGGCTCTCCTTTTTTCCTGGAAAAAGGCATCTTGGTCATTTTACCTTCCAGACAGAATTTCACAGACCGGAAGTGTCTCCACTTCTAATGAATCCAAAGATCCATTTCTAACCAGTCTAGAAATTCTATTTAGATTAATATGACCTAGGCGTAAGTGCCAAATATACGTTTGGTTCAACTTATAAGGCTCATTTCTCTTATAAGGCAATCTATTAGTGTTATTCAATTCATGTAGTTGCATCGTAGGAACGATATGATTAATTACGTAGAGATTGTCATCTAATGAACCAGAGCAGATAAAATGTTTATTTAACTTAATAACCACAGAGTTATTAAAAATAAACCAAATATCCATTTTCAACCAAATTAGAAATCGAAACTAAGTTTCTCCTAATTCAATGATCATAAAGACAATCTCTCAAAATTAAACGCCTACCGTAACTGCTGCTACTTTTGTAGCACTTCCCCATATGTAGATAAATCTCTTAATCAGTAAGTCTCCAGGTTTCTTGGAAGCTTTGCAATAAATTGCAAACATGATTAGTGGCACCCATATCTACACACCAGGTACTGGTAGATAACACCGCTAAACATGATTCAACTTGCTAGTGAAAAAAATTCCTTGAGTATTCAATTTATTTAGATAATTCGAATAACCTTCTTCTAGTGTCCTTTCTACTTATAGTGAAAACACTTGCCGTTAGGCTTTTCCACTCTACCTCTAAACTCATAAATTGTCTAAGGAACCGTGGCTTGTTGTTGAACCTTTTCCTACTTTTTGTTGCCTTCGACTAAGAAGTAGAAACCTCTTCAACTGCACTCACAGTTGTCTATTTATTAACCAAAAGACCCTTGGCTTATTTAACTCTCTTTCAACAGTTTCGTCATAACAAAGCATTTTGTTCATATTGTAATTCAGGCGGAACTGCTGAAAAAACTTGGTAAGCAATTGAAGCACAATATCAACCTGGGTTTCCCCATTGATTTTAGCTTTTGGATTTCTAGTTCATTCAGAAGACCTATTATCTTCAGAACATAATCCCCTTAGTTGGGTTCCTTCACCAATGGTTAATTTCCCAAATCCCACATTGCAACTTGCCTAGATGCACCCCAAACCTTTATTTTAGGTTATGCATCATGTCATAGGCAGTTTCTAAAAAACTGATGCCGATGTTGCAATACATTCGACATAGAAGCTAAAATGTAACACCGCGCCATCTCATCAGTTGTAACCCAATCCTTGTATACCGGATTTCAGGTTCTATTGCAATTTCAGTGGGTTTGATAGAGCACACCTCAGAGAACCCAAATTTGGTCCCCTAAGTAGTCGACACAACATCCAGATCCTTTTCTAGTTAATATAATTAAGACCAGTGAATTTGTTTGACAATGTCATCAAGTGGATTGAAAGAGACCATTTTTTGAATCTGAGAATCACATAACAACAATTATGAAGGGAAAAACTTTTTGTATTTCTATTAAATTGGTTCCCTCAACCAGTCTATTAAAAGAAAAACATTAGCAACCCTACACACCGTGAAGAGTATGCCTCGATGGGTAGGTCCACTACTCTTCATCATTCGTGTAGATAGGCACAACCTTTTAATTTTACTATCAAGGCACTAAACCATGCCCAATAAAATTAAATAGCTAATCTACTTCGGTCCTATAAATAAAAGCAGTGACTCAGATGGAGAGGATACTTGTTATTTATAGCTAAGTGTATACCATTACCTAACCTCAAAATTCATTGTTCCGTAATGAACTACCCCAGATGGAGGAGCAATCCATACAACAATTATCTTAGAGTTATCCTCTAAGGAAGTAAGTACTGATGATGCCATAATTAATTTCGTCCGATAGGGAGGAAGGTACTAAAATCAACACAAAAAACTTAATTATATCATCTACAAACTAGTAATGGAGACCATGAGATTTATACAAAATAAACTCCCTCTCCCGCTTAGTAATTTAAAAAATTTGTGAGGGTTATCAAAATTAACATGTTTGCAAAAACCGTGATCTAGGTCAAAAGTCAAATATTACCATGTTGTCCAAATATGGTAAACTATCACACATGCAAACAAGATGAATATTTAAATATTCATAAAAAGGAAACATAAATAATATGTATCCCAACTATTATGGTCAAAGATGCAATCCTTCAGCAATAAGGAATCCTTCCAGTCTTGAAATCCTTAAACAGTCAGGAATCCTTCGAGTCTTAAAATCCTTAAGTAGTAAGGAATCCTTTCCAAACTTGAAATCCTTGAGCAAAACTACTTCATTCCACTAACTTAAAAAAAAACCAAATCATTGCACAATCAAGTACATGTACTTTAATCATGTAAAATTACGAATCTGCCCTCCCTTTAAAAAAAGAGAGAGCAATAGTTGTTTGGGTAGAAGGGTAGATTTGTAATTTCATATCACAACTAAAAAAATCAAAAAACCAAAAACTTGTTAGTGGAACTAGTTGGTTTTTTTGAAAAACTAAAAGATCAAAAAAAACCAAAAAACTAAAAAACCAATTAGTGGAACACCTCCTAACAACCATATCATTGGGCAATGGATGGTAGCAATAGTACAGAGTACACTTAATTTGCACTGCAAAACATTCTTAGGTGACACTATATCATTGGGCAATGGATGGATACCATTATACATTACCCAATGATACAGTGCCACATAGACATGTTGTGTATATTATTGTGTAAAGTACTATGTTTGGATCAAAAAAAAAAGTACTGTGTTAATGGACTTTCCCTTTAACTGAAATCTCCTTAGCAAAAGAAAGCAAGAAAATATTAGTACAAATTTTTTCTTAGGACACTCTAAGATGAGTTTGCATGTACGAACGTGAGTAATTTTTCTCTCTTTCAACATGTTATCTACAAATTTCAAGTTACAAGAAATTGTAGTTTGGTTATGATTCTAATGACAAAATTAAATATCCATCGAATATATAATCCCACAAAGTGCAAACTATCTATTGTAATCCAATACAATATTTATACATAATATCACATGACATACATAATTCAGTATAATATACAGAAAGTGGTAATGTTGTTTTGTTTTTTTTAGGCAGTCTGGGTATTTGGTCCAACTTACGTAAATCTCGACTAATACCCTCCTTAGTTCAGTCAAAAGCAGGCCATCCACTTCGGGACTAGAGGATTTAGAATTATTTTCTTATAACCTAACTCTAAGAATCGAATCCTAATCAATAGTGTGTGGTATCTACTTATCAACAGGACTAACTCTTGAGGCGTGTGCTATTATTGTTCTCACTCGCTCCCATGAAACTACATATCTAAGAGAACACATGTATTCTTTCACTACCTCCTAAAAACCCAAAAATCAAAATGGGCTGCACATGACTAAGCTAAGATTTCATAATGGCAGAAAGCCCTTCAAAGGGACATTAAATTGTCCGGGCTCTTGTCAACTAAGCTAGCTTCATTAGTGGTGTTGAGTGCCGAATACCATTATTTTTGGAAAACATATTAGGTATGTAAAAGGCACGAAAGAGACAGTTATTTACACGTAAATTGATGCAGCCTTATGACAAGGAATATTCAATATGGAACACAATTGACATTTGGCAGAAAATGACTTCCAAAAAACCACATTCGGGCTTCAAGTATACTGGTTTGAACCAAAATCTGATCTATTTCATGTACTGCACAACCTCAAGAGAAACAACTACTATTCCAGAAAGGCAGAAAAGCCACCTTGGTTTATGGAGCTACTTGCTGTTCCACACTGTATACATGCCTCTTGTTAGCTTGTCCAGCAATATTGCTCCTTTTACGCATCGTGTCCGCATTTCTGACTCTTTCTTAAGCATAACCTGGTACGGGCACACAAAACTCAGTTCCGTAAGTGGGAGAGAGATGAGAAAAGATAAAACATTACGTTTGCACTTTCTGTATACGGCAATTGTATATAGCACACCGCAGTGAGATTGCAGAACTCTCATAGCCATATTACCAGCTAGCACACATGCCTCCTACCCTCTTTGGGAACTGTTTCCTTCAGACCAATCCATTTGTTCCTCCATGTAGTTGTCAGCTTAAGGTCAACCACCACAAGGATCTACAAATATCTCAATTTCAAAAAGATCAACAGGATTTCAAAGGTTTCATCACAAGATAAAGTACCTTAATCAGTTAATAGGGGGAAAAAATGGTTGCTTTATGGCGTGATACCGTTTATCTTTATGCGTGCTCATTGCTTAGCATTATGTCGTTCGTTGTGTATAAAAGACCATAGAATTACTGAAAATAATCTAATCATGTTCTTGGCTCTACTCTTGTCAGCATGAAGTCAGTAATTGAAAGATACAACAAGTCCAAAGAGGAACATCATCAACAACATAATCAAGCATCAGAAGTCAAGGTAAACTTTCTTTACCCACTTGATACCTTATCCTAGTTCTCCAGGAGATATTAATGCTTTTTTTGCGAAAAAAAATATCTTTGGTCTTTAAAGTGTTAGTGTTAAAAATTTATTAAACATACCAACATGCCTAGTGCCACCACAAAAAAATGTAACACTTTACATTATAATAGGACTGCATATAAAATATCAGAGTCACACCTTTATCTGTAGTTCCACAGGATAGTAGACACCGTGACCATGTGAAACGAAGGCCATTAGCTACACAAGTGAAGAATCCGCATTAAGGATACAACTTGAAGGGTAGGACCAAAACCAATGCGATAGCCTTTGGGGTACAACCTTTTTGTTTTCCGTTAACCTTTGTCCCACAAACCCAACCATAACACACAAAGAAGTGGAAATCACACTGTTCAAAAATCCTGCTCGGCCAAGATAAACAAATTATCTTTTAACAGAGGTATGTCTCCTCGAAACTCTTGGTTGTGTCCTAGCTTTGCGTAATTCCTATTATCCAAAGATTCTAGTGAGCTATGTTATGACAATTACCTCACACTTCTTGTTGCATCTCACTTTAAGATGCAAGTGGAATGTGGCAGAGCTCAAGAATGATCATAAGATTATGAGATAAGGATTACCATTGACTAGTATATGTTGGAAAACTTCAAGTTTCACAGTAATCCAATTCAATAGCACAATGAAAATAGAGACAAGATAGTAGGTTGAGGGTTCTGTTCAAGGAATCGAAACTCCATAACCTACACAGAACATCTAAAGATTTAAGCATTCAACATGGTATCTTGACCATATCTAAGTTAATTATGCACGAGTCTAGTCAATATAATTTTGTACCTTCATACGTCGGCTTAAATAAGTTAACGCCTTATTGTTCGCAGCTGCAAGTACCGCATATGGACCATCTGCACAGTTCATGTAGCAAAAAGCCTATAAATGACTATAAAATTGCTGACATAGTTCATTAAAAGATAGATAGTTTGTCTTGATTGAATCATATTCCTAGAATAAATGAACACCATACTACAGTTTTGAATGTGCCTGCAAGATTATTTCTCAAGATGAAACATATAACTATGTCAGCAACTTGTGGATCCTATGTGTATGGTGCGTCCATTTCAAATTTGTTTGATTTAGTTCATGTATTCATCTGGTCGATTCTCCACGTATGAGAATCACACATGACAGGTCACAGGAGTGTTGGTGTTTGGTAAGCATGGCTTAATATACATGCAACTAAATATATACATATGCATATGTTGTTGAAACCACTTCCTTTTTGACGAAGCATTGCCACACTTGAGTTATGAATTAATTGATCGGAGAAAAGAGCAGTAAATCAAAGTTCAAGCAGAAGGGATGAATAGAAATCTGTAGAGGATTTGTAATGTAGTTGAAGCAAGAAAAACTACATGAAAAAGCACAACAGAGCTACGATCTTATCTCAACAGAATGAGCATCAAGATCGATGCTACTAAACCCTTACAGGGAAAACTCAGTACTTTCAATTATACTAAAAAGATCATAAGTAGTATCCCGCCAGCGATTGAAGGTCCAGTAGTACTCCCAATTGGTAGAAGTATTGTTTGACTAAATCACAAAATAAAAGAAAAACTATTGTTCCAGATTTTAACAGGGTAAGGTGCATCACTGAACTAAGCCACAAAATTCTTTCCAATCCTCACTCCCCCCAAATTCATCAAATTTGGATCCTCAAACATGATTTCAAAAGAAACGAATTGCCAATCTTTTTTATTGATTTCAGTGAACCAAGTGACAGAAGGATTCTAAACCTATTAATTTAAAAGTCTAATTACACTTGAGAGTACATTGCTCTACTCACTTAGCTTATTTCTTCCATAAGCATATCCCGCCCTACCATCTTACTCTTTTTCTCCATTTCAGTGTCGTGTTACATGCATATAGCGAAATTCTAAACACTTTAATAGAAGTCATATGATGCTGTAGGGTATCTAATTATTTTGTATGTACTTGTACTTAATATGTGCCACCATATGTGCTAGTTTTGGCAAAGGGAAGCAGCAACCTTGAGGCAACAGTTACACAACTTGCAAGAAAATCATCGGTAAATCCTTCACCTTTAGCTGGGAAATACTTGATTTTAGTCTTTTGGATGACAAGGTAAGTAAACTGCAAACAGCACTACTTCAATAGAAGAGTTGGATAGGACGATAGTACGACTTTATAATTTCTCTCTCTACTATCTATCTCCGTCATCTGAGACAATTATGACAGAAGATAATGAAGAAAAAACAACTGCAGCAGACACTTAATATCTGAAGAGACTTCAAGTCAGAAAATAGTGATTTGGTTACATCATAAGTATTACGACAGGTTCAAAGTCAAAGGACATGAAATAAGGTCATGCTGATTCTTTTAAAGAACTGTTCGTATTTTTTGCATTGTTTTTTTTCAACTTTAAGATTAGTGACACCATACTTATATCGTTAAGAAAATAACAGCAGGACACAATTTTTTTGTCACCCATTTATTCGTTATGGATTATGGCAACCACCTATTCAATCCTACAACGCCCCGACGTATCTTGGGAACCATGAATCACAGAAAAAACAAGCAAATTAGTGTAATGAAAACTAGAAAGACGCCCCTACGGATCTTGGGAACCATGAATCACAGAAAAGACAAGCAAATAAGTGCGTAATGAAAAACAGAAAGAAAAACGAGACACAAGATATACATGGAAAACCTCAACGTGAGGAAAAACCACAGGAGTCACACCAGTCCACTATGAAATCGAATCAAAGAGTACAAGTTTTCTCACAATCTCTCTGACATTAGTTTTCTCTTGCCTCTCACACTTTTTTCACACTAAAAAATTGATTGACAATCTATCTATCACACACAGCCAGCCAAAACCCTAAAAGAGGCATTTAAGGCTTTCGGTAGCATTATAGGGAAACACCTGTAGCTCTATGGAACACTCTGTCCAAAAGTTATTCTATAGGTAGCGCTACACCACAACCATGGGAGCGCTACACAGTCCTCTAGACACATTCTGAACTACTGCTAAAGGCTGTCTGCACCCCAACATTATTCAACAATGCCAACATACACTATCAAACACCTTACCGATCTACTCTTTTTTAAACTTTAAAGTGCCATTTAACCAAAAATGGAGAGTATAAGTAGTTAAACACTATGCAAGTTAGACTTCAAGGTAAATATGTAGATAAGCTCAAATACTCGTACCTTTTTTACATCTGATGAGACAAAGACCCTTTCATTGTCGCAAGAACTTCTTACAATACTGTGCAAGCTAATCAACCGCTTTTGTTTTCCACATTTTCCATGTCCCCATCAGCTAGTAATAGCACCACTTCAGCTCCTGTTACGTAACTTACGCCAAACATAAAAGCTTTGGCTGTAACTAGCTAACAAGATCATCTAACAAACTTTCAGTAATTCAAGATGCAGCAACTATATTTTTTGCTATCATCTCAGAGGCACGAACACAAAAACACTGACGACACGGTTATGCGAACACGTTTTTTCCTAAAAATTAAGACACCAACACATTGGGAGCAGTTGACTTCAACTATATTTTAGATTCATATTATTTACGATTAAAAACACAAATATTGCAAGCATCATGAAAATATAGAAATCACTAAATAAGTAGTCATTAGTTAAGCAACAACGTCAATTTTGACCTTGGCCCAACTTTTCAAAATAACATTATAAGATCCCGATGAATCCCCAACACATCCTAGCGCATCCCGATCTTTTCCGATTAAAAAGAAAAAATTTGACACGTACTTGAGCATATTTGGCTCTTGTCCAGAGCATGCTGCGTCGTGACCATGTCCAACACGTGTTAGACACTCATACCTAAAGGGTAAACATGTGCATGCTTCTCAGGATTAATCATAATTCTGCCCACAGTTTTTCTAAGGTTTTTCCCTAAACATTGTCTTCATTATTTATGGCACTTTGAATAGCCAGTCTTTTGTACCTATCTTGTGGAATAGTTTCCTCTTAAACTGGAAAACAAAAGTATGATTAACAACCAATATGATAAACCAAAAGAAAAGAGCTCAAAGATTCCTAGACTTCTCTAGATGAATGATGAAAAAATGCTTCCGTGTCTCTCAAGACACCTGAGACTTCTCTTGTACTGGGTTATAGATGTGGCCTGATAGTAAAAAAAAAAGATTGTCATTTTGGTGAAACAGCCAACTGATGGGAGAAGATCTTTATGGTTTGACTGTCAAAGATTTAGAAAATCTAGAGAGCCAACTGGAGATGAGTTTGCGAGGTGTCCGCATGAAAAAGGTCAGAATTCCTGTATTCAATCCAGTGACCATTTTTTAATGGCCTTAATACTTATTTTTGGTTTTCTAACTTCAACAGGACAAGATTCTAACTGATGAAATACAAGAGCTAAACCAAAAGGTCCCTCCAACTAATATCTGTTATGCAACCATTCTTGTTCAAGGATAGCGTGAGTTGTATAAGCTAATCTTCGTATGATACATTACAGGGACACCTTATAAATCAAGACAATGCTGAATTTTACAAGAAGGTAAACCTCATTCGTCAAGAAAACATGGAATTGTATAAGAAGGTACTTGGCTAATCTTCAAACCCGATATTCTACATTACCTGACTAAACTCATACCAGTGCATGCACAGCATGTAAACTTAGTTCCTGAATAAAGAAAGGCTTCTTGGGGCAGATTTATGGAGCAAGCAATTTGATAGCAATTTCTGCAAACACACAAAATCCTTATGGTTTCAGCATTACAGAGGACTCAAATGTGCCCATCCATCTCCAGCTTAGCCAACCTCAACAACAAATTCATGAGGGGCCACCAAGGGCAACAAGATCAGGGTAAAGTTCTCTATTTCTCTCAAGTCTTAATACCCTTGAAATGTAATTCACTAATGGAAAGAGTCACATGCAGTCTTTGATCCAAATTATTTTTCCCAACAACTGAAGATAGCAATGGCACTAAAGTATCACTTCACATAGGGCTCTTCTAATAGACATTTTCTCTGAAAATGAGGATTGTAATGTTTGTATTGCACAGTTCACACTAACCTGAGCCATTTATTTGTTATATTGTCTTAATGGACTCTACTCCTCACTAGAGATTCAGCGGAAAACACAAACCATTGATTACCAGGAATATTGTTCGATAATTCCATTATTCAATTGAGATATCATAATAGTTTCCTTGCTCACAGGTGAACATGCTTTGTTGCGAATAAAGTCTCCAAGATCCAACGCCAATCCGATTAACATTTGGCACCACCTCTGGAAGCGTGAGCAGATTTTGTGTGGAAAGGTTTCTAAGGTTGCTTGCCATTTTTATGTATTATTGTACCAAACTCAAACTCAAAAATAAAATCATAATTACTGATGCTACCCACATAGTAAATTGCAATGAGTGTGTTGCGATTCTTGCTAATAACAGCTGGGATCATCCACTTTACATTTACAATACAAGGGTCACGTCTGTATAAAAATAACCCTCCCAGCATCCTCAAGTAACAAGGACAAAAACCACACAATAACCATATCTTATGCTGCAGATAACTGAGCAGCATTTTAATCTACTGTATCAGTCGTACAGAAGTCAAGAAACAGAAAATATGTGAGTCGGAGATGCTGCCATTGACACAGGAATTGAGTAAAAGAATTACCTAGTGTATACTCCAAAAGCATAAAAATAAAAAATAATAGTAACATAGGAGGACCACGAACACCAGGGACTATTCACAGGGTGGAAGGAACTGAAATTTAAAGAAGTGGAAGCAAAAACTATTTATCTAGAAAGGGAGAAACTGAAATATTGCCAGTATTCTAGGCGAACTGAAAAACAACGTTCGCCTAGAATACATTCTAAATTAAAGTACATCTATATTCAGCATTTTGCAGCAGATTTCCTGTATGTTCTCTAAGTAGAATGCCTTACACCGACTATTCTTAATTAGGAACCACTAGATGTTCAGGAGTAAAATAGAAAAGTTATGACATTTATATGCAACAGAGAAAGGAGAGTCATTCGGATTAGAAACTAAGATAAGACTACAAATACCGAAAAGAATTAGTGGAACAAGAGTCCCTCCAGAAAAAAGAAGATAGAAACAACCTACTCTATTGGAAGGGCTGTGAAATATGTTTTCCAAGCATGTATTCAGCATTGTTCCTTGTCAAACTCATGCCCACGAGGGGGAGGATGGGGGTCATTATTATTTTTGCATGGAAAGTAAATATATAGTGAAGCCTGTGGTTCAGATGAGCAACCTGAATCCTACACAAATTATTTTGTATTCTCGAAACCAATAATACAGCACAATACCAATCAGGCAAACATCAATTCACATATGATTGGATAACTAGCACCAAAAGTCACACAACTAAAACAATTGCATATTTGAAGAAAAGAAAAGATCGCTCGGTTAGGTCCTAAAGTCGCCTGAGGATAGTTTGGCAATTTGATAAACGTAATTGAGACTTGGTCCTCTTCATTGAATTGTATAGCTTACATATTGGAAAAGTCCATTCATTGAATTTTGAATCAAATCCCACGGCAAAACGTAAGATTCATGCAAGCCACCCAGCGTCACAAAAAGTCCAATGCTGAAATCATCTTCATCAATCTTAACTGAAGTCCTATGGTGGATTCTAGACTCCAATCAACGTAGAGGTTATGTGTAAGAGCCAGGGCCGGCCTTGGGTAAGCCCAGCAAGCCTCCAGGCTTGGGCAACCCACCCGGGCAGGGGCAACCAAAGAAAAAAAATTGCGATGGTATACATAATATATATATTAAATAATCCAAAACTTAGCACAAGTTGGATGCTAGCACAACTGGTCAGTGTGTGCGTTAGAAAGCAAATGGTGTGGGTTCAAGTCTCAGGGGAATAAAATACGGCCACTCATATTGCTTTCTGTTTGAACTATTAGAGATAAAAATAAAACTCTTAAACAACTAGTGTTAAATTTTAGTTATCCTTAGTAGTTTTGGTTGTGTTTCATTAGATAGTTTAGTTTAGTTTTGATTACGTCAACAAATGTAATGAGTGAAGAGAGAAATAAGGGAAATGATGATGTCTTCAAAATTAAAACTAAAACTAAACTGGGAAACGAGCAGGGCCAAAAGTCCAAGGTTCAAATCTTTTGCACACGATAAATGTTTTATAAGTTCTTTTTCTCTCTTAGTTTATTTTAATTTTACTTTTAACTTTTCAAATTGAATTCACAAATAAATAGATGTTCACAATTAATAATCCAAAATAATTTATTTCTACTCAATGAACGTTGATACAAAAAAATTTAAAATAAATAATCTTTATTGTTAAAATAGTATTTTCACGAGAGTAAAGTTGATAGCAAAAATTTTACTCAACAAACTTTAATAAAAAGATTTAAAATAAATCATTTTTATTGTTAAAATAGTATTTTTAACAGAGCTAAGTTTGATAACATGATTAGTAAGAGAAAACACAAGTATGAGTAAAATTTTGTTATATTTGATTCATTTTTTTCTAGACTTATAAAATTTTATAAAGGTTTATTTTAGTTAAATTACGAAACTAAAATACCATGTATGATGTGTTTACTTTCTCGGATATACTGATTTGGGCAACCCAAATATCAGGGCCGGCCCTAGTAAGAGCCCACCTTGCCTATTACGGGGCGTTTGGCTGGTGGATTTGATTTTGGGTGGATTTGTAACGAGGGGGTCCACCTCCTAAGAAGGGTGGATTTGTAATGAGGTGTTTGGATGATTTTTTAGGGGGGGTCTAAAGACTCATTATTTTATATAATTTTTCCGGAAATGATGTTGAGAAAGTGTGAAAAATATTTTCAAACACAATTTGGGGTCAATATGAGTTGGCGATTGCATTTGGGGTGTCTTTAAAACCCACTAGAGACACTAGGGGTGTGAGTGCAATTAGTGGGATTATACATATATGTGTATGGCTGGGTTTTGGGAGAAAAATTCACACACCCCACCCCCACCCCCAAAAAAAAAAAAAAAAAACTAACAACGCTTCCTCTCTCTACTCCTCTCCCAAATTTTTTCCATCTCTCTACAAAATTCACGCCTCCACACCTCGTTTCCTCAAGATTCAACCTCAAATCCGTCATCTACGCGTGTTTTCGAGTCCGAGACTCCGTGATTTTTGCTTTGAGCAAGCACATTTCGGTTGGGTTTGCAAGAATAAGCTAGGGCTTTCACTCTCTCATCCTTGGAGCTAAACCATTGAGGTAGGGAACCCTTTTCTACCTCCTCTAAGTGTATATGTTTTGAATTATTGCATAATGTTCATATCTCTCCTTGATTTTTCTACCTAACTTTTATACCTCCATGGAAATTGGGTTTGAGCTTGTGTAAATTTGATTCTCCATACTTTGTTGGATTGGTCTTTGATTGGATGTTTAGACATGCTACAATGATGCTTTGTTGTGGTTTGAAACCTAAATTTTGCCTTGGATTGAAGCCCCATTCGTTTGGAATAAAGTTGTCACAATTTCTTATGAAATATTACATGAGCTCTTCCCTTCCCTTCTCCACTTTTCCCCAAACACCTCGATTGAATCCCAGTACTATGGTTTCTTAATCCTTCGTCAATCTTAAGGGAGACAAAAATGGGTTGGATGATGCGAGAATCTGACTGTGATCCTCCCACTTATGGTACATATATTATAGTTACACTGTATACAGAATCGACTAGGTTTTTTTTAACGAAATAGCTTTGTTTAATGGAGTTTTTTTCCACTTCAGGTTTATTTTAATGGGTTTTATCTTGCACATATGGTTTTTTAATGGGTTTGTGAATATGGTGACTGAATGTGCTCTGTTTACTGACGTCTTAGCAAAATGCATGTGTGAATATGTTTTTTTTCTTGATCATTGTGCATATTCTGGAGAACATTTTAATATTAGAATGCATCATGGGGGTATTTTCAAGGGTAATCGAACAAAGGGTTTACATGGGGGAAGTGTTACGTACTTTGATTTCTGTGATATTGATGAGATGTCATACATGGAATTAGTAAACATGGCTTCTGAAATGGGTGAATTTACAAGTATTGAATTTTATGGGATTTTAAATGGGACAATGAAGTTAATCAAAGGTGACAATGCTACCACTGATTTCTGTTTGACTGTTGATAAACATAGAGTAGTTGAATGCTACATGGTATCTAAGTTGGTTAAGTGTTATGTTACCCAAGAGAGTCAATGTGGAAAGGCAAAAATGGGTACTAGGTCTACCACACACAACTCAAAAGGGAAAAACTAACAAAGGCAAGTATGTGGTTAATATGGAGGCTAGTCATGATCATGATGACACAGATCATTATGACTTGGACTTAAGCTCATCTTCTTCAGATGAAACTGAGATATATGATAGTAATAATGAGTTGACTGATGATGATGCACTGTTTTATGCTAATGTGGATAAGAATATAGACACCACAAATGGGGTTACCAAAGATTATGCAGATGTGGTTGATGTGTTGGCAAACATAGAGGGTGATGCAAATGTAATGACATCTGATGATGATTTGAGGAGTATAGACAGTGACTTAGATGAAAAGGGGAGAGGCAATGAATAGAGTGAAACACACAGTGTTTAATGAAAAAACAGACATGGAGAACCCTATATTCAAAGTTGGGATGGAGTTTAAAACACATGCTCTGTTTAGGGAAGCTGTGAAAGAGCATGCCATTAATTGGGGTAAGGAAATTAAGTTTCTTAAAAGTGACAAGAGGCAGGTACGAGCTACTTGCAAGAGTCCTTGCCCTTGGACAATCTATTTTTCCTGTGTTCCAAATGATGAAGTGTATAAGGTTAAACATTAATAGATGAACATTCTTGTGTGAGGTCCTTCAATGTGACATGGGTTAGCACAAAGTGGATTGTGAAGAAATACTCAAAGGGGATAAGGAAAAACCCCACATGAAATTACCTTAAAAAAAACCCACATGGCATGTTCCTTCCGTTGTTGATACAATTAAGCCATAAAAGACTATGAAGGTTAATCCTCAAAATGCATACAGAGCAAAGAAGATTGCATTGATATGTTACAAGGCAATGCAACAAAACAATTTACTATGTTGAATTCTTATGCTAAAGATATATTGAACACAAATGATGGCACAACAATTATTATAAAAGTCAAACCAATTGTTGGGTCTGAAGGTGAGGTCAAATTTAAAAGGCTCTACATTTGTTGGGGTGCTCTTAAGAAACAAATTTTGGAATGTTGTAGACCAGTGATAGGGTTGGATGGTTGCCACCTTAAGGGACCCCATGGGGGGTACTACTAATTGCAGTTGGAATTGATGCTAACAACTACATTTATCTAATGGCTTATGCCGTTGTGGAGAAGAAAAAGATGAAGACATGGTTATGGTTCCTTGAGTAGTTGGGTGAGGATTTGAAAATTGAGAATTCTTTCAGATTCACCTTCATGAGTGATAAACAAAAGGGCTTAATTGACTCTATAAGTACATTGTTCCCTAATGCATCCCACAGATTCTGTGTTAGGTACTTGTACAACAATTTCAAGGGCGAATTCAAAGGGTTGGTGATGAAAGATATTTTATGGAAGGCTACAAGGGGCAACCATAATGCCTCCCTTGACTGCAACAATGGAGGAAATGAAAGTAGTAAACAAGAAGGCATATGAATGGCTTTGTGAGAGACCACCTGTCAACTAGAGCAGGTCACACTTTGACACATTTCCCAAATGTGATATTTTATTGAACAATCTATGTGAGAGTTACAACTCAACCATTCCCTCAACTAGGGATCAACCAATTGTTACCATGTTGGAAATGATAAGACTCATTCTTATGGAGACAATACATAAGAGAAGGGATGCAATGAAAAGGGCCAAACATCCCATTTGTCCCAAAATAGTAAAGAGAATTGAGAAACTGAAGGATAACTTGTAGTTATGGATCCTTAGATGGTGTGGGAGTGAATAGTTTAAGGTGACTGGACCAACTGGAAATCAGTACAGGGTTTGATTTGTTGAACAGAACCTATGGTTGTAGGAAATGGGACATCTCAAGAATCCCATGTGTGCATGCTTTGGCTTCCATTAAATTCTTATAACAAGACCCATTTGACTATGTCCATGAGTGGTACAAAGTGTGTACATATCTCAAGTGTTATGAGAATCTGCTAAGCCCTATAAATGGAAGAGATCTATTGCCTGAAACTAATAATTTAGTCATGTTACCTCCTGATGTGAAAAAGAGAAGTGGGAGGCCCAAAAAGACTAGGAGGAGGGAGCCAGAAGAGCCACAAGATCCCAAAAAATTGACCAAGAAAGGAGTCCAAATGAGGTGCAGTGCATGTGGAAAAGTGGGTCACAACAAGAGAGGTTGTAAGAAGACAAAAGCCCAAGGTGAAGGTCCCCCAAGAAAGTTATGTACTTTAATTTGTTTTGTTTTGTTATTTATGGATATGCAACTAATATTTTGTTATTCGTCATGCAAGAAATCCCATGTTGATGCATCAACAAGTGCAGCAAGTGCACCCTCTATTGCAAACCATGTTGCACCTATAAATTGCAACACAACTATGGTATGGACTGTGTTTATCTTTTATATAAGTTGTGTTTCTGTTTTTATGCTAATTTTTCTGACTTATTTCCAATATTAGGTGAGGAGCCCTGCCCCTGCCCCTGATCAACCACTTATGGCCTCACAGGAAATCAATGGCAAGTTCAGAATTAACTATGGTCAACTGTACCACTCTAGAGTAGGGATGGGCATGGGGACGGATCAGGGCCGGAGACCACTATTTCCACCCCCAATCCCCAAACCCCTTACTCATATCCATCCCCTATCCAATCTCCAATGGAGATTTATTTTTATCCTCCATCCCCGCTCCAAATGGGGAACAGGGATCCCCACGAGGATTTCGGAGATCCAATCATTTTCCCTAAAGTAATAAGTAATAGTTATAGAAGCCCAATTACAAATTATTTTACCTAAAATCCAATCACTGGGCAACCCCTGGGCGTGTAAAACTTCAAGTGTTTGTAGAACAATAAAAAGAGTGTAGAAAAGTAAAAATTATGAAGAGTTTTTATGTATATTCATGACATTAATTAAAATTGATTAAATGCAACATGAGTTGTTTAGTGGATAGCATACATAATTGTTTCAAAGGAAAAGCGACTATAAGTCTACAACTCACTATTGATATGCCCATGAAACAGAATATGTGATAGGCACGCAATATTGTAAGTATAAGCGCCTAAGTAGGGAGAATTAATGTGTTAGATGTGCGGTTTAATGTTTGATTTCCGTTTAATGCGTGCACAAGGGTATTCTTGGTATTTCCTGTAAGTTTTCAGGTATTATGGCTTTTGGCTTGCGTGGTGTGCATGGCTTGAAGGAGTGGAGGCGCGGGAAACGAGTCTTGGAAGTTGGATTTTGAAAGTACATGCTGAAGGACATAGGTATCGATACCCCTAATAGCCGTATCGATACCAATCAGTTAAGAGGGTACAATTTCGTTCTAGAAGGTTAGGTATCGATACCTCTCAGACCAGTATCGATACCTACGGCTTACGCGGTCAACGCTCCAGTCAAAGGGAGGATAAGGGATTGGTATCGATAGCCCTATTGAAGGTATCGATACCGAGAGCTTATGGCCGAGGACCTTAAACTACGCCGTTTTGTTGGTTGACAAGTTGACCCTATAATTAGGGTTTTCGGATTTTTGAAGAGGAGACTTAGGTTTTCGTTTTTCTTGCAAGTTTCTTTTCGGAGTTGGACGGCTAGTGCTAGTTTTCTTCTTTCGGTAACGTTTTCATTGATCGATTTAATTCTGTTCTCTCTGCAGATTCCATCATTGTTTAAGGTTTTAATTGTCAATCTATCATCAACTTTTCTTGTTGAACCTTAATTACTTACCGTTCTTAATTCCATGCATAGATCTAGGACTCTGGTTTTCACGTTGACCTTTGTGATCATGCTAGCGTAATTTCTAGATGTGGCCATGGGGTGAATAACACGCTGTGGCTGGTGCCGTATTCGTTCGCCCAATTTAGTATGGTTTGTTTGAAATATTAATATCGGGATTTCTAAGATCGGCCGAGCTCTGTCATTATCGGAACCCACACGAACGGGGAATGGGTCACGCAACTCATTCTCTGTGGCGTATGGGATTACGCAAACAGTGTCTCGCCCCCGGGAGAGAAAATCCTAATATGGAGTGTTAATTTTTAAGGAATGGAATGGGTGAAAGGGTTCGGGACCGGCTATGTGTGTTAGGATCCCGATGGTCGCGTATACTCTTAATTATTAATTTAAAATCCAGAATTTCTCCTTTTAGGATACCTTAATTGAACACTCAATCAACCGGAAGGGTGGCTACCTAAGAGCCAATTCAAACTAGTACCCCGTTTTCTAGGATTAAACACTGACTCCGTCTCTGAGGATTCGACTCCGGACTTCCGGATATTGTGCTACGTCGGATTATTAGTTTTGCGCTTGAGACTGTTATTTCCTATACTAAGAATTTGACAAGCAATATGATAGCAGCAAATGATAAGTATTCAAAGAACAATATTGACTACCTTCAAGTAGTCTTTGAACCAACAAAAACAGTGCCAGATCACCCAAAACAAGTGTAATAATTAAAATTGAACTAAATTTCATCAAGATAGCAACAACTAAGGTAGCATTAATATATTTCATGAATAGACCCCAAGGTGTCATAATTCATGAATAGACTCCTATATTTTGGGGACTCGAGGACGGAGCAGATCGGGTCGGGGAACTGATTCGAAGCGGATTTGGGGCGGGGACATGCCTATCTCCACCCTTTATCCAATCCCCAAACATTTTCAAAAAAAATCCCCATATCCTATCCAATCTCTAAACAGATCTCCATATTGCTGATCCGTTCGGATCGGGGATTGGATCGGATTTGGGCGGGCGGATGAAATGGCCAACCCTACTCTAGAGAGTAGTGGGAAGCTAGTGTGGAGAAGCAGGGTTGTTACGTTGGCATGCTCTTTCAAGAAAACACCCAAGTGAAGAAAGAGGAATTTGTTTTTTTTTTTTGTGTCTACAAGACAGCAGTAAACTAGATCCTTTTGTGATGGCTTTCTGTTTATGGAACATGTGCTATTAGCCTTTTTTTTTTTTATGTAAGTAAGAACCTAGATATTTGATGGTAGGACATCCTTTTGTAATGGCTTTTTGTGTATGGAACTTGTGTTGGCTTTTTGTGTATGGTGATGGCAAAAAATGTATGGAACCTATTATGGCTTTTTGTGTATGGAACATGTTATTGATTTTTGTGTATGAACCTGTGATGCCTTTTCATGTATGAATCTGTGATGGTTTTTCATGTATGATTATGGCTTTTCATTGTTTGTTTGGTCATGCTTACCTTCCTTGTTATTCCAAAATGAAATACAACACAACAAAACACTCAGTGAAATTTTCTAGATTCTACTCTGTTTTGTTTCCCAAACAAAGTGCATTCTTACATGCTCTATTTAAACTGTGAAAACAAAGCTTCATTACACTTAAGATTAATTCTTCTTCATACACATAAGAATTAAGAGAAACAATGCTTCATTACCATAAATTAATAAAAAAAAAAAGTGTCCTTACATTATCCATTGACTTCATACACCACTGCAAAAACCAAAGAAATACATACCCTTAGCCTTAGCCTTACCTTTACCCTTACCCTTACCCTTACCCATACCAGTACATACTTAAACACCACCACTAACCCTTACACACCAAGTACATATGCAGAAGCCCTACAATGTTTGCAACCAGACAATGGCAATGGCAACCCAAGTCATTGCTAATGCAACACAGAGTTTCTTCTCCCTAGTCTTCAACCTTGTGATCTCAGCCTCCATTTTGTTTACCCTCTTGAGTAGCCCTGGAATTATTTGCATTGACCTTGCACACATGGGTGGATCAAACCAAGCAAAGTCTTTGCAGCTATCATTTGGACAGGAAACAAGCCTTCTTCATGGGTTGATTGTTGTCCAAGAGGTGTGCATCTCTCTCTGGTTGCCACAAACTTTGCAAGGATTGTCTTCCATGAAGTTGTCAATGTCACGGTAGTTTCTCATTTTTTCTGGTGTGAGGGAGAGAAAATGAAAAAATGAAGAAGGGCAGTAGGGTTTTAGGTTATTTTGGGGCAAGAGTGGATGCATCTATAGGATAGAGGAGGGTGAAAATGGCAGGATAAAGTGATGGAGGGAGCCACTGTAGTTGCATTTCTCTCTAACAAAAGGGCTCACAGAATAGGTAAGCGATTTTTGTTAGTATTTGGATGGGAAGTAACGCCGTGGGCTTAATTGATTAAAATGTGTGAAGTTTGGAGGTGTAACTAAAATTTCAAAAAGTTTCGAGGTCTATGAAGCATTTGGTTGAAAGTTCAGAGGCTTTTTTGAAGTTTTCCCAACAAGAAATGTAGAATTGGAGTTTAACGGACCCCAAAAAACCGTTAAGTGGCCCAAAATGACGTCATTTTAGACCTTTTTTTAATAAAAAAATATTCTCTCCTTCCTCCTCCTCCTTAATTGTCACAGGGCACACACACACACACACACACACACACACACACACACAGAGAGAGAGATGTTACATTGCATACTCTCTCTCTCCTCAAGCAAATTGTAGTCCTCTTTTTCGTACTCATCAAAACATTACCCCAAGTATCCCTCGATTGAGCCCTGCCACCTGAAAAGTAGCCCATGTTCATATCTGTCAAATCTTCCGCTGTCATCGCCACCACCTCCTCTGGTGCCACCCCTTCAAGAACCCAAATCAAGCAAGAACAAAAACCCTTTTGTTATTTCTGAATCAGTATCAATCTTGAACCTCATTAGCCAATCCAAGTCCATTCCGACTTCTAACCACACCTGGGTCGTGCACCATTTGACTCTATTCAATTCCACCTGAGTCGACTTGTCAAGTGGAGGAAGAAGAACTGTGCAGTGTAACAACCATTTCACGCAGTCGATGGGTAGGGACGAGGATTTATTTTGAGGCAAAAGTCTTGGGTGATTTGTGTAGATGGAAAACATGGTAATTCAATATTGGAATTTGGGTGGTTACGAAAGTATGCAAGAGAGTTAAGGCATAAGGATTGGATTATGATGGGTTGTTTGTTGAGTTTCGAATTTGATTGAATCCAATTGGTTTTACGGTGGGGGTTGATGGGTTTTGATTGAATTTTCCCTATTGTCTTCCCTCTGACTTTTCCCTACTAGAGGTGGTGGTTGCCGGAGGTGGCTCTGCCTGTAACTCCTCTCTCTCTCTCCCCTGTGAGAATTGGGGAGGAAGGATGGAGTTCTTTTTTAAAGGCCAAAAACCACGTCGTTTTGGGCCACATAACAGTTTTTGAGGTCCATTAAAGTCCAACTCAGCATTTCCCGTTAGTGAGTTCGCAAATGTAGACGGTGGGAGTATTTTCGATAACGGAATTGAAGTTTAGGCATACGCTTGAAAAAATTGTTAAGTTTAGGAGTATTTTTTATATTGAGATTAAACTTTCGGGGCATTTTGAAATTCTCCCTATTTCAAAATTTGGTTGACTTCAAGTCTTCAAATGTGTCGAATATGGGTTTATGGACGGAATAGAAGTAACCATCTGAAGCGAAGGCCAAAAATGAATTTCACTGGCACAACCAATCGCTCACCAATAAAGAGCACTCCGTTACTCGGAGCTCTCATCCTACTAATGGCGACCCGCCTTTGTTTCTCTCGCTCAATCCAATTCTCACTCCACCCTGTCTGCTCAGTACGCCCTCTTGCTCCTCCTCCCCGCTTTACCCCCACCCATTTACCCAAATCCCGTCCCTGTCCCCTCTGGTCCCCTTCCTTCTCTCTCTGCCTCCGTCTCCTCCGCCACAAGTCAACCCCACCTCCCCCTCCTCGCACCACCACCCGCTCATTCTCCACCGCAGCATCAATGGCAACGGCGGCAGTGGAGGAAGGCAATCCTCTGTTGAAGGACTTCGAGTTCCCGCCATTTGATGCTGTCCAGGCCGAGCACGTCCGGCCGGGGGTTCGTGCCTTGTTGAAGAAACTCGTATGTATTGTTATGCGTTTTTCCACATAGGCATGTTGGGCTTATGTGATATTACCTCGTTGATAGTTGAAAACTTGAAATCCATCCATTTGCCAATGAAACACTGCATATATGGCATATGCAAAATGTTGTACATGTTTTTTTGGTCCTAAAGTTTATGATTTCTATAGGGGTGTGTATTTACAGTTAGGTGTGTCGGCCGTGTTTGGTGATGAATTTTGTGTTTGTGTTTTTTGTTTTGGTAGGAGAGTGAAATTGTGGAATTGGAGAAGACGGTGGAACCAACGTGGCCGAAGCTTGTTGAGCCGTTGGAGAAGATTATAGATCGGCTAGTGGTAGTTTGGGGAGCCGTGAATCATCTTAAGGCTGTTAAAGATACTCCCGAACTACGTTCCGCCATTGAAGAAGTTCAGGTACTGGTTTTCTTTCTTTCTTTCTATGTTTTTTTTGTTAACATAGATGTTAGCATGTTAGTAGAGTTAGATTACTAGAAATGCCAACGTTGTGCCACCTACTTGAACCTGAATATCACACACTGACAACTAAGGATCCACTCATGACCGCTTGAGCTAGAGCTCAGGGGCTCTTTCTTTCCATGTTCAGGATGTTTCTTAAATCTGTCTATCAGTGGACACAATCGAATAAATGTTGAACATGGTTAACATGTTACAATATGAGGAGCATGAACAATAAGTCAATAACCATCGGGAATCAGGTGTTGAGCTAGGAACTCTTTTAGGTAGTTGAAATGGAAAAAAAGAGTTTATGTTCAACCATAGTGCCCAGTGCATATGGTCAAGAATCTGGCATAGCTATCATTCTATAGGTCAACATACTTTCGCCTATTGGACAGTTGGTTCGGGCAAAAGACTAACCTGCAGTTGATTTGCTACTTTTTGATTCGCATAGTGCATGGATTTGCTCATTAGATTTGCGTTTGGCATTCAGTTGGTATTGGAATGATTGTTTCCTTTAGTTGAAGAGGGATTGTTATTTGTAATTGAGAATAGCATTTGTTAGTTGTTACTGAAGTGATTGTTCCCTTTAGACGAAGAGTGACTGTCTTATTTGACTGACATAGCATTTGTTCTTGAAAGTGGGAATAAATTTGTGCCTATGTAGAATTGCAACTTCGTTGGAGGTCATGTCCTGGTGTTGCCTGTTGGATATGTTTCGAACACGAAAAACCTCCTGACGCACGTTTGAAACTCAAATCCAAAGTTTCCTAGTTATTCTTAACGTTTTCCATTTGGACACTATGGGGACACCATGAAAAAATTCTCTAGACACTCTCATTATGTTTCTAAAATAACTCAGAAATGGTAAATGAAATGGTAGATTGAAATTGAAACTTAGGAAACTTGTGACAGATGATGGTTATTGATTATGAAGGTGAATGATGAGAAGCATTTTTGTAGATATAATTGTGTGAATGATTTAATGATTAATTATATATGATTTAAAAGTATATCTGTATATGTGGTTTTATATATTTATAATTAGGGCCTTATTTTTTATATATTTATTCACATAGTAGAATGCATAACTATAATTTCAAAAGTGTCGCCCTACTTGTTGTGTCGCCCAATTTTCTTAAAACTTACGTCTCGAACTGTAGTGTTGTGTCCTGTCCTATCTTGCATTTGTGTCTTGTAACGCATCCTTGTCGGTCATTCATAGATTTGCACTTAATGAATCTGGAAGTCTTCTGATTTTATTTGATTATGTTTTGGATTTGCAGCCAGAAAAAGTTGAGCTGGAGCTTAAGTTGGGGCAGAGTAAACCACTTTATAACGCATTTAAAGCTATCAGAGAATCTTCTGACTGGGAAGCCCTGAGTGATGCTCATAAACGTATAGTTGAAGGTAAGTATCTTATTTTGAACTCACTCTTTCTTCATTTGAGATTTCCTCATTTCCTTGATAAAAACTATTGAGTATTCTTTCTCTTGCTATGCGCTTAAAATGTGCATACATAGACTGTTGGCTTAGTATCATTTAGACTCTTACTTACTCCCTTCAATTTCCAATCATGCCTCATCAATACTCATGGCCACTGAGACCATGCAATAATACAGGTATCAAGTCTTCTAGCTTCTCGGGAATCGATGTGTCTTGGCACCCTTATACTTTGACTTAATTGTGATAAGGGGCGCCCCTGTAATTTACTCTTTCCCTCGTGATTAATTAAATTTGTACAATAGAGAATTTTACATATGCATCAGAATAAAGAGGTTTTGCTCCCTGTAGTTATTTTGTATGTTGTTATCTTTGCGTTTGTATCCTTGAATCGAAAGTTTGTGGATTATAAGTTGCAGTGTCAAAAAAAAAAATTTAGAATAAGGTTGTGACTTCCTATTGCAAGTACCTTAACACCCTTTACCTACTTAATGTGGCAGCTCATGCAATATGAATCCTATGCATTTTATTTCTTTTCAATTTATTTGCTTGTAGTTGAGTTTGATATCGTAAGTAACTGTATCTGAACCGTTAAGTGAACGGCTGAGTTTTGATATTATGAGAATGTTTTGTGCCCTTGCAGCTCAATTGAAGGTGGCGATTCTTAATGGTGTCTCTCTTGAAGATGATAAACGAGAGCGATTTAACAAAATTGAACAGGTATGCTTCCATGTTGTTGAACAAGATGAATGGGAAAATTTCATGTGATATGATGAAAGGAAATTTTTATAGAACTACCATAAGACCAGCGATGCTTTACGGGACAGAATGCTGGCCTATTAAGAAGCAACTGGTGAACAAGATAAGTATAGCGGAAATGAGAATGTTGAGGTGGATGTGTGGTAAGACTAGATGAGATAGGATTAGAAATGAAACAGTTCGCGAGATGGTAGGTGTAGCACCTCTAGAGGAGAAGTTAAGAGAAAATAGACTAAGGTGGTTTGGGCATGTCTACCGTAGACCAGCAGATGCAATAGTTAAGAGAGTGGATAGGATAGCTTTGGGTAAAAACGCACAAGGGAGGGGAAGACCCAAATTGACATTAGATGCGATAGTACACAAAGATTTGAGTATACTAGGTTTAAGTGAAGAAGCAGCACTCGACAGAGCTCAATGGAGAAAAAGAATTCATGTAGTCGACCCCAATTGATTGGGAAATAAGGCTTGGTTTGTTTTGGTTTGGTTTGGTTTGGTTAGGTTATTATGAACATGCTATACATCCATCTGACTTTAACTAATAGTTCCGCGTAGCAGCACTTATTCACTTTGATGTTAGCTGTTTCTTTTAGCACCATTTACGTCACTTTTACAATGATGAAATTGCCCATGCCATCCATCACGAAACACATTTTGCAAGTGTGTGGAGTGTTTGTCTTAGGTTGGAAAAAGAAATGGCCTAAGACCTAAGCAAGAAAACATCATTTGTTTTGCCATCTAGCGTGTGTATCTATCCTGTTATGTCTCATATTTGAACTATTTTGCTACTTGTGGTCTTCAGTGTGATGTCTTTCAAACCTACTACGAGAATGGCGGACGGGAATGGGCATGTGTTAACCAAATTTAATACAAAAACAATAACTCATGTTTTAATGATTACGGTCTTTGAAGCACTGACTTTTTTGTGGAGGCGGCATGTTGTGGTGGAGACCGACACTTCTTTGACACTCCTAAAAGTATATGCAATATGTTTAAATAAAAATTAAAACCATAATATCTACTCCTTCCGTCTCATTTTGATAGTCCAGTCTGATAAAAAAAAATTGTTAATATCTTTCAATCTATAATGAATTTTATGTGCTTTATAGATCTCATAGGATAGATCTCAATTAGTTCTATTATTAAAAAAATTTAAATTTTTATGCGCAATATGGATCTCATATGATAGATCTCTCAAGTAGTTCTATATATACATACCCCATGGTTCCAGTCAAGGATCCCTGACTGGAACAAAATGGGTATTTTTTTTTTGTTGCAAATTGTTTTGGGAAAATCCGAGTCGTCCAATGTGTTCAAAAAGTGTTTTCTGAGGTCTTTGCTTGAAATCTTCAAAAAAAATACTAGGAAGGGCTTGATCCAAGTAGTTTTTCGCAAAAACTGTATATTTACAGTGTTGCGAAAAACTGCTTGGATCAAGCCCTTCTCGGTATTTTTTTTTGAAGATTTCTCGCTTGGACTATTGAAAACACCTTCTGAACACATTGGACGGCTCAGATCGTCAAAAAAATGTTTGGATCATGGAGGTCCGGAAGTCCAGATCCCGGACTAGAATCGGCTTCTATATATATATATATTTACAATTTTTAAAAATATTATAGATTGAAAGTAAAATATTGTAGATTGAAAGATATTAACAATTTAAAAATTGCATTGGAGACCGAACTGGACTATTCAAATGGGATGGAGGGAGTAACTCTTTGCCGCCTCTGTGGATTTCTTAGCGACTGAATTTGAACCCGCCAACAAAGTCTAGGTAAAGAATCTCCTCATAGTATCAATAAAAAAAATTATAAATGGTTATGATTCAGCAATTGTTTTGCACTTCGTTGAGCATGATGAAATGCCTAATCTGGAATTTTTGTTTTGTACAACGATATCTGGATGTTTCAGTAATCGAATTTTTGGCCTTTTAATCTTGATTAGTGTTGTTATGTTGCTATTTCTGAATGGCGTGGAATAAACTATTGACAAATTAAATATGATTTTTTTCCGAGTCCCAAGCATGACATGCAATGCAACTTTTAAATCCACCATGTTGGCATGTTTGTGTTGTGTCTGACTCGGCAATGCTAAGATTTATGGGAAGAAAGAACAATAAACTTTATTTTGTTTCTTTTTAATCCTCATTTATCTTTGAAGAAGAGTTCACAATCAGACTTTCTCCAACTCTCTCTTTTCTTCCTTCCTTCTTCTTCTTTGAAGGTTGGGGATACCTTATTTAATGTTTGCCTTAGAGGGTTAAATAACTGCTTTGACCAAATAAAGTTGTATGATTTTCTTCTTCTTGTATTTGGTTCCATTTCATCATGCGCCAATTTGCAGGAGTTGGCAAGGCTATCTCAAAAATTTGGGGAGAATGTTTTGGATGCCACAAAAAGGTTTGAAAAACTGATAGTAGATAAGAAAGAGATTGAAGGACTCCCAGCTACTGCTCTGGGATTGGCTGCTCAAACTGCTGTATCAAAGGTATATAACATTGATTCTGATGTAAATATTTTGTAGCTACTCTTCTGGAGCATTTAGCTTTCGTCTTTCATATGATCACTTCATGCATATCCATCAACTATTCCAGGGCCATGACAACGCCACAGCTGAAAATGGGCCATGGGTGATAACATTGGATGCTCCAAGTTTCATGGCTGTGATGCAACATGCTCAAAACCGAACTTTGCGCGAGGAACTCTATCGTGCTTACTTAACCCGTGCTTCTAGTGGAGATCTAGACAATACTTCAATTATTGACCAAATTTTGAAGCTTAGGTTAGAAAAGGCTAACCTTCTTGGATACAAAAGTTACGCTGAGGTATGACTCCTGATTTGTTTACTATGCTTCTTTTTCATAGGCTTACTATGGTATTTTCAGGTGAGCATGGCCACCAAAATGGCCACCGTTGACAAAGCAGAAGAGCTCCTAGAAAAGCTTCGAAGTGCTTCATGGAATGCAGCTGTCCAAGGTAATCTGTTCGGTACAATTTCAATGAACTAAATGAGCGGTGAGAAACATAGAATTTAAATTGCACCTACATGATATTTAGTTATTTACAGCTTTAAATTTAGTTTTATGGCATGATTTCATTTGCCTCACAGAATAATATTCCGATGGCGATTTTTAGAATAAAATTCAGTATTCAGCATAAAGTTCAGTATTCAGCATTTTGAGAACACCAAAAACTTTTCTTAGTTACTACTAATATATGGTGGCACATACTTTCCGTTACATTCTTGAAGTTGACTGTTAGTTCACTGATTATTGTGTTATTTTCTCAGATCTCCTTTTATTGAGTTATAGAATAGGAGGTAATGATTTGATAGTTTAACATGTAATCAATTATGTTGGCATGTCTGGGGGTACAAATGTGAACACTAAGGTTGTCTTCAGTTACCCAGCAATGTTTTACTTTTGTTTATGCCTTCTGGGAAGTCGAAGAGTATACTCTGTTTTCTCTGGAGTTTTCTTTTTAAATAGCTGCTTATTCTTTTAATTTTTCATAGAACTGTTTTGAAGCATAATTCTATCAAGTGTGCAAACATTTTTTAGCCTGGGCAGGGTTTGCAAACATTTTTGAGCCTGATCTGGGTTTTATTTTTGTAGATATGGAAGATCTCAAACAGTTCTGCCAAACTCAAGGTGCCCCTGAAGCTAATGATTTGAGTCATTGGGATATTACCTTTTGGAGTGAGAGGCTTCGTGAGTCGAAGTACGAAATAAATGAGGTTCGGTCTCATTTTCTTTTCCTATCTATGCAAATTCCATACTAAGTTGAAATTCATCTTTTACAAGTTTGGTCTTGTTAGAGCTTGTCCCACATTAGTTGATTATAACATCCAAAGCTAGTATATGAACCTGGGCGGCCTCTCCACTCATTGCCAATTGGTTTTGAGTTGGATGCTTTAACTTGGTATCAAAGCTAGGCTTTCAAGGTCTTTTGGATAAGACTCTATGTCGTTGATGGTTGGTTCGCGCTTTGTCCATCTTTGATAGTTGATTGTTGGTGTATGTGTTGAATCATTTTTACCTCACCACATGCGAGTCAGGGGTTGCATGTGCAGGGAAGTGTTAGAGCTTGTCCCACATTGGTTAATTATAACCTTCAAAGCTAGTATATGAACTTGGGTAGCCTCTCCACTCATTGCCAATTGGTTTTGAGTTGGATGCTTTAAAAGATCTGACACGTGCCATTGTGAGATGTTATAATTCATTTATGTTTCCTTTTAATACAACCCTATTAACATACTGCTTCAAAGATTTAATAATATTCCAGAACAAACTTGAGTAAAACCCTACTATATGGTAAGATGAAATACTATGCTATGTTGATGTTTTTCATGCTTTATAGTACATATTTAGGTGGTAAAATATGGAGGGAGAAAAAAAAAAGGTACTAAAAATGTCATTATATTGGAAGAAGATCAGTTTGAACTGTATTTTCTTTTACTTCCTTTTTCTGTTTGATCTGTTTGTATTTAGGAATTATTATTGTTAAGAAGTGCGAGTCCTGAGTTAGCAAAACTATTACTGATTAATTGATTATTGAAGCCCAATAACACGAGATTTAATGTGCATTTGTGGACGACAGTTAAATTGTACCCTCCATTTCATCTCATTGAAAACTAGTTCTTTAACCACTAGTCGATGAATAAGATGGTATTTGCATAGTTGATGTGTTAACTAGTTTTAAGTGGATTAATTAGCTTAATCATCTTAACCAATGTCAGAGTGACGAGTCACTAGGTGGAAAATGTTTTGTGGCACATGTCCTATGAAAGCCCACGAGGATCCTTAGCTAAAAAGTGAGCAAACATGGGCCAGATCTCTATGGCAGATAAACATTATTTGCCTTCCCTAATTTGTAATGCCCCATATAGACCACTGACTCAGTACCTTGATTTGATCCACAAGCCAGACCACATGATCCAAAATGCTTAAGCCCAAGGTACTAGTAGTCTCTTACATGGTTTGTTATATATCTAATAAGATCACTCATGTAAACAACCAACGTGGGACTAAACACAATTTACCCCCAAACCTGGGGTATTACAATCTTCCCCCCTTAGGGATGCAACGTCCTCGTTGCATAGTCCCAGCAACCTGCCCTTGTGTCTGTGGTGGCAGAGCGTATCCTACCTGCCACTTGGACTAGGGTGGGGCTCTGATGCCATTTCTCTATGTTGCACGGACACAGGTGCATGTATCAGATTCGGGTGTATATTCGAGGGTCGGACACCTCAAATCTAAAAAACGAGGATATGCGGATATGGATCCTAATTGGGATACGGGTGCAGGGATACATCAAATAGTTAGAGTTTTATATTAAATAATTGAATTTATATGTAAAATAATTAATTTTTTATTTAAATAATTAATCTCATATGTAAACTAATTAATTATTTGTTTTATGTGGTATCTTAGAACCAAGTACATGTTTGTGGGACTGAATTAACTCGCAAAAGTAATAGTTGTGGAACTGAATTTGTGAGAATAATCTTATTAGTTTAATGGCATAATACAATTGTACCCATTTTCCTATTTTAATAATGCAAAGTACGGTACAGCTGTATGTTATAAAGGAGAACATGCATCATTATAATAGAGACCAGTCAACACGTGGCTGCCCAATGTTGTCCCACATGGGAACATCTCTCAGCCTTCCTACCCCCTTGTTGTAATTGGAAGGCATGCCACTTTACAATTTACAGCACATTGCCAACAAAAAAAGAAAAAGAAAAAAGGTCACCGATCAGTCACTTCCATTTTTTATTTGGAAGGCATACCACTTTACCGTTCGATCCACTCTTCATCCAACGGCTTAGACAAAAAAGAAACAAAAGGGGAAAGAAAAAGAAATCAAAGAGTCATCGTCTTCTTCCTCGGCTCTGTAGTCATTGTCTTCTTCCTTTGATCTCTGATCCACTTCTTCTTCAATGGATCCTTTCTTCTTCATCAAGGTACTTCAAATCTCCTCCTCCTCCTCCTCTCTTCTTCTTCTCTTTCAATTTTTTGTATAAAATCAGATCTGAAGAAACATGAATGATCTGATTTAAAACAACCGCACCCGACACATATCCCATACCCGTACCCATACCCGCATCATACCCATGTCCACAAGGACACTTCGCCAAAAACGGCGGATCCATGCAACATAGCCATTTGTAGTGCCCTATGTAGACCACTGGCTCAGTACCTTGATTTGATCTGCAAGCCACACCACATGGCCCAAAATGCTTAAGCCCAAGGTACTAGTAGTCTCTTACATGGTTTGTTATATATCTAAGATCACTCATGTAAACAACCAATGTGGGACTAAACACCATCGACCCCCAAACCTAGGATATTACAATCTTCCCCCCATAGGGATGCAACGTCCTTGTTTCATAGTCCCAGGAACCTCCCCTGGTGTCCGTGGTGGCAGAGCGCATCCTACCTACCACTTGGACCAGGGCGGGGCCTTGATACCATTTGTAATGCCCCATGTAGACCACCGGCTCATTACCTTGATTTGATCCACAAGCCACACCACATGGCCCAAAATACTTCATCCCAAGTTACTTATAGTCTCTTACATGGTTTGTTATATATCCAAGATCACTCATGTAAACAACCAATGTGGGACTAAACACCATCTACCCCCAAGTTTCATAGTCCCAGCAAACCTCCCCGGTGTCCGTGGTGGCAGAGCGCATCCTACCTACCACTTGGACCAGGGCGGGGCCTTGATACCATTTGTAATGCCCCATGTAGACCACCGGCTCATTACCTTGATTTGATCCACAAGCCACACCACATGGCCCAAAATACTTCAGCCCAAGGTACTTATAGTCTCTTACATGGTTTGTTATATATCCAAGATCACTCATGTAAACAACCAATGTGGGACTAAACACCATCTACCCCCAAACTTGGGGTATTACATAATTTGACGCCATACTTGGATCCTGATTAATCATTGCTTGCTTCGTAATCTATCACTGAGTCATCAGTTGCTCGCCTTTGTTAGTCTCAACTTTCAACCAATGTGCATTTTCTCTGCCTCTTTAAGTTTAATTGCATTGAGCCTCATCCCTTTTGAGCTCCAACCAGCATGAACTGTTTGAGAACCCATCCTTGATCTTCCTCATTACTGCCACGGGCTCCACTCCCCAGCTAGGCTATATTTGCTGAGGTTGAGACTTAATTTTGACTGAGTTTCGCCTCCATTTGGAAGGCCTCCCTCCCCCTTCAAAGCACCCAGTGTTCTAAAAGAAGGTTTGGAAGGATGAGTACTCGCCGACTAGCCCAACTACACTGACTAGCCCGACTAATTGCCCAACTTGCTGCCAAGTACTTGGCCTTGGAAGCTAGAAGGTGCCCTGCCACCCTGGGAGTGCCTAGCGAGTTTTAGAACCTTGGAAGCACCTATTGCCACTATCATGTACAGATGTGCGTCTGTCCCTTGGTACCCCTTCTCCACCTTCGTCTTTGTCATTGGCAACCACAAACTTTTTATCCCTACTAGCTTATTGAATTGCTATTTTCTGGATGCTGGTAGTATATTGATATCAAATTGTTTACCAATAAACAATGTCTTGGTAGAATAGCTGCTTTTGTTTCAAGTTAAGGACAAGTTTTACTGTATTTGTACATGGTTAGCACACTTTGGAACACAATACAGTTTACTTAGCAATAAGTTAAGATAATTTTTTCGTTATCTTTCTTGTTCCATGAGTGTCATCTTGGGCTTGTTACTTATTAAAAAAAGAAACAAAAAGAAAAGAAAAGAAAAGAAAAGAAAAGAAAAGAAAAGAAAAGAAAAGAAGTAATCTTGGGCTTGTTGGATAGGTCTCTAAATACTGTTTTGTGAGTCTTTGATACTTTGACCAGCATATGCCTACACTATCGGTCCTTTGTGCATGACTTACCTGCAGTTTATCTTGAGATATTAGATGTTTTCAATTTGAATCTTAACTGCACAAAGTTTTACATGGATTTGAATTGCATCTCTTTCAAAAGGTTGGCATGTGTTGAACAGGAGCTACTGGTTGGCTAAACTCTGTTCCTGGGGTTGGAAACTTTGCTCTATTTATTTGAATCTTGAATATGATGTATGTTTTTCTCCTGCTCCTTGCTTGTAGGAGTCTAAGTGTTGCATGAAGGATCTTATGATTCTTTGGTTAAAATTAAACAGGAAGAGTTGCGCCCGTATTTCTCATTGCCTAAAGTTATGGATGGGCTTTTCAACCTTGCAAAGATGCTTTTTGGGATTGAAATCGAACCAGCTGATGGTTTAGCTCCGGTTGTAAATATAAATCTCTCTCTTTTTAATTATTCCTTTTTTCTTAATATATAATCAATGTTCCATAATCTGATTCTACAATAGTAGCATTGTTTAGGTTTGGAACAAGGATGTCAGATTCTACTGTATCAAAGATTCTACTGGTAGTCCAACTGCATACTTCTATTTTGATCCATACTCTCGTCCATCTGAAAAAAGGGGAGGTGCTTGGATGGATGAGGTTGTTGCTCGAAGTCGTGTGCTTTCACGGGATGATGGCTCTCCTAGGTTGCCTGTTGCTCACATGGTGTGCAATCAAATGCCACCAGTAGGGGACAAACCAAGCCTTATGACTTTCGGTGAGGTAAGCGTGCAGCTTTTACCTAAAGTTGCTGGAAGTTTGGCTCTTAACAATTATTGGAAAACATTTGGAGTAACAAGCAAAAGCTTTAGCTTCTTAGCGGAAGTCTTCCCCAGGGCCCCAATTTAGAGTCATTTGAGTTAGACTAAGACCCAACGAAAATGTACTGCATACATTCCAATTTCCTGTTTCAATATGAAATTTCTACCTTCCGAATTCTGTTTCCCTGTGGATTCAATATCTGGGACTGAATACTCAAACGATAATTGTTTCTTTTGATATGTTGTCCAAAACATTTTTAAGCTAGGGAGGCTGTATTTGTTTTCCATTATTGTGTGGTCATTCAGACAGGAAAGATGTGTCTCATTTGTGAGAAGTGGTTATTATCTTTTTAAACAATGAAGTTTGTTTTTGGATATTGCGTCCTGGACATTGTCATTGACTTGATCTCATTACAATATGTTCTTTCCCCTTTTGTAGCTGGCCTGCGTTGTTAGTCTGTGTACTTTCATATTCAATTAAATTAGCACAATGTGATGCTAAGATGTACTTAGTTTTTTCTCGTCTTTCATTTCATTTTCATAATTTCTCTACCGAGGCTTAATTTTTGCATGAATGCTAATAGCAAATGCATTACAGTACTGCTATCATAAGTAAAAAATTTTAAATTGCTAATTGTAGTAGTTGTTTTGTAGGTTGAGACAGTCTTCCATGAGTTTGGTCATGCACTTCAGCATATGCTGACTAAGCAGGATGAGGGTCTGGTTGCTGGTATTCGAGGTATAGAGTGGGATGCTGTTGAATTGCCTTCTCAATTCATGGAAAATTGGTGTTATCATCGGTAATGTTGCTTCACTGCAATCTGATTTGAGGTTTTTAGCTATCTTTTGCTTTCTTCTACTTCTCTGTGTTAAAACTGAGTTAACAATGAGCGTGAAGGTAAATTATCCATGGACTGATGAAATTATTTACTCATTGGCACCATGTAAACTTCAAACTATTGGGTGGTTGGTGGTAATGTGGTATAGAGCAGCTGTTATAGAATTTGTTGGAAGCTGAACATGGGCAAAGCTGTGTTTTTGGGAAATGGGAATATCTTTCTTTGGAGCATGTGGGAATTTCGTTCTTGGATTTGGTCATTGATGTCTATAGGACTGTAACACGTTTTCCACCCGCGGTGGTATATTATCAGGGTCTTAGTGATAACAACGTATTTTGACGTATTGAGAAGTGGGAAGGCATCTTCCTTTTCCAATCTTGTAAAGCACAACTACTGCAAATGCATGTTGGATTATTTCTCTCTCAATAAGCTTCCTTACCAAGTGCTACAGGGATACTTTGATGGGCATTGCAAAGCACTATGAAACTGGAGAAAGTCTCCCTGAAGATATCTATAATAAGCTCCTTGCAGCTCGAACTTATCGCGCAGGTTCCCAAAGTCTTCGTCAGGTCAGTGCAACAAGTTACTTTGTCCTTAATTTCTTTTCTTCAAGTCTGCCTTTGCATTTTGGATCCAACACTAGATTTTCACATGATCTTCATTTTACCTGCATTATAAGGAAGAACCTACGCATGGTCACACAATACGAGCTATCATAGTGAACTGTAGATCTTTTTCGTGCTAGTGAAGCGTTTCTATTGGGTTAGAAATTTGTTGCAATATTTTAGAAGGATCTTTCCAATATCATCATCATGTTGCTGAGAACTGTGACTGCTGTAATTGTGGGGGAGCTTACTAAAGATTTGTGTCTATATGAGGGTAGACATTCTTATACGAACTATTAAACCAAGGATTTGCTAATATTCTATTATAGATTGGTCAAGTGAGAGACTATGGTTTTGGGCGAACGCCTGTGCCGTGCAAGTAAGCACATGATTATTCAGTACCTTGTTAGATTGGTTAATGGTGGTGTTTGTCAGTTTGTGCTTAATTCTTATCAGGAGGTATGAAAAAAATAGAAACTGGCTTAGATGTCGAATGTCTCATCCAACTTTCAGACCATATTACATGACATTTAATCAAGTGAGGAGTCCTCGTTAATTGATTCACATGGCTGTTGAGTTAAACTAGTTGTCCATTGTGAAATTTAGAGAGAGAGAGAGAGAGTAAGAGACATATTGTGAAAATGTGTGAGGTGTTTGGGCTCTCCCTTTCTCATTTCTATATATAATGAACAAAGATACTTGTACTAAACTATTCCTAGGTAACATACACATAACAAATAAACCCAACTTAACATCCATATATGTGCTGAGTTTTACAGATTTGTTGAGTTTCACCAGGAATGGTGCATGTCAATGATTATTTCTTCTCTATTCACTTGTACTTCTCTCTCTTGCAATTGTAGCAAAACTTGCATTGAGCTCTGTTGTAGGATGTTCTCACTTTAGTCACGCCAGATCTTGTATTTATAATTTGAATGTCATTGTTTTAAGTGTCATGATTTAGTCGGTTGAGTGCATGTCATTGCAAAACAGGCTGATAATTCGGAAGTAATTGCACCAAATTTAGTATTTCATTTTATTGTGTTTTGTAGTTGAGATTCTCATTTCTTGATTTGGAGTTGCATACCAAGTATGTTCCTGGTGGATCAGAATCAATATATGATGTTGATCAGAGGGTCAGTAAAAGAACACAATTGATCCCTCCATTGCCAGAAGACAGATTTCTTTGCAGTTTTCAACATATATTTGCAGGTTTGCTCTCCCAAGTAATTTCACTTTTGGTCTGAGAAATTCTCTTGTTTTTCAGCTGCAATCTCATATCCATCTCGCGATAATAGATATATGGGTTGATTTTAGGGGAACTTAAATAGAGGTCCTTTATCAAAGACGTAATTAGGTCCCCCTCCTAGTGGGTTTGAAAACTTAATTTCTCATCCTGAAATTTTAAAAAACCCAACAGTACCCTTATTTATACAAAACACAATTTCCGATTAAACATAATTTCAAAATCCTTAAACCCGCTCTTTCTCCTCTCCCCATCAATCTCTACGGACTTTGTGTCTACACCTCATCTACGAGTTTCCATTTCAAAGGTGAAGGGTTTAAAAACATGATAGATTTCTGCAATTGTCCATGAAACTTGTAAGCAACTCTATCGACTAATATACTATCTATTTCTTGAATTATTTCTTTAATCATCCATTAAATCAACATTTCAAGAACACTACTATACCATGAAAAATCATGATAATATCATGAATTTGTAGCATTTTTTTCGGACCCAAGTTCATGATAAAATTTTCGAACAATTGTGGTAAACATAATAAATTAGTTTACCATTATTTTTGTTATACATAATTGTATCATGAATTAGGTTAGGTAAATAATGAATCCTTGGGCTCAATAACATGAGAATTCAAAATAAACCATGTTCCCTGTACCATTCACCTTAACATGGTAAACAATTCACCATGACTTGTGTGTGGAAAATCATGAGTAACAGAGGAAGAGAAATCTGGATCAAGCAAAAAAAAAAAACAGAGATACAAACGGATTTGTGACTAAACCATTTTCACTGTACGAACCACCTACCATGATAAACAAACTAATCATCTACAAAGAACGAGTAGGAGCAGACGAAGATGCATCACGCCTTTCAAACCCCAGCCGCCACCCATGTTTTTCGTGGATCGAAGACAACTCAAAAATTTACATTTACAAGATGACGATCAAGTTGAAGTAGAAGGAAAAAAAAAATGGTGGTGATGATTGAACGTGGAACAACAGTAGAGAAAATAAAACACACCAAAGAGCCAAAGCTTGTCTTCAATAGAAAGCTCTGGTGAAGGGAACTCACCAACACAAACTCATGTGACACATATTCTTCTACCAAAAGATCCGATCGAATGAGGTCAGATGACTCAGATCCACAAAATGATTGCAGTGGTTGACCTGATCCCTCTTTTCTCGTTTCCTTCAAACCTCAGCCGCCATTGCACCCCTGCTCCAGATCAGTCCAATTGTTTCACGCACGTCCCGAATCTATAATCCTCCCCGGTTAATCGGCGACTGTGGTGGTGGTGGCACTCCAGCCCAATCTTCTCCGAGTCACCATCTCGATTCAGAGAGAGAGAGAGAGAGAGAGAGAGAGAGAGAGAGAGAGAGAGAGAGAGAGGTTTTAGGGTCTCCATACAGATAAAGAGAGAGGAGAGCGAGTGGTTTTAGGGTAAATTGAAAATACCGGTTAATTAGCAATTATTGGGAAAAATGGGTTTTAAGAGAAAATGTTACAGTGGGGCATTCAACCAATTTCAGAATGAAAATGTAAATATTCAAACCCATTAGGATGGGGACTTAAGTAGGATCCCCAAACAAGATGGCTATTTAATTTTCTCGTGATTTGATTTTCCTAACTTGTTCCTTTGGAGCTGTGTCTTCTCCATTTCAGGTGGATATGCTGCTGGATACTACAGTTACAAGGTATTTGTTTTTATACGTATATTTTGTATATTTGGGTTCCTTCTTGTTCCTTTTGTTTTCTTTCTACTTTTTTCTATTTTTTCTATTTCTGTTCTGTGGAAGGTTGACGAAGATTTTGATTATTTTTATTCAATTTTACCCTCCCTCCCTTAGATTGGTTTTTCATTGCTTACCAATGTTACGATTTCTGGCTTTATACTGGTGATGTTTATTTTATTTTTTATCATAGCAATCATCATATTTTGCAGTGGGCAGAGGTGTTGTCTGCGGATGCTTTCTCAGCATTTGAGGATGTTGGATTAAATGACGATAAGGTATAACGGGGAAGGCAGTTAATTGCTGTTTAGATCCTTAAAATGCTGAAATCACCACAGAGACAAATTATTGAAATTGCTGTTTAGATCACGGCTGTTAGTTATTCAAGTTAACTTATTCTTCCATCAATATCCAAAGGCCTTTAATTTTGATGGATTGTTTTGTGGTTTATCATATGTCTCTGTATTCTTGCATTACTGAATGTTGGGCAAGGACGTCCTGAATTAGTGGCTTTCTCAAGTTGGAGATTAAACCTCACAGGGATATTGGAGTTTACGTTAATCTGTTTACATAATTTACCTCTAATTGTTTTAGCAGTTGTGGAGATGTGAAAGTTAAGAGGGAAAGTAGGAAAGGTGAGTGATGGCTAATTTGGCAATGGGTCCTACTAGTTTGGATGGGTGGAGGGTGAAGTTTAGGCATGATGTTAGGTTAGGGTACTGTGAATGTCCCGGACACAGTCTGCCCCCTTGTATTTGTATAGCTGGGGTTAAAGATTCCACTGGCTTATGGCAATTGGAGAGTTCAGTTTGGGAGTTTGGTTCATGAATGGGTACATTCAGGAGGTGCACTAATATTTCGAAACGAGCTCATAGTTTGGCAGGATCAAATGATATAAGGTCAGTAGCCACTATCTAGTGTTATTATGATGGCATGCAGGTGCAAAGATTGTGGCACAAAAAGTTGGTGGTTTGTGTTTTAATCCATTAAGATCTGGCACACAAGAATGGAACACTAAGAGTGCATTCTGTATTTTTACTGGGAGTTGCTGGTTATGCACTTAGTTAATTAATGTCAAATATGCTGTTAGTTAAACCATCTGTAAAGAGTTTGTGAATCTTGTTATGGCGTCAGCAGCTCTGGTTTACTTGTTTCGCAAGATTTTGAATTTCCCATGTTACCAAAGGATAGTTCTCAAATGATAAGAATATTGTGTGTCTTGCAACAGGCTGTCCAAGAAACAGGGAAAAGGTTCCGGGAAACAATACTTGCTCTCGGGGGTGGAAAAGCACCATTGGAGGTTAGATACAATAATCTCACTCCCTTTTTTCCCCCTAAAAGTAAAATATTAATTTGCTCAATGGGATAAATTTCCATTGGGCCAATCTCTCTTCCGATGCTGGTATCAAGGTTTGAATCTCGTACCGTTCCAGCGGTACCTATTCGATTTGGTTGAAACAGTATTGAGAACCTAACGAAGCCAGTACGCTATTGAGAACCTTGGCTGCTATACCCTATTGATCTTCTCACCGTTTTTTTCTAAACTTTTGTTATCCACATACCCTGTTGTTCATAACTAACATGCATATTTTGTCTAGGTGTTTGTGGAATTCCGAGGGCGTGAACCTTCTCCAGAGGCACTGCTCAGACACAATGGGTTATTGTCGGTCTCAGCCTCTGCTTGAAATGCTGATGTTTGTAAGTCTCTGCCTCAGCCTCAGCCTCTGCTCAGGCACATTCGACATGGAGGCTTTCGGCATGCTATTCGTCTCACACTCTCACTTACAATTTGCTCCGGTAGATATAGAGCCCTACATCCATTGTTCAATTTACTCCGGTAGAGATAGGGCCCTACATCTATTGTTATAAATGTTTTTTATGCCTTTAGTGCACTAAATATAAACTTTGTCGCTGGCCTTATTTCTAGGCTGGTGGCTTCTTTTTTTACTAATTCTTTCTTTCTTTCTTTCTTTCTTTCTTTCTTCTTCTTCTTCTTCTTCTTCTTCTTCTTCTTCTTCTTTTTACTTCCCCGAAGAAAAAAAAAAAGACTTGGTTAATTGTTCAATTTAGTTCCCTGATCCCATCACATTAGGCAACAAGAGTTTCAAAAACTTCGGATATCAAGCTTTCCAATTTGAGGAACGGTTTCAAATTCTTTGACAAAGTTGGGCAGTAAAATTGCTGTTGTGGTTTTCGCATGGCGCATACGTGTGTGAGTGGGACTGTAAGCCCAGGGTGGAAGCGCATCAAAACACCTAAAATTGAAACTTATGTAACTAAGGTTGTGGTTGTCACAACCCAAATCCAACAGTTTAATTTATCGTGACTGGTCAGTGAATCTGTCTCACCAACCTCTCCCTTAATTTTTTTTTAAAAATAACTAAACAAAAGCGGAAGTTAGCATAACTAGGTTCCCTTATTCATTACATGGCTATAATATAGTACTCTTCACGTCCTAATTCTGATTACATGAGTAGGAAAATATTTCAATAACATAAGCCGTTACTTGTGTGAGATTATGAATTATCAAAGGTATATGATCTACCATGGAATTTTTTAAAAAGAACTTTTTGTCAATGTAGACAAATTTTGAATCGTAAAAGATGATGAACTATGATTCGAAACCCGTATACCATGTATGCATTGTTCAAGTGAACAATGTTGATTGTTTGTTTTCAGACTCCTATTTCCGATTTAGGAATTCAAATCGTTAATTACATACAATAAAAGTAAAACCTCCTATCCTATTAATGAAGAATAAAACAATAGATTTAATATAAGAGAAAATGAGGGCATGAAATTATTTTATTGATATTTGGGTTTGAAACCCTTGGTTTACATTAACATAAATTTAAAGAATACATTACATTTTGGGGATTGGAACCCTTTCACTGGCACTTCTTGAAGCTTACAGTGATTGATCTTCGAAGCTTGTAGAAACTTGTTGTTTGGAGAACATAAGTTGCTTGAGCGAGGTGTATGCCCTGCTTTCTGTATGTGTATAGTTTTTACGTTGAGGGAAGAGAGGTCCCTTCCTTTGATGATGTACCTCTTATTTATAGAGTGTTCCACCCATCATATACTTGGCCATTAATTCTCAATTTGAATTTTGAATATTCATGAGCGGTCAGGATGGTATCTCATCTTATCTCACTCCTCTATTTAATTTCAAATGGTGGTTTCATCTGATGGTATCCACCTTGGAATATTCTTCTGCTCCTTCAGATGTAATTCTTGGGGTCTACATCATATTTGATTTGAGTCTACATTGACCCCTATGTGATTTTGTTGGACCCAACATATTTAATGTTTTGCGGGCTTAACCTATTTATTGATCCGCAGGCTTAGCATAACTTAATATTCCGCGAGCTCAACATATTCGTTGATTCACAAACCTAACACATTTGTTGATTCGTAGATTTGTTGGGTCAACATAACTTGATATTCCGCAGGCTCAACATATACTTGTTGATTCGCGGGCTTATTAGGTCGTTAAAATTTGGTTGAAATTTATGTGCCAACAAATGCCCCTCATGAGTCGCGCAAGTAAAATTTTGATTGTGCGAGTCGCAACACATCTATGAAACCTTTGCCATGTATCCGGCATATTTTTCTTTATGCTTGGGCATTTGACGATGTCTCAACTTATTGCCAAAAATTCCCCTTTTTCCATCGTGGGCTGTTTTTTTTTTTTTTTGTATCAGACATTTCAATTTTGGAACCCCCCTTTTTAGGTAGATGTCGTTTTTGTGGGCTCTATTCCCATAGTGGCCTACTATGGGCCAACTTTTCCTTCGTATTCAGCACTTCCATAATGACTCATCGCAAGTACTTTGGAGAAGTCATATTTGCTGCAAACCCCAATACATTGAGTCGTAATTTAGTAAGAACTCTTGTACTTTTAAAATGCTTCTATTTGCTGCCAACTTTCCATTGAGATGTTTATCTTGGAGAGTTTGAAGCACAATACAAGGAGAAGCAAAGCCAAATTTGAAGAGATGACCAGTTCCTATGGCAAGATGTCCTCTTCGGTCTCCTAGATCACAAAACATGTCAGCAGTCTTGAAGAAGAAATTATTCGCACAAAATAGCAACTCAAAAAACTTGAATCCGAGTTGTTCCCATGCAAGGCTAAGCAATATTCTTCTCAAAACGAATTAATTAAGTGTTCCGAGAACCTTTCCGATTTTGAAAAGGACCTTTCCAATTTTGAAACGGACCTTGAGGCTACCATGGATGCTGTTGAACAATGCAAAAAGAAAGGCACACATTATGGAGTATGATTTATTTTGATGGTTTGGATTATTTGGAGATGTTTTTCCGTTCACAGTTTAAACTCTTGCGAGCCAAGAGTATGATTTATTTGGTGGCTTGAATTATTTTTAGATGTTTTGCCGTTCACAATTTAGACTTTTGCGGGCTAGGAGTATTCTGAGATTTGTCACCTTGGACATTGGTGAGGTGTTTTAGCAATTTAACCACACCATTGGTGGTGTTTTTTTTTGTTTTTTATTTTATTTTATGAAGGATCTAGGATTCATTGCATCATTACTAAAAATGTATATCCCAACTAGGTTGGCACATACACCGTAGCCAATCATACGCATTCCTAGAACTACCCATTTTATTTGTTTTCCCTAATTTTTGCCTAGGTCAGGCTTTTGACTTACCATGATTTTTTTTATTATGCCCTAACTTTTTCCTAGGCTACCCTCACGTGTTTTCAACCTAGCGGGAGCTCCTTTTTTATTTTTTATGGATAATACCGTTTCACTAACCTTGCATTGGTGGGAGGAATTATCCGTTCACCATCCAATGTGATTAATAGATAAGCCCCATTTGAGTAGACTTTCTCGATGACATAAGGCTCTTCCCACTTGGGCTCAAGCTTCCCTTTGATCTCTTTTCTTGAAAGAACGTAGCCTGACTTGCTTATTGAAGGCATTAGCCATTCTCTATTGGTATATCCCCAAATTTTGCTAGGCATGCAACCTTCTTTCATCCAAGGCTTCAAGCTCAAACAACCTTAATATTTCACTTTCATCTTCTGTTAGGGTTTCTTGTATTGTTAACCTTAGAGAAGGTATTTGTACTTCAAGTGACAGAATTGCTTCTCCCCAAAATACTAGGGAATATGGTGTAGCTTGAGTGGGAGTTCTATACAAAGTTCGATAAGCCCACAATGCTTCTAGTAGCTTTTCATCCCAAGTTCTTTTATTTCGATCAAGCGTCTTCTTGATGATTTTGTACAAAGTCTTATTGAAAGCCTCTGCTAATCCATTGGCAGGTGCATGGTACCGCATGGAATGGTTAATCTTTATGTTACACTTGGAATAAAACTTGTATAATGGACTGCTTCTGAAGGGTTGTCCATTATCAGTGATAATGTTGTCCGGGATTGCAAAACTATAAGTGATATGTGTTCGGATAAAGTCCGAAACATTTCCACTTTTCATCTCTTTCAAAGGTATTGCTTTAGCTCATTTTGAAAAGTAATCCGTTGTAGCCAGAATGTATCGAAAACTCGCAAAAAATGGAGGTTTAATGGGTCAAACAACATCTATGCCCCATGATGTGAATGGCCAAGAGCAAGTTGTCACATGTAAAAGCTCTAGAGACTGATGGATAAAATTTCTATGGTATTGGTAGACTTGACATCTTTTTGTATAATCAATGCAGTCAAAAATCATGGTTGGCCAATAATATCCAAGTCGCTTCAACGACATATGTAGCTTTGGGCCACTTTGGTGGTCTCTGCATACACCGGCATGAACTTCTGCCATAACCTTGCGAATCTCCTTACTAGCTATGCAACGCAAATACATTCCATCCAAAGATCTATTGTATAATGCATCTTTCCATATGATGAACTTCGTGGCTCAAAGCCTTACCTCTGCCCTTGTAGCTTTGTCTTTTGACAGCCTTCCATGCTAGACGTAGTTTATGAAGGGTTCTCGCCAATCTTCCTCTTCTTATTTCATTATGGCTGTGAAAGCTGACAGTACTTCTAAAACTTCTTTCAAGGGATGCTAAACTCTCCTTTCTCCCATTGTGATAATAATTGTCTTGTTATTAGGTAGGGTTAGTGAAGTAGCCAAACTCGCCAAACCATCTGCTTGAGCGTTTATCCTTCTTTTTACGTGGAAGATGTTCATTTTCTTGAACTATGAAAGCAATTGTCTAGCCCTTTCATAATAAGGGGCTAGATTTGCCATTTTAACAATATGTTGTCCACACAATTGTTTTATAAATAGCTCAGAGTTTCCATAGACTAAGAGATCCTCGATTGATATTTACAATGCCAATTCCAACCCAACAATTATAGCTTCATATTCCGCCTTACTATTTGACCATCCTTCTGCTAAGGCAAAAGAATGTGGGATTATGGCATCATCAGGCGTAACAAACACAACACTGATTCCAGATTTGTCATTTTTGGAGTCCTCTTTGCTTGCGACCTTGGATTGTATATCAATTGTTGTTTCCCCAACGTAGGGTTTAGGCCGGCAGTAACATTAAAACTGGTAAGACTAAGTCAAATCCACAGAGACCGAATGCGCTAAGCGTGATGATTGTTTCACGAATGAGGGTTTTAGCCTTAAAGCGGAAAACTTGGCTTTTGGAATTTGAATGACTCAAAGATTTAAAAATGACAAATTTGAACTAAGGCGAAGTCTAGGGGTATTTAACAATCGTGACTCAGGTTAATCCGTACCCTCTTGATAACCGACTTGGGGCATCGTTAAATGCCTCCAAACGGAAGATTTAGATTTTAAAACCATTTACAAGAAAATGTGTTTCCCAAAGTTTAGGGGGTTCCGGTACATTTTGCAAACAAACGGGTTGACATCGCCTAAAGTATCACACGTGCCAAGTAGCCAAGCTCTTGGTTACGGGTGATCAAAAGGATTAACAAACCCACTCTTTCGTACATTAAAATGAAATCCCAAATTTTCGATAAACAAGCAATGTATGCCTTATACATGAGATGGATGGATTAAACCCAAGTCATGGAGTGTTAATCACCCCATGACCAAGCCTATTAAAACTACTCACACGTTATGCTATAAATTAAGACTATGAATTGGAAGAAAACTAAAAACATGTTTAATAACGCTAAAAACTAATTTTTATGATTAATCCTAGGTTTGCCTACAACATTAGCACTTGAGAATTAATCAAACAACTAATAAGAACAAGAGTTTTCAAAGGAAATAGCTAGAAAAACAAGAAAACGAATTAAGTGATAAAAACGGAAACAAACTAGATTTATATAAAGGTCTCCACATGTACTACAACATTAAAAAAGAAGAATTACCTTGAAACTAAATGGAAGAGCTTCAAATCCTAGAGAGAATGTAGAGCTATAACTAAGTACAAACTAAGGGAGGAAAAGAGAGAAGGTGAAAATGAGAGCTTCCCCTAAAAATCTGAGGTTGGGGACCCTTTATAGGCTCCAAAAGTCGTGCTAAGTTATTACAAATATGCCACAAGATATTTTGTGATCAGGCTCAAAAGTTGCAAGAAAGTGCAACTTCAACCGGTAGAACAAAAGTGCTCTACCGGTTGAGGAACTCACTGGTTCTCTTCTACCGGTTGAGTAAAAGTGCTTTATTAGTTGAACATGTAAAAACTGAGAATTTTTTATGTCTTGATCCTTTGACCTTCCGGCTTGTCATCATGACCTCTAGGCTTCCCGAGTCTTGTTCAACACTTCATTTCTTGACTCCTGGGACTCGGTGGCGGGGTGCCATGTGACCTCTGGTGCTCGGGTATCCATTGGTTTAACAATGACATCAAAACATGCCTTATTTCTCCATTTTTACGTGAAACTAACAAAAAGCAACCTTGCGTGAAATCAATAGTTTAAAGCAACATAATGCGCGAGTGTGATCAAATTGAGCTAGATAAGCCCCATTATTAACATTTTTGGGGGCTTATCACTCTTGCTTTTGGCCATCTGGGCTCCTCGTTGCTCCATCAAAATATATTTCCCATGCTTTTTGTACTTTAACCTGCATGACTTCTTCATTAGGTAGCTCAATAGCTAAGGGTGAGTCATCAGGGACAGGATGTGTTGTGAGAAAGTCTGCCAAGGCTTGTCCATTCACTACTTTTTGGAAAACATATTCAATTGCAAATTGTTTGAGAATTACAACCCACTTAGCAATTCTCTCAAAAAGTATTGGCCATCAGAGTATATGCTTCAAAGGGTTGACCTTTGATTTCAACTTGACTTCTTGCTCTAAGACGTAATGTCTCAACTTTTATAAGGCAAAAACGAAGGTTAGACATGTTTTCTCGATTGGAGAGTAGTTAAGTTATGCACTAACCAAGGTACGACTTGGATAATACAAAGCATGTTCTTTCCCCTAATCATTATGTTGGGCCAACAAGGCTCCAAGTGAATAGTCAAGAGCAGCAATGTATAACAACAATGGTTCTCCCTTGATTGGACTCGTTAGTACTGGGGGTTTCATAAGATACGCCTAAATGCAATCAAATGCTTTTTGGCACGGTTCATCCCATTAAAAAGGCACACCCTTTTTCATTAACCTTGAGAACAACAGATAGCGCCCTGCTAAATTAGAGACGAATCGTCTTATATAGGCTAATCTTCCTCGTAGCCTCTTTAGTTCCTTCAAATTTTTGGGAGGAGGCATCTCGAGGATAGATCTGATTTTTGTGGGATCAATTTCAATTTCCCTACTTCAAACCACGAACCCAAGAAATTTCCTTGAATATACCCTAAAAGCGCACTTTAGTGGGTTCATCTTGAGCTTGTACCTCTTTAAACATGCAAAGATTTTCCTAAAGTCATCCAAATGGTCTTCCTTGTTCTTTGTCTTGGCGACAAGATCATCTACATAGCACTCAATAATGTTATGCAACATATCACCAAAAATTACTATCATTGCTCTTTGGTACGTTGTCCTAACATTTTTAAGACCAAAGGGAATCACTGTGTAGCAAAAGATCCCTTTTAGAGATCTGAAAGCTGTCAACTCTTCATCCTCGGGGGCCATTCTAATTTGATTATAATCTGAGTAGCCATCCATGAATGACACAGGGTTTCGTAACCCGTGGTTGCATCCACAAGTAGTTCGGTGATGGGCAATGGAAAATCATCTTTGGGGCAGGTTTCATTGAGATCATGGAAGTCAATACAAATTTGAATTTTCCCATTCTTCTTCAAGACTGAGACTATGTTCACCAACCAAGTTGGGTATATAACCTCCCTGATGAATCCAGCTGTGAGGAGTTTATCAACTTCAGCCTCAATTTGAGTTATCAGTTGTGACCTTACTCTTCTTGGTGCTTGTTTAATAGGTCATTTATCAGGGTGGATTGTCAGCCTATGAACTGTGACTTCAGGATCAGGCCTAGGCATTTTGCTATAGGTCCATGCAAAGACATCGCGATGCTTTTTCAGGAAAGAGATATACTTTTGAGCTTCCTCCATCAAGTTTGTACTTATGACCCTATCATCCAAGGCCCTTTCCACTACGGTCATATTTATAGAGAACTTTTCTTCTTCTGTGGCTTGATAGCCTAACCCTTCTCTTGTGGCCACAATGGGTTTTCCTTGCTTAAGGGTTTTTGTCACGCCCCCAAAATTAATAAACCAAATACAAATAAAATCAATGTAGGATAAGTCAAAGGTCATACATTTCACTGTTGAAACATCAAAGTCAAAGTACACAGAGTTCTACAAGGGGTACACGTACCCATGCATAAGTAATGACGAGTTAAGAGTTATTACATAAACCAATATAATCGTACATTTCACTTGTAGTGTATCGATTTTGGCGAACATAGCATGTGTCCCAGAACGTGAGAAACCAATATAATCATAAAATGTACCACAATATGTTACTGGAGCTTAGAGGTCAATTCGAGGAGTCATAGCCTTTGTACCTTTTTCCTTTCCAAGGACTACGAATTTACGGTAGCTCTCCACATATGTACATTTTGTCTTTCAAAATGGCAAGACAAATGCATCTTTTAACTCCAAAGTTGGGTTTATCGGAGCAAAGGCACTTGCCCCTGGCGTTCTTTGAGACTTAGAATGTAGCAAAATGTTTTCTTTGTTTGAGCTTCAACACCTTTGGTTTCTCCCTTTGCTTTGTTTTGCAAAGCCTTTTTGTAAAAGCGAGCATCCGCGTAGTAGGCTTCAACCCCATTAAATGGATCATTATCTGCAATAATTATCCCTTCATTCCTCGGTGGGGCCAATGGATATTTGATACACTGATAATAGGTAAAAGGCACAGTTATGTGACCATGGGCCCAGGGACTCCCAAGCAAAGCATTGTAAGAAGTATTCACATTGATGACCAGAAACTCGGTATCTTCCTCAATGCTCCCAAACTTAGTTCGCAACTTAACTTTTCCCATTGGCCGTTGTTTCGTTCTGATTGAATCCTTGAATCACCAGATGACATGGTCGTAGTTGGGATAGTCGAACTCCTATCATGCCCAAAACCCTTTTTGGTAACAAATTTACCATAGACCCACTATCAACCATGACCCTAGAGATTTCGGTGTTAAGAACAAAACTAGTGATAAACAAAGGTCGATTATGATCTGGTGTTTTCGCATACATGTGCTCATCACCAAATACTACTGTGGACATGCAAATAGCTGTGCTCTTTTGTCCCTTTTCTTGGACCTTATGAAAATCATCCGGGTTAGACAATGCATAAAATCAATGACTTTTGAAGTTCTGGAGACATCTTTAATGCATCATATATACTTAGTAGAGCTGGAATCTTTTTTTAGATGAGCAAAAACATCATATTTCATCGGCTCTTCTTCTTTTGGGGCTTCTCCCTCTTTAACTGGTACTTGTGAGCCTTGACGTGGTGGATTGCGGGGTTGTCTTTTGTAGGTTAGAAATGTCTTGCATACTTCGACGGTTTCCTTCCCATTATTATCCGCTTCCTTGGGCTCATCACTTATTTGCACCATGCTCATTGACCCAACAGATGAATGTTCATCATCTGTGATTACATCTCCTTCTTGAGGATACCTTTCCTTAGCACTTCCTAGGAATCATGAGTCCCACCTATAAAAGTACTAGGATTGTATGAAGGCACTTTTCATGGCCTCCTAACTAGGCACCACAAATCCATCAAGAGAATAGTACCAATCAAATGCAATCCAATCTAGGGAAAGAGGAAATTGTCATAGGCATAATGCCTGGTTTTGAGCAGTTCTTCCACATTGCCTCAAAAAAGAGCTTTATATTCTTTTCAGGATCACCAAGCCCTTCGTAAATAGAGAAGTTTGGGAGATCATATCCTAGAGGGAAAAGTGTTTTCTCCACCCATGAAGGGACCAAACATCTAGGTTTAAAACCTCTCATGTCTCGTTGATTCAAGGCAGCTTTGAGCTTCTCTTCTATAGTTCCTTCTAACAACTCATATGCTTGAAACAAGATGTTTTCATAAGGTTCCCATATTCCAAACTCCATGGGCCGTGGCATATAGAACCTTTTGTAAAACTATTCTGCCATTGTGTCCTAATTTGAGATTGAGTTAGGAAGAAGGCTAAAATACCAATTAGCTGATCGTCCTTCTAATGTAAGCACAAATTGCCGTAGAAGTAATGCTTGACTTCGTATTGTATTTCCACATAGTGCTAGAAAATGCACTAAATGGCGCCTTGGAAATCTAACCCCATTATATAAAGGAAAATGCGGCATCAAGGGGTCACGGATTGACCATAGAACCCTGCTTAATAAGTGGAACGCATTAGCTGTCTGCTCTCAGGTTGGGCAGTAAGGGTCGAAGAACGGCAATCACTCATTCTTAAAACCAATGTTCTTAAGACCAATGAGTTGAGTAGAAAAGGAGGGAAAGCTCTAATTGGCTAATCCCAATGCTGAAATGCCTCAGTGAAAAGTGCCCCTAGTGATATACTCCCTCTGTCTCATTTTAAATGCTCCCTACGAATATCTGTGTCATTTATAAACGTCTATATCTTTTTATTTGTAATATTTTCAAAGTTTTTCAAATTTTTTTCTAATAGAACTAATTGAGATCTATCAAATATGATCTATATTGCATATAAAATATATTATAGAATGAAATATACAAGAGTTTTAAGACACGCAAAACCGTAGGGAGCAATTAAATTAGGACGGAGGTAGTAACAATTACAACATATAACGCAAAAAACCACCACCACCATAGGCGGCTCTACATTAGGCTTTGGGTTGTCACTTGACCACCCAAATTTTTTTTTGTTTAAAATGCATGTAATATTTTTTGTTTTCTTTGAGTTTAGTCCTTTTTGAACACCCAACCTAAATATATTTGAACACCTAAACCCAAAAATTTGAACAACTAGCCCAAAAAAATCAACCCACAAACCAATCAAAGATAAACAACCAAATTAAAAGCTATAGGCGACTCTATAGCTTCGCATAGTTGTCAATTAAACAACCTATACTCTTTTCTATTTTATATTCCATGTAATAATTTTATCTCATTTTTTTTTAGCACTTAGTCCTACATGGTGAATATCTATCAATCCAGGAAATTCACAATTTCACACATATTGTATAAGCTCAAATCAGAGTACACACTCTTAATGATAAAAATTAAAAAACTAGAGACAAAAAAGTATCTATTGGTATCATTATTGTGTTTTGCCTTTTCTCTAAACAATAATCAACTCTATATCAAGCATATATAAAAAAAAAAAATAAATCATGGGAACCTATTCGCCAAACAACTTTCTACAAAAAAAACTTATTTGTCGATTTAATTTTTCTTGGCAGTTGGCCTAAAATATAGAATTCGTCGAGAAAACATGCAATTGTGACAAAAATTAACTACTAACAAGTAGAATTAGGCTTAGTTTGCCAAAAGATTTTAGCAACTCATTTGCTAAAATCAACCATGATTTTAGCAAATGAGTTGAGTTGCTAAAATTATGGAAATTTGAAATCACAAAATTAAGTGGTTCCGTTTATCGTTTTTCGATTTTTTTTTTGGCACCAAATTAAATTTGGCAAACTAAGCCTTAAGGTAATTTTTGGACACATGTTTAAACCTCCTGCAACGCCACTTTCTAGATGAGGGAGAAACACTCTACCGTACCCTTCACTCTATATAGCCAATTGGCCTGCCCCACTTTCTTTGGCAAGCTTGCCTTAGAACTTTTTGTCCTTTTCTTTTCTTTCTTTTGCTTTGTCCTCCCTGCGGTATGCCCCTTGTAGGCTGCATATTCGTTTAGCCCCTTTTATTTTCACACTTATTTACCCAAAAAACATGTAACGACCCTAATTTTCGTAAATAAAAATTTCGTTTATAAATCCAATTAATTAATCTAAATTGGGATTAATTGAAATATTTTCCTATTAAATATTAATTAAATTCTTTTGATTTGAATAAATTATAACCTAGCCATGTTTACGCGCGTGCGAGGCCGAGTAACACATCCAATACACTACCGCCACACCCAGGGACCGAGTTTAATACCCGAAACCTATCCAACCGCCGTTCCTACCCTAACCGAACACCTTGATACCATCTAGTTCCTCTATCTCTCAACCCTAGGACCTTATACTAACTAAGTTAGAGAGAGTTTAAGAGAGAGAGAGAGAGGAAGCTTGGAGAGGAGAGTGAGTTGGAGTGTGTAAGTGTACATAAGTACACTTGCATATGTAAGATTCTTTGGTTGGCTACTTGCACAAGCAAGTTAGGGGATTTGGAAGATTCCCACCTAGCCTACATTTTATACCCAACTAGTTAGAATAAGCCTTGTTGTTTTGATAGTAGCTCATACATAACCTCACCATACAAGCATTTTGTGTATATCTAACACTACAAACACCCTATAACTAAGGTTACCACACAAAACCTACACAACTAGGAGCATATATTCCCCCACTATACTTTCCCAACCTCACATCAATGTACTCACCCAAGATTCTCACCTTGCTTGCAAGAAACTACCTAAACCTAGAGAATCTCCTAGGGTACTTGCCATGCATCCATATGCATGGCAAGCATAATTTTCTTCCACCACCCATCAAAATTTTTGGTGTGTGTGTGTGTGTGCGCGCCGTGAGTGAGAGAGGGGAGAGGGAGGTCCTAGTTTTGCTATAAATAGCTCACCTATTGTGCCTTGTATCACCTTTGCACTTTCTTCTTTTGTATTGCCTTCCTATCTCCCAACAAACCACCTACTACTACTACTCTCTAGCCAACCTCTTTGAGTCCTAATTAGCTTCTTGTTAAGCTAATTAGTGAGCAAGTTAGGAGTCTCTCAACCAAGGATTAGCTTTTCAGCTTCCGGCTTACACCCGGAAACTAAGGTAGTTTACTAGACTAACCTTCTATAGAGTTATTTCTAGAATAATTATGATGTTCTAATAAGTTTTTCAAGCATTATTTTAAAGTTTGATTGAGTAATTTATACACACAATAAGTGAATAAGCATGTTACTTGATGCCTAAGAAAGAAGATTTCATATTGAAAAACCAACAAGAATGATAATGAGATTCTAATTAGAATGGTTCTTCATGAAGTTAAGAATGAAATTATTAGAGGTGATTAGAATTTGATTAGAAGTAGTATAATTTTCTAGACAAGTTTCTAGCATGATTGTGCTAACCTTTCATAGGAAAGTTAAATGTTCATTATTTAATCAATAAATGGTTATTGTTGGAATGATATCATAAGATAAAGTGTGTGAGAAAATTGTTAGAAAGAAAGAGTAAATACACTATGAGAGTTTTTGTAAGAAAGTATGATACTTAAAAAGAATAAATGTGAAGAAAGAAAATTTTATAAAAGTTTGGTAGAAATGTTACTACTAGATTATTGTGAACAAAATGATGGACTTGATAAGAGAAAAGGAATAAATAGAGAAAGAGTTGGTAAAATTTTCTAGAAAGAAAATTTTTACTAAATAAAGAAGGAGATGATTTGAAATAAGATTATTGGAGGAAAAATTTCCTAGAAATTAAAAGATAAAATTTTGGAAGGAATGGAATATTTTGAAGGCTCATAATTAATAGCACTAAATTTTGACAAGGGATTTTTAGAAAAGAAGAATGCGATTGATGAATTTTTGAAAAGTGGATTGACTAACTTTATTTCCTTGGAGAGGATAAAAAGAAAGATGGAAAATGAAGTTGATGAGAAAAGAAATTGAGAGATTTGAAATATTGTTTTGGAAGAAAGTTGGTGAAATAAAAGTGTGATTTTATGTGAGAAAATATTATATTTTAGAGAAAAAGTTGGAATTAGTTGTATGATTTTATATGGAAAAATGACTACCTGAAAGATATGAAATTTGAAAGGAATTATGAAATATTGCATGAGCATGATTTTGTATGTGGCGTTGAGAGCGTACGCGATACGATTACGACACCAAACTTGAAAATATTGAATAACGTTTTACGGGAAATTAGAGATGAGAATGAAAATGGATTTTGAAATGAGAAATTGAGATTTTCGGGAAACGAAATAAAATGAAGTGATATGTGATGAGATGAATTGTTACCACCTCAAGTTCGCGGAGAGAACTTGGATGAATGGTCGTGATGCAGTAGTGCAGCGAGAGCGCCACTTCCAGTTCGCAGAGAGAACTTGGATGTTTGGGCTAAGCGTGCACAACACACAATGAACGGACCTCATAAACAAACTGGTTAAGTTCAGTGATATGAGACGGCTAGGACTGTGTCATGTGAGTCGCGGGGTGGACGGACCGTGCAAACAAGCTGTTAAGATCGGTGATGCACGACGGCCGGGATCTCGAGCAGAAAGGTTGGTGCCGTCAGTTGAAAGGAGGCGTAAACAGACCAATAACTTTCGAATGATGTGAGATATATGAAATTTGAAGAAGAATGTTGAAAGAGGCATTGATTTAAAAAAATGGATTTTTGAGAAATTAATGATAAACAAGACGAAACGAGAAAAACGATTGAGATTGATGCGAGAAACGACACGTGGTTAACTTTGAGATACTGAGACGAGATATTGTTTTCTGTGCATGTTTACTCTAATCCGCATTGATGGCATGAGACATTGCATGGTTTACCGTACATAAGTTTAGTGTAGTGAACTTCTAGGCTTTGCTCACGGTGTTGCATTCGTGTGACCCTGGCATAATACCATGATGTTGCCTATGCAACTCGGACTTATTATGACAGAGTATCTAGATGAACAGGAACACTATTGTGGAGATCGGTCCGTTGGAGCGGGGCTTGTTGCCGACATGGGGAATGACCCGGCGCATGGATAAGCGTCGCCCTAGGACTACCTCAGTTACTATTTATTTTATTATTTTGGATATTGTAATTTGGATTTACGTTAGAGATTTGACTTAATGATGGTTGTAACAACATTATTAACGTGCCCAAATCTTGGGGCGTTACAAAACAAATGCTAAAAGAATTTGAATTAGGAAAAAATAATAATAATTCACCTTTTTAAGTAGCCAAAATGAGGTTAGCATGTTTGAGAAAGAAAATTTATAAGCACTAAGATAGAGTTGATTTTATTATGCTTTAGAAAATGACAAGAAAATGTTGTTCTTCCAACTTTTCTATCCGTTTAAGGAAGAGAGGGATTAGCGGCATTGGAGTCCATTTCTATTATGTAGGCTATCTGGTGTATGAGGAATAACATGGTGTTTAAATATTGTCAGGTAAATTTTTCGCAAGTATTAAATGATTGTTGGCAGGTGAGCCGCATGGTGTGTTCCTTGCAGGAGAAAGACTAAGAGAAAGAAGAAGGTTTAATTCCTTAGAGACCCCCTCATCTATACTCATTTTTCACATAGACCCCTAACCTTTAAAAGCGTCCAAACTCACCCCCTCAACTATTTGAAATTGACAAAACCCCTTACTCCGTTAACGGAAGTAAGAAAATGACAAGTTTACCCTCATAAAATTTTCTAAGTGCTAAACACAACCTCTTCTTCTCCCTTCTCTGCGACCGAAATTCCTCCCCCCTCTCTCCACCATTTCCCTACTGATACTTTGATCAAATCCAGAGAAACTCAGTTTAGCTCCTCTCTCTCTCTCTCTCTCTCTCTCTCTCTCTCTCTCTCTCTCTCTCCAATTGGACAATCTCGTTCGGTTCTATAGATTGGACAATCTCAAGCCCAGCATCATCCCGTCGATGACCTCGTTCAGTTCAATTGGAGAGATGCCAGTAGAAAAAACGGAGCGGAGATAGCATACGCAAATGGTGACAATTTCAACTAAAAGGATGAAGATGGATTGGGAGGAGCAAAAAAAGCTCTCAAATACTTCCAATCGACCCCTCAATTCCCCTCAGATCTGGAAACCCCTCTCTCTCTCTCTCTCTCTTCAGATTGGGAAAGGCAACGACGGCCTCGACGGCTGCCTAGCACCATCTCGATCCAACATTTTCCGGCCAACGGCATTGGTTGCGATTGGGAACAGCGACGGCGATGGGTGTTGGTGGTTTTCAATTTTCGGGTGAAATCAAAGGTAAGGGCTTTGAGACTCCATGATTTCAACTCAAATTTGGGGTTTGGGTTCTGAAATTGGGGTTTTTGGGTTCTAAAATTGGGATTTGGGTTTCAAAATTGGGATTTCAATTCTGGTGGTTGTTCTTGGCAATGATTTCAATTCTATATGTTTTATTGTTTAATTCATGAATATAGGTTGGGTCACTGTATGAAAATTTTGTTCTTTGTGTTTATACTCATATGAATTTCTTTGTCACAGATTTCATATAATCTCAACGAAACATGGGATTTCATATGAAAATATTGGGTTATGATTTGGATTTCATATGTAAACATGGTGAAGAATACTGTAGATGGGGTGGGAGAATGGAAAGGGTGGAATCCTTTACTTTTTAATCTTATGGCATTTTCGTCCAATTGGTAACATTTTACCTTAAAACTCAACAGTAATGTAACAAAAGGGGTTGGTATGGCTATCGGTGAAAGATTAGGGGGTCAGTTTGGACACTTTTAAAGTTTAGGGGATCTCAGTGGAAAATGAGTATAGATGAGGGGGGTCTCTAAGGAATTTAACCAAAGAAGAATGTAGTGGCTCTCCAAATCATCTAATGGGTCGAACTGTTGCGGATAGCTCAAAGGTGGTTATTTGAAATGAGGGGAGTGGTTTGGATAAGAATGATGCGGTGAAGATTTTGGTACATGGTGAGTGGAAAAATGATTCTTGGGAAGGTGCAGTGGCTTGGGTAGTTGATGGGTTGGATGGTGAGCAGAGATCATGCAAAGTTGTGGCAAGCTCGGCATTTATGAGGAGGCAATTGCTGTGTTGCAAGCTTTGGAATGGGCCAAATGCAAAGGTTGAAAGCATGTTGAAATCTTTGCAGATTATCTTCTGGTGATAAAAGGTTTAGTTTGTTTGGATGGTGTAGATGTTTTTGCTAAGCCTGTTTTGCTTGATATTTTGTATATCTCTAAATTGTTTTCTTGGATTTGTGTAACTAAAGTTCTGAGACAAACAGTTGAGGTAGCCCATACCGCAGCTAAACGCTGTATGGTTTGAGTTCTATGAATGGTAATGTTTTATGTTGCTCAAAAAAAAAAAAAGGAAAAGAGGGATTAAGGAAATGGCTAGAGCATGAAGGTTAGATGAGGGCATTTAAGTCTTTTAATCTCAACACATGACACCATTTAGGGCAATTTAACAAGAAGGAGGAATCTGAATAATATTTTCGAAAGTGGGGGAGGTCAGTGTTATTTCAGAAACCTCAGGGAACGTTTCTGTGTAATGACCCACCCCAGATTAGCACTTAGGCGAGTCAAGCCCAACCCGGTATGCAGTCAACTGGCTCCCAAGTCCCAACCCATTATTGAGAATATCACACTTAAAGAAAACTCAAACTACTATATTATTACAACACCAAAATATAAACTCGTCAAACAAATTATAGCAGAAGTCTTAAATAAACAACACTAGCTGAGTTCAACAAACTATACAACTACCTCTGGCCCAAAGCCAAACCCCTCCAGTTCCCAAAACACTACCTATCTAGCAAAACTTGCGACAAAGGCCCCCCAAAATAGCACAATTTGCACCACAGGGCTAGTAGTGGACACCACCTAAAGACAACCTGCAAAACTAAAACCCGAAATAGGTTCTAGGAGTGTTTATGAGACATAGATGTAGTTCAAACAAATTTTACATTCAACCTCCAAAAAGAAAACAAGCATAATAACTCGACACACAGCCATTCTCGGCACACCGCCATGGCACATAGCCACAATAACATTTAACAAGTTCAACCCGAATGAAAAACATCAGTGAATCAAACACTCACCATAGTCCAAAAAAATAAAGGTAGATTCAACTATTGTTTCGACACCTCAGACGTGCCTGTCCCTTTATCTATAACATGTATCCTTAATTAGATCAGAACCATTCACAATCAATAATAAAACACTAATTAAGGCTGAAAGTAGCCAAAAGGTTCACGCTCAAACGCAAACGTAATTCATAGACACACTTGAGACAATTCAACACCCTTGTGGACCACAAATTTATAAAATTAATCTACCCATCTGGAAGTCCTGATATTTCCACCGTAGACCGTAAGCACAATCAGGAGCAACATACTGAATTCTCTGAACCCGATAAATATTTTAAAACAATTAACAAATGAACCCAAACACGCAGCAATAACTTGTCAAACAGATTCTCAACCAACTTCAAACTACAAACTGCTATTCCCTAGAAGAAATTAAGAAATTAAGGCACAAACCTTACATACTTTTGAAGATGTATGTGTCTAGTTTCATAATCAAAAGACGGTGCAGGAATCAGATACTCACGCTAGGAGTTATGGCTGTTACCCTAAGATGCAACAATGTTGTTTGCACTGCGGAATCACAATAGCAGTCCGGTATATAATTTTTCATATTTTCTTTGCTTCTCATAAATTCACGAAAATTTTGTTGGGATTCCACCCCATGTGGGCCACTTGGGCTTAGGCCCAAGAGGGAGTGGCTAAGGTTTTTATGTGTACTCTATAAATACTCTGTGATGCCTTTTGTAATATGTTGTGGTAGCACAATGTAGAAAGAGAGAGGCAGAGAATGTGAGAGGGGAGCCGGTTGTGGCTCTCCCGGAGAGAGAGATACACGAGAGACTTGGTGAGGTTTCATTATTGTGAGATGAGAGAGTGAGTGTGTAACACAAGATCACGGATTTCCTCCGGATTATACTGAAACCCCCCCTCCCCATGGATGTAGGTCCGATTTGGCCGAACCACGTATATTTGTGTGTTGTGTTTTCTCTTGATTTTATTGCTTCTGTTGCGTGTGGTGCGTTGTTGGAATCCTAACAAATTTAACACAAGGTCTAGAACTCATTTGGGTACCTACAGTTAAATTCTCATAAAATTCCGACTTCAAAAACCATATCTAAAAATTCGACCAAAACCATGACAGATTCAACTTGTTCAAACACAATCTCACCCATTCATGATATACACGAATTCTTTCACATAAAAACCCAATACCAACCTCCAAAACCCATTTCCATGAACACAATCAGTTGCAAACTAGATGTAAAAGAAGAAACTGAACACTTAAACCATGGAATTAGAACATAGAAAAGCACAAACTCACCAAATACTACTAGAATCAAGGTTAACCAAGGCTCCCTCTTGATTTCCCCAACTTGTCCTTCTCTTCTTCCTCCTTTCCTTTCAGATTAAAGGGGAAAATACAAAAATGATAGATGTACAACAACCAGCTCCAACAAGTCTCTAACACACCGATGATAGTTTCTTTTTTCTCAAGTTTGATTTGTTAGAGGTGCAGCGTTTTAAGAAAATCATTGATGATTATTGTGTCTTTGTGGGGCAGAAAGTCAATTTTAATAAGTCAGAGTTTTTTGTTAGTCCTAATAATAAGTCAGAGTTTTTTGTTAGTCCTAATATGGGGGCTAAAGAGAAGGTGATTTTGAGGTCTTTGTTCAGCATTAAATTTGTTGATAAACCAGGGATATACTTGGGGACTGATCTTGGTTTTCCTAGAAGGAAAGGAGATCTCTTCAACCGTATTTTGGAGAGGTTTAAATGAAAATTAGCTAATTGGCGTACTCCTTCTCTTAATTTTGCTAGTCGGGTGGTTCTTGTTAAGCATACTCTTTCGACAATTCTGGTTTACTTATTTTCGGTGTTCAAAGCTCCAGGGTATTTTATTAATGAAGCGAGAAGTGTGATGGTTAAGTTTCTTTAGGGTAGAGGGGAGGATTGTGGGATTTGTTGAAAAGTTGGTCGTAATTGTGTAAACCTATATGTAAAGGGGGACTGGGGCTTAGAGATATTGGGAATTTTAATCAAGCTTTATTAGCTAAGCAAGCCTGGAGACCGTTGAATGACCCAGATTCCTTGTTGGCACAGGTTTTGCTAGGAAAGTATTGTTCGAAGAAGAATTTCCTTGATTGTAGGCCTAAACCGGGTTGTTCTTGGGGGTGGAGGAGTATCTTATGGGGTTAAGATTTGTTAAAAAAGGGTTTGAGCTGGGTAGTGGGAGATGGAAAGAGGGTCTTAGTGTTTGGACTTGAATGGATACCTCGGGAACGCAGTCCATATTTGGTACATGGGAAGCCTGTGGGTATTTGTAATTTTCTAGTTAAAGACCTTATTGATTGGTCTACTCACATATGGCATGAGCCTTTGGTTAAGCTATTGTTTCCTAAGGACCTAGTCAGGAACATTTTATCTATACACATACCACAGGATGAGAGAGATGACAATTGTTTTTGGAAGTTTTCTAGTAATGGCAAGTTTTCGGTTAAATCGGCTTATTTCTTTGCTTCGTTTTGTTATTGGGTGAATGCTAAGGAAGATGAGCGGGTTAGTATTTGGAACAAGATTTGGGGTCTAGACTTGTCACCTAAATTGGCTTTATTCTTGTGGAAAGTGATTCACAGAATATTACCAGTTAGAATGGCACTATTTCGTAGGAAAATAATTGAGGTCACGTGTTGTCCAATTTGTGGGAATGAGGAGGAGACCAATGAGCATCTGTTTTTTTAGTGCGACAAGGCCAAACGTAAAAGGAAATTATCGCAGTAGGGTTTGGATTTTTCAGTGGGGCAACCTGTTAGTTTTGATGCATGGCTGAGGGGTTGGATGGATGATGCTCCTGATAAGTGGGCAGTTTTGGAGTCTATATGTATTCTATGGTCTATCTGGTGCAGCCGAAATGATTATAGGTTTTTCGGCATGCTCGGGCAGATGTTTCACTAGTTGTAAAGGAGGCGTATCTCTTGTTCTTTTCTATATGCAGCTTGCAGCAGTGGACGGTGAAGGAACAAACTAATTCAGCATTGCAAGGGCTTGGAATGGGGAATGCATCTAGCTTTCATCAGAATGTTGTTTTGCAAGATGGAGCGCAAGACCAAGAAGAGCAGAAGACGCTAAGCTTTCTGATGGATGGAGCTTGGAAGGAGAAGCATTGGAAAGGAGCGGCTGCTTGGTACGGGATGGGAAGACTAGAGCTTCAAAATGTGAAGGGCACCTGTAGTTTTTTTGCAAGTTCTGCGCCTATGACGAAGGCTCTTGCAGTTCTCAAAGCTTTGGAGTGTGCTAAGAGTGGAGGTTGGCACAAAGTGGAAATCCTTACCGATTGCTTGCTTATTTTGAAAGGACTAACGGATTTATCTAGTGTTGATGTTTTTGTTCAATCGATCTTAGCAGACATTATGTATTTGGCAAAGAGCTTTTCTCTTGTTTCTGTGTGTAAAGTGCCTAGGCAGGCTATGAAAACTGCTCATGCCTTGGCAAAAAATGTATGGTTTAGTTTCATATATATATTATTATGTTTCTTGTGGCTCAAAAAAACAAAAAAAAAGTCTCCAACACACTCACATAGTGTTTGGAGCCCACACATACTTCAGTGCAAGTGCATGTGAGTGTGTTGGAGACTTTTGTTGTACATGTATCATTGCTCGAGAAAAATATCTCCTTAATCTCTATTATTGGGCTCTTGAAGTAAAATGATTGTGTGCGTGTGTGTGTCCCGTGAGCTATGTGCTCCAATCTCACAAATTAACGCCACACACCACCCACACACAAACCCCTTGCAAAACAAATACATGCATATAAACCCATAATCAATTTAAGAAAATGTGAATTAAACCTAAATACCCAGAACGGGTATTACATTTTGCATGTGTCAAAAACCTCAAGTGAGGTCAGTGAAATTTACCCTTTTACTAATTCTTTCTTCTTCTTCTTCTTCTTCTTCTTCTTCTTCTTCTTCTTCTTCTTACTTCCAAGTGAGGTCAGTGAAATTTACCCTTTTACTAATTCTTTCTTCTTCTTCTTCTTCTTCTTCTTCTTCTTACTTCCAAAAATAAAAATACAACAATAACAACAACAATAACATAACCCATTTAGTCCCCAATAATTGGGGGTATGGGCGGGGGATGGATAGGAGACAGACCTAACCTTTGGCAATAAATGCACAAAGTGGCCACTACAACAAAAATCGCCTTACATAGCGTTCAAGAAACGCTATAAAAAGCAATAGATAACGTTTTTAAGAACGCCATGTTAGCAGGTGTTATAAAAAGTCCAGACTTTTCATAGCGTTCATAAAATGCTATTGTATCGGGAACCTATTATAACGTTACCTGGCCGCTACATTATAATTTCCTTCAATAGCATTCTCAGCACGTTATGAAATGGGAATGCTACTATAGCGTTCTCAGCATGTTATAATATGGGAATGCAATCATAACGTTCAAACCCTGCTATAACTGTAGCTAGCAAAAAAAATAAAATAAAATTTTGTAGCACCCTTTTGATGGCGGCATTGTATCATGAATTTAACCCAAACTAATTTTTAATACTAAAACTATACATGTATCGTCGAACTTTTAAGCTAATATTATAAAATTGAGAACATTAATTAATACAAAAGAATCCAACAAAATTACACCAAACGATCAAAGTATCAATCCAAAAAAATAATGTTGATAAACAATCTACGCTATGGTACAAAAGCCTAAACTATCATTCGCAATAAGCACCGCTTCTCTTGTTCATTTGGACAAGTCAAAGTAGAAAATGAACTAAACATGCCCTATGGTGCTGACAAACATTGATGAAGATGCAACAGACGACTGTGGTGAAGATAATTTTAACATGTTCATATCTGCTTCTACACGAGCAAGCTCCTTTTTGGTAGAAGATGCACACCTGCAACAATAATTCAATGAGGACCAACTAAGAGGAAACAAATACATAAATGGACCACAGTAGGAGTTTTACATTATTCGACAGGTCCTTCCAATTTTGTGAGAACTCACAGTGGTTCCCCTTTAGGCATGCTCCATGTGCAAAGAACCCTGGAAAAAGCAGAAACATGAAAATGAGAAGAAACTAATTCTCACTCTGACAAATGAGCGACCAAGAATACAGGATTGGAATAGAGAGAATGTGATTTCTATATACAATCAACTAAACTGAGTTAAGATATTAACAAACCAACTTGGTCAACGAAATTCGGAGACCAAACTCAAGTCTGATAAGACACTCAGCAACTGTAATATCGGCATGAGGAAGAGCATCTATGCCTGGTGGTCAGCAAGGTTAACTACTTACGCCTTACGAAGGTACTTCTGAATAGAATACTCGGCTTTGCTTTGCATTAATTCATATCAGACCACCTAAAAATTGGGGCATTTATCCTCTATTAATAGGTGCATCTAATACTTTCATGTCCAATGTGTCGTTAATTGGGGCGGTGTAAATGTCTCAATGATTTATGTACTAACTACAAAGTATCCAGCAGAAGAAAAATCCATCCAAATACAAAATTTGGAATGACCTCTAGCCGTGGCATGGATTCTTTTGCCATTCTAGCAAACCCTTTAATTGATGATCGTTCAAATCAGAATGACCAACGGGTGCAGCTACTAACTTCTAAGCATCAATGACATATAACTAATTAAGGCCTTATTCAATTGACATTCAAAATAATTAATTTATCAATCTTTATCATCTAAACAAGTGATAGAATCCATATTTACTTTATTTCTCACTCTCTCCACCTTGAAAATAGGCTGCAAATCAAAATCCCAATAGTCTACCCAACCAAAAGAAAGAAAGAATTCAGAATACAAATCAACGAATCAACGATATGGAAAGGAAAATTGATAATTATCTCTTAGACATGGCTTGCAATGGATTTGAAACGCTAAAATTGAATTGGCTTGCATGTATAATAGCTGACTGCTGAGTTGTGAATTTTAGGTGGCCTGTGAAGTAAATTACGATTAAATTGCAGAAATAGCAAATTTACACTGCACGAATGTCTTTATAAAACTAACATAGAGCCTACTAATGCCAAAGTTGAAAGGCAATGGTATCTAGAAACTGAAATCCAAACATCAATTTGACAAGCAATATTTCCAGTATATAGAATTTGTAAACCAAACTATATTCACCTAACCCGGAATCGATCCCCAAGAAATGAGTGAAATTAAAGCCTTAATCTGTATTTGGGCAAGAACCAAAGAAAAAATCGAAGCTGGTTAGGGCTTCTCTGCTCGACGCCTCTTTGCTTCAATTCATGCAATCGGTCCAATTGGTCACTGTAGTTTGCTTCTTTCCAAGGGAAAATTAGGGTTTGAGCAAAGTATAAGGTAAATACGCATAAAAGAGAGCAAAAAGAAGAACAAATCATGTAAAGAAGAACTCACGGCTCACGTTGTTTCTGAGTAGAAAATGGGGAACGAACTCATGTTCTACCCATTAGAAGCTAAAACGAATTTGCAACTATAGGAGGGAAATCTGTGCTTCATCTCCTCCATGAGAAACGAATCTCAACCCGTTTCCCAAATTGACCAAAAAATCGGGTTCCAACTCCGCCGCCGCCCCTCGTCTGTCTCGGTAAAACTCTCCAACCGTCCCCTGCCCAGATCTCCTCCACCACCTCATGGGTCTTTCGCAGGTCAAAATCGATCTACTCGATGGGAAAACACCAAGAGGTGGGACTGGGGAGTGGGTTGGATTTTGTCGAAGAAGCTAACGTTCACGAAGGATCTGGAGATGAAGGAGCATGAATCAGAGGTTGGATTACGATTCAGTTGGATATACGAAGAATTTCAATGGTGGGAAGAGCGGAATTCGTCTTTTTAGACAAAAATTGAAATTTAAAGGGGTGGTCTGAATTTTTCAAGAGGCGCGAGAGAGAATGGCGGTCAAAAAGGGGAAGAACGCTATGGAGAGCTAATGAAAACGCTATAGATCTCCTTCCGTGTCATCCAATAGCAAGAATGCTATAATTGCCTCCTCTACAATAACATTCCTAAAAGAATGCTATTATCTTATGTTATAAAAAGCTAAATTTGTTGTAGTGGCTGCTCCCAGAATACCACTGAAACAGATGGAATACTTGGTTAATTGTTCAATGTAGTTCCATGATTCCATCATATTAGGAAACAAGAGTTTCAAAAACTTCGGATATCAGCTTCGCATAATTTTGTTTTAATAGGCAAAAATTTATTAATCTTTGAAAACACATTACAAAGATTAAAAGAACCAAAGACTAAGAATGCCAAGGACCCAAAAGGGAAAAAAAAAACACACAACATGGATGAAAAGATACCAGCCGAAGCACAGAAAGAGACACCCAGAACAAGCAAAACTCTAGAACCAGAAGCAAAACCAAATAGCACCCAAAAACCCTCGGCACTAGAAAAGAGAACCTACGCCACCTGAGGCACAAACAAAGCAGAAACAACCCCAAAACAGAAACCAGCAAAACAAGGGCCAAGCAAAGCTAGCACCCGGAATCAGCTTCGCAATTTGAGGAACGGTTTCAAATTCGTTGACAAGTTAGGGTAGTAAAATCAACTGTTGAGGCTATCGTAAGGTGCATGCGTGTGCGTGAGTGGGAGCGCAAGCCCAAGGGTTAGAACACCTCAAATTACTAAAATTCGTTAAAGCGAGGACAACGAGCACAAAATGAGTATTAAGAGTGGAAGTTTGGAGCACTACTAAAAGATTGGGTAACTAAGGAGATTTTTTTTTTTTTGATACGTCGGAAATTTCTGTAACTAAGGTCGTGGCAACACAATGGCATGTATATGTGGTTCTCTCTATTAATATATGGCCAAGTAATGTATTGGTCGATTTTTATGTATGCATTGATTCCACCATTAAATTTTATCGTTTGTTATCCGAAAATGCCATTTAAGTGCACTGAGTTAGCATTTTCGTTTGTTATCAATCAACCTAGAATTTCTGTTTCTCTTAGAATTTTGTTTTTATTTTTAAATAACACAGAGAACATGGGGAGGGGGTTAGAGATCTTGAGAGAGATTCCTGAAACATGGGAAGTGGGAATATGGGTATTCTATGTTTTTGTAATTTTAAATTAGATTGAATTAATTTTGCTGTTAATGTTTCTTCCCTTGCATAGAATATGATTATAGATCTGCGAAAATTGCTTCGATGAGTCATAAATCATAATATAAGAGAAGTGTTATTAGCAATCCCCTTTTCTCTATGATACTCACTTTTTTCTTTTTTGTCTTTATTAGGTATTACTACTCTATCACTTTACATATAGAGAGAAAAAAAAAAGTGTCTCAATAGAGAAAAAGATAGTGCCAATATCAATTCCCTAATATAACAACGGATAAAAATTAAAGTCACAAGTCACAATATAATAAAGATGTTTGGCAAAAAAAATTTGGGTAAAAAAAAAAACGGAATTGAAGAAGGAAAATACTACTACTACTAGTAAGTTAAATTCTACTCTTTTGTTTCCCAAATGATAAAATCAACATATTTACTAAAATTGAACTTGATTTTAGCAAATTATAGCTTTAATTTGCTAAAATTAACCGAATTTTTAGCAAATGATGAACTTTGCTAAAATCAATCAAGCAAATGGTGAACACACATTTGCTAAAACAATAATGATACATATACAACAAAAGTCTCCAACACACTCATATGTAGCTCACACACTTAGAGCCCATACACATTTCACACTCAAGTATGTGTGGGCTCTACACATCATGTGAGTATGTTGGAGACTTGTTGCACTTGGTTGTTGTACTTGTATCATTTTTGTTGCTCTAATCATCTTATTTTAGCAAATAAGATGATTTTATCACTTGGGTGCAGGTCAAGATCTATGTAAAGATAAACCAATAGTGGCTATTGGCGGCAAGGGTTATCCCTGTTCAAGGGCAGAGGGAGATTAGGGTTAGGGTGAGCCCTAGCTACCCCACACTTTTTCAAAAATAGTATATATAATTTTTGTCAACTAAGATTCCCGAGCTCCCAGGTATGGATGGTAATTCAATCCGCCCCGCTCTGAACTCGCCCTACCCCGGCTCAATATGGTCGGGTTTTTTCTATTTTGTTTTGGGTAGCGGGTAGGGGTAAGGGGATACCTAGAAAGACTTCGTCCGATTAGTTTTCTTGAAAACACTATATATATAGAATGTGACATCATTATTCTGTAAGCGAAAAATAAATACCTAGAAGGGCTTCATTCTCTTATATTATTCTCATCTGATTAGTTTTCTCTTACCCCGTCAAAATCATTATTCTCATTTATCTCTCTATCTCTCTTAATTTTATCAATTAATTGACATCCTCGTCAAGATAAGGAGATCAATAACTGAACATCCAAGTCATTTTGCTCACTCTCTACTAATTCTAGAACCCTAAATTAATGTCGAACAAAATCCATGCCATATCACGGTTATTTACTTTCTCGTACCCAATTGGCTAAGCCTTGCTTGAAAAACCGTTGGGAGGCGTCACAAAACCAATTCAGCGTCAGGGGCAGGGAGAATAATGAACGCAGCAAAACGTGGAGATAGCAGTGCAATCAAGCAGATTCGGAGAATCGTGATTTCATATATCTCACTCTCACATCTCCCTCGATGTCTTCGATTTCCTCCTCCAATTCGGTACACCGTCCAATTCCACTCCCCTATTTTTTTCCCCTCTCAGATATTATTCTTGTCTTGCAATTTCAATAGCATAAAGGATCGTACTTGTCTTCGTAGTTGTTGGCAGCGGCAGTGCCGGCCCCGACATTTGGGTTGTCGAAGCCTGACCTTAGCTTGGTTGTCCACTTAGTATTAAGTTATAAAAAATATAAAAATTGCAAGACACATAATCCAATAACAAAACAAGAACAAAAACAAGGTTACATTATGCTTTTAGCTTGAATTACATCAAAATTCAAATCAACAAGCAACCTCGGTAATAGTGTTTTATGATTAGCACGATCCATTCAAAGAAAAGAACTTCTTCTTGCATTTTTTGAAACAAAATCTTTAATTAAACCATTGTAATTTAACTTATCCAAATATTCATTTTCAATTGAAATCATAGTCAATCCACTTAACCTCTCTTGTGACATGGTATTCCGAAGATATTATCAATTTCAACTTCGAAAAGCTTCTCTCCGCCGAAGGAACTATGACCGGAATAGTCAACAAAATTCAATAATCAACCCAAACCATTCGGAAACCGCCATCTTTCCAATAACACCTTATAAAATCAAGGATGTCGATCGATTTTGTTTTTCTCTCAGCAATATTGTTTTCAAATGTCTAAGTTCTGGAATAACTCTCCCCATGAATATCACAATGTTGTTTGTATTCCAAGAAACTCTCTAGTTTAGTGCAATGCTCCATCAATTGCTGTTCACTAACACTCTTGAATTTTGCGTTAAGCAAAAATCCTTAAAGTTCAAATTGCTCAAACCGATCCTTTTTTGAACAACTCTTCCGGTGATTGACTTCCATTGGCATCATCTTCCACATCCTCATCAAACTGCTTCTTTTTTTGAACAACTCTTTTCTTTGCAAATATTGGTTCAATACCAACTTCATGAGCAAGTTCTTTGGCTTCCTCCATCAAGTCTTCAAAACCATGTCCGCTAAGCTCTTGAAAGAATAAAATCAACTCTTTTATCCTTGTAATTGCATCATCAATATCCATCTCTTCTCGTTGAAGAATTTTTCTAGTTTGATTAACTTTGTCTATTTGCCGTTCTAATTTTTTCAAGAGCTGTAATTTTTGAAAGAGGGTGAAAAAAAAAAACTATACATATTACTTTTTTTTTCGGTTCAAATTAAATTATTATTTTTTTGGACGGAAAATGCCCCTAATTTTTGTATTTGTTGGGTAGATAATTTTTTTATTACACATTTAATTTTTTTTTGTTGCCCCATGCCGGAGGTTGCCCGAGCCCGCAGGCTTGCGGGGTTTACCCCTAGCCGGCCCTGTGTGGCGGACGCAAAATTCATACTTAGTGGGTCCCAAAGTGCATGCACATCTACATTAATAACAAGAAATGCATTCCAAAGTTTTTTTTTTTTTTTTGAAAAGTAAAGAAAAATCATTAATTGTGAAATTGTTACAAAACTAATAGGAGCGAAGGAAAAAACAACAAAGTGCTCCAAGAGCAAAAAAATGTTTAATCCGAGACCCAATCCAATGATTGGAAAGAAGCCAATCGATAGAACCCCTTGGGACAAGCCCACACCCCTATGGTCCATAATATATATTGCTACTTGCTACTTTTGAGAAGGCTACGTACCTGTCATTTAAGTTCATATCCATGACAAAAAATAGTTGAAAACTTGAAATTTTAGGGAATTTTTTCACAGCTATGCAGGAACTTTATGAATTTATTTTTTCATTCAAAGAACTTGCAGGGGCCGATTCTATAGTACTTTTCCAAATTAAGGTGAAACAAGTATATCTAGTGAGAATATTTGAGGTTGTGCAAGGGTCCGGGCACCCCTTGCATCCCATTGGTCCAACCCTACTTGTTGTTAAAGGAATTACTGCTCATTCACCATCTACCATTTTACGGCCACACACAAGGTACAAACTAGTATTCTTTGCAAAGCAGAGATCCGATTCCAGTAATGCTTCGTTGAAGGTCCAAAAAAAGAAAAATAAACGTAAATCTTGTGTGAGAAGGGACCTGATTTACTTGAAAATGTCCAACGTGTTGGGAAACTTATCCCAGAACCCAGTAATTACGCGTACAGATTAAACAACAAAAATAAACACAAACTCTACAAGGCGGAATTAGTGTTTACTTCTCATCCGTAGACACGAACGCTGGTTGACTTGTTTATTTGAGAACTTGACAGATCTAATTACTATATGCAACAAACTTTGCTCGACAATGCCTCATGATCTTCTGCCATATTCCATTATATCTCGAACACATAGCCAAGTGTGGACTTCTACGTGATCTCTTTGTTTTCTTTCTCGCAACCTCTATTCTAATTTTCTAAATGATTGTTGTCAGACACGATGTATTTATAGGGCTAGAGCAGGACCTGAGGAGAAATAAATTTGGGCTCCTTGTGCAAATAAGAAAACCTAATCCCACCTGGATTCTATTCTTATTTCACAAATTATAATTCACACCACTAAAGAATTATAATTGCACTCTCATCTTTATCTCGATTATATTTCGAGTTCCACGTTATTAAATACTTATTAATCTCCCACGTTAAGATTACAGATACCCGTTGATTAAATGTCGATTACTAACACAACGCACAGTAAGTTTGAAGTCAATTGATCTTCGTTTCTCCGGAAGGTAACTGAGCGTCCATTATCAGCTGATGAGCAAGTTTTATATGTCAGTTTATAAAGCCATTGTGATTTAATGTACCATGCTCTTGTTTAATCAACTAAATTGGTCATACATATCTAGTTTTGTTTAATGACCAGGGTTTTAAAAAGCTGACATTACGTAACGAGTTTTAGGGTGGCCGTTTTGGTGACAGGTTAATAATAATGGTGGTAGAAAAGAAAAAATAAATCACAACCGCTGCTATGTATCACGATTCACATATCGGTCCGTAACGGCTGTTATAGACCTTTACACCTACAGATTCCTCAGAAACAGCTTTTCTCCAAAAAAAATTCCCTTTTCAGACCCTCCATGTACTTGTACAGTGCATCTGTTGTATCTTTATGATGATAGAAATAAAATGAATAGTGGTTGGATAGTAATGCAATATTATCAACATATTACTTTGCTAGAATGCTAGTAATTAGTGTGGTAATGGTAATACTTCCTCCGTTCCTATTTGTTTGTCTCTCACTCTCTCTCTTGCCTTTTTTCAAATAAAAAAATTAAGTACTTCTGTGTATCATTTTTCAAAATTTTTCGCACTGAATTAAAGTACACAATGAGTACTTTAATTTGGTGTAAAAAAATTTGAAAAATGATACACGAAAACACTTTATTTTTTCATTTAAAAAGTGGCACGACTTTTCGTAGAGGACAAACAAACAGGAATGGAGGGAGTACTTTTGTGTCGTTGTAGTATGTTTGTATAATTGTGCAATTGTTATGGTATTTTCATCATGTAACAATTGATTTTAGTATTTCCTTTCTTATATCCTATTACAAACCCTATTTTATTAGATAGTGAGTTCCATCCCCGATGAAAACTACTTCTAAAAGTGTTGGATATTTGCTAAAAATCTCTAAGAGAGATTAAATTTTGTCATCAATAAGGTTAGAACTTAGAACATGTGTATCAATGCATTTTTTAACATTTTCTTGTGCTTGAAAAAAAAACTCAAGAGTACGGTATCCGATTCCCGTTACACAACAATTGATATTCTCAATATCCGTTACTCAAGATTGTGACCGTTACACCGACCGCAGCTGCGATTTAAAACCATGCTGCTGAGAGTTCATGTTCATAACAAGCTACCGTAACTCATTTTCCTTTATGAGGTTGATGTCAAGGAGCTCAGATTCCCTACACCTAGAATGCCGCAAAACCTCATTTACCAATTTATGTGCCTACTTTAACATTGACTTCACCCTAAGATCCATCTCTTAGGGGTTTTGCCATGAATATCATTTGAGCATTTCTTCCGAAAATAATGTTTGAATTTAAGATGCTATTGCACCATCTTTTATGATGCTAATGATACTACATTTTCACTATCTGTTTATCCATTCCTGGATTGAACTCTAGTAAGTACACCATTTGAAAACAAATTTTTCACTCATTTTTGTTGGCCTTACGACATATGACGCCTTGGGTTTTTGGCATAGATCTTGCTAACATCATCTCACCTGGATGTCCAATTTCTGTTGATGGCGATTGTTGAGGCACCAGTTTGAGTAATCTCTCCAATTTTCGATAATAATGACAAGAATGTTATGCAGGACTTGCCTAAACGTATCTGGTAGTTCATGGCCATTGCTGGAGTCCGTCTGGTTTTTAAAAAAATGGAATTGCCATCAAGTGGCATTAGCAATAGAGGGATCAACCTCACTTTCTGTCATAATTGATATGCCTGAACTAATCGTCCGATGCAACTAAAGGAAATCTCATCTACCCAAAGAATTATCTTGGTTGTGGAGTAGCAGGTTGTGAAGGGTAAGGGGATTCCTCTGTTGGTGTTGTAGTAGGTGGATGGACTATTTGCCTCTCTATGGAGAAGCAAGTAGATACTCCAAAGCTTACGGACTTCATGAAATCAGATGCGTTGTTCTCTATAATCAATGCGTCCTCCAGCTCTCGGACAATGTCAACCATGCATGGTCTATTGGCAGACAAGTTCTCAATACATGCTAGTGCCACCTCCACCACTCTCCACATGGCCTCTGCGTGGTACCCTCCCTTTATGCTGTGATCCACGATTTCATCAATTCTTGAGTTTCTTATAAATGGTTTTGCCTGTATGCATGCAGAAGGCGCTTCATTAGTATTTGTGTTCTTCTTAGGAGATTAAAAAAACTAAATTTTGTTTATGCACAATTTTCGAGGAGAAAATATAAATTGTAAATTCCAAGAATGAGTAGGTTATAGAGACATGATAGGACTTAGTTTCCTTAAATATGTCCACACGTAGTTTCTACCGAGTATTTTGTCAGCTTAATTGCATGCCAGGCCAGGACCAGAGTTGGAAGAAGTGTTGGATGTAAGTAACTGAACCTTGCGTCCTTGACTACATTATAGTGTGAAATACTGACTTGCTTCAACTTAATTTTCCTGGACAAATATCACAGTGTTTTTTTCTCGAGGAGATGAACCGGTGAGAATTGGTTATGCATGTCCTACTGGCTAACCAATTATGCATTGACTTTTTATGTGTTGAAAAAGCCCTTAGTTCATGCCCTCTGAGGACATGAGGAAGTTATGATGCAAAAATTCCAGTGTACGAAAACTTGGATTAAGGTGTGGAAGAATGCATGCTTCAGGGGTCTTTAGGTGTGGCATGTAAAGGGAAACATTTTGAGTGGAAACTGCGTAATAGGTAGACCTTTGAAGCATAAACTAATCCATACCCATTCAACCAAGCTCCACTCGTCCCGTGGCCTGTGGATGTTGAGAGGCTCCCGTCCGGTTATCATTTCAAGCAGAACAATACCAAAGCTGAAGACGTCACTCTTTGCAGATAAATGATGGGTAGAATAGTACCTGTACAATTTTTAGCAGACAAAATATAAAGCAATGGTTAGATTTTTTGTGCTTAGACTAGAAAATCCACATCCTGTTAGTCAATAAGACGTAAGGAACGGTATGGAAGTTGAAATGATGTATCTAAGAAGGCATCCATACTCGGGATCCAAGTATCCAGCTGTCCCTCTTACTTCCAGAGAAACACCACTGTCCCCTTCTTGAGGAGCATATTTTGAAAAACCAAAGTCTGCCACTTTGGCGCACATGATATGATCTAGGAGTATGTTACTTGATTTCACATCCCGATGTATAACACAGCGCCCAGCAAACGTGTGGAGATACGTCAAACCTGAAAAGTGGAACTGCTTAGAAGAAGAAATCGATAGCGATTCAATTTTTGTGACATTGATCAAAAGAGTTATCCGGTGAGTTGATTGAGTGAGGTAATTTTGTTAAACTGGAGAAGTTGAATTAATGAAAGACTACGTCGGCTGGACTCTTGGTCCATGATTGAGCAGCACTACCTGCATATGAATTTCTTAGATTCATGTCCATATATCTTCCCTTATCATTCTAAAGGTGGCTCAGACATAACTTGTCATTTTCGTAGAATGGTAGCAAAGTTTTCATTCCCAAACTGTACTGGTACGAAAATGGAACACACAACTAGGAATTCCGTACTGCTCTAAATGCTGGGCTGTTCCTGTCAATACCAGCCGTACTGGCATGTTCCAGGGTATTTCGGGAATATTCTGGCACTCCGTCCGGTACAGAAAGACAACAGTTTTTGTTGACGTTGATAGAGATCTTGGGCTTCACAGAAATTAAAACATGGGAGCCCATCTATAAACTTTATTACATCCTTCCCCATGGGAAGCATTCCTGGTTGAAGTTCCTGCTCCTCTCTCTCTCTCTCTCTCTCTCTTCCCATGAGTGGTCTAAGTACTGTTAACACTTTGTTTTGGCTCTAAACTAGTCAATTAGATGGGTATTTGGGGACCCTGTAGTCGCCAATCAGAGCCATCCAAAAGTGTTTTCAAAGGTCTACATTTCAAATATTATTCTACATGTAAGACGCTTACCTTACATGTAAAATAATCTTGACCATTGATTGCCAAACAGGAGGCTTAGATTGGGCACTATAGGGGTGTAGTGCCCAAATAATGCCTTTGGGCACTACAAGGTCCCTGGCCCCGATGGATGGATAGATGATGGTTATTGTTTTGAACTCTGATTTATACCGTGTTTATTGCTCTGAGCACTTATGTTTGGAAACATTGAATTGCTTATACTTGTTTTATTGTTCTACTTCAAGTTTTGCAACTCGGTATAAATATTTGAAACCTATATTATATTACATATTTATTGCGGTAAATCCGAGATGGTACTGAGATATAGACCAATACCGGAACGTACCATCCCAACAGAGAAAATGGTACGCTGACTGGTATGGAATTAAAAACATTGGATGTTATTGTGCGATCGCCCGTCAGTTTTGGGTTGATGGGTATTCTAAACTAACTTTTGATGGGTATTCTAAACAAACTTCAGTTGCCACTTGAAACTCATCTCCACATTTTCCTTCTGTCAGTATATCTGTATATGTCTTATTGGTTCAGGACTTCAGCCGCAGTCGTACAACACTACAAATAGTGCTGAGTGCTGACACCTTCATCCACTATTATAAATCCTTGTTCTTGCCACAATCTGTGCCACTGATGAATCCTAAGTGCTAGATGTGCTATTCTCATTGCCCAAGTACCACAAAAGTTCTATTTCCTTCCTAAGCTATTGACATACTTTGCCATGCAATGAGTTCAATGTTAAAGACTTCTGTTTGCCTGTCCACATTGACAGTTGAGCAGGATTTCTCTACTAACATCACGGTTTCATGAAACATGAGAAGCCACAAAGGGTAGCTTCATCAATCTGTATATGCACGCCACTCTTACAATTTTCTTTTCCTTTACCATAGATACATTGTATAGATGGATGTTGGGGAAATCTCAATCGCTCCTTATCTCTCAAATTCCACAGATGATTGATCTTGTTGTCTGGCTTAAAAATCAGACAAGGTAGATTAAGAGGTCATCAGCTTTCTCTTTTAAACTGAGTACCAATGTTGGATATGAGGGTTTTTTTTTTCATCAGTTCTTACACTTATTCTCTGCAACCTTTTGAGTCCTCTCTACTTCCCGTCCCATCCTCTTTCACAGGGTCTCTTAGAGTTTATTTATTGTGGCTTTAAACTGTCAGATCTTCTTTCCTGTGTTCTCTTTGGTATTGTCTTCCTTCATCTTATGATTCTTCCTTGATATCATCTAGACTTCTGTTTTAATATCTCGCTATTTCTATCTGATTTGGTGGAAGAGTGGCGTGTAGATGTCTTTGTCCTTGCTCAGTTCAATAGTTAATGGCTACATACTAGGGGATCTGAGATGCATGTGCGTAGGCACTTGTATAGTTCCCTGATAGGCCCACCTGTAGCTGTATATTACGTATCAGATCAAGCATAATATATTACATGGAATTAGATTAAGATATGTTCTTAATCGATCTGGATTAGACTATAAGTTGTCCACTAAAGGCACAATAGAGTTCATGGCTTAAATTTTGCAATGAATTCTTGAATGTGGCCGAAGTCCCTGAAGAAGAGAGTATCTTTGCCTTGAAGACTACGAAAACTACGCACTTTGGGTAGAAATACTGACTCCATTTGATAAGCCCCCAATATTGTATAAGTCGGGGCTTATTTCGTTCAATTATTTCACACGCGCACGCGATTTCGCACTTAAAATGGTTAATATGCGCGTAGTGTGTTTTTGGTGAAGTTACAGGTTGAATGCATGAAATAATCACATTTGGAGCCCTTTGGGAACCGTGTCACATTACCGAGGTTCACCCTCCTCGAGGGCCCCACGAGCCACGAAACGACGCCCCGAGCCGGTTATCTTAGGGGAGAGTGAATTGGCCTAAGGCATGGGTGTTGAGAACCTCGAAACCTTGCCTTCCTTTAATTAGTCTTTCTAATCTCGAGTCACTCACGTAGTTAAGTTAATTCCACCCACAAATCACCGAAGCCAAGTTTGCCGCTTTAAGGCTAAACATTCATTCGCGAAACAAATACTCACGCTCAGCACATTCGGTCCCTGAGGACTCGACCCGGACTTCTGGTTACTATGCCACGCGTCACCTAAACCCTACGCTTGGGGAAAGCACATTGAGATACAATCCAAGGACGCAAGCATTTTTGGCGCCGTTGCCGGGGACCCAATGGTCCGCTCCGCGTGAGTTTGCCTCGCGCCACACCACTGTGAGTATCCCGTTTCATTGGTACATATCGCTTAGTTTAATTTTGTTTAACTAGTATAGTTCTAAGAGCGGATACCTCTAACCAAACGGCTGATTGTTTAAATTGAGGTTTAACGAAGCTCAAGGAAGTGTATTAGTTTTTTATTTCTGTCATACATATAGCGAGGCGGCGGAATAGCCCCTCGGAATTGTTTGTGGTGAGGCGGTGGTATAACCCCTCCAGTCTGCTGTTGTTGGTTTATGCAAGTCTACGTGAGAGATCGTCATCGTAGAATCATTGATTTTGATAATCCATTCGCTGACATGGACGAGCATGAACAACCACCACCACAGCCACCACCAGAGCAGTCCATGCGACAGCATCTTAACCCCACGCGCCAAGTACCACCATCACCCATAGTCCATCCCAGGCCTACTGCCAACCATGCGGTTTATACGATTAAGCCCAACACCATTTCCATGTTGCCTGTTTTCTATGGGATGAAATCCCAATGTCCTTATGCACATGTGAGGGAATTTGAGGATCTTGTGAACACGCTTGTCACGGTCCCGGCTGAGCTTGAGTCCGCACGCATGAAATTGTTTCCATTTTCTCTTAAGGACCAGGCCCGAACTTGGCTTTCAACTTTAAAATCGGGCTCCATCACTACATGGGAAGAAATGCATGATGAGTTTTTCAAGAAGTATTACCCCTTGCATAAGACGGTGGAAATGAAAAAGCGTATTTCGAATTTTGCCGAGAAACCAAACGAACCATTTTTCGCTGTATGGGAGAGGTTTAAAAACCTTTTAGCTGCTGTCCCACATCATGGTTTTTCGGTAAAAGACAAGGTCACTTTTTTCTATGAGGGCATTTCACAAGGCACACGGCAATTCATTGACACCATGTGTAATGGTGAATTTTTAAACAAGAGTCCTCAGGGCTGTTATGACTTCCTAGACCAACTAGCCGAGAACAACCAGTCGTGGGATTATTCGGATCCCTCGGACAAGATCTATCAACCGGCGAGTGCGAGTGGGGGAACGAATCAAGGTTCGGGTGAGAGAGGGAAGTTTGTGCTTAAAGAACAAGATGATTTAAATTTTAAAATCTCCCAACTCACTAAAAAGTTGGAAAATTTGGAAATCAAGAGTGTGAAGGAATGTGTGTTGTGCGTAACCCAAGGGCATTCAACCGATGATTGCCCGACTCTTCCGGGTTTGAAGGAAATCCTTCATGGTGGGGTAGCGGAACAAGTGGAGGTCAATTTATTTGTTACAACGGCACGACCCTTTCTCTAACACCTACAACCCCGTACCAAGGACCATCCTAATTTTGGTTGGGAGGCACCAACCAAGGGCAAGCTCAAAGGCCACCCCCGGCCTACCACCAAGGCTATCGACCACCCCAAGGTCAAACTCAAGGCCAAGGTCAAGGCCGGTACCCCCCGAATCAACAACACCATGGGTCTAATTTTTATCAACCGCCTCAAAAGCGCTCATTGGAGGACACCCTACAATTTTTCATGCAAAGTCAAACGGTCACCAATGAGCAAAATGCTCATGCATTGAGAGAGATTCAGAGTCAAGTGACTCGATTAACCACGTCCGTGGGGCAGCTTCAACAAGAGAAGGGAAAGTTCCCATCTCAACCTCAAGCAAACCCCCAAGGTGTCCATTTAGCATCCACCACGTCGGGCCAAGACCCGAATAATCTTGAACAAGCTAAGTCGATTTCTGTCTTGAGGAGTGGTAAGGAGATTGATAAGACTATCCCTCCGAAACCCACTCCACGCGTGGTCCCCTCTCCTCCGGTTGTTGAGGAACCTTCTTCGAGTAGCACGGTTGAGCCACCTAAGGTCATGGAGCAAGAGCCTCCCGTTTGTCCGTTTCCGGCACCCTACCCCCAAAGGTTGAAAGTGCCGGCCAAGCCTTCTTTGAACAATGGTGTGTATGAGGTTCTAGAGCAAGTCAAGATCAACATCCCTCTTTTGGATGCCATTAGAACCATACCCTCCTATGCCAAATTTCTTAAGGATTTGTGCCTTTCGCTAAATAAGTTGAATGTCCAAAAGAAAGTGTTTTTAACCGAGCAAGTGAGTTCCATCATCCAAACCAACATAGCTCCCAAGTATAAGGACCCCGGGTGTCCCACCATTTCCATTGTTATAGGGGGTAAGCGAGTTGAGAGAGCGTTGCTTGATTTGGGTGCGAGTGTGAATTTGCTTCCTTTTTCGGTATATGAGCAATTAGGTTTGGGAGAGATGAAACCCACGAGAGTGACGTTGCAATTGGCGGATCGTAGTATCCGGATTCCTAAGGGTCTAGTGGAGGATGTTTTAGTCCAGGTGGACAACTTTGTCTACCCTGTGGACTTTGTGGTTCTAGACACGTGTCCCGTTACTAACACTTCACAGGCACAAACACCCATCATTCTCGGGCGCCCTTTCTTGGCGACTTCCGATGCGGTCATACATTGTCGTAATGGGTTATTGAACATGACGTTTGGGAACATGAAAATGGCGGTCAATGTGTTTAACATAGGGTCTCAAATGGGGGACGATGATGATATTCATGAGGTGAGCCTCATTGACACTTTGGTTCAAGAGCACGTAGACACCATACTCTATAAGGATCCACTTGAGGTGTGTCTTACCGCCGAAGAGGCGACGTTCCTAGATTCACCAGAAGTTGAGTACTTGTACTCTTTGTTAGAAGTAGAGGATGTCTGTGGTACGGACACGTGGTCTCCGAAGTTTGAAGGTTTGCCTCCCCTCGAGAGCAAAACTCTTCCGTCTAGTGTCCAACCACCCAAGCTTGAGTTGAAAACCCTCCCGGACACTTTGAAGTATGCTTTCCTCGGTGTTAGTGACACCTTCCCTGTGGTGATTTCCTCTTCTCTTGAGGCACACCAAGAGTCCGGTTTGTTAGCGGTGTTGAAAAGGCATACAAAGGCCATCGGTTGGTCTATTGCCGATATCCATGGAATTGATCCCTCGGTTTGCACACACCACATTTATCTAGAGGAGGATGTGAAGCCGTCTCGCCAAGCCCAACGTCGTTTGAATCCTATCATGAAAGACGTGGTTAGGGCGGAAGTCTTAAAGTTGTTAGATGTTGGGATCATTTATCCTATCGCGGATAGTAAGTGGGTGAGCCCTATCCAAGTTGTCCCTAAGAAGTCCAGCATCACGGTGGTCAAAAACGCCAATGATGAGTTGATACCTCAAAGGGTGACCACCGGATGGAGAGTGTGCATTGACTACCGTAAGTTGAACGCTAGCACGCGTAAGGACCACTTCCCCCTCCCCTTCATAGATCAAATCTTGGAGAGGGTAGCCGGTCATGCTTTTTATTGTTTTCTCGATGGGTACTCCGGGTATAATCAAATCGAGGTCGCTCTTGAGGATCAAGAGAAGACCACCTTCACGTGTCCGTTTGGTACTTTCGCTTATAAGCGCATGCCCTTTGGCTTGTGTAACGCGCCCGGAACCTTTTCAAGGTGCATGATGGGCATTTTTAGTGACATGGTGGAGAAAATTGTCGAAGTCTTCATGGATGACTTCTCGGTATTCGGGGACTCATTTGAGTCATGTTTAGAGAACCTTGAGCGTGTGTTGGAGAGGTGTGAGGAGAAGCACCTCATTCTCAATTGGGAGAAGTGTCACTTCATGGTGACCAACGGGATTGTGCTGGGGCACATTGTGTCGTCGAAGGGGATAGAGGTCGATAAGGCCAAGATAGATTTGATCGCAAACCTCCCTACCCCTAAGTGTGTGAAAGACATTCGGTCTTTTCTTGGGCACGCGGGTTTCTACCGCCGTTTCATTAAGGATTTTAGTGCCATCTCGCGTCCCTTGTGTCACCTCCTCTCAAAAGACGCGCCATTCATTTGGACACCCGCGTGTGAGGAGGCGTTCTCTAAGTTGAAATCTAGTCTCACCACCCCACCGATTGTGCGAGCTCCCGATTGGGACCTTCCGTTTGAGTTAATGTGCGACGCGAAAGTGACTATGCGATTGGCGCCGTCTTGGGCCAAAAGGAGAGGGAAAGAGCCGCGGTGTCATTTCTTATGCGAGCAAAACTCTTAATGATGCTCAATTGAACTACTCCACCACGGAGAAAGAGTTGCTCGCGGTTGTCTTTGCGCTTGATAAGTTCCGGTCTTACTTGATAGGGTCGCCTATTGTGGTTTTCACGGACCATGCCGCGTTGAAATATCTAATGACTAAGCAAGATGCAAAAGCGCGGTTAATTAGGTGGGTCCTTTTGCTCCAAGAGTTCGACTTAATAATCAAAGATAAAAAAGGAGTTGAAAACGTGGTCGCGGACCATTTGTCTCGTCTTGAGTTTGAGGATCGCTCCTCGAACATTCCGATAGTTGACACATTCCCGGATGAGCAATTGTTTGGTGTCTCGTCTTGCCCGTGGTTTGCAGATATTGTGAACTACTTAGCCACGGGCCAACTTCCTACGGTTTGGACTCCGCAAGAGAGGAGACGTTTCTTGTTTGAGGTGAAAAGATTCTTCTTTGATGATCCTTATCTCTTTAAGTATTGTCCGGATCAAATCATCCGGCGATGTGTGCCCGATGTAGATCAACGTCTTTGTCCTTTCCTTTTTGCCACACCGAGGCTTGTGGGGACACTTTTCCGCCAAGAAAACCACCGCCAAAATCCTTGAAGGCGGTTTTTATTGGCCGACACACTTTTTAAAGATGCGTTTGAATTTTGCAAAAACATGTGAAGCGGTGTCAACAACTAGGTAGTGTCACCGGAGGAATATGATGCCCCTCACTAACATTCTTGTAATTGAGGTTTTCGATTGTTGGGGCATTGACTTCATGGGTCCGTTTCCGATGTCGTTTGGCTATCTTTACATACTTTTAGCGGTGGACTACGTGTCCAAGTGGGTTGAGGCTATTCCCACGCGTACGAATGACCACAAGGTGGTTGTTTCATTCTTGAGAGAGCATGTTTTGGCTAGGTTTGGTACTCCGCGCGCGATCATTAGTGATCAAGGGACCCATTTTTGCAATAGGCCCTTTGAAACTTTAATGCGTAAGTACGGTATCACACACAAGGTCTCTACGGCCTATCATCCACAAACCAATGGTCAAGCCGGAGCTTGCTAATGGGAAATTAAGCACATTCTTGAGAAAGCGGTGAATCCTAATGAAAGGATTGGTCTCTTCGTTTGACCGATTCCTTGTGGGCCTATCAAGACCGCGTATAAGACGGTTTTGGGGATGTCCCCTTACCGCTTGGTTTATGGGAAAGCGTGTCACTTGCAGGTTGAACTTGAGCACAAGGCCTATTGGGCCATTAAGTCTTTGAACTATCGTATGCCCGGCCGATGCGCGCATAGGAAGCTCCAACTCAATGAGCTTGAGGAGATTCGGAGAGATGCATATGAGAGCACGGCCATTTATAAGGCTAAAGTCAAGGAATTTCACGATAAAAACATTCTTAAGAAGGATTTTCATGTGAATCAAAAGGTGCTTTTGTATAATTCTAGACTCCATCTTTTTCCGGGGAAATTGCGGTCACGGTGGGTTGGGCCATATTTTGTGCATCGGGTGTATCCTCATGGGGCGGTAGATGTGTTTAATCCTAAAGATGGTCAAATTTTTAAGGTGAACGGTCAACGATTAAAACCATTTTTGGAAAATTTTAATGAAGAGGAGGAGGTTGTAAAGTTGGTCGATCCGGTTTATTTGGACAACCCTGTGGTTTAAAATGTTTTTGTGTTTTGCCCGTGGAGTCTTTGTGACTTCACATTTCACGGGGAGCTAACGCGTACCTCTAAACTTAATTGTTTGGAGGGCCCGGCCCTTTGCCCCTCTTGCATTGGGTTTCCCATCATTGACTTGGGACTAGCTATGCACGCCGGCTAGAAAACAATCTTGGCGTGTGCCCCGGCTCGGTTAGAAGGGCCATTCTTTATTCTTTTTAATAAAATCTTGGAGACCCCACACGTGAGGATAAGATAACACGAACGCGTCAGTGACATAGGGCTTGTTAATGTAGCCTTTCTGATAGGAGTAATTCGCAACTAAACGCCTGCGCTCTTTAGATCAGCCCCTGGCAGAGAGTGAGTTTCCGTGAATGGGTGGGGGCGCTCGAATATTCCCATGCTTATGGCACGGCGACAGGCTCTATCTTGTGCTCCGCCTTCTGCGGAGTTCGTTGGGGACGTTGGACTTCATTGTCTGACGGGGTATTGTGTGCGACTTGGACGCTCCGAGTTCTGACGTAACAAATTTCTAGGAGAAGTAAAATCCGTGGAGTTTGAGAGAGCTCTAGTGTTTACCGTGCTCGAACGGTGTTTCGACGGTCTGGTATAGCCACCCGAGCTTGAGCTACGTATGGCCTCGCCACAGTCTTGAGCTTGGGAAGAAAAGTAGTACTCGTGCGATCGCGTGAAGATCATGGTGGTTTTCATTTTTCTTTGTACATAATTGTAAATATTTTTTATTGTTGAGCCCGGATAACACGAGCCGGGCGTTTCTCATATCGTTTCTCTTAGTAGGTAGTCGGCAATTAAGTCTTTTGCAGGGTGACCATGCTACCGTACCAGCCTTGGTAGTTTGGTCCTAACTTGGCGGCGAGTGCGGCATTCAGGAGCTCAAAGCATGGGTGCGATGAAACGTCGCGGTTGTAAGTCCTATAAAGTCGTCGAGGATGGACCTGTACGACTAGCTGTGGTCCCGGGGAGGGGCCGAAGGAGGAAGCCTTGGATGCATTGCCGATGACGAACGGAGTAAGTGGTAGCAAAATTCCTCACACTTGGTCGAGGTCTAGGGGGTTGACATGCCCCCCGTCGGTACAATTTTTGTTCCCTATTTCTCCTTACTTTCGTTCTCTTGCGTTGAGGACACCGCAAACTTTAAGTTGGGGGGAGGGAATAGTGTAGTTGTACATATTCCATTCATGTTTTTCAATTCCCGTCAAAATTTTTGCGATAAAACTTCCCGTTTTAGTACAATCTCATGATGGGATACGGTAGATATGCTCAATCGTTCTATAATGGCTAGAGTATCGTATTTCGGTGATATTGATTGAGATGTTAACTTGTGCATGCATATATACATGCAATTTGATGAACGTGCTAGGCCGCATGCGTAGTTGAGTAACGTGCATCACTTAGAGTAGAGATTCATCTTTCCAAGCATCCCATGTTTCTTGTTTTTTTCAATTCTTTGGTGAATATGATTTTTGGTTTGAGTTAAGCTAGCTTATTGTCACTCGTGCATCATGTTGGAGTTTTTAGCGTGCTGAGGAAATGATACAAGCATTTTCTTTGTGTAATCAAACCACATATGAGTCCCATTGTACCCATTTTTGTACCAAGTCTGTGTTTCCGTTCATGTCAAGCCTTGAGAAACCGGTTGTTTGGAGGAAATTAGGAGGTGAGATAAGGGGCATGCCAATTGAAAATTTGAAAAAAATCCAACGGTAAAAAAATGAGACCGGATGTTTGGAGGATAGGTTGGAAGGGGAGATGGGCGATACATCTCACAAGGGGAATGAATCCGGAGTTTTACTCGCCGTATCGGGGCAATGTTGCTTGAGTTGAATTGGGAATTTGGGGCATGAATTGAAATCACAAGGTAAAGATTCAAGAAAACAAGTCCAGAACATTTGGATTGATTCATGTGATTGAGTGGATTGATCCACTGGGGTGAAATTTATTCCAGACTGTTGTGGATTGATCCGGTCTAGAAAATGGATCGATCCAGTGTTGAAAAAAAAAAATTCCGATCAGAAGTGGATCGATCCGGTTCAGGAGTGGACCGATCCACTTTGGGGAATTTTCGGGCAGAAGGTTTCGGACCGATCCAGTCTTCACAGTGGACGATCCATGGTTTCAAAATCCCCAGGTTAAAAGCCCCAGTCAAAGTGAAAACCCATTCCTTCTCTCCCTCTCTCTAACCCGATCTCTCTTTCTCTTCTCTTCTTTCTTTCTTCTTCCACAGTGAAGCCCACCACCACCGTACCCTCCACTACCACCGAGCAACCACAATCGCTCCACTCCTCTCCACCGAGCAAAAACCACTGCACCCCCGATCTCTCTCCTTCTCTCGGCTGCTCTCATCTTCCCCCAAATCAACTTCCCTCCACCGAAACCCACAAAATCAAATCCACCATCTCCCTCACCTCTCTCTCTCTCTCGGTTCTCTCTCGGCTACGCCAAACACCACCACCACCACCGTACCCTCTACAAACCGAAACCCACAAAATCAAAACCCACTCACCATCACTGAGCCCTAAACCGACCTCTACACCTGCGACCTCCATGGGTGCCGAATTTGCAACGGCCACGTGAGAATCCAAGGGGCTTCACTGTGAAATCATCAAGGGTCTCAAAATTTCTGGGTTTCTCGTCAGATTGCAAGGGGTTTGCTCATTTGGGTTGCTGAAATCCTTCCATTTTTACAAGGTACCCCTGTTTGTTATCTTCCACTGGGCTAAATTTCTCTTTGTATTAATCGAAAGTAATAGAGCAAATTGGGGCCCCATCTGTGTTTGATATTTACAGATTTGGGTTACTGTATGTTGAGTTCTGACTGTAAGTTGCTATTCTCTTGTACCGAACTAGTTGTGGGTTAATTGTAGATACTGTTCTGCTGAGTTTATTTGAAAATCTGGGCTGAGTTTGTTTGAAACCTGTTTTCTGTTGTGTAACTTAGCTACATTTGTTGTTGTTGGTCTGATAAATGAAGTAAGGGGGTCGGTTGGTTGTTGACCGGAGGTTCGAACTTAGTTGTTGAAATTGGGGATTTGAATTTGATTGTCTGACATGGCTAGAACAAAGGGCCTGGGAAAACCATCTGAAAAGCTATCCAAGAGACGCCGATTGAACTCGGATGGTGAAACTAGTAGTGAGGAGTATGAACCAACTCAGGGGGATCGTTCGGGGGCCAAAAGGCCTCATAAAAGAACACATGAAGAGGTAGTCGCCGACAATCGAAAGGAGTGGTTGGAGGGTTTTAAAATAAAGAGGGGAAAAAATGAGAGGCAAGTTAATGATAACGACTTGGGTGAGGACTTAGGAGTGAAGGAAATCCGCCAAGAGGGGCTTGCACAATGGTTTGAGCGGTCCGGGATACAACCCTGAAGTGTGTTAAAGAGTTTTACATGACAATGAAGGTTGTGAAGGAGGGGGATAAACCGGTGAAGCTTAAGGCGAAGGTTGCGGGCAAGTCGATTCAAGTGACCCCCGACCACATTGCAGAGCAGTTGAAGTACACTCGGCCTGACCCAAAAGAGGTTAACTATCCCGATGGGGAACGTCTGACCGACCAACTTATCAAGGACTTCCTCTATGAGAAGCCTCAGGAGAAGTTGCACCCTATCAACCCAAGCCGTTTACTAGACGATATCCGGATTCTCAATAAGGCCATTCATGCTAACCTCTACCCTAAAGGCAAGGACACCAAGCCCAGTCGCAAGTCACTTGAGTTGATAGCTTCCTTTGTGGATCAGGACACCACCGCGGACTGGGCTCATTACATCCTTTTGCAAATGGTGGATTATCTTGATACAAAGGCGGGTGATATCCGGATGTGGTTTCCGTGTTTGATCACTAAGATATGCCATTCTCAAGGAGCCAAAGGCCCGGGGTATTCGAAAATGGAGCCGCTTGAGGGGGGAGTGATTGATAGCACCACATTGGAAAGGAGCAAGGCCCAATCAAAGAACAAGGTTCCCAAGGCCACTTCGAGCTCTGCACCCATTCCTTCTACCTCCATTGTACCTCTCCCACCTTCAGAGCCAAAGCCTAAGTCACCGGTTCCTCCACTAGAAGAGTCGGAAGCGACAAAGAGTTACAAGCAGGTATCCGAACAATTGGCTACGGTGCTCAAGAAGCTTGACAAGATTGAGAGGGAGAACAAATTGGCAAGACACAACAGGGAATGGCAGAACAGGGTTCTCGAGAGCCTTAGTGGGCAACACTATGAGGTGCCACCGGAGCTTGTTGTGGAGGACAGCGATAGCAATGATGAGGATTGAGATTGGTGGTAGATGAAAACAATGGTGGGAAAACAAGTAGTAAATAGTATATAGTAGCATTAGCGAGTCGGTGGAATCAACTAGGTTTATTTTGGTTTCCTAAGTCTAGTTTGAACTCATGGTTTTTAGTTGATAACTTAACTTGTTAGCTTAGTGTAAATACGTGTTTTGGATGCCAAAACTTGGCATACGATGGTGTAGTTGAGGGTTGGTGGCGGCCAAGGGGTAGAATGACCCAAGCTAGTATATGGCCGCCACATTTTTGTAGTCCCTCCTTTTGCTAACCAAGGTCATTATAAGCTTTCACTGTTTAAATTCATTTCTTAGTACGTGATTAACTCCGATAGGTGCACGCTTAGCAATATTTCATGCTTATACTTGAATGCTTCCCGTCGTTAATTAGCTTTCTTGTTTCCAAGCTCATTTTTTGATTAGCATGCGGTAATCTTTTGTTTCGTTATCGCATATCATGCTAAGCGCTCATTGTGGGATGTTTGATTCTTCTATGTGTGTGATTGAAATTTTTGAGACATAATTTGTCTACGCCCCTTTGGAATCGAAACTTTTTGGGGTACATTACACTTGCCTACTCGTGTGGCCTAGTAGTTTCATAATTGTGCATGGCATGTGTGTGCGTGAGTTGCTTTTGGTTGACTGATCCGGATGACCGGTACTCTCCCTAGATTTTTATGGATTGAGCATAGTTATCGTATCGGGTACTCCGGGAAGTTTTATTTAGTTTAGTTGGTTGTTGTAGTTTAATTTGCTAGGGACTAGCAAAGTCCAAGTTGGGGGGTGTGATAAGCCCCCAATATTGTATAAGTCGGGGCTTATTTCGTTCAATTATTTCACACGCGCACGCGATTTCGCACTTAAAATGGTTAATATGCGCGTAGTGTGTTTTTGGTGAAGTTACAGGTTGAATGCATGAAATAATCACATTTGGAGCCCTTTGGGAACCGTGTCACATTACCGAGGTTCACCCTCCCCGAGGGCCCCACGAGCCACGAAACGACGCCCCGAGCCGGTTATCTTAGGGGAGAGTGAATTGGCCTAAGGCATGGGTGTTGAGAACCTCGAAACCTTGCCTTCCTTTAATTAGTCTTTCTAATCTCGAGTCACTCACGTAGTTAAGTTAATTCCACCCACAAATCACCGAAGCCAAGTTTGCCGCTTTAAGGCTAAACCTTCATTCGCGAAACAAATACTCACGCTCAGCACATTCGGTCCCTGAGGACTCGACCCGGACTTCCGGTTACTATGCCACGCGTCACCTAAACCCTACGCTTGGGGAAAGCACATTGAGATACAATCCAAGGGACGAAGCACCATTAGTATTAGGCAAGAAATGCTCTAACAGTACGTATAGGTCATGGTTTGACATTTGCATATTTATCTTTCCTCTCTTTGGTCGGCATTTTGCACAGTTGCATTTTCTGCTATTATGATTACATGTAACTTCTTAAGGTCTTTGTTGCTTTGATAGATTCACTTGCACATCCGTCAATGGTTTTCAGGTGATTTTTCTGCTGGTAATCTTGTTAAATTATATTCTTCCTCCTTTTGGTTCATGTTTTCTGTTTTTCGTTGTTTGGGACATTAGGTTTTCTCTTGCATCCAAAAAAATATGGATAGCAAATATAAGGAACGCTAGTCGCTGCTATATCCATTCCTACTGTATTAACCTCAGATTGACCAAATGTAACAAAAACAAAAATGCTACAAACTCCCTGTTACTTGCCTCGAGCAGCACCAAGAGCAATAGAAAGTCTAGTTGGCCAGTCCAGAGTTTGTCGTTTTGCTGCTTCTCCTGTTAAAAGATTGGTGAAGGATAAGTAAGTAGCGTTAAGAAGTAAGTATGTACTCAGAGAACTATCGATTTAGACAAGTACCATAAAGGCAATCCTGTAGGGAGCCGTTGGACATATAGGGGTACACAAGAATTTGTTGGTCATTTTCGCAACAGTAGCCCAAGAGTGGAACCAAATTTTCATGCTGAATTGCTGATAGAAGATTTAGCTGTAGAGAGTATCGGTAACAAGTGAGTTACTGTCAATTGGCTTGCATGTGGAACAGGTAGAACTCATCACATATGTTGGTTTAACTGATTGTAATCGTGGAAATAAGCTCCTAATTAGGAAAAAGTACAAAGAACAGTTTTACTTATTTCAAGCGGATTAAAAGCCGAATACTATTAATGGACTACTGAACAAAAGGAAAGAAAATGATAAAAACATGATTGGCCAATAAATAGCTGATTCTGCTGTTGGAATGTTGGGTTGGAACTGATCATGGAACAGTTGATTACATAAAAAACTATCGGTACAGATACCAGAAAAATCTACTCCACTCTTGCAGTGGGATAGACCTGGTCTCAGACCTACACTCGTTTTGAGTATGGAGTAGATTTTTGGGTACACATTTTCAGCGTCCCTAACATTTCCCCATGTAAAAATATCTGGGAGCTTGACATTTATGTAAACCATGTGAAAATGTCTGTCTGGATCTTTTTACGATAAATTGCAGATTGGTGAGGCTAAATATTGGAGTGACAACCCTAAAAGCTGTTATCTTACTACTTTACCTCATTATTGAATTCCCGTGTTCCTTGAGTTGAAGTGGCTGAACGGACCTTTACTGCCACTTCCTGACCATCATGTAGAGTACCTCGATAGACAGATCCAAAACCTCCTTCACCTATTAAAGTTTTGTAGTTTTGGGTGGCAGCTTCTATAGATTCCAGAGTGAAGTTCTCTATGGCTATTGACTTCAGAATAATATCATCAATGCTGGGCAAGGAAAATACAAAATCTGCAATTTAGGAGAAGTTCATTGAGAGACCATTTTCCCCATCGAGTTAATAGACGAGAAAAATAAATGAACTCACAGAATTGTCAAAACCCAATGACTGAGTAAGCTAACAATAAGCAAGGTATTCAGTCAATTGTTGATGGAATTACAGTTTTGAGATTGTCAACCACCAATAAGATAACTAAGAATTTGAGACAAAGTCACTCCACGTCGCTTGGTTACCAAAGTAATATGAGATATATAAGCGTGAGGGCACCCTCACTTAATGAGCTAGCTTTTGGGGTTGAGTTATACCCAAGACCTTGTAACAGTCACAATGGATATGATTTGTCTTAAAGACCCATGTATTATATTTATGAAATTCTGGAGGGAAGGAGAAACTTGTGCACTCACCCTTAGGCATTGGATGTCTTTGTCTGTCAAATTTTCTCTTTTTGTATAAGCAAAAAACGAAAATTGCAACTGCAACAGTGAGTAATAAACATCCAACTGCAACTGTGTCAATGACTATATGATGTACTGAATGTGAGGATCCTTGACCAACACATATTCCGTCGCTGAAACAAACAACACAACAACAACAATAACAACAATAATAGTAAGACTGGTAGTAATAACAACAATAATAATAAGCTTTAATTTCATACTCTGTGGTAAGTCTTGAACTGCTAAGGTTGGCAGGAAGCTCTTGACTAAAATGGGGATTGCATCCAAAATACCTGAGGAAGACAATAGATATTAAGTTTGGTAGTATGGCTATTAAGTTCTGCTAGTTTATATACAACGACAAAAAATCAATGCAATTTTCTTACAGTGTTGTCAAATATGGAAGGGAGATAAGAGATTCTGGTATACTCCCCATAAGATCATTGTGGCTTAGGTCCCTGATACACAATGCAGAAGAAGCAACAATCATGAATTTAACTTATGTACACTACTTGTATCATGTATTTAATCATGATGTAGGTGGAAAATAGTATGCTTTTGGTAACTTGGGTTGTGACAGATTGCATATCTTGGTGCACTTATATTGTAGAGATTTTTGTCTGCATTATTGAATTTGGCTACTCCTAAACTATAATGTAAGGATGGCTTTGGCTTTTTGCTTATATAGATTATATATGCTGATTGATTTTGTGCCCTTCTTCAATCATGTAATGTCTACGGACAGGGCATTGCTGAATGTCATGTTATAAACCCTAGCACTGCAAAGGCTTTAGAAGTTGTCTAGTTGAGAGTTATCTAACAGAGCTCATTAAGGTTTGCATTGTAGATGGTGCTGCTCATTGTGAGGATATTAACGGAGGAATAAGGCAACCAGAACATTTGGTCTGCTTTGTTGGAATGAAATTAAAGCAGCGACAAGGAAAACTTGAACTATTTAATTCTACATTTAAATGGGTAGCCAAATCAAAATGCCTTTTACCCAATAGATCGGGTAAAAATAAAACTTAATCGGAGAAAAACTTTGTTTTTGTTTGGCTGTCACATGGTAGTATCATGTAAGTGTTGTCTATTTCACACAAGAACTTGAAAGGCCTCGTTCATTTTGAGTTAGGGAGAGTAGATTACACTGATGTCAGCATCGAAAAAACTGGAAATGCAGGAATGGTGCCAGTGAAGCCGTTGTTGCTCAAGTTCCTGCATTCCATAAGCAAATACTTAGCTACATACACTTCTTTACATGATGGCCAATTCAACAAAAAATAGAGTTGAGAGTCATACAGTTCCTTTAGGTTGGTCAGCTCAGTCATTTTGGGGGGGAGTGGTCCTTCGAATTTTTTGAAAGAAATATTCCTGTAAAAAAGTTTTGGCAGGCTCTGTTGCTAGTTATTACTGTCCTCAGGAGGTCAAGTTATAATATATATATATAAAAAGACACCGCAGCCATGTGGGATTGTGATAGTGTTTTTTCGGAGTAACCGATGTACGTTAAAAGGAATACTTATTCCATATAGTTCAACCTGCTAGAAGTTCAGAAAGAGGAATTGCAACTTACAGTTTAGTGATGACTAAGGAACCATTGATGGCCTCGCAGTATAGACCTTGCCAATGAAGACACGGATCTCCAAACCAGGTGTTCAAGACCTCATTGTTTTGGTTATGCCCCATCAACTCATTCCTGACTCCCTTAATCACGTCCACTATAGAGACAGAGAGAGAGAGAGAGAGAGAGAGAGAGAGATTAATGATTTTATTCAAGGCACGGATGCCGAAAATGGACGAACAAAATGGGACGAAGGGAAGATACTATAAATCCTAGTGTGATAAGTGATGGTACCATCTTCTTTGGCAGTCCGTTGAACCAATTTGTTCACATGCAACAGCTTGTATGCAGTAATAATGTGCCTCAACTGTGATCCCTTCAATGCCTTGACCAAGTTCATATTAAGAAATCCCTCTGCATTTAAGTTCAACAGTGATGGTAAACTACCATCTTTTTGGGCACTCCCTGGAACCGATGTGTGCACCTGCAAGATCTCGTATGCACTAATAATGGGCCCTAACTGTGATCCATTTGATGCCTTGACCAAAGTCAGATTAAGGAATCCATTTGCATTGAAATTCAAAACGGCTGCTTTGTAATTGGAACTCCCAGCTAATATATCAATCTTCTCCCATCTTTTCTCGTCGTTGATGTATATATCGAACACCCTTTGTCCCATTTCAACAGAGTCATTGAGCTCGAGAAAATGCAGGTGGAGATCGTAATTGTTGTTCCCAGTAACAAGGTCAGTGTGCAGGAACACTAAACGAACTGGATGTGTTAGAGCTGTTTGTAGCACTTGGATAGGAGGCGCTGTGGTTTCAGTGGTGTTAATATTGGCAGTGGATGATGATGTATGGTTGGCTTCTTGGTTGGGATGCCACTCCTTTCTCCATATTCGATCATACCGGTCGTATGGATACCTGAGATTTCAAATGGTAAACATAAGCTGAGAATAGGGTGCGTCCGGTAATGTTTTTGTTTTATGTTTTTCGTTTATACAAATTGGAAAACAAAATCATGTTTATTTTGAATAAAAACTAGTAACAGAAAACATGTTTAGTAATATAATTTTTATAAACATTCAAAAATAAAAACAACATAAAAATATACACGGCAATATAATTAAAATGTCATGGATGAAAATATTCATTTTTAAAAGAATAATGCGGCTGTAAAAAGGAGAATCAATACATGGCGAACGAAGTAAGTTTACATGCCAGATTTCGAGTGTGTGTATAGATATACTTAGATAAAAATCATGTATATATACATTAACAACTATCTATAGTGAATTTTGATGAAATGTTTTATGGAAAGCAGAAACGCAACAACTGGTAATAAATAACTTCAAAAGGCTCTTGGTGATGGAACACGATACCACAGTGATATAACTTCACGTGTGTTTTGAAGTTATAACTGTGCCGGTGCAAAAAATCTGCCCGACGGCCCCGTTTAAAAACAGGGGAAAACACCTTTTGCGTGTTATGAAAATTTTGTGACGTTTATAAAAAAAAATTTAAAAAAAAAAGAAAATTACGAAACACGTTTTTCTTATATGTTTTGGAAAAAAGTAAAAACAAAAAAAAAAAGAAAACAAAAAACAAAAACGTTAACAAACACACCCTTAGTTTTTTCTGTTTTGGAAATATGGAAAACCTTGGTATGGTTCAAAGCAACTTATGTTACTGCTGTATTTATTTTGGAATAATAATGGTGGTGGGAATTTAAGAAGTACACAAACGTTTCTGACCTTAGGTGAAACATCTTGATCTTAGTTTGTGTTCGTTTGCTTACTAAAGGAATGAAGGATGGTTTGTTTCTTCTGTTCTTGCTTTTGTCACAAGGAAGGTATTTTCGGACTTTTGGTATGTTGTCATGTGAATTTTTTTGCAATTGACAGAGCTAGAAGGCGAGAATGGAGGAAACCCTTGGCGGCAATGGGGTTCATCGCGATGGTCTGGAGCGTGAGAAGTTGTAAACGTGCGTTTGCTAAGAATGGTAGTAGTATTACGGTTGGTATCTAGGATGAAAAACCAGTTGGTTGTGTTCATGTGTGAAATTTAGGGGCAGATGACTTTCACTTGTGTTTGTGCCAGTTTCTATTTTGTTTTCACAATATTTTTTGAAAGTACAATGCCTGTCTTAGTTCTTTACTTTCCTTTTATATTGTAAACAGAGAAGCTACCTGATTGTCAGCTCGTTGCTTCCTACATCAACTCTCTTAATCTGCGTCAAAACATTGGAGGGCTCTTGCGTTAGATAATCTGAATTACCCAAAGGCCTCAATTCAAGCTTTGAAATGTAAGGATCTCCCTCTTCTTTCACGTCCTTCTCTAAACAAAAATGTATGTAGTCCCCGGTACCTTTGAAGACTCCTTCCACTTCCGTATCAAATGAAGAGTTCACTGTTCCTATCGGCGTAGTACCAATCAAAACATTGAACAAGAAGGACTTGGAAGGTGTCCCTTCTCGATCTTTGGAAACGAATGTTCCCCTTAGCAGGTAATCTTGATTCTTCACCGTCGTGAAGTTATAACACCATTTGTTTCCAATCTGTGAACTGAAAAATCGAACTCTACCATATCCTGTGTCATTTTGCACTGCCCGGGCTATGTCTTGGCAATTCTGTCTATCCGAATACCATTCACTATCTGTTATCCAATTTATATTGGTAATTGGATCAAGAACGTTTGAATCCGCACAACACCTTATACTGACAAAATCTGCAGAAAGTCACATAGTTAATATTAGGAATTCACATTTTGGATTTATAAAACCAATCTTGGCATGGATGCAAGTACTCTCGTCAGTTATTTATGTAAAGTTTAAACACAACAAACAATGGTAATTTTATTGATTATAAGCACTTGTACACTTAAGTTGTGTATAACAACACACACTATCACTCACAAAGGATGACTCTCTCACACAAGAGTTAGTACACACACAATCTAGGAAGACACTTTTAACTTTGGACACAAGCTTTTTAGTACTTGGACACTCACTCACTTTGGAGTACTCTCACTTACTCCTTGCTAGGACTCTCTCTCTTACATTACTTGCAATGCCTACAAATGAGGATCTCACCCCTATTTATAGGCACCAATGGATACTACTAGAAGCACTCATCACTCCATGCTTCTAGTGGAGCCCATAAGCTTCCATCATATTCCGGAATATTCTTGTAACATCCGGAAAGCTCTAGTGTGGTCCATAATATGCCGGAACATTCTAGTAGAACCTAGAATGTTCTAGTATACTCCACAACATTCCGGAAAGTCCTAGAAGACTCTAGCATATTCTAGACGATTCCGGAGCATTCTAGAGAAGTCTAGGTATTTCCGGAATAGCCCGTAAGTTTCCGGCGACGTCTGGAAGACTCCGGAAAACTCAAGAGAGGTGGTGATGATCTTTCAACACTCCCCCTTCAGCACCAACTCTCTTAACTCTGCCTTACTCTTCATGCCAAGCTACTTTTTGAATTTGCTGAGCTTAGAATTCCCTAGTCCCTCAGTAAAGTTGTCCACAACTTGATTTTTTCTCTTTATGTGGTTCACCTCTATCTTTTCCTTAGCCAACGCAGCATCCATGTACTTCGGATTAGGCTTCCTTTGTCGGATAAATCTCCTTGGCGGTAAGTTGTCTTCTTCTACCTCATGTTTGACTAGGTCGAACCTCTTTTGGACTGCTAGGACGTACTCTAGTTTGTCACGGGCTCATAGGCTTTTCTAGCGTACTAGGCGAACTTGGCCATTGCTCACCATCTCCTATTGTAGATGTCGGCTCCTGAGTTGAATCATGAAATTCTTCTCTCTCTCTTATCTCCCCCAGCTCCTCATGCAAATATTTTCCAAATCTTCGTAGTTTAGCAACTCCACCTTTTGCGGCGACCACCATGACGCAGCCTCATCAAAGACCACATTCCTTGATGTATAGCACCGACCAGTTGTAGGGTCACAACATTTCCACCCTTTCCTCTCACCGTTGTAGCCCACAGAGATGCAACGAATCGCCTTCTTATCAAACTTGCTATGCAAGTGATCTGGCACAAACACATCCGAAGACTCGAAGACTCGAAAGTGACATACACATCCGAAGACTCGAAAGTGACTTACTGTGGGCGGCGTGGACTACAACTTCTCATAGGGTAAGACAAAGCCTAGCTTTGCATGTGGTAGCCTGTTGATCACATGAGCTGCCGTCTTCATTCATTATGCCCAAAAACGACTAGGCACATTCTTTGCATGTAGCATGCTTTGACAAATCTTTGCAAGGTGTCGGTTTTTCCTTTCAGCAACGCTGTTTTGCTGTGGAGTGCCTGGGCAGGTCAATTGTCGTCGGATTCTACACTCTTTTAGATAATCTGAGAAATCATCCGACGTATACTCTCCACCATTATCCGTTCGTAAGCATCGAATCTTTTTTCCTTACTCACTTTCGACCTTCTCATGAAACTCTTTAAATTTTGATAGAGTTTTTGACTTTTGTTTCATGAAGTCTACCCAAATGTACCTTGAGTAGTTGTCGACGAAAGTCACCATGTAGCGCATGCCACTAATCGATGCTTGCTTTACCTGCCCAAACACATCAGAAGGAACAAGCTCCAAGGGTTCTTCGGCTCTGAACTTTGACTCCACATACAGCAATTGATGTGTTTTGTCATATTGACACCTTGCACAAATCAAGTCTTCTCGAACGTCTAGCTAGGGAAGATCCTTGAGCATAGCCTTCTTCATCATTATCTTCAGATTATGATAACTCACGTGCCCTAAGCGTGCATGCCAGAGATTCACAGTCTCATTCTTTCTAGTCTTATCTACGTAAGCCAATTCAGCTGACATTACGTAGATTGACTCCAGGCGTTGTCCTTCCATGATTGGTGTACCCACTGGCTTAAGACTTTGGTACACCTTAACGTCTTTTGGGTCAAATACCACATAGTTACCCGAGGATGTTAGTTGTGAGACTGACAACAAGTTTTTCTTCATCCCTAGCACATGATAGACATCTTGCAGCTTAACTTCTCTAGAGCTAGACCGAGGATTGATAACGGTCTTACCAATGTGAGTTATCGGCAACTTTGAGTTGTTTGCCGTTACCACCGCCCCATCTCCTTTGTATGAGAACAAATTAAACAGCTTCTTCTTATCTCCAGTCATGTGATTAGAACACCTTGAATTAACAATCCAATCATCATTGTAGTTGATGGCTCCCCGATTGGGCCATGCAGTAAAGGTCGTTTCACTCTTCTCTGTCACTATTGAAAAAGCACCTACTTCTTCAGTGACTGTGTTAGATTGCTCTGGAGGTTCATCGAAGTCTATCTCCTCTTCTGAGCAATCTCCTTCAGTAGACCTGGACATCGCAAAGGATACTTGAAGGTCCCACTCTTCTTCACTGTCTTCTTGGTGATTTTTAGAAGTCACTAAGTTCTCTTCTACTAATTTATTCTTGAACCGACAATTTTTCTGAAAGTGCCCTTTCTTGCCGCAGTTGTAACACCTTATGTCATACCGCCGAGGTCCAGAGAATTGTCCCTCGTTTGTGTTACAATTTGGTTGAACTCCCCCTGTTTGAGGACTTCTTACATGTTGGGGTTTGGTGCCATCTTCTTTTTTCATGGACTTTCCATTACTTTGTTCACCATTTTTGTTCTGCTGTCAATGATGTCCGCCCTTTCTTTTGTTGCTGTAAAGTGCCTCCTCTTCATTCTTTATTGACACTTTAGCCATCTGTTTGCACAAACTTTCTTGATTGGCCAATGAATTCTCTAGCTCTATAAGAGTTGGTTGAGTTTGGCCAACCTAGTATTGCTGTGATGTACGCACTATACTCAGGCTTCAATCCATGTACAATTATCCTCCTCATCCTTTCCTCATTGATATTTGTTTTAGGATCGAGGTCCAAAATTTCACAACACAAGTCCTTTATCTTTGTAAAATACTCGTTTATGGTTTTACCTCCTTGGGTGGTAGACATCAACTCATTTTCCAAGTACTGGAGCCGAACATCATTTGTTTTTTAGAACAATGATACAAAGGTGTCTCACCCCATCTTTGGTGTGTCTCATCCCCAATTCACTCGAGTAACTCATCTTCAATGGTTGTCTTGAGCACGTACATTGTCTTCCCGGCCTTAATCTTCCATTTTCGGAGTGCTTCAGCTTCCTTGGGTGGTTGGGTACTATCTCCATTAACAACTTCCCACAAGTCCTACCCTTCAAGGTAGGACTTAATGTGACTCCACCAACTCTGATAGTTGTGGTTGTTCAATCTTGTAATCCCGCTAGTTGTGTTCACAAGATCTGCCATCGTGACTTGGTAGGTCTCTCTCTTCTTCCACCAAGCAAGTCAACAAGCTTCACAGTCTCTATACCGTGCATGATTAGTTATACAACTGGTCCCGACCGCCTCGGCTTTGATACCAGATTGTAAAGTTTTAACACAACAAATAAGGGTAATTTTATTGATTACAAGCACTTGTACCCTTAAATTGTGTACAACAACACACACTATCACTCACAAGCACTTGTACCCTTAAATTGTGTACAACAACACACACTATCACTCCAAAAGGATGACTCTCTTACACAAGAGTTAATACACACACAATCTAGGAAGACACTTTTAACTTTGAACACAAGCTTTTTAGTACTTGGACACTCACTCACTTTGGAGTATCTCTCACTTGCTCATTGCTAAGACTCTCTCTCTTGCATTACTTGCATTGCCTACAAATGAGGACCTCACCCTTATTTATAGGCACCAATGGATACTACTAGAAGCACTCATCACTCCATACTTCTAGATGCTTCTAGTAGAGCCCATAAGCTTCCATCATATTCCAGAATATTCTTTTAACATCCAGAAAGCTCTAGTGTGGTCCATAATATTCTGGAACATTCTAGTAGAACCTAGAATGTCTAGAATGTTCTAGTATACTCCACAACATTCCGGAAAGGCCTAGAAGACTCTAAGCATATTCCAGAGCATTCTAGAAAAGTCTAGGTATTTCCGGAATAGCCCGGAAGTTTCCGGCGACGTCCGGAAGACTTTGGAAAACTCAAGAGAAGTGGTGATGATCTTTCAACAATTTAATCACAGTTATTACACAGGATATGCTCATCACTTATTTACATGGACTTTGTACCAGTGTCGGGTACAACATAGTTAAAAACCTATGACGCGGGATATGTATCCTACGTTTCATATTGTCTCCTTTCAAAAACTATGCCTTCCACCCGGTATCCATTTTTTTTTTTTTTTTTTTTTTTATAGAAATCCAACGATAAGATAACGTATCCTACAAGATATTGTGTCTCCCGATTTGGTACATATCCTACAATTAATTATTAAAAAAATTGAACCATATTTTAAGAAGTGGAACCTCTAAATGTATTTTATATCGTTCTTTCTAGTTATGGCAACCAAACCTCAATCAATTGAAGTTCTAATAGAAGAAAGAACATATGTTGATCATGTTTTGTGTGAATCACATAAAAGCTCTTCTTCTATTTCATTGACCACGGGACCAGAAAGCCTCACTATGATAGACCCCACCATTGACACTTGAAAATTCTCATGTTAACACTTACTGTTAAAATATAACACTTATTTCCCATATATATAGCTGATTTTTATATTGTAATTAGGTATAACTAACTTTTACTTGTATATTAGCTTTTTTTATTTTACTTACAATTAGCGAATACATATCCGATAAAATTTACATAGTGAAAAATGGGATACACGATATATATTCTGATTTGAGAACACCCGTTCGAATATTTGTTTATATTTCGTAGTTCCCTCAAGCCTCAGGGTAAATTTGAAATCCAAAGTATGTTTGCCTTGTGAATGTCCAACTAAACAACGTCAGAAACAAATCATATATCCCTATTGGCATGTCGAGTGGTGGACATAAATGCTTTAAACGATTAAAAGAGTCTGCTGTCTGCATAACATGCCCGTCATTAAACACTAGACACGTCTAGATAATCTGTACAAGTTGAGCTGAGGCAAATATAGGATCATATACTCATATACAACACAAGGCCGAAACACCTTGTATATCTCTGGTTAACCTGCAACGGATGGATTTGTCAACAAAAGGAAGATTCTTTCCATGTCTTTATCTATTTACAGTTTTTTATGGCTTATAGTTTACTTGTAAAAAATCATGAAGTTTTATTATTTACATTTTGATTTATTGCAAGCCTTCAGATGTATCTAACATATCCAAACGGAAGATAAAGAAATTAATGGTTCAATGTTTTATGCTATTATCTCTCCTCTCATCAGCTAAAAGAAGAAGCTAGGAATTTAGGTGGTAGTAATTAAGCTTCTATCAAAATAGGTAGACAAGAGCTAAACTGATACAAGTAACTTATCATAGTGCAAATGCTATAAAAGATTTACTGCACTGAACAAATCAAATCCTACAATTTACAAACTATCCACACAATAAACATTCTCTACAAAAAAAAAAAGAAAAAGAAAGAGGCTTCCACCAACAACGGGCATCAAACACGTGCAACGCCCGTTGCACTGTTCCTAGTAATTGCTATAAGGACAGGTGATTCTTATTCCAGATTATCTGACCTTGAAATTTATGACTAGTATCCATTATTACCGAGACAAGTGGTGCATCAGATAGTTACAAACTAACCTTGTCTTTTTAATTCTGTTGACAATCATGAAATATAAGCAGCAAATTAAACTGTTGTTCAAATACTAACCTTGTTGTGCACAAGCTGATTTGAAAGATATTAGGAGGCAGATGATGAAACAGTTGCCCAGTCTTGAATTGCAGATAACCGATCCTTCCATCATCGTATGATCCAACACAGAAATCGATCCATTGAGTGATCAAACTTATAACTGGACTTTTTTAACTCATCAACTTCCCCCCATCACCCAACTGGCTATTCGAAATCCTATCAACAAGATCATCTCTGCTTTCGATCAAGAAAAGAAATTCCTTCGGTTCTTATGTCTAATCTATATCGGTTCTTATGTCTAGTCAAATTTCAAGCTTGTAAGAGTCTTCTATGAAGCCTTCCATTGGTGACATAAGAGCATCTTAAGAGAGACAGAATGAAGAGAATGCTAAAACTATGTTTGACTTCACCATAATCTTCCATAATACTTAATTGACTTCTCTAAATATTAACATTTGTTCTTGTCGGGGTGTTCTGTTTTTAATTTCGAAAACTTTTTTTTTTTTTTTTTGTAAAATAATCGGGCAGCGTAGCCATTTATAGTCGTCTCTCTTCTTGTATGCCTCCCAATAAAGTATGCCTCCCAATAATAACTACTACTCATATTATTTACACTGCCTAAAGAATAATATTATGCAAAATTATGATTATTTTGACATCTTATCTGCCTTCCTCCATATGGATTATCCCCTCTATCCCCATATAATAGTCGAGTGTACCATTTTGGATTGTCTCTTAATAAGTGTGTTTTTGAAAATTTAATTGGATAAAAGTTTGTATAATTATTATTTTTCCCTTTTGAATAGTTAATTGGTAAAAATGAAGGATAATTTTGGAAAGTGAAGGTAAAAGATGTGAAAGGTGTAGAGTAAAAGTTGATGTAAAAGGTGTAATAATAATGTCTCTTTATAAGTTGGATCGATAAAACTACACACTTAAAAAGGGATAAATGGAGCACTAGTGTTCAACTTGTAAAAAGCCCTTCTCATGTGCAGCCCTAGTGTGGTTTTCAAGCTTCAAACTTCTCTTGACCTAAGTCCTAACACCAAAACATAGTGTGAAAAATAAGGTGATTTTTTTTATTATTATTATTATTGTTGTTGTTGTTGTTGTTGTTGTTGTTGTTGTTATTCTTTTCATGTGAGGTCGCATTTTGGAAGACTCGATTGGCTATCCTCAAATATCACTTTTACAAAATTGTGCATATCTTCAAAAATCTACGCGCAGATTTGAGATTTTATAGCTTTTAAGAAAAGCAGCTGTTACTATTTGTCAAAAATTCTTACCAAAAGGTTTTAAGGTTCTATTGGCAAGTTAGACTTAAATGATTATCATCGTCTCCAGAATAATTAGGTAGAAGAAGATGAAAAACGGTATAAAATATTAGGTGGACGAAGATGAAAAACGGTATAAAATACCCTTTAGAGAAGTTGAGTTCAGTTTTGGGACTTGATTTTTAGTCGTGAACAATTGTGACCTATGGATTATACAGCTCAACAATATAAAATAAACTAAGCCTAATAAGTTTTTAACTAAAATAGTTTTCTCTACTTTACCGCTAAACGAAAATCTTAGAGCAATCGAGACTGGTTACAATTAATCTTGTAGTGAATCTTGTTTTAATATATACAAGTGTATGTGGTTTTTTCTATACACGTTCTATTACCGTGTTTTGACGTCCGTATTTAGTTAATATATGTATTAGAATAAGGTTGACCTTAGGGGTTTACTCCTTCCTTCGGTCTCAGGTTCGAAATCTCTCATGTGTTATCAATTCTTTTGGGGGTAAATTCATATGTAATTTTGTCCCGGTTTTGAATGGATCCAAAAGTCAAATCTAGGGGGCACTTTATCAATCATAAATATCCTACAACTTTATTTTCCTATTTAACCCACGAAGATCATACGTACTAAATTAGCACATGCATAACTAACTACAAAAGTTTATAATGCATACTTTTCTACAAAAGTATCTAGTAATGAGTATCAAATTTTTAGACAAAACATTTAGAGTTGTATGTTGTACGGAGACATCAACAAGTTTTTTAGAATGACAGATGTGGTTTTCTTGATAGCTTTCTTTTAAAATACTTCTTTCATGGCAGTTAAAATAAATAGAATCAAGAAATAAATGTTTCAAATATATAAACACTTTGTAAACCAATAATTAAAAATCAAGTGTACATGCATGCTAAATATTATGTGACACTCATATAGTTATGCTAAGTGGTGCTAATGCCAAAATTGTTTTGTTTGAGCCAAAACTGTTTTTTTTGTTTTGCCAAGATTGTAGTGCTTAAAAACCTTGTACCATGTGCACGGTCAAGCCTATATACACTACAGTTTTGACACAAATAAAAATGATTTTGACATTATCATTTCCCTTATACTAAAACTAGCATGAACTCATGTTATGCATGGGCAGTTGAAGGATAAAAATTATAGGAAAATTTTAAGGACCTATTTTGTTCTTGCATTATATTCAAATGTCTCATATAGGTGCCATGCATAATGTCTAGCTATTAGGTAAGTTGTCTTACATTCCATTTCCGAGCTTAAATTTGACAAATAAAATTGTGTATTTAGTAGGAAAAATATATATACCATCTAGAAAGTGAATGCCTATTGGGCATTTTTATTGGTTTTTATGAGTTATTTTGTAGGTTACTGTGAAGTCTAAGTACTTGTCTCTACCTAAAAGCATGACGCAAACATGCATAACCCTTACTATTTGATACTCTCACAAATAAACCTAACTTCTGTCAAAATTTATTTATTAACCCAAGTTTCGGGACCCATGCATCTAACAAAGTTTAGTAAATGAATTTAAGAAAAATAGAGCCAATAACCAATCAAATTAACTCACATATATTTTTGGGTTCGCCCCGAATTTGATCTCATTCCTTAATTTAAGATTAAGAGAATTGCATCACCTCCTATAGAGAATGACGAAGAAAAAAAAGAATAAAAACAGAATACATACTGAAAACAAAAATTAACTTAATTAAGACATGTCAAGAACTCAACACAATCAATAAACACTGGAATTCCAGAAACAAAAAATCTTTCAACAGATGATGAACAATATATATATATATATATATATATATATATATATATATATATATATATATATATATATATAAGTTAATGGCAATGGAGCATCTAGTAGGAAAAAAAGTTTTTGTTCACAATCCATATATAGTTTCTCGGAGATGGTATTGTTCAGAGCAACAATGGAGCTACACAGATCAACATATATTTAATTGGCATCTGGGTTATCTTAAGAAAAATTATCCAACTTACGTAAACCAACAAAAATGAAGTAACAAAAAACATTAAACTATTAGGATATAAGTTTAACCTTCACACGGAGCAAGAAACGTGAGCTACATATTTCCTTGTTCCCAACGTATAGCGAGTTGGAGTGATAACAAAATTTTAGGAGTATATAAAAACTTTTAGGGTTTATGTATGGAAGAGAATATGAAAAAATCCTTCTTTGTTGATTTTCTAAACAAATCATTCTGTAACAATAAGAGTAAACTTAATTAGATTTTATATTGCTCCATTGATTTCATATAAATCAGACATTTAAAATATTTGTTTTCTTTGTTATGCTGGTATGCCAGATTTGAATGTAAATATACCTAAAACTTTCTTTCTCATAATTGTATTGATATTAGAGAATGTAATAATTCCATGGAAAACCTTTCCGTTTAGAAAATAATACCATTACAAATTTTTCTTAGATTTCAAAAATAAAACTGAAGGTGCAAAGAATAGGGGACATTTGTCTCATCCAAGTTTCTCCTCATCAAAAGTCATCTTGCAATAATATATAAGACTAGCATAAAACTTGTGCTATGCACAGAGAGATTAATAATTTTGATGATTCGATTAATTGACTTAGTGCGATGAACTTAATTCTAATTAAATTACATAAACGTATGTAACTTAATGAAATAAAGTAATGGATGGTAATGCATAATCTTAAAAAATTCAGTCCAAAAATTTTAAATTAATATTATAAATATATCTTTCAATACTAGCACCTTGGAGTGCTTCACTCGTCAACTATGACCAACCTCTTTCTACTGTTACTCTTGAATTAAGTAAAAGGAGGTCGATATTATGAATAATGACAGGTAATACCTATCACTTAGTCCACATAAGAAATTCGACATGTCTTGTTAACTGCATTTGTATGTCAAAACATTTGAACAATCTGAAATGGTTAACAAACATTCTTATGTATAATTGTGTCCTAAACTTCAAGAGATAACTTTAGTATTTGTACGTTGCTTTGAACATTCTTTGTGCAAATAAAATAGCAAAACATAATTTGACCAAGTCTTAGTTACAAATACACTCAAATTGGACAAATATTGTTTATTGAGTAACATGACCACTCCAGCATTTTGTCCTAGAATGACCCAATAATATCATGTATTGGAGTTCAAATATGAATACAAATATAAACATATGCCGCAAATATAGATCTTAAATGTTACTGTTTAGATTGAGTGATTCTTCTTTTTGTTTCCCTTGCCAGATTACCAGTTCTTAGAGCGTTTTTTTTGGGACACCTTCTGTGATTTTGGGAGGAAAACAATTGGCAATAATTTTCAAGTATCTACTGTAAAAAAATGAATGACACATGCAATAACAAGTTGGAGTATTGTCATGCATAATGAGCAAAAACAAAGAACAAAAGAAACAATATACTATCAAACATGTCTTTCTCTTTACTTGTTCTCAATTTCAGTATCTTTTGTATTGATGGGCAATTACATGATTGTTGCCTCTAGCCTCTAGGAAATAAAGACAGCAGGTGTGAGAGAGTTGTTCCCTTATAAAACCCATGAATCATTAATAAACTTAATAGATTTTTTAATTTGAATTTTATTGTTTGATTGGTAAGTTGATTATAGTCTTCTAGATATGATTAGAGTATTTTTGCATTTCCATCTATATTAGGACAATTATACATGCACATAGGTTAGTTCTCCTACAAATAAGGAAACCATCTTCATTTTATATGGAACTATTTATCAACAGGATTGAGCAAGATTTATCAATATTTCATTTCAAAAATATCAATAAGATTATTAAAGCATGCACGGATAGGCAGATTTTTATCTTTATATTTTCTTTCAACTAATAAGAAATCATGCGATATATGTAATATTAAAGATTAAATTATACTTCAAGCGAAGACAACAAAATATGAGAAACTAAAGTTATTGGCCATCTCAAATGATCAAAGGAGTAGTACTCCTACTCCAATTTAAACTATTTTTTTTTTACTTATAATAATTAAATTACAACAGATCTTATGGAAATGTACCTAATATCACAAAAAATCAAATTAATCAAAAAATAATGAAAAAAACTCCATTGATCTTGAGAAAAAAAATTAAAAAAATCATTATTACTATGCAAAATCAAGTACTCCAATTACATTCTAGTTAGGCTAATAATCCTTAGATGGTAATGAGCCAACAACCAAGGACAAAGTACAAACTTTAAGATGGGAAGAATTTTAAATCTAACATCTGTCTGTTCTCTTATATATATGAACAATAACAGGTACACATCCTCTCAATCACTCCCTACCACAACCTCTCTCACATGTGTGGTGGGGTCCGCTGGGACCCACCGGGTGAGCCCCACCACCATGTGAGAGAGGGTGTGGTAGGGAGTGATTGAGAGGGTGTGTACCTATCATTTTTGTATATATATGAATCTATGCAACTTTGGATGTATACATGGGTAATTTAATTATATTAGAATTGAATATATGTCTTTGTATATGAAAAATCCATCCAATATAGGTGTGCACTTAAAGTCTTAAAGCACAGTATCGTGCACATTTTTTTTCCTTTTTATTATGTTTGGAAGGAAAAAAAGTATTGAACACAATTCTAATGCATGAGAGACTATGGAGTAACCAATGCCTACAATTTCACGACAATTATAACTAATAGCACAAATAAATTTAACATACCTACGTGAGATTTTTTTACAATTGCAACGAATTTTAAGTAATAACTAGAGAAAAAAAAACAGTTCAATGTAGAATCGGCCTTCCTTCCAATTCTTTTTCCTTTGTGGAAGATCACATGGTACTCTTACTTTGATTCCTGTCACAACAAAGAGTGGATACTAGGTAAACAAAATATCTTCGGAAGAACTTCACAAATAATAATCGCAAGAACTCTTTCAAGCACTATGACAATATATTAAATATCAAATAGTTCCAACATATGTGCACATAGGAATCAAAATGATCACTAATGATATACTAAAATACAAATCAGATGAGGGAAGAAACTAATTGTGACTTTTTAGCATCCATTGTTTGTCCTATATGTCAAATTTGATTCCTTGGAGAGAGAAAGAGAAGATAAATTAGAGCCATTTGAATTTGAAAATTCTAGTAACTATTATTTTAGAGTCGGGTAGAATTTTTATTGCATAATTGATGAAATCTATTATCCAATCATAGCATAAAAATCTTCTATTCAAATATGGCTATGAAGGGAGACAATTAAGGTAAAGTTTAAATATCATGTAACGTATTTATGGATAATATTTAAGAGTGGTAATAAGAGTAATGTTACATGTGCCAACTAAAAACTCCAATGACAATCCAATTAAATTATGCCACTTGTCGCGCTCTGGGCTCTTCTTACGAAAAGTCATTTTGCAATACTATAATAGATATAAGAATATTTGTATAATTTCTTAGTCATGAGTGGGGCACGTGACCCCACGTGCCACAGTTGGATCTGTCCTTAGTTATGATACGTGTAAACTGGTTAAAACATCCAAGTTATAAAAAATACTATAATAAGGTTGAGTTGGAATGGCTTAGCTTTGGTTGAAAGTAACTGGATGACTGTGATGACAAATTGGAAAGATGGGGATATATTTCCTGGCATTTGGATATTACTCGGTCAATGCCTAGAGCTTGAAGCATTGTCATGGTCTGGAATCTTTTTGTCACACTTGGTCAAAAATAATTTAACAAAATCCAAAATTAATTTAGGAAGAGACTTAGTAGTTTCGAGTCGCGGTATTGTTGGAACTTCTAAGTTCTTTTAACACTGAGTCAAAATTAACTTAAGAAGATCCAAAAGTAATTTAATTACCAAGATGAAACTAAGTCGTTCGAGTGACGGTAGGGGAGAAATGGCGTTGCCGGCATGGTAGAATTGGTATTTCAACTTGATGCAACCACGGTGGGATTGGTATTTCAGCTTGATGCAGATCTTAATTCTCTCCAGAATTTAATGTTGAGTAAATTTGTTAGTTTTTCACTATTGTTAGTTTTTGGCTGCTTGTTTTTTTTTTTTAATTTATTTATAATTTGTTAAGTTCACAGTAAGTATTTGAGCTTCTTGTTTATTTTGTTTGTTGTTTTTAGGATTATTTTACTATTTCAAGCATTTGAACCGTGTATTATGCTACTACAGTATTTTGTTTTTGCTTATTTTGTTTTTTATTATATATAAACTACATTTCCCTGTTCCTAAAAGAAAATGATCGAGTATAACTACTTACCTACTGCCTCTCTAGATTTTTCATTTTTCTTTTTGGCAATAAAGGGTGTCACGGACCAAATTTGGATATACGTTAGACTAATCTCTATAGCTTTTTTCATGCTTATACGGGAGGTAAGGTGGCCCTAAGAGTTGCTGACAATGAGAATCGAGTGTGAAAACTTCTAAATCTCAAATCAAGACCACCAAACTAACCCTACATTCTGCCTCGCGAGACAAGATTATAGGAACTTCTGACTTAGATCTCATGGTCTTCTTTGCTCTTTGTTTGTTTTTTGTTTTTTGTTTTTTTCCTCGTAATGACTGGGCTTGTAATTATTCCTTAGAACATTTGATAAGTTTTTTTTTTCATTGTTTTTCTAGAGTTTCAATGAAAGACAATGATGGATGTTCTAAAATAGTAAGGGTAAAATTGTCATATCACAAGGGTTACTAACAAAACTTCTGATTAGGAGTTGAGATACTAAAATTGTATGTGATCCTTCAACCGTTCGACGGTACCAAAGGTCAACGAGTGTGTCTATCGGATGAGGTATTCCTCTAGCGTCGTGAAAAATTATATAAGAAAAAAGACAGAGGCATTGACACTTATACTTATATGCACAAATATACATTGTTAAAGTTCTCGAAATAAAAAAATTAAAAAAAAAGGTACATATATTTCTGAAGTAATTTTAAAATTTGAATTAGGCGGTCGTCCGGGAATATTCACTTCTTAATCCATCCTTATTCGCATCTGGTGATTTTTCTTTAGTTTTTTTCCCCCTAGTCATCTGTATCATTAGATCAAATTCATGAAAGAAAGCTTATTCCCACATAGAAAAATGGTGATTGAAATTAGAGATGCTAATTGTAGGGGTCCGGTGTACCGAGCACCAATAGTGATGCATAAATGTACCAAAAACGAGCAAGATACCTCTGAAAGGATTGCCAAGAGGCAACCTAAGAGGGACTCCTCGGATGAATGATACAGTATAAAGAGGTTCACCCGATAAAAGCAGGATGGGGCTTCGGAAGTAACGTCTCGGGAATACGCCGAGACACTCACTATGTCAGATTTACTATCAACCTTGTGGTGGGTTTGATGATAAAGGGCCTCGGCATAGAGCCGGGGGACTGATCAATACCATTAAACCTACTCAGGAGTATCGGACATATCCCGGAAGGTCATAGCCAGATGCTGAGTCAGCAGAGGCTTTAATATTGCATGTACGTGTAACAAACCGTGATCATGACGAGTGACATTACCCGAGCAGTTACGACACATGTCATGACTTTACTGGAAGCATGTGCTCGCAATATATTCTCTCAGCCTCGTCACCGTGACGTAAGCAGAATGGTTAAGTCATGTGACAGGCACAATCGTGAAGGACGATCATCTTCATTCACGATCACCGTCGGGAAGAACCATCTAAGAAAGAGAGCTCCACACTAATCCAGCTAAACAATACACCATTGCTCACGCTTGACTTAATTACTTATTATACGTGTTGAAGTTCAGCTCGAGCTTGAGAGTATTTGAAGAGTAATTGTTCAAGCTCGACTCACATTTGATGTTTTCTGAGCGTGATAAACTCGGTTTGGCTCTTGAAATAAACAAGTCAATCTCGAGCTTTCAAGGATGTGCTTAAGCTCGTGATATTTTGAACTATCAAGTCTGAGCTTAAGCTTCTAACGTTCCAAAAAGACAAAAATTGGAGGAAAAAATATTGAATGTGCAATCTTTCACTGTAACTTCTCAATATTAGAAACGCAATTTTCATCTTCTACACGCTTAATTCATTTTTTCATGTATTATATGAGAAGTGAAAAGAACTTGAGCTAATATATAATTGTTGTGATCTACTGCCAAGTTCCACGCTTTCTCACTAAATTATACTGATTTGTTACAAGAAAGAATTTTATAGGGTTTGATGATGCCCTAAATTTGTACATCTCACTTAAGAATTTATTAATCCGGATGCAAAAAATATTAGAGAAGTAATGGCGCTTGGTGAAAAGATGTATAAATGAAAGGGAACCTCTCACATATTTTAGGTAATTGTTAATTTTATTTACAAAACGATATCTGTTCACGAGCTTATCAAAACTAGCATAATACTTATATGATAATGCTTGGCTTAAATCTATGAACAAACAATAAAAAAGTGATTGAGCTTGGCTTATACTTTGTTTGAACAAGTTTGAACAAGCACAAAATCGTGTAAGAGCCCATGCCAGTAGTCCCATATCGGCAAGATGCGGCATATGAATGGCATATGCAACGAAACTCTACGAGCTACTATATAACTCAAGCCCCACACATTACCCTTTCTACTTTTCTCATCACTTTCGTTTCTCGCTCCACCCTTTGACCTCCCAATACTGTTTAGTGCCAATCACTTCTCTCGTCTCACCCCTTTTTCTTCTTCCAACACTCCACTTCCCCAAATCACGTACTTGTTTGCAGAGGCGGACGCATGATTTATCACTAGGGCGTCAAGAATCTATAATATTTAGTCAATTCTTTTCATTTTGAAGGTTCCCTATGAAGTTACATGCAAATTTTTAGCACATTTGGGGCAAGTGAATTATTTGTGGAGCAAAGACCCCAATGTAAAGACAACAATATACTATACTTCTATGGGGCAAAATTACCAAAAAATAACCCAAAAAATATGCATATCATAGGGAGGATTTCCAGCTCAGGGGGGTCAGTTGCCCCCTGCTGCCCCTACATGGAGCCACCCCAGCTTGCTGGCTTATTAAGCTTTTTAATCATCCTGATAATTTTAACTATTTGTTTTTACTTAGAAGACTCCGCAATATATCACAATATAAGCTTTTTTCCCAAATTGATTATGTTGTTTAAGTTTTACAATCGAGCATGTTTATGATAGAGTATTGATTTCGTACCTATGTTCTTTTTTTTTTCACATATACTTTACATTTGGTGCGTCACACATAATTTATTCTATTGTTTGATGCCTTGTTTAGAAGTATCTAATCATCAAAAACCACAAAACGAAATCAAAAAATCAAATAGAGTTTACTTGTTGGTTAGTGATTTTTTCACTCCCTTTTTACCAACTACTTCTTCTGTTTTTAACATGTGAAATTTGCCACTTTACCCTTTCAATGGTTTATTTTTTCATTTATCAGTGTTAACATAATAAAATTCACACGAATAAAACAAAAAAAAAGGAGTGTAAATGCTAAAAAGAGGAGTATGAAAATTAATTGCCTTGTTATATTAAAAGAAAAAGAAAGATCCAATGTCATTGGGTGACGTGTACCAACCACTTAAAAATGGGCACGTAGCAAAAAAATGTCACATCAGCTTAAGAATTTAACTTATCTCTCCCCTCGCCCTTTATTTTTATCTAATGTCCTTTTTATACGTGAGGTGAGGTGAGGTGGCTCTGAGAATTGCTCACAAGTAGTAAAATGGAAGATGTGACCTTAAAAAAGAAGCAAATTCTAAGTGTTAGGCCAGGACTAGGGATGGCAATGGAGTGGGTTTTGATCTGTTTCTTTCCCTACCCTAAATTTGGCAAACTCCTCTTGCCTCGACTGGGTAATAGAAATTTACCCCCACACCCTACCCTCTCGGCGCCTGGGTTTATCCTAACCTACCCTACTTGCCCTGCTTTTGTTTTTCTTCTCAATTGTCTTATATATGTGATATTGGACAACCGTCATTCATAAACACATGTTTACTCCAATCATCACAAAGTTATTGCCAAAAAAGAGAGAGGAAGAAATACGATTTTAAGTTAGCCTAAATGTAAAATGAAAGATTTTGTTTATAAATATTGTGGTACTTTTGAAATTAAATTAAAATATAAGGGTTATAGTGTTATTTCATTTGTACATTGCAGACACCCTAATCCGGATCCTCGAGATTCCGCAACTTCCCCAAGGATGAAAATACCTAAATAAAGCATGTAATGCTTGATCAAAAACTTGAGGACCCCACCAATAACCTCCCAGAAAATTACCAAAACATCCCTCAAAACCTTGGAATGGCCCACAATCTTAAAACATACACACTTGGATTACTCTCATAGGCACCTGGATTGGCTAAAATCAGGCGCCTGAATCACATGATTCTGGGCGCCTGCATTCAATCTAGGCGCCTAGAATTGCATAATCCAGGCGCCTGGATATCAGCCTAGGTTGAGTATAGTTTAAGTTGATAGTGGGCGGGAACGATATCTTGAGAGGATTTGTTGCAGAGTCAGTTGGAAAGGGGTGTGAGAGAGATGATTACCTCTATATCTTAGCCCCTAGGTGACCCATCAACCTTTCTAAGGGTTCAAGTGGCCCTTGTTTGCCTATTTAAGCTACCTCTCCCCTCCATTTTTAGGGGGTTAAAAAACTCTCACTACTCCCTTACTGTTACTATGTCAAAATACTTCCAGAAAGCCTACACCCCAGTCAATCTCCTTTGATCTCATCCATTTCTAGTCATCAAAACCCATTTTCTTCTCATCATAGCTACATATACTTACATTCCCACCCTTAAGCCATAACCAAGCACTCATAATCAGATATTTACTTCCCAAAATAGCCAGTTTAAACCTATCCAATTACTATATACCATCAAGCCATCTTCTCAAGTTCATAAATCAAGTCTTCATAGGTAGATTCTTCTACCAAAATGCTCATGTAGGCCCTGAGGGGAACTCAACCAAGTTCTCGTTGGTCTTCTATACCAGTAGAGGGCTTGGGAGAGGTTTGAAAACAATCAAGAAAGAAATCTATTTTGTGCACCAGTACTCAATCCAGGCGCCTGGATCATCTCTTTCCAAGCGCATGCATTGAGTCTAGGCGCCTGGATTCACTCCATGCAGGCGCCTGGATCCCCTTCCCTTTTTATCATATTTTCTACTTTTCTCACAGTTTTGTTAGTTCATGATATATCATTTGCATGCTTTGGTTTTAGGTTAACCATATTTCATGATCTGATCCCTACTACAATGAATATCTAAAGTATTTTGAGGTAATAACCACACTTTGTAAAGAGGTTACATGGGAGAGAGGTATTAATATGTGTCTATATACCGTTTATAGGGTCTGATTATTCAAAACGGAAAGTATTTAGTTAATTTTCATGTTACAAGTACATCCATCATTGTTAATGTCCAATACAAGCATCTACTTTGCATTTTAGCATAGGTTCATTTCCATTTCATGTGGTTACAAGTAAAATCAGATTAAACAACACTTTACATGCATGAATACAGTATATTAAGTCTGAAATGTGTCTTATATATTGTATCACATCATTGAATCATTCAAAATCAAAGTCATTTTGAAGTTCATATCATGCATTAGAGTTGAGTTTGAGGTCCATGCTTGTTACTGTGTTGCTAAATATCATTTAAAGTGTGTGTGAATCAGCTAAATACATTGCATTTGGTGTTTACTGTGGGAAATGACGTTTTAAAGTTTCTTCCTGGTAGACCATCCAGGCACCTGGATTGGCCCATTCCAGGCGCCTGCATTCAATCCAGGCACCTGAATCTGCCTAATCCAGGTGCCTAGATTGTTTTCCAGATGCGATCTATTTGATGTTTGTGATTAGTTTCTGGGATACTTTGGAGCAGTCTAAGCATGATTTGATCAAGTTTCAATGTTCAATGTATATAAACATTCACTCATGACATTTTGCACAAGCATCCACCTGCATCTCATTGATCTTTTTGATACATTTTTTAGTGCTTGAAGTATGTATTTAAAGTCCATTCAAACAACATGTCCAAAATCCCTTAAGCATTTAGTAGAGACTGGTGGTCTCACCGGGCGCAAAGGGTGCTTTAAATTCCTTCCATTCTTGTGGACGCACCTCCGGAGGGATTCCTTGAATCGATTTGGAGTCGCCACCCGGGTTTTAGCGGATTGTCCCTGAGAAACCAAACTCAATTGACTCATGCCTCATTCAATGGATAAGGATTACTAGCCCGTCATCACCATACTATCTTAGGTTTGGGAGCTCAATTACGAGAGGGGAAGGGTTTTACGGCACCACCCTCGCTCGGTTCGAAGATCGGTCTCTACTTGACTTTTGTGGGATCATGGAAAATGATTATAATTCAACTTTGAACAAGTACGGGAAATGGGGGATGGGAACCATGTAACGATGATAAACATAACATTAAGCTACGGTGTACGCTTGTACTCTGTGAATCTACATGAATTGGTGATGATATGCAAGTATGAACAAACAAGAACATCAAGCGGCAAGTAACAATGTTAGAATATACAAAATGACAACAAAGTAATAAAAAAATGACAACACAAACCACTGCAAGACTAAACCAATCTGATTCCCTGTCAGGGACTTGTGGACGACCCACGGAGTTTGTGCGGTTTCTCGTTTAAAAAAGATTGTGATTGTTAGAGTCGCCACCCGGATTTGAGGTCCGAATCCGAGAAACTAGTAAAAATATGACTCATTTACCCATTGAAAAGGATTTTGCTGATCACGCCAGAACCAAAGATTTCTCGGATTTGGGGGTTTGGTTACGAGAGAGGAAGGGTTTTACGGCACCCCTCTCGCACGGTCCGTGAACCGGTCTCTACTCAATATTCTGTGGGATTTTGAAAATATTTGAAATTCAATTCTAATCACAAAAATGGGGAATCGGGGATGGGAATCACGTAAACAATAAGAGAAATTAAAAAAAATGCAAGTTTAACGTGATGCTTGTGAACATGATTTACAGGGGAGTAATGATAACAAAGAATTATTACAACGAATATTTACAGAAGAGAACAACAATAGAAACTGAACAAACAACTCAAGAAATTATAGATTTGATGCTCAACAAACTGGCTTACAATCTGGATTCCAAAACAGGGGTTGAGCGCTCAATGGTGATGACTTGAGCGCTCAACCTTCCCAAACCAGTTTGAGCACTCAAAGCTCATAGATTGAGCGCTCAAACCCAACTCGGGCCTCTGTAATTTTTAACACTTTCATCCCTTTTTTACTATTTATTTACAAGATCAAACATCAATAAAGTGTTTTTAATGGAAAATCAGATGGAAATAGACAGATTGATCTCATAAACAATGATAAAAAGAAGAAAATCATCATGTTTTAACAAAGAAAATACTTGGGAATGGAAGAAAGAAGAGAATCCAGATCATATGCACAGTAGCAAAACCCCACGCACACCTGAATTCTAATAAACCATGATCTATCATCAAAACATCCAAAAATCAACAAACTGCTCAAGAACAGCTTGAGCGCTCAAGTAGATGGCATTGAGCGCTCAAGCCATTACATGACTTTCTAATTTTTGTTAAGAAAACAGATTCTGGATGATTTTCAGGACCATAAAACATAAGATGAAGGTTTATAAAATCTCATAGCCACTGTTTTGCATCCGAACACAAGACTTTCAAAGATTTTATAACTTGATTGCCATAAAATAGCTAATTTAGGCTCATGCATGTGGTTTTGAAGTAAAAACATAAACTCTTTGAGGATTAAATGAGCCTAATTAACTATTAAGCAGCAATCAAAACTAAGAGAAAGCTCAAAAACTCAACAAAACAGAAAACTGCCCAGAATTGGGATTGAGCGCTCAACCCCTATTACAACTGCAGATTTTGATAATGTTTTTAAGCAACTTTCAGACCTTTTTGAGTTCAATACAAGTATGAAGAACTTGTTTGAACTCACTAGTCACCCTCAGATGAACCAAAACAGTAAAAACCACTTGTCTAACTACCTTTTATACTTGATTGAAAGCTTGAACTTGATTGTGGGTTTGAAGATGAACAATTGTTGGTGTTTTGATTAGTATTTGGGATGCATGGTGTAGAGTATGGGGTTAATTGATGATCAAAGGTCGAATTTTGTGTTTGACAGATGGTTTTTACTGGTGGTTTTGATAGAAGAAGAGTGGTTTTGTAGAGAGAGAGCGATTGATGGGAGGATTGTGTATTGGAGTATGGGAAAATGGTGAACCCTTCAATCAGGGGGTGATGGTTGGTTTATATAGAGTGAGTGGAGGGAAATAGAGGAGAGAGAGGTAGTGGGTTTATACCTTAGGGGTAGTTTTAGGGGTATATTGTAGCAATGTAGGGTGTATTATACATGTACAATACGTATAGAAGTGGTTAGACACTCCCCCCTGCATGAGATCTCATGATGAGATACTCTGCAGATTCTTGATTTGGTTGAGTTGGTCAGCCAAAGCCGCGGGCTTTGAAGCTCAGCGTGCTCCCCTCACGGGTTGAGCACTCAAGGCCTCAAGCTTGAGAGCTCAAGGCTCTTAGTGACAAATTACTGGTTTGACTTGGTTCAACAATGCTTGGTTTAGTTTGGGTTATTTGGTGATGTTTGGTTGATTTTGATCAGATTCAAGCCATCTTCACATGCTTTGGGTAGTCATGATTGGTTCGTTCTCATCATTGGGAATGCTCGAGCGCATCCCGGGTTCAAAATCGGGGTGTCTACAAGACTTGAGAGCTCAAAGAGAGGGTTTGAGCGCTCAACCCCTCCCTCAATCCAAACATGCTTTTGTTGTTCCTAATTATTTTGGTTTGATGGAAAACATGTTTTAATCACCATTGTTTACTCAAAAACAGCATTTAACTCAATAGAGAAAATGACATCATCACATAATCATAGGTTTAAGACTTGTCCGTGGACCAAAATGAGGCAAACAATGTAGAAGGAATGAAGACTCAAAGGTTTAAAACTTTGCAGAATACTCAAAGTGCCAAGAACAAGCTGAAATGAGAAGAAGTTTTGATTGAACCAGGGGAGTGCTTGAGCGCTCAAAGGTGTACATTGAGCGTTCAAGCCATCTTCTGGACTTGAGTATTTTTGCAGCATTCTGCCCTCATCTGGACCATAAACTAGTTCAACATGACATGTGATGATGAGTAATGTATTGAAATTTCAACAACATGAATAAAATAAACTTGAGATGTCAACATGAGTGGAGAGTAAGTATTGGACCTTGATAGGCGCGTGGAAAGTATGCTTTTGAGTGCCTAAGTAGGGTGATTTAGCATGTTAGACGTGCGGTTTGAGCTTCATTTCCCATTTGATATGCACACGTGGTGTTTTTGTGTGTTGAGCATGTTTTGTAGGAAATCTAGGATGTGGGCACAAATTTTGAGACATTGGGAATGCATCCACGTAGACTGAGAGTGAGCATGGAGTGGATTTTGCATGGAAGTGATCGTAATCCGTCGGGAGCGCTACCCTATTTCTCTTGAGCGCTCAAGATTGGCACAAAAGGGCATAGAATATGAACAGAAGGTTCTTGAGCGCTACACCTAAAGTGGTGTAGCACTACCGAATGGTCAACAGTCAACGGTCGACGTTGTACGGAGCAGTGGAGATAAGCAAAGCGGTAGCGCTACACTGAAAGTGTAGTAGTGCTACCAAGGTCCTTTCAACAGCTATCAAACGACAGCGTTTCAGGCTTCGCTTCAGAGTTTTGTCGTTTTAATTAAAACTACGGGGATTAGTATAAATACTTATTTTTAACTCGAATTAGGGTTCCAGACCTTAAACTTAGGTTTTGTTCTTTCTAAATTTCGGTTGTAGCTTTCAATTCAATTTTAGCATTCAAGTTAATTCAGATCTTCAAATTTTTTAGAATAGTAGCCAAGTCCAATGGATAATGATGAATTTGTATAGTTATTTTTGTTACTTATGGCATTGATGAATCCGTATTGTTAGACTATTATTAATGTTTTTTGGTACTTCAGAAGATAGTAGTAGTAATGTTTGACTCTTTTGGAATCCTGAATTGGTTAATGGAAATGTTAATATGAATGTGGCAATTTAATACAATTTGGAACCTTTCTTGTGTTCTTGTTACTCTATGTCGTGTAAATGAGTTTAAAGGTGCCATTTTTGTTATGGTATATGTCCATTCTTGTTCCGTATTTGTGTCCATTTTATTGGTGTATCTGGAAACATTTTTTGTAGGGCATGATACTCTTGTTTGATAGTATGTATATAACTAGTTGACAGTTAGTCATATAGCTTGCATTTTTGGGTCATTAAAATTGAGATAGTTAAGTCATATAGCTTCCATTTTTCTGTTATGTATGTTAAATAAATAGGCTGTTATGAAAAGAATTGGGCAGCATCTCTATCTTTGGAATCTGTATAAAAGTAGATGAAACAGGTTTTGGAGGGTTGAATTGTGTATAAGTGCTAATTCCGGAAAAAATTGGACAACATTTCCTCTATTTTTTTCGGGCTATGGAGAGCTGAATTGTGTATAAGTGCTAATTCTGAAAAAAAATTGGACAGCATTTCCCCTATTTTTTTTTTCACTAGCCCGACATCTCAACGTCTCATCAACCAGTCAACAGTAGCAGCAAATACAATTCATATATAACATTCACGCCAAGTGATGCTCAATTGACAACAACAATCATGTTTAAAGTCCAAACTTCAAGATCACTGAACAAGTTATGGCATTCATTACTTGAACAACAAAAAATACATGAATCCAGATTTTACATGTCCAATAACCTAGCTCTATGTACACGAAAAGAAAAAAAAAAAGCCTAAGTTTCTACTTTCTAGTATCGCTTTTTTATTTTGTTGGCTGGAGGCTGCATAATTTCATCCTCTTTCTCATCGTCCTCATCCTTGTCTCATCATTCTCACCTCAGCTGCCATGAAAGAAACTGGACTTCTTTAGAGGCCATGTAGACGACTGTTACAGTCCTTGTGCATCCAAGTCAAGCTTTGATCAAGACCCTGAAGTGGAAGGGCTGAGAGCGGAGGAAGGTACTGCTGTTGCTTTCTATTTGCAAGGCCTCACTGTATGAACCTGGTCCTTGGTGCTCAATTCTCTTTGCAAGGAAACAACTTCTTCCTATTAAATATGGAAAGTAAAGCTTGTCAACACATGTAAGAAACTGCAAGTGAAAAATGATAAATGGAACAGAAGCATAACCAAACATGAATGTATTTCAACCCCAGAAAACTGGATACAGTTTCAATAATATAACCAAGTGGCTTGCAACTAAAAAACCGTAGCACCTCAAAACTATTGAGCGGGTGTATATGAGTAATAGAGAGAGGGGGCAGGGGGAAGAGACTCACGGCGAAATCATGGTTATTGTATATCTCTGTTGGAGATGGAGCTTGTTTGCCGCTCCTTTTAGTTTTAAGCGATTTCTCCCTATTTTCATAGAAGTTGAAGTCGTCCAACATTGATGTCTTTGCTGAGTAACTCTTAAAAATGTTCAGCATCTCTATTCCTAGCTTCAATCCAACCTGATACAAAAAATAAATGCAACAATATTCAGAACATAAATTATCAAATATGTTCTCAACTACTTCGCGAATATTTCAGTTATTTCAAAATACAACTTGCTGCAATAATTAATTTCTTCTCTCATTCGAAAAATATTTTGGCCACCCTGGCTCCCCACTGCTAAAAACAAATTATAATGGACTCCAGAGTAATATTGAGTGTTGTCCAAAAAGAATAGGAAAACTACCTCCTGAGTATCCATGGTGTAAGTTACAGGCTTATTATCATTGTTCTCAAGAGTGATGTGTTGGAGCTGTGAACTCGGGACATCCTTAATCACGTGCCACTTCACTGGAAAGAACCCATTCCACTTGTCAAGCTGCCAAAAATCCATGTCCTTATTGAAATCCACAGGCCCAAGCATCTCAGATACACCTACAAACTGTCCACTTCCATTCACCTGAAATTCCATGTTGAGTGAAGAAAAATGGTTATCCAACCACAAAAACTAGAGTAGAAAATCCTAATCTGGCAAAAAGTTTTGCAGAATAATTTCCCCCAATTTCCTTTTATGAACAGCTAAGCACCATTAACCAAACCAGTTTTTGAAAATGTTCTCCCTTTGTTCTTTATTAAAGTCACCCATTCCCTTTTGGATGTTCCAAAATTTTAGACCATCTAAACAAATCCAAAATTGTTTATTTTCAAAACTATCCTCTTAAATCTTTATGAAGGGACTCAAATACTCCAATAAGTTGGCAATAACAGAGATGACAACATGAGATATGACTTAACATCAAGCAACAGAAGAAGTACGGAAAACCGACTCTGAAAACTATTAACCAATTAGAGCCCAAGCTATCAAAAGCCAATGCTACACTTACTGGAAAAAAAAGAGGAAAATTGGACATTTGGTGCCTGTCTCAATCGTTTTTGCCTCTGCATCATGGAAAGCAGCATCCAATTTCCTATTGCCATTTGGAGTACTGGACCAGACGTCATATTTAATGCACTTATGAATATCATCTTCGTTGTATGATTTGATGACAAAGAACTTGGCATTTTCAAACACAATTGAGTATCAGGTGACTTCAACTAGTTGTAGAAAATATCAATTTTCAGTTACCGAGAAACTAAAAATTAGGTGGTTAGAAACATATTTGGATTCAGGTGGTTCGAATTAGGGGTTGTGGTTCGAATTAAGCGTTCCAAATAGGGTTCTCAAATTGGAACTCAGGTTTTTCCAAAAAATTAGGGTTTTCAATTGGGTTTATCTCTATGAACGGAAAATTTCAGAGAGAGAGAGAGAGAGACTTTGGGGTGGGTGTCTGGTTTGAAGCCAGAGCGTTCGAAGGGAGATCAGTCGAAGCTGGTTCTGGTCGTCAGTTTCCAAGGGTTCCTTGTGGCGATGGTGGTTGCTTGAGGTGGAGAGAGAAGCGGGAGGAGCTGGGTTGCCGCCGGTGGTGGTGGTAGTGCTCGCCATTCTTTCAAAATTGATACGCCCCCTAACATGCCCCCATGGCCCCACCCACCGACACCTTCTTAACGACTATTTTACCCTCCTCCCATCCTTTAATTACACAAAAGGATTTATTCAATTGTAAATGTGCTAAATGTACATTGGTTTAAATTTTCATTTCACCACAAAAAAAATGATTATTTTCGGTGCAAATTTGTGGTGGCATGCACTAACTTTTTTTTCATTGGGTGGTTTAAATTTCCGCTTCACCACAAAAAAAGAGATTATTTTCGGTGCAAATTTGTGGTGGCATGTACTGACTTTTTTTTTATTTTAATTCATTTATTTATATGAATTCATTTAATTTTTGAATTTATTTCTTTAAATCAATTCATTTAATTATTTAATTCAGTTTTGAATTTATTTATTTATTTCAATTTTTTATTTAATTATTATTGATACCCACCATCTAATTTTATTTAATTCTCGTTGCTCAGGATTAATAAAAAAAAACCCTACTATTTTTAAGTCCAACGAAGCGAGAAGCGTGAAAAAACATCAACAAATATAATTAAATAGAATTCCCTCTTTTTTTGCACTTTCCTCTGCTCCACCCAAAACAGATTTCAATTACAAATTAGATCTGATTCTGGGGAAACAAATTTAGGGAGAAGGAAAAAAAAACCAAGAAAACGATTTGGCAACTATTACCAACCAAGGGGGAAAAAAACCGAGAAAAAATAAAGAACTAATCAAGTACTTCAATAGGAGCATTCCAAACGGTGTACACGATCTCTTAGAATTCTAGTGTACAAGGCCACCCGATTTGCAGGATCAAAGAATTGGCTTCGTGGGTCGGGAATCTTGAGTCACGGGAAAATGGGTAGGTGGGAAATTCCTTTCACGGCGGAGGGCGAAGAAAACGACGGCGCCGGAGACTGCCATGGCCGTTGCTAAGACCAACCCTGGTGAGTTGATAATGGAAGACATGTTCAAAATCCTGATGAAGAAGAAAACAGGGAATGTGTTGGTTTCTTGGGTTTTTTTTATAGTAATTATATAAATAAAGTTAAAAGAAAAAAAGATAAAAGATAGAAAAAGAAAAAGAAAAAGAAAAAGAAAAAGAAAAAGAAAAAGAGTTTGTCACAATAACTTGAACTATTCGTACACAGAATCTAAAGTATCTAGTAGTGATTTAAATTGAACCAAGTTAAAGAGCTTGGGTGAGCTCTATATTAAGATTTGAGACGGCAATGATTAATAGGGGTGTGAAAGCCTCACAATTTGACAAAGTATCATATGTCCCGGGAGGCTGAGAAGAAGGTTTTAATTAGTTCAACTTGTTTATGATTTGGTGGTTGGGTTTTTTTTTTTTATAGTAATTATATAAATAAAGTTAAAAGATAAAAAGAAAAAAGGAAAAAAAAGAAAAGAAAAGAAGTTTGGCCGAAAAAAGAATTGTGGGCTGGTGTGAGGGGTATTAGGGGAAAGTGGGGTGGGGCCGGTGTCAGGGGGGGATTTTCAAGGGGGGTGCCTAACAGCTCCCCCATTCTTTCTCTGTAACTCCCGAACGAAATGGAGAAGTGAGATGCACGATCTGAGTTTTTTTATTTTGTTGGGTTAAATGAGTGGGACCCAGAGTGGGTCTCACTGCCACATCAACTGTTGGAGCCGGTTTGGAATCTATTGTTGTAAACGTATCATTTTTCTCTCCGAAATGTGGAAAAAACCTATCATGCATATGTTGATTTCACTGGAGTAATAGTTTCTATATCCCATAAAACCCACGGTCACATTTTGCATTACTCACCGTTCTTGTGAATACCTATTTTGCACCGACCATTAAACTGTAAGTGTGAGATTCAGAGAGAAAGTGTGAGATTCAGAGAGAGAGAGAGAATTAGTTTTCGTATAAAAATTTTTGGTTAACAGAGCGTTAATATTTTTTTCCCTCACCTTACCTTACTTTGATTTTCTTGAAAATACATTTGTCGTCTATATTCTCAACAACCGAAAAAAAAAAAAAAAGGGTTTAAGATGGGGTTTGACTTAAAACGACATCGTTAAAATGCTTGGACTCCTCTATGAGTTTATTATCCACAAAATCGCTTCTGCTATCTCTCCGTCCCTCTCTCTCTAAATTCGAACATGGGATTCGAAGCATCGGTCTACGCCACCAACCCATCTCCCTTCAATCTCACCCTCTTCAATTTCAGTGCTGAATTATACACAATTTCCAAAATCCCAACCATATCCCCTTCACATCTCAACTTATCCTCTAATCCAAGAAACTCACGACCAACAATTGCAGGCAATTTCAGTTCTAACCCCATCCTCCAAAAAACCCGTAAGTTCTTTATGCTATTTCCCCATAAATGTTTGTAAATATTGAATCTACGCCATAAGTTTCACTTTCTTGATAAATTACTGGGTAGAAATTTGGGATACCTGGAATTGTCGATTTGTAATATTGGGTACCTAAAAATGGGTACCGAGTAGCTCGAGACTAGGCTTGACAGTAAACCAGTCGAGCTCGAGTTTTACGCTCGCTTAGTAGCTCGAGACTAGGCTTGCTAGTAAACCAGTCGAGCTCAAGTTTTAATCTTGATTAGTAAACGAACTGACCTCAAGTTAGTTACAAGTCGGCTCGGTTATAAAAGTTGCCCTGTTTGTACATACTCGGCTCATTTATATGAGCACGTGTAGTAAACGAACCAAGCTTGAACAACTCAATGATGAACGTGCCGAGATCGAGCTCGGTTATTTGAGATCAACTCGTTGAGCTAGACTAGTTTGAATGATCCGAGCTCAAACTAAACTAGTTTTGAACGGGGCTCATTTGCAAGCCTACCTCGAAGTAGTGGCGGCTTCAAAAATTTTTAATAGAGTGTTCAACTAGTTACATATACACAAATTTTCATATATTAGTGTGAATAATGTGACTAAATAATACAAAAACAATTGCATGGTTTTGGCAAATTTTTATATCTTTGGGCTAACAAAAATTAAACCGGTGCATAAATACACTAGTAATTATTGTAGGAAATTGTATGACGAATAGGTCCACACTCATCATTTTGGACATATGCGCTTGTTTTTTGACATATATAGGGGTATAGTGAAGCCAGAGCACGACATCACTACCAATAGAAATTTGTTCTCTCTATAATTTTCTATTTTTCCCTTAAAATTGTGTACTTTGTTTTAAGCTAATGTATTAGGTGTTAAATAGTGAATTATGTGTATTGGTGGGGCTTCGTGGTATAAAATAAGTGTTCAAACGAAACTTGAGATAAAATTACTACATGTAATATATAAAAAGTAAAAGGCTTGAGGTGTTCAATTGACCATTTATGGAAAGCTATGGAGCCGCCTATGGAGTTCAATTGGGTTGTTTATATAGTATTGGTTTGTGGGCTAGGTGTTCAATTTTTGAGTTGGGTGCTCAAATATTTATAGTTGAGGTGTTCAAATATTTTTGGGTTGGGTATTCAAGGACTAAACTAAAATAAAACTTAAAAAGATTACATATATTATTAGTAAAAAAAAAAATTTGGGGAGTGTTCAAGTGAACACCCTCTCTATAATCCAGAGCTGCCTATGCCACGAAGTGTCGATTACCGTGTTTGTTATGTCCATAAAAATTGGAATTTTTTTGTTACATTGGTAAGATTTGGTTATGTTTCTGGCTTTTCGGCTCTTCAAGAAAGAAGAGGAGCTAGAGGGCGGCTAAAAAGCTTTCTATTAATTAAGTTGTCTGATTATTTTTGGTTTTGGCTAAAAGGCCAAAAGCCTGGCTCTTTTTAGCCATGGTAAATGCAGCCAAAGTGCATGTAATTTGTGGACTAGAATCTTCAAGCTGGGTTTTCTGGTGTGTTTTCAAATAGGATAACTGTTTATTTTGGGTATTTTTCAATTGGTGTGACTTTGAAAATATGTTCTTTAGAAATCCGAGCGAGTAGTGTGGCTAATGCACAGATTGAGGAGGAGCAGGTCGAGACTAAAGTGGAGGAGCAAGTGGAGGCTGAAGTAGCTAAAGGGTATACCATTACTCAATTCTGTGACAAGGTTATTGATTTGTTCTTGTATGAGAAACCCAAGTCAAAAGAGTGGAGGAAGTACTTGGTGTTTAGGGAGGAATGGAAGAGATACAGGGATAGCTTCTATAAACGCTGTCAATCACGTGCCGAAACTGAGAATGATTCCCAAATGAAGCAGAAATTAAAAGCACTATCAAGGAAAGTAAAGAAGGTATGAGTCATATGACATTGCTTTATTCCTGTTATTTACTGTGCATATTTGTGTAACGAAGCAACAGCAATAATTAATAACTGGTGTCCTTCTAATACCTCCTTCCTGTACACATTGCAGATTGATGATGAAATGGAGAGACATTCTGAACTTCTTAAAGAGGTACAGAACAACCCTACAGACGTTAATGCAATAGTTACAAGGCGGCGCAAAGACTTCACTGATGAATTTTTCCGTTACCTCACGCTACTTTCAGAGACCGATGATAGCTTGGAGGGCCGTGATGGTAATTAACTGAACAGCTGGTCTTTTGACATTTTTATTCATGCTAATTTGATTTGGCAATTGAAATAGATAATCACCAAGTCTAGTTCAAATTCTTCTGTTGATAACGGCCTTTTGATGCCAAGGACAATTTTTTGAAGTATTGTGATTGCAATCTATGACTAAGAATTAGTAAAGGTGTCTCACATTTTGGTGACTGGATAGTTAGTATTCAGTTTGAAGAATAATGGAAGATGCATAAGAGGTACTCATGACTCTACATCAGTTGGTAGTTCATGATACTTTTGGTAGGTCTTTTGTTGTTCTCGGTTGATTTTTGTAACACAGGATTGTAAGATTTAAGACCATATGATCCAAACATCTTAAACCGCAAATTCTTCGTTATTGCTGAGATACAGCTTGTTTGGGAATCATGTAATCAGAAACATGCTCAACTCTCTAGCGATATTCTGAAAGGACCGAAACAGAATCATTACTCATTTTAGTGTGTGTCTGTGTGTGTGTGTGTGTGTGTGTGTGTGTGTATTTTAATTTAATTTTATGCAACAAAGTAAGTTAGGAATTCTAGATCAAGAAATGTATCACATCCTTGACGGATAAGAATCTGAATTTCTGGACATGTAGTTTAGCATCCAGACCGCTAAGATTATTTCCTATCATGAAGTTGGTTTTGTTCCATTAATCTATTCTGATTGTAAGGGCTTCAAGCTAGAGCCTAGGAGGCATCTATTTCAATAACTTGACCTATAGCCATTAATGAACTCGCTTTCAAGTTGCAAGTGACACAATGTTTTGCATCACTTGGGGGAAAGTTGTTTGACATATGAAGTCTGTGTTGAAGTTCTAAGCTCTTTTAACTCATATTCTTTGATGTGCTTTGTTTGTATGAGACAATGAAAAGTACTCTCAAATCCAACAGAAAAGATTTTTCTTGGGCTAAAGTTTGTTTTAGGAACTAAGGTGTATCAGAAATGCATCTTTAGATTTTAGAACAACTTTTCTGTTGCCTACTTTCTAGTGATTTCACCCCATCATGTCTCTCTTTTTCATCCATCCTTTTTTCCCCCAAAAGAAATGGAATACCAGTGCTTAATTCCTGTGGCTTTTTATTGATTGATTTGCAGTGCATTTTGCTAATTTTTTGTATTGGCACTTCTATGCGGTTCATAGTTTCCTTTCTCCTTGGCCTTGAATCTTTTAGGTTCTTTATCTGAACTTATAGATCAGTGATTTTTCTATATGATATATGTATCTTTTTCTCATTTAGAAATGAAATCTACTGAAACCAAAGGAGAATAGAAGAATCTAAAAAGATTAACCCATGTTTCCTGATTCTCTCTTGGAAAAAGGCCAGAAGAAGAACTGATAAGGCCCCCATGAAAGAGAGGATGGGAATGCATCAATTTAGCTAGCTAATACTACTGTTGCACCATTTGTTTTGGCAGGGGTGTCCAGGCTTGGGGCTAGATGCTTGTCTGCAGTCTCTGCATTTGATAATACACTGGAAATTGTTGACACATTAGATACCGCCCAATCCAAGTTTGATGACATCCTAAACTCTCCATCTGTGGATGTGGCATGTGACAAGATTAAAAGTCTTGCCAAGGCAAAGGCACTTGACTCCTCTTTGATATTGTTGATAAATAGTGCTTGGGCTTCAGCAAAGGAGTCCTCCACCATGAAGAATGAGGTATCTATGACACAGTCTGTTCACTCTGGGTTGACCACATATTTTTCCTTTAACAGTATAGGTTCATGCATTGCAATATGCATGAACAAGATATGGATTCAAGGTGCAAGATTAAGTAGATCTTTTTTCACATGAATTTCACTTGTTCTGCCTAATAGTAAATCGCCCTTAAAATCCTTCTTTTTGTTACTTTTTTTTTTGAGAAAATTATGTCTACTAATAGTATTACTTTCCATGTAATAGTTTCTAATTCCTCAATATGGCCTTTTCCCATGCTTTTGCACTCATGGCCTCAATACGGACATTATATGCCCGGGAATGGCATTAAAATCATTTTAGAGGCTGTGTAAGAGTCAACGGAATGTGATGATAACGTTCTGTTCTTTCATATCAGATGGAATGGAACAAATATTGAAGCATATATGCCACTTCATGTAACGATTGCCAAGCTGGGAAATTTGAGTCCTACTGAACATATTTGATTTTGCCCCTCCCCTGCTAAACCGTGTGACATATTAATTTGAGATCTGGCATTCTTATTGCCTTAGTTTGCTCTTCATAAGGCTTATGCTTTGTCTTTTGTTTATCCTCGAGCTTTGACCTTTCATGTGCAGGTCAAAGACATAATGTATCGGTTGTACCAAGCTACAAAGAGCAGTCTAAGGAGCATGGCGCCCAAAGAGATAAAGCTACTGAAGTACTTGCTGAACATCATCGATCCTGAAGAGAGATTCTCGGCAATGGCTACTGCTTTCTCCCCTGGAGATGAACATGATGTCAAGGACAAAAATTTTACATACACGTAAGAAAGCTTCATGCATCACCCTCCATCTTACCTTCTGATCGACACAAGTAATGATTTGGAATGCAGTTATTATTATGTTGTCATTTATGTTCCTGTTTTGTGGTGGAGCAGAACTCCTAAGGAGCTGCACAAGTGGGTTAAGATCATGCTTGATGCGTACCATCTCAATAAAGAAGAGACTGATATCAGGGAAGCCAAGCGGATGTCCCCACCTATTGTTATCCAAAGGCTCTTTATCATCAAGGAAACAATTGAAGAGGAGTACTTGGAAAAAGGCGTTAAAACAGAAGATGACTCAGTGTCTGAGGAATTGTAAGGTATAGATGTCAGTAATCTATCTGTCTCATTCACCGTCGCTATGTACTAGGGGTAGACTTAAAATTTCAGGACGAAGCCATAAATTGTGAAGTGTGAAGCCGTTGACCAAAGGGATCTATGTCCTAAGCTGCGAAGGCAGTCCTTTACCCACTATGAACGGTGAGTAGAAATCATTAGTATTTGTATTGGGTTGGCATGGCATGGTATGGCGTATCCATATCATATCCATCTTTTTACGCCATTAAGCCTGCATTGCCATCCATTCCTTCATACAGTTTTGGGTCGATGGAGTGCCATGACACTTACTAATCAGAAGAAGAGTACGACACATTACTGTTGTGTTCGATTGGTTGTGGACCTGTGGTGTATGTGGTTTCAGCAAGGGAGCTTAGTCCACACGTTGTGAAGTCAAAATTAGGTTTTTCAATCTTGGCCATTAAGTCCAGTATTCATGCTTCACAAAACCCAACAAGCTCATATAATTAGTTAAGTCCCCAATTTCATCTTTCCCTTCCCCCTCCCCTTACTAGGCTAGAATAGACTTGCTAGCTTCGAGAGGGTTAATGAAGCAAGAAGACTTGAATGTAGTTGTACTGCTATGAAATGAAGTTGATCCCTTTGGATCATTTGTTGTGTGCTGGCCTGCAGTTGCGTATTAAATTTTGGTACTTTATCTGATATGGCTGTCACTGGAAATGCATCTCTCTGCTTCTTCCCTGTATGTCTGGGGGTTGAACTGATTCTGAGTTGCTAAAAACACTACTATTACATGCAAACAAGTATGTCTCAATGTGCAACTTATTATTTAGGTAAATGTAAAATATATTTAGCTTATATTCTGCCGCAAGTTAAAAAAATGATGTCATTACTGGTTGATCGATTATTTTCACAGAGAATTGTCCATGAGAATAATGTGCCGACAAATTTTGATGGAAATTTTTTTGGGTTCGTACCGGGGTAACACGTGGCTGAGCCTACGTGGTACTCAAACGTTGTATTTGAGCTGTCCAAAAGTGTATTGAACAGCCGAGATTAAAACTTCCTCTCTCTTCACTCTCTCTCCTCTGTCTCTCTCCAAATCTGGACTGCCCAAAGCCAAAATGGATGGCCTAGATGCGCTAAGGGGGTACCAGTACCATGTGGTACCCTATTGGTACTGAAAAATTGCTCAAATTGATCACATGTAGTCCCCTTCTATTGCACATAAATGATGAGAAACGATGGAAAAAATAACTTTCAAAATTGTAGAATCCCACAACTTCAACTTTCCCGTTGAAAAATGCTTTCCTGCAAATACAGTCGGCTGAAAAGGAAGAATTCTAATTTTCCTGTAAAACTTTTTGCCAAAAGAACGCATCCGAGATGTTAAAAAAAGAAAAAAAGGAAAAAAAGAACGCATCTGAGAAAATAAATTTCGTTTTCTCTGTAATTCACGTCACTTTACTTTCACTTCACTTTTTCTGTTCAAAAAAAAAAAACTCTCACTTCACTTTTTCCAAGAATACATTCAGTTCGAAGCCATGATTAGGGACGGATGATTGAAGGGCACAGGGGGGTCACGTGACATTCCAGATTTTTTTTTTTTTTTTGGAGTTAAAAATCTAAAGTTATAGATGTGCAATTTCAAAAACTTAATGCTTGTTTCACTGAGGCAAATAGTGAGTTGTTATTTTGTGTGGCATGTTTAAACACATCCAACTCTCTCTTGTTTTGCAAAGGAAAAATTGATTCCTCTTGCCGAGTTTTATTCAAAAGAGTTTTCTCAGGTAGAGCTCATGGTGCTTTCTGATCAACTTGATTCATATATTTTTGACGCGCAATCAAATGATACTTTTTCTAGGTTGAATGGACTTAGTGGTCTTTCTAAGAAAATGGTAGAGACCAGGAGAGATAAACTATATCCTTTAGTTTACTTGCTCTTGACATTGGCATTGATCTTACTGGCTGAAACTACCATTGTTTAAAGAGTATTTATTGTGATGGTCATTGTGGATAATTGACTGTGGAACTGAATGAATGATTCATGGTTGAACAATTATTTGGTGGTGTACATAGAAAGAGATGTTTTCGCTGACATTGACAATGATACACTCATGCAAAACTTTCAGAAGATAAAAACCCGTAGGGGTTAATTGTAAAAAAATTTAGGAAGAAATCTAGAATTTTGTGCTCTTATTTTTAAAATTTTGTAGAATGTCTTAACTTTGATCTATTATATGCTTAATGAAGAATGTTTAAACATTTTTTTCTTCTTGTTATACTGGATTGGATTGTAAATTTTTTTTTTCAGTTGTGCTTGAAAGGAGACCCCCTAGATGGAATTCCTGGATCCGCTACTCACTGTGATCCGTGGACAAAGATAGGTGAACAAAACGGGACGAGGTGCTACTTGGCCAACAATCGAACTGGGAACGGAGTAACGGAATAGAGTCGTACTTGCATCATTGCATGTACTGCACCAATGCGTATTACACAAAAATGACGTTGGCCCTCATTGTACTAGTAAGGCCATCTCCAACTGTCTCTCTATAGGTCTGGCGAAGACAAAATGGCGAGCCGATCTTCCATTTCCGCCACCCTGCCGCCACGCCATCACCCTCGCCAAGAAGATATTCGCTATATTGACTCACTGGGGTGGGCGAGTCACTATAGTCCTTGCGTTCTCTCTCTTCCCGCCGGCCAAATCGCGGTCAAGAAGCTACATCTCCGACCAAGATTAATCATTCATCCTAAAATCATTTTGATACCAGAGGGATGTACCCCTCGTCAAGACGATTCTACTAGTGCAAACCCCGTTGCCGGCGGCGTACTGTGGTGGCCGCACGAGCAGGACAAAGGAGGAGCGTGCCGGCAAGTGAGATCTACTCGCGGCGCGTGTGTTGCACGCGCCTGTGTGAGGAAGAGTAGCTAACGTCCTTTTTTTTTTCTTTCAAAGGGCTACACTGCTAGGTACTACAATTGTGTGAGGCTAGCCAAGCGCACTTTTTCTTGCCAAAATGGCTATAGAGAAGGTTAGGCTGATGGAGATGCTTTAAGAAGTTATATAGCTCTTTAATATGAGAAAAACTATACGGCTACGTGGTGCCTGACCACGCACCTTGGCCGTCTAAAAAGAGAAAGAAGTGGGAGGAAAAGAAAAGTAGAGAATAAATCTGAGCCGTCCAAAACACTTTTGGACGGTCGAGATGCGTGATCAGGCACAACATAGTCAAACCTACACACGCACCCGAGTTTTTCTCCATTGATACTACTAGTAAATCAGTTTCATACAGCACACAAAAAGGCCAACCAGTGATGCATTAATCTGTTGTAACCTTTCAGCAAAAAGAGGAAAAGGGGAAATCAGTTGTAACTACTGCCCAATTCACAGAATAAAGACAGCAGTGTGATGTTTAATCTGTTGTAACCACAGCTGGCTCCCAGCCCCAGGATAACTTACTATTCAGTGCTTTTGGATTAATGTTTCAGGGTTCTTAATTTCTTCCAACTTCAAAATTGTACAAGGGATCTTTAAACGGCAGCGCCCTAGAACTCAGTGCTGTGAACAAATTGGCTCGGACATTCACGCCAAGTTCGTACTTTTAAAAAGCTTAGATTGTACTGGTATTTGAACTAAAATAAGAGGTTTCCTTCTTCCTAAAGTCTCAAGTTCTAATCTTAACGACTACTTTTAATAAGTTGATCAAAAGCTAATTTTAATTCGATCAATAGCTCTAAAACAACTATCATATCGTCCATGACCTCAAAGTTCGTCAAGGGCAAGAGTGATTATTAAGTGTTCTTTTAGCACCGTCACGTGGTTCTAGTTGCAGAGTCCTTCACCATATTTATATTGACTGAGATGAAATCTCATTGTCATTAAAAAGGATTTATTGGGAATTCCAGATCGAAGAAGAAGAAAGGAAAGCAAGGACAGATTGGAAAGGATTAGGTAGCTCTTTTTCTTGGATGTGGGATTATATCATTTATCAATGACAAAAATACATTTGCATATGCTTTCCTCCCGTGAAATTAAAATATCGTGTATATGGCTTCATATGTAGGGGTGTTCAATTAACAAAAAATTGTTTTTTTCAAACATCGAGACATATCATTCTCTCACAACACGTCACATAAAAAACTGTGAAAAATCAATTATTTTCAAAAAAAACTTGGTTAATGGAACACTCCCGTAGTTGAGGTTTTCCTTGCAAATATTGAGGTCTTGTTTGACCTAACTTATCTTTTCTAAAGACAATGACTAATAATTTATTGTTTTATTTTTTTCATCAAAATTTATATAATTTGACCTTGGTCTCGAAGAGAAGAATTGAAAAAGTAAAAAATATAAATCGAAATTGAAAAAAGGCTCAAATAAGATGAACATAATAATACTAGAGACTTTAAAAATATTGTTGTTTCGAATTTGTTTAGCGGCTACTGAACTTTTTGAGATTTTGTTGTCATAGTTTTTTATTTTGAGAGTAAGTTCATCCAGACGAATGATTAATTTAACTTTTTTATCCCGAATCTAATAAAAACTAAAAAAAAAACATTAAAAAAACATTTAACAATAATACCCACGCGTCTAGTCGGAACATGCCTTGTACTTGGTCGAAAGTCACTGTTGGACCCAAAACACAATTGCCACGAAAGCACAAGGAATGTAAAAAATGTCAAAGTTCCTTTACGTGTCATGTGTCATGTCTCCCAAAAAAAAGTTACGACATATAAAAGTTATGAATTTTTTTGTAAAAGTTACAAATTTTTTTTATTTAAAAGTTACGAGACACATTAAAATTTTACGAATCATAGAAAATGCTACGAATTATATTGTTGAAAAGTTATGACAAACTAAAAAATGTTGTTATTGCCAATGAGGTGACACAATCTCAACCATACAATATATACATATCATACACCCAAATAACGACCGTTGGATTAAGTTTTGGACGGCTCGGATATGTTTAAAAAAAAATTGCCGAACACATTCAAGCCGTCTAAAACTCACCACTCGGCTGTTGAATTGAGTTTTGGACGGCTCGGATATGTTTGAAGAAAAATTGTCGAACACATCCAAACCGTGCAAAACTCACCCCTCGGCCGTTGGATTGAGTTTTGGACAGCTTGGATATGTTTTATTTTTTACCAGGAAAAAAAAATCAAGATTAAAGAAAAATTGCCGAACCCATCCGAGCCGTCCGAAACTCTATCCACCCCTCGGCCGTTGGATCGAGTTTTGGATGGCTTTGATATGTTCTGATTTTTTACCGGAAAAAAAAAATCAAAATTAAAGAAAAATTGCCAAACACATCTAAGCCGTCCAAAACTCAAATAAAAGATGTGTATTGTAGCTATTTCCTAAACTTCATAGTTGTAGAGGGTTCCCTTTAAATGTTTTGTAAACTTATTTGGCTTTTTGAATTTTTGTTAGATTTAGGTTGTATTTTTTGACTTAATCATCAGTCTTGAGACCATTAACGAAAGAAAAAGTACACAAATTATGACCAAAAAATGCAAAAAAATTCACTGAAGAAAAAAAAAAATCAAACAATTGGCATATTTTTCCTATAGTGCCTTCTTATATGAGTTTTTTCAATTTCGTATCAACATTTTCATACTTTTATTCCATTCCTCTTGTCGACGGCAAATGATTAGCCTTAAAAAAATTACAACGATGGCTAAACAAAAAATTACGGAAAAAAATACCAGATCAAAAGTTTAGCGACATTTTAATCTATTTTGATTAGTATTATCCTTCAAAAAAAATGATTAGTTACTCCCTCCGTCCCACATTGTTTGCCATTTTTACTTTTTGATTTTTTCGAACAATTATCTATATTTCACAATCTATAATGTTTTTTATAATTCTGAAAAATATGTTTAATAAAGTTAATTGAGATCTATCAAACAAGATCCATATTGCAAATAAAAATCATTATAGATCAAAAGATATGGATGATTTTTGTAGAGGTCCCAAATAATGACATAGTACAAGAATTTGGGACGGAGGGAGTATTAACTAAGATTTCGGGTCAACAAGGATTTAATTTTTTAGCATCTAGTCCATTCCAAAAATTTGCGTCTTTTTTAAATCTAAAAATAAATTAACTCCCCCTTATTTAATCAGTAAAAATATCTTGAATTCATTTAAAGAAAATGCCTTTTTAATTTCCCAAAACACGTTTTTTCATACAATTTTTAGACGGAAGAAGTATACGCGCCTGAGATTTTTGTTTCGCGCGTGATGTGAGAAGGAAGAATATCGATGCGTCACTTTCTGGTACTGCACATCATGTACAATCGATGAGGGGGATTTGAATCGTACTCGTATTTTGCTCCGTGCGACAGTATAAATATAGGGACGACCAAATCAAAGCCCCATAAGACACAGAGAGAGGGAGAAGAGAGAATTGAAATTGAAGTGTCAAAGAATTTGATCGAACAGCTACGCGTTGTTGTCACCGGAGAATTTTTCGCCGGCGTCGCTCCACGGCGTATCAGAAACTCAAGACTTCATCTCTTCTGGTACTGGCAGTGCTTTTATCTAATTTAGCTAACTTTGTTTTTGCATTTACCAAAAGAAACAAGAACTTTGTTGTATTATCTTGATGAATCGTTAAAGCTCTTGGTTTTTTTTTCCCCCGATTTTCTCTGACAAATTTGGCTGTTTTCGTTTTACGTTGTTGACTTGAAATTGGAACTCATAGTTCATAGTCAAACGAACGGTTGCTCAATTTTAAAGTATTAGAATCTGTATATTTTGCAGCATTTGCATTGTGTATTGATTAACTATTGTTTGTACATGGCTGAAGAATATGAACTTTCTACCTTAGTTCTTCCTAGATTTTTTCCTGATACTCTTTTCGTTAATTTTTTTAGCTGCTCGTCGTAATATTTTGAATTAATTATTCATCTCGAGAAGAGGAATCAAAGATGTTTAAAATTGTAGTCCGAAGTTCAAATTTTTTTTAGCACGACACTCGTTGGGTAATTTTTCCATCTTTAGTGAATTTTTTATTTTTTGGTCGTAATTTTTACTTTTTGGACTCTTCTTGCCGAGATGAATGACCAGTCTTAACGTGAATCTAACAGAAATGCAGATGAAATTAATACCAAAACAAAACTTTGGAAGAACGGGCCTTATTTTGTCATTTTGAAATTCTGAGCAAATTAGCTGCTGATATTTGATTAATTTACAAAACTCTAGGCAAAATTTGGTGCAGCACTGCAGCTTGTATCTGTATCCCAGCACTACCCTCTTTGTTCTTTTTGTATATGTAAAAATATAAATAAGTTTGATCAGAGGAAGTGTTTTGTAGGTGAGAATAGCGAATGGAGAAGGAGCAAGAATTCGAGTGGGCAGAAGCCCAGAAGATTGGGATAAGCATAGACCTGGTTGCTGCAGCCAAACAGCAGCTAAAATTTCTTGCTGCTGTGGATAGGAACCGGTGGCTTTATGGAGGCCCCGCTCTAGAAAGAGCCATCTATAGGTAACTTAATTTAGTAACTTTGTAGATCTTTTGGAGTTGCCTATTGTAAATTTTGAGAAAATTAATTTGTGGCTTTTAGTTAATCTCAGCAGTGCTAGTGTAGTAGGATGCTAGACATGTGGTTTTCTCAATGATATGTGACCCTTGTAGCTTGATATCAAGTAGTGTTAACGAAAATATCCTACATTAGTACTCGTTTCATGTGCCTTCCAATGAGAGCTTTTTCTTGTAGTGTAATGGGTAAAATTTCCAAAAATTCCGATTTCAGGTACAATGCTTGTTGGCTGCCACTGCTTGCAAAACATTCTGAGGCCCAGATCATTGAAGGACCTTTGGTTGTTCCTCTTGATTGTGAATGGGTTTGGCATTGCCACAGGCTAAATCCGGTGAGTTTTCGACATGGAATATACTAATGTTACCAACATCCTCATATGCGTTGTTCGTACCTGTAAATCCACATATTGGAGGGGAGATTTATAAGATGTGTTTCTGACTTTAATTTTCAGGTTAGATACAAGTCCGACTGTGTGGGATTTTATGGAAGGATTCTTGACAATCACAATGTTGTTTCTTCTATTCAAGGGTCTTCAATAAGGGAAACTGAACAGACTTGGAACGAACTATACCCCAATGAACCCTATGATTTTCCTAAGAAGAAACAAAGGTCTTCAAAAGGGGAAAGTGAACAGAGTTGGAAAGAACTGTACCCCAATGAACCCAGTGATTTTTGTTTGTCCGAAGGTTTCTTTGAAAAAGTATCTGGAGATGGAAAGTACACACAATATGATCTGCTTTCAGCTGTTCAAAGGCAGGTTCCGTTCTTTTACCAAGTAAGTGACAAAGCGGTCATGCTTAATTTCCTTTATATGAAAACGCAGGAGATCTGAAAGTAGCCATGGAATCCTATAATTTAAGTCGTATTCTGTTCTTTATCGTATCACATTTGTATTTTAAGTAGATGACAGGGATGATTGATAACCTACACACTTACTTGGTCTTAGTTAAGTACAGTTCCTTTACTTTGGCGTTGCTCTAATCTAAAATTACCATGTCTAGCAATAATACTTTGGTTATTCTCCGTCAAACAATGGAGTCAAGAGAAATCATTGCAAGGATTTTACTGCTGGAAACTCCTCGATTAAATCTTGTTCTTTGTGCTGTGTTTAGCTCCTACCTGCCATTCATCTGGCTCCATGTGCATGTAAAAGTTTGGATCCAGAATTCTCAAGCTAAATCACTGTTCTGGACATAAGCTTAAACACTAGAGTACTTTTTTTCCCTGGGTCGTCAACTTAACTAGTATCCACCACCCTAAACTTTATTTAACTGTAGTTATCAACTTAACCAGTTTCCATACATCTTATCCTTTTGGACATAGAACATTGGAATTTGGAAGTATCCTCTATCATAAAAAATCTTGTTCCTTTTTTCATTTTCTGTCTTCTTATGCCTATGTGGAACAGATTTCCAGACCCCATATGGACAATGATCTCTTTCTTGAAGCAGCTGTGGCTAGATACAAAGGGTTTCTGCATCTAATCAAGAGAAACAGGGAGCGATCTTTAAATCGCTTTTGTGTTCCAACATACGACGTTGACCTTATGTGGCACTCTCATCAGTTACAACCTGCTTCTTACTGCAAAGACCTCAACGAATTACTTGGAAAGGTTCTCGAACATGATGACACAGATTCAGACAGATCAAAAGGGAAGAAGCTGGATTCTGGATTCTCTGATACTACCAAGCAGTGGGAGGGTACATTTGGCACAAGGTATTGGAGAGCAGGGGCAATGTATAGAGGTTCTGCTCCATCTCCTATCACATCGCCCCCTTGTTCTTCATATATCGTGGCCGAGAAGGTGATTGCATCCAATGAGCATAAGGAAGCTATACGTCTTCCTCAGGTGAAGGCTGTGGAGGTAATTTCAAAATCTTTGTTTACACATCTTCGAATGGTGTCCATCTTTTTATTAGGTGTTATTTACATGCTATTTGCTAATTCTTGATTACCTCATCACTTTTAAAGAAGTGGTAGTTTTTGGTCTGTGATATTTTCGTACTTGATACTCTTTATTTAATACAGTATCATGGACTGAAATTACTCCAGATTTAGTGGACAATCACTTTTTCTATTTTCAGTACTTCCTTTCACTGTTCATTGCACAACAATGATAGCCATTAACATATGGTTTATGGATGCACTCGATTAGTTTTAAATATCTGCCTTATTTGTCAGGGTCGGTAGTTCTTCAACGAACCTTAGTCAAGTATCAACAACTATCCCATAAACCCCACGACCCGGCATATTTGCACCTGTGGTATATTATAGCATCATGCAATGGCTGAGCCAAGATTCTGCTTCGAAGGAAGAGATGATATTTTCTGAAAAAAATTTAATCTTTGTATTTAAATAGATTTTAGTGTTCTAGTATTATACCCCATATAATTCGATGATGTTGGCCCAACGTATCAATAATAATGTAAATTGTTACACTTTTTCGTTTGTAATTGAAGCACACATGCACATACTTCTTGTCTATAAGAGTAAACCAAACCAAGCCTTATGTCCCAATCAATTGGGCCGGCTACATGAATCCTTTTTTTTCCTGTTAGAATTCATGTCATAAGGATCTCACAGCTACCTAATGCATAACCCTCCTCTTTTATCTGGACTTGGAACCGGCTAGGAAAAAGATGTTTTAAGCATGTCCCAGGTGCAGTTACTCATTGTCTATAAGAGTAATCCACAAAATTCTGAGACATGATTTTAAATGATTTGAATTTAACTTAGATTAAACTAACGAATAAAAGATACTATTGTACAAATTCTTACATATAAAACATAAGAATTATACCTCAGTACTAATTTTTAAATTAATGGTGGGGCTGGGGGACCCTCCGGTCCCACTACAGTTCTGCTGCTGGCATCATGAGTCACCCATTGATTACTTGGAAGAGTGTGTATGCATTTGTGAAAATTTAGCTTGGCTCCAAACTTCGCTGTTAACTTCCTTCTTTTTTGTCAGTTCTTGATTTTAACCAGATTGACTTAGACACCTAAGTATTTTAATTTTTTGCTGTCAGTGAAGTCTTGACTGAAGGAAGTTATAGTGCTGCTTGCTTACAGTTCAATAGTTTGTGTTGTTGAATTGTGAATGGGTGTAGGCCGACTCATTGTATCTTCCTACCATAATTTTTCCAGGTCATGTTGGAATTTGTTGGTGTAAGAAACTTGCCAGAAAACCACAAGGGAAGTCTCTACGTCATATTTTCTAAATCACAGCCTGATACAATCTGCAATGGCACGAGGAGACTTAGTATTTTATCCGAGTCTGGGGAGAAACAGGTTGCTTCTTTCAGTTGTCAGTCTAATGGATATCTGCTGTTTGAACTTGTCTCCCACTCTCCTTCCAACTTGAAAATATCAAGCCCAGATAAAACTTTGGGTTCCACTGTTTTCTCTCTGGAGGATTTCCTGAACCCTGTTTCCTCCCTCTCCATGGAGAAGTGGCTGGAGTTGACGCCGAGTTCTTGCACAGTGGACTCAAAGCCAATCAGTCTAAGGGTTGCTCTCTCATTTTCCATTCCATTCCCAGCACCACATGTGCTTCACATGGTTCGTTCTTTCAAGTTCTCAAAGTGGTCTTCTTTTTGTCCACTTCCTGGAATGTTGCAATTCACTAAGACTTGGACGCGTGTTATTGATGAAAGTGGCAATGAGGTCATCACCCTCCAGATGAGGTATGTCCCTTTTAGTCACTTCAGCATGCAAATGAGTTGGCTTGCATTTTGGTTTGGATGGTTTAAACTGATTTCTTAGTTAGATCTGTATTTTCGTAGAGTATCACTTGTATCATCATGGAAAGGTGTCTTGGTACAGAGAAAACTTGTGGATTGTAGTTTTGAAATGTTTTCTCCTTTAGTGATCTGTGTAGAATTTATCTTAATCCTCACACCTCTTTAACAATACAGGACTTGGAATTTGTTGAGCATGGTATATGGCATCAGAACAAACGAAGTTTTTTGCTTTAGAAACCTCCTGTCAATTACAATATGTTCACCAGTTCACGATATTTCAGATTCATCTCTCGTGCAGGAGTTTATCTACAGTAACAAGAAATTACTAGGTTCTGTTGGCTTCATATTTTAGACGAGTTTGCTCCTTGGCCCTTGCTATTGTATTGAGAAGACTCGATTTTAATATAAATACACAAATGATTTGTGTAATTACTATTTCCGAGGGTAGCTGACCCCAATTAATTTGGACCCAAGGCTTGGTTTGGTTTCCTATTTCTGAGGATAAAATTCTCGCTGTCTTTGTTAATCCAATAAAATGATCCATTAATCACTGGATAAATCCAAACTTTGGAGAGGTCCCTCGTGTTTATTACATTATCTTTCATTTGAGCAGCATTTAGCAGCTCAACGTAGTGGCTTATACCTTTCGTCACTCCATTCATTTTCTAACCCTGTGAATAACGAACATTACAACAACGAGATTACATGGATGAACTTTTCAATGGTGGAATTTACCAAATATCCTGTCCCTTACTACAAGTACTGAGTATCTTGTGCGTATTAGGATACCTATATACTTGGAATTTTTTTCCTCTGGTTATAACGCAATTATATGTAGGTTATGGTAAGTTACAATGATTTGCATTTAACTGTAAGAACATAGCAAAGTTGATGTTGAAGATATATCTTCCCTACATAAAGTAGCATAAAGTACTCACTGGTAAGAAGGAAATCAGAGTATACTGCTGATATTCGAAGTTTTTGTGGAAGGAGCAGGAACAACTCTAAATCTAAATTGAAGAAAGAGGTGATTGGCATTGGAAAATATGGTGAAGTACATACTCTTGCCGAATTTGTTGGGGCAGAATGGTCTTTGATAGATTCTTCCCCATGGTCTCTTGACCTCCAGAAAAGACCCGATAAAGATGGTGACCTTTTTGCACTCACAGGCCTTCATATGGTAAGAAATTTACTTTCCAGTTGATTCATTTTCAGTCCATATTACATCAGATAATGCACTTGTTTTTTTGGTTTTGCTATCTGGTTTTCATATTTGACACTTGCTGCTAACTGAAGGGGAAATCTTTATCAAATGTATTCCCAAACACTTGGTTTTCTGCATATAAGATGCTGTGGCAGAAGTTTGAACTTATGACTTTTAGTGTTTTCGGCTTCTCCTGCCAGTTGTTGTGTTGTTTTTGTTTTATCCTCTTCCTGAGCACAGGTCCTAAACCTTTTTGTTTTTGCATCATTACAAGTCATCTATGTTGAGACTCCATCTATTGTGTACCCAGGATCACACCAGTGGTACTGGATTGTTTTCTTTATTCCTCTATCTAAGATGACTGCTAATAGAGATCATGCATTCGCATAGTACAAGTCATATCAGTGACTTAGAAATGCATACACTTGAAAAACAAGAAAGAAAAGATGATGAGGGGTTAAAGAGGCAAGAGATGCCTGCAAATTTGTCACACACAACATGTTTTAGTGCAGACCTGGGTAGCTTTATAACAGTATTTTTCCAACTACTAAACAAGTATGACTTGTATGAATTCTTGATACAGGTAAAACTGTTCCCTGGTAGAAAGCTGGAATATGAACCCAAGCAATGTGAGAAGCGTAGAAGTGAACGCGACTTCGTGACCTTAGTAGAATTCTCAGCAGAAGATCCATATGGCAGGGCAATCACATTGTTTGACTTCAAATCTGGGATTTTCAAGGTTCATTTTTCGTTCTTCACTCAAGTCCTTTGGACAGATGAAGATTTTATTTTGCCCATGAAGGCACATTTGGTTTTTGTTTTGGTGTGAATAGCTCAAAATTTAGACAAAATAGTAAGCATATGGATTACAACATTAAGATTGAAGCTTTAGCATGATGGATTTGATATCATTATTTAATATGGAAAATTCAAAAATCCACCTAATGGGCTGATTATAAGGCTTAAAAAGTGTATAAGAATGTGTGAAAAGTGTATAGAAATGAGTAAAAGTGTATGAGAAAGTAAAAAAAAGTACATTGGAAGATGTGTTTTTTTTGTTTTTTTGTTGTCTTATTGTCAGCCCACTGGGCTGACAATAGAAAAACCCATTTAATATATAGTTGATTTAACGTACTGCATGTTAAAGATTCTAGTTATGCAAAGATGCCATGAAATGCAAGTATCTCTAATCCATTTACCACTCTGGTTTCACAGCCACCTATAGCTTCTTTTTTATGGCTAATGAAGTCTTCTTGTCCTAACTGGCCAGGTCTGCCTTTTTTCTTTTTTTTTTTAACAGGTAAAAGAACAATGGATGGTATTGCCTGGAATCATATTGGCATTCATCCTTTCAGACACATTGAGAGAAAAGGGATATAAAGGTCTAGAAAATTGTGAATTTGGAAACAAATTGATCGCAAAAAAGGACGTGGCCTTGAATGTGGAGACGGCTAACAGAAAGAGAGTGACACCAGAAAAAGCCACATCTACTACCGAAGGGCGTGATAGCGAATGTAAAAATGCATTACTGAGCGGAGTTGGAACTGCACTGAAAAGCGCTGGGTGTGGTGGTGGTGGTTGTGGAGGTGGATGTGGAAATATGGTGAAGAGCGGCGGATGTGGTAGTGGTTGTGGCGGCAAATGTGGAAACATGGTTAACAGTGCTGGCTGTGGCAGTGGTTGTGGAGGTGGTTGTGGAAATACGGTGAACAACAGTGGCTGTGAGGGTGGTAAATGTGGAAAAATGGTGGACAGTGGCGGCGGGTGTGGCGGTGGTTGTGGAAGCGGATGTGGAAACATGGTGAAGAGTGGTGGCTGCGGTAGTGGCTGTGGCGGAAATTGCGGGAACAAGGTGAATAGTGGTGGATGCGGTAGTGGCTGTGGCGGTAAAGCATCTGGAAACAGTACTGCCAATCGCTCTGGAAACCCAAATTAAGTGCATATCCAAGCAAATAAAACTGTGTTGGTTTCCTTGTTTTCTCTTTCAGGAAATCGGTCCCGAAAGTATTTTCTTTCTGTTGAAGCTTTCTGCTTCCAACTTCGTTGACGCCAAAAGCCTTATACCGTCGTATATAGAGTCATGTTCTTCAATAAAGCAATTTGATGGCCAATTCTCAGGTTGTCTGTTGTTTCAAATCCATCAACAAGAGTTTGTTCAGCTGTTCAGTGTTTGTAAGAGTACTAAAGACAATTCTACTATATGTTACTGCACTACTTTTATGTTCATATTTGACTTTTGCAACGGATGGAGGAGAGTAGAACGGCAAGCTGCAGCTCTTTACAATAAGACTCGCTAACAGATTTCAAATGTGATTACAAGTCTTGATTATATTAAACGACAACATATGTCGCATGTAATCAAGGACGGACAGAGGGGCGAATGAGTTCGGGTGACCACCCTGTCATGCTTAATATTTTAATTAAAATCATTAGTAGTTTTACCATTCCAAAAATGGTACTAAATAAATAAATAAAACATTAAGTAACCTTAAAAGCTAACTTTTTTGTCAATGGTAAAACTAAAAACTAAAACCAAAACCAACCCACATATAGACTAGTTGCAGTTACCGACCTCTAAAACAAATCAGTTGCTATATCACAACCTCGAGCACGGCATGACGACCGGACCAAATCCTCCATGCATTCCGTCCAATTAAGCTCTCTTCTTCGGGATACATCACCAAGTTTCAACCCCCTTTTCCCTCCTCCTCCCGGCCCCGGCTCCAGGGACAGAGTCAAGAATTTCATTAGGAAAGGGGAAAAAAATTTTCCAAAATACTTTGCAAGGGCGAGCGAGCCTACATAATTCATAGAATTTTTTTTTACATATAATACTAGAATTTTTTTTCTTGCAGGCGCAACTGCCCCTAATGGCCCCCGGCTCCATCCTTGCCCCCTCTCTCTCTCTCTCTCTCCCCCTAGTATAAAATGTGAAAACAACGTAAAAGTGAACACTTTGAAACAAATGTGACCCCCTTTTGCATTTAGGGTTAATTCAGGTTGCATTCAAACCGTTAACCTTACCAAGATTAAATTCTAGTATTCAAGCAAATCTTACAGATGCTAGATGTAACGATTGGAAATCTTCTCTTATGAGAATTGTTCAGACCAGTTTATGTCATGGACCAGTATATTTTAATATTTGTCCGAATCTTGCTCTATCATTGGTTGATAGAAATTTATTTGAAGCTGTATCTCTACATATTCAGACGCAAGGCTATAATTTCTTGCCTAGATTAGAAACAGTTGTTGTTATCTATCGTATCCATTACAAGGTTATAAACACTATGAGCTCGTTTGGATGGCGTATTAGTTTGAGAGGGATTAAATAGTAAGGGTGGATAAAATAGTATGGGTGATTAAATAAGAAGAGTGGACCCATATTGATCTGACAGTTAAGAAGGGAGGATTAAATAGTACATGCTTTGGATGAGAGATAAAAAAGGAGGGATAAGAAGGGTGGATGATGCAAAATCATGTCAAAAGATAAATTTGCCCTTTCATATGCCCGTATTAGATTATTAATTAAATCAATTATATAATTTCAAACATAATTAATTTGTTATACTTAACAAAAATTAAGCTAAAATAAGTCCTTCTAATAATTGTTTATATAAATTAAACTCATTAAATATTCAAAAACATATAATTTTTAATTTTTTTTTGTGGTAAAAAAATGTGTAATACAAATACTCATAAACTAATTGCATATTTTTTGTTTAACAACTTATTCTAAATCCACAAAAAGTTACCAGGAGAACGGTTTAACAATTTAACAATATTTATTCCGATAATTATAATTCAGTCCAAAAATTTTATTTCGCTCTAAGGACAAGTTTTCCATTTGATAAAATGGGAATCCCATAAAATTATGGGGATTCTCATTTTATCAAATGGAAACTCAGCTGAAGTAATATTTGGTAGGCCAGAAGAAATGCTGGAGCAGAATGTAGGAAGTAACGGGTGTGGACCAGAAGATCAACACTCCCGCATTCCAGAGATGGCTCATGAATTAGCTGTGGAGACTGATGGGGGAAGTAATGAGGTAAACTCAAATGCTATACATGGATTAGACTCGTTGGTGGGTTTGGAATTGTTGGTGGTGGAGTCAACTGTCCAATACTTCCAAGGCCAAGACAGAGGGGAACAAAGAAATAGGATAAGAAGTAAAGCGTTTGGGGTTTGTATGAGCTCTGGAGGAAGTGACCCTATTCAAACCTCAATTCTTTCGGGCAAGGCAAATTGGGATCATGAATTTCAATCAGAAAATGGCGATGATTTCCAATCCTTAGATCTTATTTCATTGACCCTCTAATAAATTATGTGGATCTCAAGCGCCAAAAGAAGAAAAGACGGGCCAAACAAGGGGGACGAAGGAAATTGATTTCCTTATGGAGGCATAATCCTTTTGAAAGCAACTCTTTTTTCCAAGTCGTATAGCTTGGATAAAAAAGAGAATTATCCAAGGAGGTTAACGTAGGATTCGAGGAAAATAAGGCGATCTGATAAGTCTCTTCTTAGCCTTGGATCTCTTTCTTTGGAGGAAATCCGACACTCTGAGTCTGGGCCCATGCAAATGAATCAAGAGGAAGTTAGCAACATAGAGAAAAGGATAGAGGAAGATTATATAGCATTAATGACCACCGGGAGAACTCTTGAAGTAAATGTTTGTCCAGAGGATGAAATAATCTTAAAGGAAATTATCAAAGATGATTTCAAAGCATACTCTCAAATGGGTAAGAAATGGAAGGAAATCTATTGAGAGAAGGGCGCCTTGTCTAAAAGGACATACTTAAGGAGTTGAAGCATATTTAGTCCATTGAAACTGTTTTCAACACCAGAGATCCTTTACTGCCCCAACCTTTCAAAAATACCCTCAAACGCAGAAAATGGAGTGCTACTTGTCGACGAAGAAATCAAGGCCAACAACTCGCCGTCGAAACCCACCGTACTCGATTCTGATTTTGTAGTCATCATCCTTACTCCTGGACTCGTCGGATCTGAAGAAGATAATCATTAATTCTCTTTCGAAGCACGCCGAGATCCGCAGCCGAAGCTAAGAACTGAAGCTCCGCTGCATATTCAGTATTGTTTAACCCCTATTCCGTTCAAACTTGCGGCCGTTCTCAGTTTATCTAAATTAAATGCCCCTCGAGATTTTTTGGCGATTGGGCCAAATCTGAGTAGTGCGGTTAGTTCGAAGTTTTCATTGTGTCCACCGGTGCCTGGAAATTTTTTATGCTCAACTCACGTGAGTTACGCGAGAGAGAGAGAGAGAGAGAGAGAGAGAGAGAGAGAGAGAGAGAGAGAGAGAGAGGGGAAGGGAAAAAAGGAAAAAAGAAGAGAAGAATTCAGCTTTTCAGTGTCCCCATGACATGACATTTGTCATTTGTAAATACAGATTGTTGGTCTATCTAGTGTTCTTATGAGGTAAATTTGGGTCTATTTGGAACAAGTAGAAGGTAAAGTGAGAAAATAAAATCAGAGGAAAATGAAAGAAAAGTGGTAGGTAAATTTTACTATTTACAATACTTAGATTATTTATTTTTTTCTCTTTCTTTCTCTCAAAACCAAACAAGATGAAGGAATTTTCCTTTCTTTTCTCTCACTTTCCTCAAGTTCCAAACATAACTAACCAATTTTGGAGTAATATGACACTATAAAGAACAATAAATTTGAAACGGTAGCACCAAAAATTCACATATTGAGATTGGCAGGAATTATCTTTGGCGTCACATGAGATAACATTATCTCAGCTTAAATAATTTATGTACCTACAAAAATAAAGTAAGAGATAATAGTATCTCAGCTGAAACAGTTTTTGTATCTAAAAAATAAAATTAGAGAAAACGATATCTCATCTTGTATAGTCTTAGTATATTCAAAAATAGAGCATGAGATAACGGTATCTCGGTTAAAACAATTTTTGTATGTACAAGAAAAAAAATCGCATGTCATACCAAAAGGGGAGGCCAAGAACAAAATAAAACATGAGATAAAAGTATCTTAGCTAAAATAATTTCCGTATCTACAAAACAAAGTTACAAGAAAATAATATCTCAACTAAATAGTTTTCGTATCTACAAAAACAAAGTTAAGAGATAATAATATATCATCTCATACATAAAGCATGAGATAATATCTCAGTTGAAAAGTAATGCATGAGATTACGGTATTTCAGCTAAACAATCTCCATATCTAAAAACTAAAGTTAAGCATTATCTCAGCTTAAAAGTCTCCATATATTCAAAAATAACTCAAGAGATAATGCTATTTCCACCAGAAATATTCAACAAAATCGGACGGGCAGTCTAGTAAGTTTGATTTATTTCAGCTATTCACAAAAACTTTGAAAAAAATTGTATTGAAGTTCTTTTTGCTTAATGCTGAGAATCCATAACTAATGTCTCTGTTTCTACAAAAACAAATCATGAGATAACAATATCTCAATTTAAAAATGTACAGTCTCATTGTACAAAAATAAAGTAAGAGATGACACTACCTCAATTGAAACAATATATATTTCTATAAAAACAAAGCATGAGATAATGGTATCTCAACTAAAACAAAGCATGAGATAACAATATCTCAGATAAAATGCATAGCCTCTGTGTACAAAAAATAAAGTAATCGATAACACTATTTCGATTGAAATTGTCTAAACTTGCTACAACAATACATTGACCAAAGAATAATCATGATAGCTCTTAGAGCACCCCAATTGTTAATCTAAACTTTAAAGATGAAACTACCACTTCCAATTTCAACGAAAAAGAAGTTTTACATTAAAATGGCTCCCCTTGTTGATTGACCCAGCGAGCTAGGATATTCTTGAATGGCGGAACACCCCTTGTTAATCTAAATGGTGGCTTCTCTGAAAGAAGCAGGTGATGGTGGGGAACACCCCTTCTTGTATATCCATACAAGACCCAAGTAGGAAGGTCGAGGTCCTACGAAGTCATTAGCAGTTGCGCTAGTGCTTCTGTTTTTCATCACACAAAAAGGAAAATTGTTAGAGCCAATTGCACGCCATTGTTGTTCTCGCATCCTCGGAGCCTCCGATTGTGGCGGCTAAGATCCGATGCCTTTGAGTAAAAAACGACGCCTTCAAGACGCCAAAGTCGCCAATCTATTCTCTGCCCATTGTGAGGTTGGTGTTGATAGGGGTTGAATTGCATGAGAGAGAGAGAGAGGGAGAGAGGTGGAGAATTGCAGAAAGCCGAAGGTAGTCGACAAAGAAAAAAGAACAAGCGGGGTAATTTTGTCCAGCAAAGGACCTTAGACAGTAAAATTCGTAAACTAATAGATTCCTAACCTTATAAAAAGCTAGTGTGGGCTAAATGGCCCACTAGACCCTAAATGTGGACTCTAGACTAATTAACCGTTGAGGGAAAAGGATCCTTTTGAATATTGATGGTGGGATGCGACAATGTATTGGCGTGGCAAGGGTTGAAGTCAGGTTTTGGATGTCATCGTCCGTTGGAAGCGGCGTGTTTTGAGCTGGCGTGAGCTGGCTTAGAAGGACTGATCTTCGTGTGGCTCTTGAGGCAATTGTTTTGGTTTTGGCTCCTTTGGGTGTTTTCGTTTTCGGATGCTATTTTGGAGTCTTTTGTTTTGGATGTTTCCTTTTCTTTCTTTTTCTTTCATTCAAACTCTGTTGGATGTTCCCTCCCCCTCCTCGATGTACCCTTATCAAGTTTCTTTTATAAAATTTCTTATTCCGATAAAAAAAAAAAAAAAGTACTGACATTTGATATTCATTTCTTTGGCTGTTAACAAATATTTGATCTAAACAATGCCACACTGAATAAAAATTCCCTCTTTTATTAATAGTACTCCACTTCAATTCATTGTAAGCAACGAAAAAAGGCAGAGGTCTCATTTTTGTTCCATTAACCCTCTTCTCCGGTCCAACTGCGACGGCAGTTTTTGATTAACGGCGATGGCTACAGATCATCCGCCATTTTTTGCGGTGAGGTGAGTGCCGGAGCCAACTGGCTTGTAAAGGGGAAGGAGGATCTTCGAAGGGGCTAGGGTAGGGAGGTAATTTTGGCTGGACTAAACCCCCTGCTTTTATTTAGTCCCACTTGAAAGGTAATAAGCCCAAGAATATTGTGGTCGAGAGTAATCTGTTGACTACTAATGTAGCAGTACCAATCCTAGTCTCGAAAGGTTGTTCATAGAGGGTTTTTTATTTTTTTATTTTTATGGAGTATACACCCAACTCTCCAATTAGAAAACTTATTACCAATGAGTTTGTGTCTCCCTAAAACAAAGAATTTATCCATTGGTACTTTGCCAAATTTGACAAAGCAGAACTTAGAGTTTATAAAAGATCAATTTTATAAAGATCTTGAACGTCGTCATACTGTACTACCTTTTAAAATGATTTATCCATTGGTATCAAAATCATTATCACATAGCTATTATTTAGGATTATCAGAAAACTTGGACAAAAATTGACGGTACGACTGTTAAATTGGTTCATCCTCCTTCCGATCCCTTAAAAATTAAGAAATCTCAGAATATTTTAGAAGCTACTCCCTTTGTCCCTTTTTAAGTGTGTTACTTCGTAAATCCAACTTATAAAAAACATCATCATTACACATTTCACATAAACTTTTTCCTCTACTTTTACACTTTTGCATACCTCTATTTTTAAAAATTATCCTCCACTTTTACCCATTAACTCTTACCCACTAACTTTTTAAAAGGGCAAAATAATAATTGTATAAACTTTTACCCATTAACTTTTCAAGCCACACTTATTAAGGGATAACCAAAAATGAAAATGTTTACACTAAAAAAGGGACGGAGCTAGGGAGTACTACTTCTGAGGATCTGGGTACATCATCCCAAACTTCTAGTGTCGAATGTGGTCATATCATTAAGCAGCATAATATTACCAATTTGTATCTTCAGACTATTGGTAATCACTTAACTAGAATTGAGAATGATATTCAAACAATCATTAAAATCAGAAAACCATAACACAAATTTTTACACACAACGTACTCCACCTTGTGCATGTGAAACCTATTTTGGAGTCCTACGTACACAAATGACCAAAACTGTTAAAACATGTTTTTAAGAGTTGTCGTAGAAAAACAACTCATTTCGATCGAATATCGGTAAGAGCTTGATCGATATATATCATTGAATTTGATAGGATAAAAAACTGAATTAATCGATACCGATATTAAACATAAACATCTCACATCAAAGATCATAAAGAGATACACACGTGAACATTATTGAGTTTTAGAGAACCCAAATTAACCAAATAATATTCAATAAAACGAGTATTTGTAGCTGTTACAAACAATTGTTTGCATCGAAAATATCGGCTAATCAAGGTTATCGAAATCTAAACATCAGGAAATTATATTGAAATAAAAGACCACAGGGTACACCATGCACAACAAGAAGATCAGTTGAGACAGAAGCAAACGCCAATGCAGTGAACTATCTGGTACACGCAACACATTGTCTTGAGACTGCAAAACAAAACATGAACAATCCAACCAATTAAGAGAGAGAGAGAGAGAGAGAGAGAGAGAGGAATTCACGTTCAATCAGCCTAACGTTCATGAGTAGTTATTGGTCCAAAGTGTTGGCAAAACCGTTCATATCCCAGCAGCCATGATATAGCTCTATCAACAGTTCGCGATTTGAACAACAAAAGAGACGCACACAAATGCGATTTTTTCAAATCTCTGAGATCGATTTTGTCTTCCACAAAATGTGAAGTATTGATATTGTTGGGATTTTTTTGCCCATGTGTTACTTCAAATGAAAAAGAAAATTAAAAGAGAAAAATGAAGAGGCAGAGAAATGGACGTGTGAAAAAAGAAAATGGTTTTTATAGCTTGGTGGCTGTTTCTCGGCCAATACAATGCTATAATGGTGCATTGGGCAAATGGGTTTGTTGCTCTCGGGAAGTGATGCTTGGGCAGACAAATGAAAAAGAGGAGTTAATGAAATGGCTAGCATGTGGCATTAAAAGAGCAACCGGAAGCTTCACATCATTTGAAGAGTTTTTTGACAGTGCCTATATATTGTAGCAAGTCGTTTGTGCAGAATGAGATGAGAAAAGTGGACAATTTTTGAGAGCAACGGAGAAGGGCACAAGGGAGGGCAGCCCGTGGGGGTTTGCTGTGCGCTCCGGTTGTGAGTTTGAGATGAGAAAATAGTGAAGGAAAAATAGAGTGTGGAGGTGAGTGAAAAACTATGTATAGAGCCATGTGTTAGGTGCTCTTTGGGTGGTTTTTTTACGTCACACTGTATCTCTATTTTTCCAAATATAGTGAAGATATCTCTCTCCCGTGGATGTACCAAATTTTGGGGAACCACGTAAAATATTGTGTGTTCTTTTGTGTTGTGCTTAATTGTTCATCATTTTTTTTGTTTTGCGCTTCGTTGCGGTGGGATTGGGGTGCTGAAATCCCCAACAGATATAGCTAGCTATTGATGTCTGACTAGCTATTTTTTGTAGGAACATAATTCTTTATTATGAAGCTTAAGATATGAACGCTTTCGCGATCACCATTGTGTGCCCGGAATGGGTCCCAGAACCGTCCAATGGTTGATCAAGCTGAAGAATTGGCTAACTAGATGATAGCTTGGTCCGAGGAATTACCAGGGCACACAGCAGCTACCCGAATCACTAGCATTTTGTGGCTGAGGAGCTTCCTTTGTCGGAGGTGCAACTTCCGGAGGTGCCACTGTTGAGAGAGAGAGAGAGAGAGAGAGAGAGAGAGAGAGAGAGAAAACAAAAGGGAAAATAAACAGAGAGAGGATTATGCCTCATATAGTCTAACACACAAACCCACATAACTTTAATTTAATAGGTGTGTTTGGAACGTATGGAAAGAATGAGAAAGGAAGAAAAAACAATGAAAAGGAAAATTAAACATACTCTTTCTTTTTCTCTACAAACTGAACATTCTTTTCTATTTATTTTCTCAAGTTCCAAACACACCCAAATGGGAAAAAGAAAAAAAAAAGATGCAGCAAAAAAGAAGGATGGATAAAAGAGAGAAGGTAATCATCCAATTTCAAGAGTTGTAGAAGAATTTTAAGTGAATAAAAATTTGAAGACTTATCTACTATTTTAGTCCCTACAAAATACACCAAGTTTCAATTTCGTCCTTACAAAAACAGTAATTCCTCTCGTCGATAAGTATGGGCCGAATTAGAAAAAGGATTTTCCAAAGATGAAAGAATACCAAATAGCTATTTTTTTGGCTATAAAGTGTCGTCTGTGGCCCAATGGGTGTTTTCATCTTTCCAGCCTTGGTTGGAGTTCTCTCTTTTCTCCGTCCAACTTGATGTATCCATTGTCAAGTTTTCTTCAATAAATTTTTATTGCCTTTTCAAAAAAAAAAAAAAAAAGTGTCGCCTTATATGAACTTTTTTTAACTTCGGCCCATATTTTATATTTTTTGATTCCTCTCGTCAATAAGAATGATTAATATTCAAAAAAGAAATTACCCAAATTTCATAAAATTTATGCCTAATGAATTTGTTCCCGTATTATAAAATATTCGGCATTTTTTTTGGAGATTAATCATTTTTTTTTTTGGTATTTTAAGCTTTTTTTCCCGGTATTTTATGCATTTTCTGCTTGCCAAGTAAGCATTTTCCATCACTAATTTGATGGAAGGGAGAAATTGAAACTTGTCTGAAACTATAAAGATGAAATTGACACAAAATATTTTGTAATGACGGAATTGAAAGTTGGTGTATTTTGTAGGTACTACAATAGTAGATAAGCCAAGTTTGAACTAATTTGGAACCCATGCAACATACGAGTGAAAACCCCAAAACAAGCTAGGACTCTAAAATTGTTTGTGAAAAAACATGAAAAGGCAAAAAAGAGGCTGCACAGAGTGTACCTTTAGGTTGAGGAGCGTCGTAGGAAGGAGTATACTTTGGGTCAGCCATCTATGCTAGCCAAATTAGAGGGGAGAAAGAGAGAGAGAGAGAGAGAAAGAGTGGGAGAAGTTTTTTATTTTGGGGGTAAGTGAAGAGGGGGAATTGTTGTTTATTCAAACTACAACCATGCATATATATATATATATATATATATATATATATATATAGGCCCGATCTAGTTCGGGAGTCCCGGATCCGGAACTCCACCTTCCCAATATTTTTTTGACGATCCAAGCCGTCCAATGTGTTCAAAAGGTGTTTTCAAAGGTCCACGTGAGAAATCTTCAAAAAAAATACCGGGAAGGGCTTGATCTAAGCAGTTTTTTGCAAAACTGTAAATGTACAGTTTTTGACAAAAATTGCTTGGATCAAGTTCTTCCGGTATTTTTTTTGAAGATTTCTGGACTTTGGAAAACACATTTTGAACACATTGGACGACTCGGATTTCCCAAAAATAATTTTTAAAAGCATCAAAACAGCGAAAAACCGTTCAATCCGGGATCCTTGATAGGATAATTCGTATATATATGTGTGTGTGTGGGGAATTCCCCCTTCTTTTTTTGTGCATCAGCAAATTAGATGGCCATTTTAGTGAGGAGGCCGTACTATAGGTTTTTACCTCATAATTAGGACATTAACTTTTTTTGTACAAGAGTCAGGAGGGAATTAACGCCTGTGATCGTCGTTGAACAACTTGCTTGTAAGTCGATGGCGGCTAATACAGATTAGGCAAGCCCGTCACGCGGAATTCAACTGGAAAAATCATTAGACAAAAAAGGCCTGCGACGTTGACGCGCTGGAACGACTTTGAACAATTCGCCTGTGTTCGACTTGGAACCACGCCCAAAACAAAGAAGCCTTTTCCGCTGCAACTTGATGTGAGAAGTTCGCGTGGAAAGATTCACATATTGACAATTTCATTCCATAGTATTTACAACTTGGGCTTTGACCTCGTAAAAAAAATTCATTAATTAACAAGCCAATTATCCATAGTCTTGAGGTATAATGTGTTGCGGATAAGGGTGTAGGGCATCATGTGGCGAAGCCCAAGACCATGGATAAACGGTCGAAAATCGAACTCCAAATTGGACAATGTTCATGAGAATTAAATGTTTCTATAATGCAAGTTGGGTGATAACCAAGTTGGTAGACACTATATATCCCATATGAAAGACCGAAGAATCTCATTAACAACTACTTAGTATCTATTAAGAAATCATGCTTACATACGTGAAAGAATATGCAACATACTTTGGCTTTGTTTGGATGCCGGATTTGCTAACCGGATTTGCAAAACATCCGGATTTATCTTAATCCTCACACCTCTTTAACAACACAGGCTTGGAATTTGTTGAGCATGGTATATAGCATCAGAGCAAACAAAGTTTTTTTGCTTTAGAAACCTCCTGTCAATTACAATATGCTCACCAGTTCACGATATTTAAGATTCGTCTCTCGCGTAGGAGTTTATCTACAGTAACAATAAATTACAAGGTTCTGTTGGCTTCATATTTTAGACGAGTTTGCTCCTTGGCCCTTGCTATTAAATTGAGAAGACTCGATTTTAATATAAATACACAAATGATTTGTGTAATTACTATTTCTGAGCGTAGCTGACCCCAATTAATTTTAGGCTTGTTTTGGTTTCCTATTTCAGAGGATAAAATTCTCACTGTATTTGTTAATCCAATAAAATGATCCATTAATCACTGGATAAATCCAAACTTTAGAGAGGTCCCTCGTGTATATTACATTATCTTTCATTTGAGCAGCATTTGGCAGCTCAACGTAGTGGCTTATACAGAACCGGCTCTGGGCTAAAGCCCGTAAAGCAACCGCTTTAGGCCCCCAAATTTTGTCTAATTTTGGGGGCCCCCAATAATATAGGTCCATATAGTTATTAGGTATATATAAAAAATTAAGTTTAATTTGTCTAATAATTTGAGGGCCTAATTTAAAATAAGACCCAAGTGAAAGGGCCCAAATGAAATATGATTTGGCACCTATTTCATTGTTTTGAAAAATTAAGGGTCCTAAGTGTCAATAAAGGAGTTAAACATCATTGAGTTAAGATCATGAGCACAACGATGTTTTAAAACCCGGACCGGTGAGCGAACCGGAAAAGGGACCGGGCGGATGGGTCACCGGTCGAACCGGAATCGACCTGTGATGTCATAATTATGTTAAATAATATATTATACATATATAATTTAATAGAATAAGCATTTAAAAAAGTGAACTTTGATAGCTCAAGTATTTTCTAGTCAATTCTCCCTCAATCCCACATCGGTGGGACAAAGAATCAATCTTTATTTTTCCTTCTATAAAAGGTGGTTACCTTCACTCCTGTATTCAATCCCACATCGGTGGGACAAAGAGTACATCTCTTGCTTTTCCTTCTATAAAAGGAAGAGAAGCCTTTAATCTTCGCTTGGCATCAGCAAAAGGCGTGTGAGCTGGCAACGGCTCACTGCTAAGATAAGTTTCTGCGATGTGTGTAAGCATTGGTCATAAATGGGTGCAAATTTCAGTTCAAAATTTTCCGGTCCGAGTTGATAGACCCAGCTGCAGTTCGAACAAGTTGTCAGTTCGACTGTATGGCTTGAACGATTTTCATATTTTAGACCGGTTTTTCGAAAGAAGCGATTTTTGAATGAAACCGAACTGAAGGTCCGGTTGACGAAAAAAAAGCGCAACAATCAGTGAAGATTCGTGATTTCTTTATGGGTAATTTTTTTTTCCTGTTTCTTGTTTGGAGAGATTTTCTTATTTTCTCTAATGGATAATTGTTTTCCGAATGCGTGGATTGCTTACAGAATACTGCTAACTATTCCGGTTATAGTTGCCTCTGGGGAAAGAAGTTTTTCGAAATTCAAGTTGATCAAAACCTATCTTAGGAAAACGCGAGAAGAGTAATATTTAAATAATAGTTTTTAATGTATTGTAATGGCTATCGATTCTAGGTACTTGTGGTCTCAAATTATTGTATTGTCTTCCGTGTGAATATTTTTTCTTTCTCTTATATGCAAAAAAAGATTGAGGGCCCATTTTTTTTCCTTTAAAAAGTTCGCTTTAAGCCTCAAAAACTCAGAGCCTGCCCTGGGCTTATACTTTTCATCACTCCATTCATTTTCTAACCCTCTGAATGATGAACATTGCAACAACGAGATTGCATGGATGAACTTTTCAATGGTGGAATTTACCAAATGTCTTGTCCCTTAGTACAAGTACCAAGTATCCTGTGCGTATTAGGATACCTATATACTTGGAAAAAAATCTCTCTTGTTATAACGCAATTATATGTAGGTTATGGTAAGGTACAATGATTTGCATTTAACTGTATGAACATAGCAAAGTTGATGTTGAAGTTATATCTTCCCTACAGTGAGGAAGTTAGTTGTCATCTCTTGCTATTTTTGTTGTTAAGTAGCATAAAGTACTCACTGGTAAGACGGAAATCAGAAGGAAATCACTGTGGAAGAAGCAGGAACAACTCTAAATCTAAATTGAAGAAAGAGGTGATTGGCATTGGAAAATATGGTGAAGTACGTACTCTAGCCGAATTTGTTGGGGCAGAATGGTCTTTGATAGATTCTTCCCCACGGTCTCTTGACCTCCAGAAAAGACCCGATAAAGATGGTGACCTTTTAGCGCTCACAGGCCTTCGTATGGTAAGATATTTACTTTCAAGGTGATTTATTTTCAGTTCATATTACATCAGATAATGTAATTGTTTTTTTGGTTTTGCTATCTTGTTTTCATATTTGACACTTGCTGCTAACTGAAGGGGAAATCTTTATCAAATGTATTCCCAAACACTTGGTTTTCTGCATATAAGATGCTGTGCGACTGTGTTTTAGGCTTCTCCTGCCAATTGTTGTGTTGTTTGTTTTTTTATCCTCTTCCTGAGCACAGGTCCTAAACCTTTTTGTTTTTGCATCATTACAAGTCATCTATGTTGAGACTCCATCTAGTGTGTACCCAGGATCAAGCCAGTGGTACTGGATCGTTTTCTTTATTCTTCTATCTAAGATGACTGCTAATAGAGATCATGCATTCACATAGTACAAGTCATATCAGTGACTTGGAAATGCATACACTTGAAAAACAAGAAAGAAAAGATGACAAGGGGTTAAAGAGGCAAGAGCAAATTTGTCACACACAACATGTTTTAGTGCAGACCTGTGGTAGCTTTATAACAGTATTTTTCCAACTACTAAACAAGTATGACTTGTATGAATTCTTGATACTGGTAAAACTGTTCCCTGGTAGAAAGCTGGAATATGAACCCAAGCAATGTGAGAAGCATTACTGAACGGAGATGGAACTGCACTGAAAAGCGCTGGGTGTGGTGGTGGTGGTTGTGGAGGTGGATGTGGAAATATGGTGAAGAGCGGTGGATGTGGTAGTGGTTGTGGCGGCAAATGTGGAAACATGGTTAACAGTGCTGGCTGTGGCAGTGGTTGTGGAGGTAGTCGTGGAAATACGGTGAACAACAGTGGCTGTGAGGGTGGTAAATGTGGAAAAATGGTGGACAGTGGCGGCGGGTGTGGCAGTGGTTGTGGAAGCGGATGTGGAAACATGGTGAAGAGTGGTGGCTGCGGTAGTGGCTGTGGCGGAAATTGTGGGAACAAAGTGAATAGTGGTGGATGCAGTAGTGGCTGTGGCGGGGGTGGTTGTGGTGGTAAAGCATCTGGAAACAATACTGCCAATCGCTCTGGAAACCCAAATTAAGTGCATATCCAAGCAAATAAAACTGTACTGGTTTCCTTCTTGTTTTCTCTTTCAGGAAATCGGTCCCCAAAGTATTTTCTTTCTGTTTAAGCTTTCTGCTTCCAACTTCGTTGACGCCAAAAGCCTTATACCGTCGTATATAGAGTCCTGTTCTTGAATAAAGCAATTGTCTTGAATAAAGCAATTTGATGGCCAATTCTCAGGTTGTCTGTTGGTTCAAATCCATCAACAAGAGTTTGTTCAGCTGTTCAGTGTTTGTAAGAGTACTAAAGACAATTCTACTATATGTTACTACACTACTTTTATGTTCATATTTGACTTTTGCAACGGATGGAGGAGAGTAGAACGGCAAGCTGCAGCTCTTTACAATAAGACTCGCTAACAGATTTCAAATGTGATTACAAGTCTTGATTATATTAAACGACGACATATGTCGCATGTAATCAAGGACGGACAGAGGGGCGAATGAGTTCGGGTGACCACCCTGTCATGCTTAATATTTTAATTAAAATCACTAGTAGTTTTACCATTCCAAAAATGGTACTAAATAAATAAATAAATAAATAAAATATTAAGTAACCTTAAAAGCTAACTTTTTTGTCAATGGTAAAACTAAAAACCAAAACCAAAACCAAAACCAACCCAGGTATAGACTAGTACCAACCTCTTAAACAAAGCATTTGCTATATCACAACCTCGAGCACGGCATTACGACTGGACCAAGTCCTCCATGCAATCCGTCCAATTAAGCTCTCTTCTTCCGGATACATCACCAAGTTTCAACCCCCCTTTTCCCCCTCCTCCTCCGCCCCGGTTCCAGGGACAGAGTCAAGAATTTCATTAGGAAAGCCGAAATTTTTTTCCAAAATACTTTGCAAGGGCGAGCGAGCCTACATAATTCATAGAATTTTTTTTTACATTTCTCTTGCAGACGCAACTGCCCCTAATGGCCCCCGGCTCCATCCTTTTCTCTCTCTCTCTCTCTCTCTCTCTCTCTCTCTCTCTCTCTCTCTCTCTCTCTCTCTCTCTCTCTCTCTCTCTCTCTCTCTCTCTCTCTCAGTATAAAATGTGAAAACAACATAAAAGTGAACACTTTGAAACAAATGTGACCCCCTTCTGCATTTAGGGTTAATTCAGGTTGCATTCAAACCATTAACCTTACCATGATTAAATTCTAGTATTCAAGCAGATCTTACAGATGCTAGATGTAACGAATGGAAATCTTCCCTTATGGGAATTGTTCAGACCAATTTATGTCATGGACCAGTATATTTTAATATTTGTCCGAATCTTGCTCTATCATTGACTGATAGAAATTTATTTGAAGTTGTATCTCTACATATTCAGATGCAAGGCTATAATTTCTTGCCTAGATTAGAAACAATTGTTGTTATCTATCGTATCCATTACAAGGTTATAAACACTATGAGCTCGTTTGGATGGCATATTAGTTTGAGAGGGATTAAATAGTAAGGGCGGATAAAATAGTAGGGATGATTAAATAAGAAGAGTGGACCCATATTGATCTGACAGTTAAGAAGGGAGGATTAAATAGTACATGCTTTGGATGAGAGATAAAAAAGGAGGGATAAGAAGGGTGGATGATGTAAAATCATGTCAAAAGATAAATTTGCCCTTTCATATGCCCGTATTAGATTATTAATTAAATCAATTATATAATTTCAAACATAATTAATTTGTTATACTTAACAAAAATTAAGCTAAAATAAGTCCTTCTAATAATTTTTTATATAAATTAAACTCATTAAATATTCAAAAACATGTAATTTTTAATTTTTTTGTGGTAAAAAAATGTGTAATACAAATACTCATAAACTAATTGCATATTTTTTTGTTTAGAAACTTTTTCTAAATCCAAAAAAAGTTACAAGGAGAACGGTTTAACAATATAACAATATTTATTCAGATAATTATAATTCAGTCCAAAAAATTTCTTTCGCTCTAAGGACAAGTTTCCCATTTGATAAAATGGGAATCCCATAAAATTATGGGATTCTCATTTTATCAAATGGAAACTGAATTGAAGAAATATTTGGTAGGCCAGAAGAAATGCTAGAGCAGAATATAGGAAGTAACGGGTGTGGACAAGAAGATCAACACTCCCACATTCCAGAGATGGCTCATGAATTAGCTGTGGAGACTGATGGGGGAAGTAATGAGGTAAACTCAAATGCTATACATGGATTAGACGTTGGTGGGTTTGGAATCGTTGGTGGTGGAGTCAACTGTCCAATCCTTCCAAGGCCAAGACAGAGGGGAACAAAGAAATAGGATAAGAAGTAAAGCGTTTGGGGTTTGTATGAGCTCTGGAGGAAGTGACCCTATTCAAACCCCAATTCTTTCGGGCAAAGCAAATTGGGATCATGAATTTCAATAAGCGATGATTGCCAATCCTTAGATCTTATTTCACTGACCCTCTAATAAATTATGTGGATCTCAAGCGCCAAAAGAAGAAAAGACGAGCCAAACAAGGGGGACGAAGGAAATTGATTTCCTTATGGAGGCATAATCCTTTTGAAAGCAACTCTTTTTTCCAAGTCGTATAGCTTGGATAAAAAAGAGAATTATTCAAGGAGGTTAACGTAGGATTCAAAGAAAATAAGACGATCTGATAAGTCTCTTCTTAGCCTTGGATCTCTTTCTTTGGGGGAAATCCGACACTCTGAGTCTGGGCCCATGCAAATGAATCAAAAGGAAGTTAGCAGCATATAGAAAAGGATAGAGGAAGATTATATAGCATTAATGACCACCGGGAGAACTCTTGAAGTAAATGTTCGTCCAGAGGATGAAATAATCTTAAAGGAAATGATCAAAGATGATTTTAAAGCATACTCTCAAATGGGTAAGAAATGGAAGGAAATCTATTGAGGAAATCTATTGAGAGAAAAAATCCCTCTTTTATTAATAGTACTCCACTTCATTCAATTCATTGTAAGCAACGAAAAAAGGCAGAGGTCCCATTTTTGTTCCATTAACCCTCTTCTCCGGTCCAACTGCGATGGCAGTTTTTGATTAACGGCGACGGCTTTAGATCAACGGCGACGGCAGTGTATAATCAACGGCGACGGCTTTAGATCAACAACTTCTGTTTGACGGTTGATTGGACGACGACTACAGATCGTCTAATAGCCGGATTATATAGCCGGCAGCTATTTAGTCGGAGTGAGTTTTTTTTTCCCAAACCATGGGCTAAACGTCTAATCACCTCCTCATCCAGCTAGATTCCTTCATCCCTCTTCTTAGTATTGCATCCAAACGAACTCTGTGTCCTAATGCTATCCTTAGGAAGTTTGAATTATTTGATTTATCTCCCTATTAACGATTGGCGTTGGTTCTATAGCATTCTGAATGGTCCAAGAGGGAGGAAAGGTAACCTCTACCCACTTCATAAAGTCCAAGAGGTAGGAAAGGTAATAAGCCCAAGAGGTATGAAAGAATATTGTGGTTGAGAGTAATCTGTTGACTACTAATGTAGCATTACCTAGAGGTGTCAAACATGCGTGTCGTGTCGTGCCGTGCCATTCAACTTCCGTGCCGACCGTGCTTCGTGTCGTGCCTATTTGCTTCATCGTGTCATGGCGTGCCGTGCCAACCTTGTTACGTGTCGTGCTGTGCCCATTTACTTCATCGTGCCACGGCATGCCGTGCCATGGCGTGCTACGTGTCGTGTCGTGCCATGCTCGATTAGTTAATCGTGTCGTGTTGTGTCGTGTCGTTGACTTACTCGTGTTGTGCTGTGCCATTCCTTTTTTTTATCGTGTCGTGCCGTGCCTTTTTGTCGTGGCATGCCGTGCCTTTGTGTCGTATCGTGGCGTGCCTTTTTGTCGTGGCGTGGCGTGGCGTGCCTTTTTTGTCGCGTCGTGTCGTGCCTTAGTCTTGCCGTGCCGTGCGTTTTTTTAGTCGTGTCATGCCAACGCCGTGCCTTCTTATCGTGTTATAGTTTGGATGACTCCCCACTTGTAAATTCGATTTTTTTAAAATAGTTGAAGTACTAATAGGAGTGAAGATCCTATAAACATGCATGCAAGGATAACCTATGGACTATGGTTTAAGACTAGGTATAACGATTCTCTGAACAACAAAGTGTGTCCAATATCAATTCTCCTTCCCTCAAAGAATAAAACCTAGCATAGCATGCATTGCTCACACTCGATTATCCAACACCAGCAGCTATGGAGGACCCTTTTAAGTTTTTAGCTTCCGTTCGCCATCCAGCACAATGATTAGTCAAATTAGGAATGTGAATAAGCTGGCAGCAGAATTCGTTCAGAGAAAAATTAATCCAAGAAATTGATATATTGACATCAAATGTGTGCATGAGATCAAAGGCTAGCTGACAATATATCTCAAGGACGAAGTCCCGGCAACCAAAGCCAGATGCAACTTCCAGCCCCTACCGAAATAGCCTAGAGTTCCACTGTGATTGACTGCATCCAACCCACTCTTCTATTGTTCAGTCAGTCATAATTATGGAAGTCCCTGACTAACATCTTTGAGTAATAAGGATTTAGATGTTAGATGACTTGCTCAAGTGCCTACTTAGTAGTTACTAAAGATTGCTCACACCGGCAGTACATGGAGCAAGCACCAAGTGCTTATGTATAAACAAACTAAATTTTCCAAGCACAGCTAATACATGTACGGACAGCTACAAAAAATTAGTTCACAAACTCAATTTTCCAAGCACAGCTAATACTATCCACATCTTTGCCTCAAAATCCATTAAAAAACTAGTTCACTAACCCACAAACCTGTGGCAAGTGTTGGTCAAACTTTATCCTAAGTACCTAAGACAAAAACAAGTCATAATTCATAAGTTCTAGTATAACTAGACAGCTACCAAAAATTTTATAAGAAACATATTGAACATCCTAAAACTAATTAAGACAATTAGCAAACCCTAGGGTTGTCGCAATGCGGGATAGATTGGCGGCACTAGGGCTGCTATTTGCTTCTGGAGAGAGAAAGAACTCATCGTGAGAGGGTTGTTATTAGCATATTAATTTGTCCTGCAGCAGTACCTTATTTCAGGTATTCAAGTAATTGATTATGATGCGTCCATACTTTGAGCAAATTTCAGAGTGTGGGGAAGAAGCTATCTTCTAATAGCAAGATAACACTCGGAGCAAATTTCTGCAACAGTAGAGATGAATATGAGGACGAGGGTTGCAGAATTGGAGGCTAGCAAAAATATAATTGGATTGAAGAGTTGAAAAGAATCACCTCGAGATATAATCTGCACTTCTCTATTTCTCGGCAGCCCCTGTATATAGCGCAGAAAAGAGTAGTAAACAACAGCATTCTTCTCTTCAAATCCCATTTAATCACAGCTCCCAAAGGCAATATCTCACTATAACCACACCGAAAGTGATTGAAAGCCTAACACTAGTGAAACCAAAATCAATCAGTGAAACCCAATAATGATAATACCCAGATTGAACCCATCTCACCACATAATTAGTAGTATTGGATTTGATTATTGAACCAAAAAGATTCCCAATAAGGGCTGTTTTCAAAAACCGAGATGTAAAGTTAGATGAATATAAGAACAAAAATGCACATATTTTGTTGTTTTTTACAGATCTAATTCTCTTACCGGAGAGTTGCCGGAGAACAACTTATTGAGAATCGTTTGAATCATCCGACTCGTCCTTGTCTTTTCTTCTTCCGTCGAACGCCTCTCTCTCTCTCCCCCTCTATGATGGCATCCGTAAGAAGTAAATAGCAATATAGAAAGATTGATGACTGAAGCCATAGACTGAGATACAGAGAGGAATTCAAGGACAAGATTTTTCTTTTCAGGAAGAAGGAAGATGAGAGGAATCGAGTTAATTTGGGGATTTTAGGTCAGGAGTGGTGTGGAGGGAGAAGATTTGGGGATTTTGGTTTATGGAGGGAATTTTAATTTTTCAGGTAAAAAGTTTGGGAAATGGAGGAAGTACTCTCTATTTCAAATTGCCTATGCACCCAACTGTAAAATTGCCGGAAAATTGTATTACTCGAGGGTCATCAAAGTATTTTTATTCGAATCAGAACCATTTACGTTTTACATGGGAGTGATTATATCCTCCATGCAAAAAAAAGGAAGTAAATTAATTATTGTTAGGTACTTGATCGAATGAGACAAATTTTTTTGTTTATAATGAATCAACGTCCCGATAAAAAAGGCTTTCAGCGCCCGATAGACTTCAAATTTGTCGAGAGTAATTAAAATAGCAATACAAACAAAATGAACGGTTTGGATCGTCATAATTGTGTTGCGGCTACGTGGCTACTGTACATTATCCTATAGCATAATAGAGTGGTTCATAACCAAGTATGTTCAATGTATAGGATTACAAAGTAGGTGCATACTCGATTTCTTGAATATTCGATCTAAACCGTTACGATTTCATATATTATCAAATCTATCATTCTCCCAGAAAACGGTGACGATCAAATGTCTGGAACCACCTGATCGGATCACATTCGGTGCATCTATGAGCAATAATGTCATATAATGCATGACTCGACGTCCATTAGAGTAGTTTTTTCCGAATCGGAACTGTATAGATTTTAAGTGGGAGTGATTATATCCTCCATGCAAAAAATGAATTGATTTAATTATAGTTACGTACTTGATCGAAAGGGACAAATTGTCGATTGATAATGAATCAGTGTACCAATGAAAGGGCTTTCAACACCCGATAGACTTCAAATTTGGCGAGAATAATTATAACAGCAAGACAAAATAGTGAACGGTGTAGATCGTCATAATTGTGTTGCGATCATGTGGCTAGCGCATAATACAATTAAAATTTTATATATATATTATGTAATTAAAGTAATTCAATTTTTACCTATCAATTCAAAATCAAATTATTCGTTTTTATTATAAAAAAATTCATTTTATTTCTCATTTTTTAAATAAAATAAATTTATTTTATAAAAATGTATTTTTGACTTATTACGTAATTACAAAAATCCAATTTTCACATATCATTTCAAAAGTCAAAATATTCATTTTTATTATTTAAAAATTTATTTTTTAATTTTCCTCATTTTTGAAATAAAATTAAATTTATTTATAAAAATATTTTACAAGCTTATTTTATGTTTTTTGTCCAAACTCTCTCTCTCCCTCTCTCTCTCTCTACAAAGAATTATTATTATTTTTAATTTCTTTTTCATGACTTAGCGACTTACTTACAAGTTGCAAAATACTATTTTTTAAATTTATTTTTTATTTTTTTCACAAACAAAAAAATGTTAATTTTTTTTTCAAAATCTTTATTAGATAAAAGGCAATGTATCAATTATCAAACATGTCAAAAAATATTTTAAAAGCTTATTTTATTTTTTTGTCCAAACTCTCTCTCTCTCTCTCTCTCTCTCTCTCTCTCTCTCTCTCTCTCTCTCTCTCTCTCTCTCTCTCTCGCAAAATTAAAATATAAAATAAAATAAAATAAATCAATAAAAATTTTGTAACTTCTTTTTCCCTCTTGTTTATTTTTTTGTTCATGACTTAATTTTTTTTAAACTTGATATAAATATATAATTCACTAACACAAGTTACACAACAAAAAATAATTCTTTTTTATTTTTGTGATGATCAAAAAATACATACAAATAAATTATTTAACATTTTTTGTTTGCCATGTGCCGTGTCCGTGCCGAGCCGCCGTGTCTTGCCGTACTGTACTACCTTTTAAAATGATTTATCAATTGGTATCAAAATCATTATCACATAGCTATTATTCAGGATTATCAGAAAACTTGGACAAAAGTTGACGGTACGACTGTTAAATCGGTTCATCCTCCTTCTGATCCCTTAAAAATTAAGAAATCTCATAATATTTTAGAAGCTACTCCCTTCATCCCTTTTTAAGTGTGTTACTTCGTAAATTCAACTTATAAAAAAGCATCATCATTGCACTTTGGACATCAACTTTATCCTTCACTTTACACTTTTCACATACTTCTATTTTTAAAAATTATCCTCCACTTTTACCCATTAACTCTTTAAAAGGGAAAAATAATAATTGTATAAACTTTTACCCATTAACTTTTCCAACCACACTTATTAAGAGATAACCCAAAATGAAAATGTTTTACACTAAAAATGGGACGGAAGTACTACTTCTCAGGATCTGGGTTTATCATCCCAAACTTTTAGTATCGAATGTGGTCGTATCATTAAGCAGCATAATATTACCAATTTGTATCTCCAGACTATCGGTAATCACTTAACTAGAATTGAGAATGATATTCAAACAATCATTAAAAATCAGAAAACCATAACACAAATTTTGACACACAATGTACTCCGCCTTGTGTGAAACCTATTTTGGAGTCCCGCGCAAATGATCGAAACTGTTAAAACATGTTTTTAAGAGTTGTCGTAGAAAAACAACTCATTTCGGATATCGGTAAGGTTTTGATCGATATTTGTTCGTAAATTTGATAGGATAAAAAACTAAATGAATCGATCAAGCCCTTATCAATATTCGAATAAGTTGATTTTTTTATGGAAACTTTTAAACATATATTGCAAAATATAAATCCAACGGCTTTGATTATTTGCGGTTCTTATACTTGGAAGTGTTAATATCGCCTTCTGCATGTAATAATTCTTTTATAATGTTTGTCCATCTAACTTTCAATTAATGCGTTCAATATCCCTGCATGTCATTGGAAGTGTTAATTAATTATAATTTATAAAGTCAGTCAACAAAATCGGATTTCCAATTGAAAACCGAGTTCGTAAATTGTGATTGCAACACACACGATCGAAAGTTATTTATTCGAAGCACAAACATCTCACATAAAAGATCACAACATAGACACACAAGGGCCTCATAGATTACATTCAAAGTGAAATTGTCACACACATTCCAAGTCTAAACTGACTAAACAGGAGGGAATTTTGAAAACGAGGACCACGGGGTGCATCATGCGCAACATGAAGATGGGATCAGCAGGAATAGCAGGACTAGCTGCCGAAAATGCAACAGCAACATTCATATATGTGGTACAAGCAAAACACTTTCTGTATACTGCAAAATAAAACACGATCAGAAAATCCAATCAATTAAGAGGTATTCACGTTCAATCAGCCTAGTGGGTCTAGTTCTGGGCAGATATATTTGGTCCCTGGAGTCAGAGGGGGGCCAGTAGGAGCGGTCGCCTTTGCAAGGAAAAAAAAAACTTCTACTATTATATAGGGAAAAGAAGAATTTTTCTATGAATTATATATGCTCGCCCCTGCAAAGTATTTTAAAAAATAAATTCGCCCCTGCATAGTAAAATTCCTGGCTCCGTCCCTTGTTTGATCCAAAGTGTTGGGAAAACCGTTCATATCCCAGCAGCTATGATATAGCTCTATCAACAGTTCACGATTTGAAGACAAAAGAGACGCACACAAACGCCATTTTTTCAAATTCCTGGATTCTTTATTATGAAGCTTAAGATATGAACGCTGAGCTTGGAACGGGTCCCACAACCGTCCAATGGTGGATCAAATTAAAGGGATGGCTAAGTAGATGATAGCTTGGTCTAAGGAATTACCAGCAGCATATACTACAGTCATCCGAATCACCAGTATTTTGTGGCTGAGGAGCATCCTTTGTCGGTGCCACTATTGATGAGAGAGAGAGAGAGAATCAAATTAAAGACAAATACAGTGGTAGAAAGCAAATAAAAGGGAAAAAAAAAAAAAAAAACAGAGAGGATTATATGGTGACCTCATATAGTCTAACACACAGACCCACATAACTTTAATTTGATAGGTGTGTTTGGAACTTATGCAAAGAATGAGAAACGAAGAGAAAAATAATGAAAAGGAAAATTAAACTTGCTCTTCTCTTTTTCTACAAACTAAACATTGTTTTCCATTTATTTCCTCAAGTTCTAAACACACCCAAATTTCAGCCCAAATAAGGAAACAAAAGATTCTGCCAAAAACAACGGATAAAAATAGAGAAGTTAATCATCCAATTTCAAGAGTTATAGAAGAATTTTAATTTGAACTAATTTGGAACTTGGAATACATACAACATATGAGTGAAAACCCAGAAATTAACTAGGAGTCTAGGACTCTAAAATTGTTTGAGCAAAAACATATGAAAAAGGAAAAAAGAGGCTCGGGAGTGTACCGTTAGGTTGAGGAGCGTTGTAGGAAGCAGTATAGTTTGGGTTAGCCATCTCTGCGAACCAATTAGAGAGAGAGAGAGAGAGAGAGAGAGAGTTAAGAGGAAGAGTGGGATTTTTTTTTAATTTATTTATTTAGGTTGAGGAGCCTGTGATCGACGTTGAACGACTTGCTTGTGAGTCGTCGACGGCTAAAATATTAGGCAAACCCGTCACGTCACGTGGACTTGCTGGAAGGACTTTGAAAAGTATCCTCAACAAAACAAAAATTGGCCCGCGGCGTTGACGTGCTGGAAGACTTTGAACGACCCGCCTGTGAGAGAGAGAGAGAGAGAGAGAGAGAGAGAGAGAGATTGGTGGTAAAAAATACAGATAAGTCAAAACATTTACATTACCGATTTTCTATTGCTTCAAACAAGAGAACTCAGGCCTTGTTTGGTTTGGTTCTTAAGAATCGGTTTTCTTAATTATTATTCAATTATTACTCCTATTTTAAATTTTTATTTTTATTTTTCTCTCTATCTCTTTCCAATCATTAATACCTATTTTTTTAATTATTATCCTTATTTCTCCTTCTAATCATTACAAAAACCAAAACTCAAAACTCAAACCAAACACAACCTCATTAATGCCCATGTCCAAGTCAAATCGCGCACAAGAGAGAGAGAGAGAGAGAGAGAGAGATTGGTGGTAGCCGGTAGGTATGGCGAAATCGAACCCAAACCTGATGAAATCGGACGACAATGGTGGTGTTCGGCGGTAGTCGAGGGCTAGTGGTCGCGTTTGTTGGAAAAATTACAGTGGCAATCGCTAAATTCCCAAAAACAATTTATTGATCACAACACATACAGATTACATGAATAGAAATATAACGAAATTACAAACATTGAAACGTGATACAAACAGTAGATTGGCCGAGTCGTGTGAAACCACATTCTCCTTAACAAAGATGTGCCGCCTACCGCAGGTGTTTAGGATGAACCGACGTCTTCGTCCCAAGATACAACGGGTTGAACCACGGCCGACAAAACACCGCTATCAACTGCCTTGGTGAACTGAAACTTACGTCTACCTCTCTCTCTCCAAGACGAATGCTGAAGCATTTGTGTTGCACAAAAAATCTGATGATAAACCAAAGGCCAAAGCTGCCTTTATATAGCTGGAAAATAGAGCTAAAACTTGAATACGGGTTTAATGGGGGAGCCTCCCCATTCAATATAAATTCAAATGTTGCAGAATCAAAACTCTCACGTAATAATATTGCATTTGAATTTTGGAAGAAAACTGTCACGGAAATGAATGCCTTCCAACCTCATCTTGGAGGGGTGTAATTGGTGCATTAACCAGTGATTTTATCACACATATGTTCCACTTCGTGGGGTCCCTTTGGTTGCCTCGTAAGACTTTCCGAATGCCCCATTTCATTCACATTGAATTTCCAACAGCGTTCGCTGGGCTTGAGTTGGTGGTGGAGTCGTTGTTCATCCCCAAAAGTCTCTCTCTTTGTTACAACTGAAGAAGAGAAAGATGGGAAATCTGAAATTTTTGTTTCCGTTTTTTTTTTTTTTTTTTTGGGGGCAACCAAAATGGCGTTTGTGGGGAACAAAATTACGTGTGGTGGCCTTTTTGTTGTGGCCTTTTTTGGGGGGTGGGGAACAAAACTATGTCGTTTTGATCCTATTGTGGCCTCTTGTTGTGTATCTATCATTTCTGATAGATTTACAACTTGGGCTTTGACCTTGGATAACAAAATGTAAAAAAAGTCAATTAACAAGCCAATCATAATTCACTTTCTACAGGCAAAACTATCATTGTTGGTGAAATCGGGGTCCTGGGGCATTGCCAAGTGGTGCCCCGACACCTTTGTCCATTGTCTTGAGGTACAATGTGTTGTGGATATGGGTGTAGGGCACCATGTGGCAAAGCCCAAGACCATGGATAAACAGTCGAAAATTAATTCAACTCCAATTTGGACAGTGTTAATGAGAATCAAATGTTTCTGTAAGGTAGGTAATAACCAAGTTGGTAAGCACCATATACCCCTATACGCAAGACCGAAAAATCTCACTAACAAGGGTTAAATATCTACTTACCCCTGAAACTATCAAAATTTTCTTTTTTACTTCACCCTTTAACTACCAATTGAACTCCCTTCCCCCTTCAACTATCATTTTCTTCTTTCCTAAGGACAAATCATGTTTTCCATCCAAAATTTGTGACGGAAACCGTTAAACCTTTTTTTTTTAGCTAATGAAGAGAGAGAGAGAGAGAGAGAGAGAGAGAGAGAGAGAGAGAGAGAGAGTAATATGGAAATTTTGTACACCTACAACAATGAAGCTGCCTAAGGGTTTCAATCTGTCGATCAAGCCAAAGCTTTCCTGACGGGTTTTCAACTCCATTGTGGATCTTAAGGGTATCAAGAAAATCCTAGCTTTCTCAATACCCATTTTTTGTGGATAAAAGAGCAGCACCAAATAATCGTCTAGTGGCGGGTAGAATGGATTGCTTACGATTGTCACACGCCTGCGTTTTGAAGTTAAACAGTCACTGTGTTTGGGCTTAGAAACTTGGGGGGCTTTTTTGCTTTTAAAACCATTGGGTCTTTTATGTTGTTAAACAATCACCGTGTTTGGTTTTCACTTCCATGGTGGACATGAAGGGTTTTCATCAATAAAGCTAGGGTTTTCAGGATGGCATGGATCTTGAGGACTCCTATTGAAAGAAAACTGACCTGTAAGTATCGAGCAATACATTTTTATGTCAAAAAACCCTCTTTTCAGGGTTGAAGGAGTTGAATTTGAGTTATTTTATATTGCAATTCACCTACTTTATACTCCTTTCATGCCTAATCAAGAGCCCCACTTTCTCTCTCTTGCTATTTTTCAAATCAAAAGATGAAGTACTTTCGTGTATCATTTTTTTGATTTTTTTGCACCGAATTAAAGTACTTGTCAAGTGCTTTAATTTGGTGCAAAAAAAATCGAAAAATGATACACGGAAGTACTTCATTTTTTTATTTGAAAAATGGCATGACTTTTCGTAGTGGACTATTAATTTGGAACGGAGGGAGTATATAATAATCCACTTTGTATATAATAATCTTACTATTTTGTTCTGATAATGGTGATAATGTGTGATTTTCATATAACTAGAGGCTGAGGCAAACTCGATGCATGTGCAAGTTAGCATCTTTTTAAAAAAGATTGGCACAAAAGCTACTGGCTTATTTTTTTAATTGCATGGGCATCGCATAATTTTTTTGGCAAAAAAACTGAAATTCTCAATTTGTTAACAGTCAATCAAAACAAATAAATAAGAATTAGAGAGCAACAATGAACACAGAGAATATACGTTGAAAAACCCTATATGGGCAAAAAAACCACGGGAAGGAATCAAACACTATAAAATCATTGTGTGGTTACAATTGACCTTACTCACAATTGAGACTCCTCGCAATTGACCTAAGATCGATTGTCGACTCCTCGTTCACCACACCCAGCGTTTGATTGCCGCTGCCTTGAATCCTCGAGCCTTCCAAATGTTCTTCCGGAAATCCACCGAAAAATTGAACTTGAACGAAGATGTAGAACCCTCTTGAAGCTTTGATTAACAATCCATGAACAAAGTGCTTCAAGATACACAATCAACCCTCTTGGTGTTATTATATTGAAGAACACGCAAAAGCACGGTTTTCCCTTTTTTTTCATAGCCGACTCTCTGCTCGCCCTAGATCCAAAACTGTAATATATTTATAGAGTTGTTATTCCGATCAATCGGATCACAAGCCGATTGATCGGACCATTATAGATCTGATTTTCGGAGATGCCTGAGTAAGAACCCAATCGATCCCTCTATTAATCGCTATGCTCTGAAACTTGTTTCATACCACGGTCCATGGCCTGTGCTAAAATTAGAGTTACTCGATTGAGAAGCCGATTGATCGCATGATCGATCTTCCCGTTCCGAATGCCGTCGACCGACTAAAACACTAACACTCAAATTACATTACAAAGAGATTCCTTCCACTCTAATCCTATACAGACTTCTACTTAAAAAAATTACAACTCGATAATCAAAGAAATACATGTAAAAATGTGATTTGTCGGATGAAATTGCCAACACAAAAAGGATGCTGCTTTTTGGAGCTTGCAATCTCCCCCTTTGGCACTTCCATGACAAAACGCATTACCCCTTAACTGTATGCTGCAACCACAACTCAAACACGTCAAACATTTAGATAGCATAAGTGTAAGGACCCGTATTTTTACATAATTTTTCCGGAATAATGTTGGGTAAATGTGAGGAATTGAATTTTGATTAAGAGAGGTCAATGTGATAGTGGGAGAGTGCATTTGGGTGTGTTTAATATGCATTTGAAAGTTTAGGGGTGAAAGTGTAAGAGGGTGAGACTATATAAGACATTTTATACTTGCATTTTTACCAAAAATCAGCCATATCTCTTCTTCATCAGCCATAGCCCTCTCTCTCACTCCTCTCCTCCATTGTTGCTGGCTCCAAGCTCAAGAATTCACCAAAACCTCAAGTCCCCTTCATAAACCCCACCTAAAATCACCTCCTCTACGTGTTTTGAGGCTTGTATTGCACTCATTTCACACCAAAAGCTCACATTTCGGGTTGGAGCTCATTGGAGGCTAGGGCTTTCATTTTCTCACTCATTTGAAGCTAAAATCTTGAGGTAGGTAGACAAATTCTACTCCCTCTAGTCGTATCTATGTGATGTATGGCATATATCTTGTTCTTGTTACTCAAATTCATCAAATTCATCATTTGCTCTCAAATGGGTTTGTTTGAGCTTGATTTTGTGATCTATGATTTGAGTACTTGTTTGATGCAATTGATTGTTGATTTACCTTCCCTTGATGTCTATTAGTTGCTCTACATATCCACTTTTGGCCTAAAACTTCATATATGCTATTAGGTTGAAGTTTCATGTTTTGAGAGAAACCCGCAGAAATTCTGGGTTTCCCCAACCGGTCGTGCAAAAAATTCCAACCGGTTGGGCAGTTCTAAAGTTTTCATACGAATCTGTCTCTGCCCAACCAGTTGGGCAAAAACCACCAACCAGTTGGACTTTTCTGAAAACTTGCATTTGTCTCTGTTTTAGTCCAACCAGTTGGGCAAAAACCTCCAACCGGTTAGGAAACACTAAAATATCATATTTTCATCTTTGATCCTTCCCTTGAATATTGAAATTATGCAAAGGTGAAACAAGTCCTAGAGGGGGGGTGAATAGGACTATGAATTAAAAAATTCAATACCACCAAGGGAATCACATTCACCCCAATTCCATGGCTAATTGATCAAACCAACAAATTGTAATGCAAAGTAAATAAAGCAAAGACGCAAACACAAGGATATAAGTGGAAACTACTTAGGGTCTCAATACCCTAAGCATAAAACCACGGCCTAATCTACCAATTTGCTATAAATCAAAAGGTTAAATCAAGAGTTACAAGATTAGGAATTACCAACTTTGCCCCAAGCTACACCTAACTCCACTCCTTGATTTAGCTCCCCGAGCCCCTTCTTGATTCCATAGCCTCCACGAGTTCTTCAACACTCGATCTCCGTATCAACAACGGCTCCGGATCATCCGGCCATGTAGAAATGTAGGCAACACAACATGATGTGATAAAGATGTGATTTTTATGAAGATTTTTGCAAAACAAAATCAATCTAGAGTGGATCCATGGAGAGGAAGACCCTAGATTGAAGAAAGATGAAATGAGCTCACTCAAATCATCAAGAACATCAAGTTCCACAAAGAGAGAAGGGATGAGACTTTCTCTCTCTACAAATGGGGCTGATTTTTTCAGTTAAGAGCATACCCTAAAATGAGAGAAAAAGAGCTTATATAGTGCACAAATTCACAGCCCTCAAACAAGCCTCTCAAAACATGACACGTCATTAAAAAGGGCTATCAGACGCGTGTAAACGCATAGTGACATCAGCAGCCAGAAAAGGAACACGGGCTAGCAGACGCGAGTAAACGCTATGAAGGATTCAAAAAAACTAGAACTCAAATGCCTTTCACAAAATCATGATTAAGGAAGAGTATTAATGCAAATGACTATTTGAAAGCTCATATTGCCTAAACCATGATGATCAATGTTAATGCAAATGTGCCATGCATGGATATACCTTCCCGGATTGAGCCTTGGAACGCTTGACACGGCAATGGCTTGATCACAAAGCTTGTAATCTCTGGAATGGAGTATCTAGACTCAAACCCTAAGCACTCTACTTCCCAAGACCTCATAAACAAATTACATACACCGAAAGGCTTGACATAACCCGGAAAACGCCAACAAAACTAACAATCTCCCCCTTTGGCTTTTCCAGGACAAAACCTTTCAAAAACAAACTGCAATACAATGAAGCAAAACCTAACTAACTCAAGAACCTTCAAAACTTGAGACAGCAAGAAAAAACTTCCAAGAACCTGCCAAGAAACTTCAACACAGAACATATGCCAAGATATCCAAAACACTAACAATAGGAACAATGAAAGCGCAGCAGTAAGCATTCTTAACAGCAGCATGTTTGCCCCAAACATGGGCACACGACTTATGAATCAAATAGTTCCATGTTTGCCCCCAACATGGGCACAAGTATTATGAATCACACAATGCCATGTTTGCCCCCAACATGGGCATAAATAATCATATTTCAGCTTCAACATGTTTGCCCCAAACATGGGCACCTGTTGTAATCAAAGCACAAGTAATAGCAACAATGAAAGCGCAACGGAAATAGCAAACCACTATGGAAGCAATCAAGACCAAGGCATAGTCATAATACTAGCAAGCTCTATGGCAACCAAAACCCCAAGTATGGGCAACAAGAGCATATGTTCAACAAGTCATGGCCCTAACCTCAGGCAAACCAACACCAAGTAGCAAAGGCAAAGATCAAGCATGCAAGGAAATAAAGTGTATCAAGCATGCAAGATAAGAGGAAGTAAGTGTCAAAAAGAGAGATTACATATAGACCTCACTACTCAAAAGGTAGGATATGTACTACTACCTACTAAAGAAAATACCTCTTCATTCAAGCCAACCGTCTCCCCCTTTTTGTCGCGGAACAAGCGAAGGGAAGAAACCCCAAAATGCGAAGAGGAAAGAGAAAAACCAAGACACTATCCATCCGTCATAGGAGTATCACCATCGGCACCAAGATTATCCTCAGTATCATTTCCATCTCCCGGAACCGGATCCTTCCCATAGCGAGACACATACTGGCGAGTACACCCGGCAAGGGCATCCAAGGATTTTCTCATCTCATCAACAATGGTCCCCCGGATATGAGCACAAAAATCCAAAGCCTCAAGACGGGTTTCAACAGCACTCAAACGATCTCCCAAGGCTAAAACGGCAGCAGCAGTCACATCAAGCTTACTATGCATGGAAGCAAACTCATCTTTAATCACAAAGCGAGGTTGATGATGTCGTTGATGGAGGGTGGAACGGAAGACGGCAAGGTACTAGAAGTAGAAGCACCACGAACAAGCCTATCCCAAGGAAATTTGAAGCCAGGGGGAGTGTGGAGAGGGCTAAATATAGCGGCGGTGCGAGGATAGAGTGGTGGAAGTGGAGATGAAGGCACATCACAGTCATCGGGAATGGAGATATCATATTTGCTATCATCCAAGGTCCGATAGGTAATGGGAGGTGGAAGGGGAACACAAGGCTCATCAGGAGTGATGTGGACTTTGTATTCAAGGAGGAAGCGGGTGATAATGGATGAAAAAGGTATGGCGGAGGTACCCGGAGGATGAAGAATGTAGTCATACACATCAGACCAAATCTTAACAGCAAGATCAAATGAGTAACCCTGACCAATCCCATATAACAAGTAAGCTTGACAAAGAGTCACGTCGGAGATGTGTCCACTCGGTTCAATGAAAGAGCAAAGTATTTTAAACAATATACGATATTGAGGGACCAAGAAACTAAGCTTAATTTTCTCCATATCATTAAACACACCACCAGACAACTCACGGTAAATCTCATTAGGGGCAGGTTGTTGGGTAGCAGGAAGCGGCCATTGAGCACCAACAAGAACAGGCAAATCAAGCATATCACGAATAGCATCAACAGAAAAGACAATGTTCTTACCACGAGTGCAAGATGTGAAGGTGAAGTGCTCAGGATTTGCAGAAACAATATTAACAAGAAATTCTTTCACCATTTCAGGGTGAGAAGGAACATAGCCCGAGCACGTAGAAATCCAGCCCCTCTGTGCAAACTGTGCACTAATCCCAATGGATTGCAATTGATCAATGGCCACATTTCTCTCAATCAGTGAAGAACCTTTACCAGACAAGACACGCTCATATGTGCGCTGTGCATCAGTGCTAATGAAATATTTCCACCCCTTCCGAGGTGCAGGAGGCCGTGTCCAGACTTTAGCAGGAGGTTTTGCCCGAGCACGTGGCATGATGCAAGTAAAGTGGGTGACCAAAGATACCAGACTAACAGGAAAGCAGGAACAGAGCACAGCAGAAATTACTCAACACTGAGCAGCAGGCACAGTGTAAGAATTAGCACCACCCAAAACAAGCAGAAAACATCTGAAAGCTATCCCTAGAACAGTAGCACAATAGACCAAAAGGTAGCTCATACACAAACCCAAAAACAGTAACCCTGGCAACCGAAACACATATCTCAGTCGAATATGGTAAACAAGAAATTATCGGATACAAGAATTAGAATTCCAGAAGTTACCTCTAAGAACCCCACAAGCGAACTCAGATGCAGGAAAAACTTAAAACCCGACAGTGCTTGAAGCCTCGAGGTACAAGGGTTCGACAAAGGTGAAGATCGGGGAGCCTGTACACTCTAGGGCTCGAAAACGAGTGACAGATCTAGGAATCCTGGAACCGAGCTTCAGTCATGGGAGAATAACCTGTACCTCGAAGAACTGTACACCAGTGGAGCTGTATACGACTTATCAGAGATGAGCTTGAACGGTGGTGGATAGAAGCTCAAAAGAACCAGTGGAGCTTCATCGCGTCTAACCCATCATGAGTACGAGAAAGGGGTGATGTCGATCGGCGATGGTGTGTAGTGGAAATTGCCGTAGCAAGAAACCCTAAATCGGGTTATCGCCTAAGGGAAGAGAGAGAGAGAGAGAGAGAGTAGGGATTTTGGTCTGGAGAGGTGGTGAAATGACGATGAGAAAACTGAAGGGAGGTGGTCGGTTGAGATTAGAACCATGGGGACCCAATGGAGGACACGTGGGAAGTGGGTGTACTTCGGTGTAAACGCACCCAAGCAGGAGGTAATTGTTTGAAAAACAAATGGTGGAGATCAGACCACGTGGCAATTGATGGTGAATCCACTTAAATGAATCAGATAACAAGGAAGCACGTGACAAGGGTGTGGTGTAGTGCTCTTAGACGCGTGTAACCCCTTTTCTAGCGCTAGCTCTCTGAATCTCCACCAAAATTCATGAAATTTGTGCAAACAGGTGAAGAGTAAAATCCTTCACAAATTTTTGAAGGACCTGCAGCAACAAAAAGCTCACAAACCCCCCAAAATTTTTCTAAGGGACAAAACAGAGAGCTCATCCTCACTCACAAAAAGACTAAGGCAGAGAAAAAAATGTTCCTAACCACAAAGACCCCCTCTCAACTAACAAAAAGAGGACTCTCCCCCTCACCAAATGAACTCTCCCCCTCATCAAATGCACTCTTCCCCTCACCAAATGCACTCTCAATGGAGTATGCAAGCTACCATGCATCAACAAACATGTAATGTCACACACAAATTCAAGCATCCCAAAATCAAAAATGTACGTTCACTCATCATGAACAAGAAGAAGATGAGCATGCTTGCTTTGAGACACGAACTTCGAACACAACCAAGATAGCAAGAGCAATGCATAGCACAACAATATCATGAGTTCAAGAGACTATCAAGAGAATTTCATGCTCTTCTACTATCAAGGTGAGTGGGTGAACTCTTGTAGGATGGCGCACAAACCTCAAAAATGTCAAGGAACACCCACCCAAATCCCGAGAAAGACTCACACAAGCTAGGCAAGTGAAGTCAAACCATAAGGCACTTGGACCTAAAGACTTCACGCACAAACCCCATTGTGATTTCCAAAACCCAAGAGGTACACACAAATCTAGGATGGTGCAATGATTAGGTAGCCATTCGCCTCGGTGCGAGATCAATAAGGAGGGGGCAAGCTAGAGCAACATAACGAATATCCCCCCTTTTTTTGTGATTTCTTTTTGAACATGGAGCTCACTCTCTTATGCACCAAGGAAGCTTTCACACTAATCCCTAGACGGTAGCTTCGAGAGAAAAATCAGTGGGGGAAAGCATCTAAAGGTGAACTCAAGCCTTTGGTCAATCAAAAATCTAATCAAGTAGAGTCTAACCAAGATACGAATGAGTACCCTTAAACACCATAAGGATCAAGCCCCAAAAGAGTGTGCAAATAGAGGAGAGCATGAGATTCATCTGAGACATTAACCACAACATGATATCATCACGCATGCATACTTCAATGATCCCAATGGTTATGCTCAAATGTCAATGCCTAACCAACAAGTGCTTCAAACTTATTCTCATGCATGATGAAAGAAGTATTCACATGACAAGCACACATGCATTCGTCATGCAAGCACACAAACAAGAAGACCAAGATAGGATCCTACATGCACGCAATCTAATGAAAAGCAAAGCAAAGAAAAATGAAAAACAATGCAAAAACTATGCAAAAACACATGAACACTCTAGACTCAAAGATGACATGAAGCACACAAGAGTGACATGCAACCCAACATGCTTAATCAAGTGAAGTTAAACCTATAGACTTCCTAAGAAATTCAAACCTAGTGGAGTCTAAAGGTTTTGTGAAAATATCGGTCTTTTGATCAAGAGTGGAAATGAACTCAAGAGAGATGACACCATCTTCAACAAGATCATGAATGAAGTGATGGCGAATATCTATGTGTTTGGTCCGAGAGTGTTGGACCGGGTTCTTGGAAATATTAATCGCACTTGTGTTGTCACAAAACACGGTCATCGACCCTTGAGCCAACCCATACTCTTGAAGCATTTGCTTCATCCACAAGAGTTGGGTACAACAACTACCCGCCGCAATGTATTCGGCCTCGGCGGTGGAAAGAGACACGCAATTTTGTTTCTTGCTATGCCACGCAACCAAACAATTTCCCAAGTAAAAACACCCACCCGAGGTACTCTTTCGATCATCGGCACTTCCGGTCCAATCGGCATTGGAGAAAGCGGCCAAAGCAACATTAGTTCCCCGAGGATACCACAAACCAAGGGACATGGTGCCCTTCACATAGCGAATGACCCTCTTTACGGCGGTCAAGTGAGATTCCTTGGGGTCCGATTGATACCTAGCACAAACACCAACACTAAAGGCAATGTCGGGACGGCTAGCGGTGAGATACAACAAGCTCCCTATCATGCTCCTATATAGGGTAGGATCTACACTTACCCCCTCGGATTCTTTGGCAATCTTAACACTCGTACTCATCGGAGTTCGAGTGACTTTAGCATCAAACAAGCCAAACTTCTTAACCAACTCTTTAGCATATGTGGATTGACTAATGAAAATTCCTTCTTTTAGTTGTTTGATTTGAAAACCAAGGAAGTAAGTCAATTCACCCATGAGACTCATTTGAAACTCATGAGACATTTGTGCCCCAAAATGATGAGCATGTCTCTCACACGTAGAACCAAACACAATATCATCAACATAAATTTGAGCGATGACAAGATCATTTTCAATCTTTTGAACAAACAACGTTCGGTCTACTCCCCCTCGAACAAAACCATTATTCAACAAGTGATCGGTTAAACGCTCATACCATGCCCGAGGGGCTTGCTTAAGGCCATAGAGGGCCTTGCAAAGACAGTACACATATGAAGGATTAGACGGATCAACAAAACCCTTTGGTTGCTCAACATACACTTCTTCTTTAAGATCACCATTCAAAAATGCACTTTTGACATCCATTTGAAAGAGTTTGAAACCTAAATGACTAGCCAAGGCAAACAACAATCTAATGGATTCCAATCTAGCAACCGGAGCAAAAGTTTCATCAAAATCTATCCCCTCCATTTGAGAGTACCCTTGAGCGACCAACCTAGCCTTATTCCTAACCACAATGCCACTCTCATCTTTCTTGTTCTTAAAAATCCATTTAGTGCCTATGACATTAGTGTGGGAAGGCCTAGGGACCAAGTACCAAACATCATTCCTAACAAATTGTTGGAGCTCTTCTTGCATGGCACCTATCCAATTTTCATCTTCTAAGGCCTCTTCTACCTTTTTGGGTTCTAAGGAGGATGTGTAACACACATAGTTGACTTCATTCCTAACCTTCCTCCTCGTCTTGATTCCATCACTAGGATTACCTATGACTTGAGTTATGGGATGGTGAAGCTTAACCCTAGCCGAAGGTTCTTTAGAGGTCAATGGAACAAGATCATGTTGACCAAGTTCTTCATCCTCTAAGGTCACACTACCTTCCGTTTCTCCCTCAATTTCATCTTCTTTCAATGATTCCTCTTCCTTTTCACTTGGAGTCACTTCAACATTCTCAACGCTATCGGTGATCTCTCCCTCAAAGATATCCCACATGGGACCATCATCATCATCTCTTTTTGGAGAAGATTCTCCCAAAGAGGTATCATCCACAATCACATTAACCGACTCCACCAAGGTGGACGTTCTACGATTGTAAACCCTATAAGCTCGACTAGCGGTGGAGTAACCTAGGAAGATACCCTCGTCACTCTTGGAGTCAAATTTTCCCAACGAATCTCCCTCTCTCAAGATGTAGCACTTACTCCCAAACACCCTAAAGTATTTAATCGACGGTCTCTTACCATTCCAAATTTCATAAGGGGTTAAGGATGTCCCCGGCCTCACATACACACGATTGATGGTGTAACAAGCGGTGTTTACAGCTTCGGCCCAAAGATTTCGGGGAACATGTTTAGCATGCAACATGACACGAGCCATTTCTTGAAGAGTTCGATTTTTCCTTTCAACTACCCCATTTTGTTGGGGAGTGCGAGGAGCAGAGAACTCATGCTTAATGCCGGTTCATCACAAAAGTGTCAACTTCAAGATTTTCAAACTCTTTACCATGATCACTCCTCACCTGGGACAATGGAATACCCTTTCTCATTTTGAATTCTTTGACTAAGAGTCTTGAAACAACCGTATGCATCGGATTTCTCTCTAAGGTATCCAACCCAAGTGTAACGAGAAAAATCATCGACAACCACAAGGATATACCTTTTGCCACCTAGACTCTCGGTTCTAGAAGGACCCATAAGGTCCATGTGAAGCAACTCTAATGGCTTGGTGGTAGCAACAAGATTAGTTTTCTTGTGTGGACTCTTGATTTGTTTCCCCAACATGCAACCACCACACACGAGACCCTTGCCATTTGCAAGTTTGGGCACTCCTCTCACCAATTCATGTTTGGTTATTTTATGCAAGTCATGAAAGTTCACATGCCCAAGTCTTTGATGCCACAATTCAACTTCATCCAACAAAACACGATTGCACACATTAGAGAGGTGAGGCTCAACACAATAACAATTATCCTTAGACCTAACTCCCGTTAAAATGCAATCACCTTTCAAGTTTATCACGGAGCAAGCATCTTTAGAAAATTGCACATTATGTTCATTGTCACAAAATTGACCTATGCTCAAGAGATTAGCTTTCAAACCTTCAACATACAACGCGTCATGCAATTTAGGAAGACCGGGTGAACACACGGTGCCACGACCAACAATTTTACCTTTCTTTCCATCACCAAAAGTGACAAGGCCACCATCATACATTTCAAGAGACACAAACATAGCCCTATCCCCGGTCATATGTCTAGAGCAACCACTATCAAGATACCACATGCATGCATTGTGAGCTTTATAGGCGGTGTGTGCAACGAGACAAGCATGATCAACTTTCTTCCAAGTACGCTTCAAGTTAGGACCATTATTCAATTTTTTAGCATACAAGGACAACTTGTTAATCTCTTCAACTATGTATGATGATTGAGATGCAAGATGAGACAACTTGGTGAAAAATTCATCACTTTGAGATTTAGGAGGCGATGGGGTAGCAACACGAGGTCTTCCAACATTAGGTTGACCAAGAACAACACTACGCGGGACAAATCGACTCATGGGTCTTTGTGTTTGACCCCTCTTGTTGTTCTCTCTCTTTAACCGATAACAAAAAGGACGAATATGTCCCTCAACTCCACAATGATGACACGTAACGATTTTTTGCTTAGAACTCTTAACTCCTCTTGGCTTGCTCTCTTTATTCTTGTTCATGGTATCACACTCTTCATCGGAATCATGACCACAAATATCAAATGGAATGAATTTACTTTTAGGTGGTTCATCCTTGGGAGGAATGAAATTGGAGGAAGACGGACTTGAGGTAGTCCCGGCACCCACAAAGGAGATTTTCTTATTAGGCTTTTCACTAGGCTTGGAGGAAGGTGAGGAGTTCAAGAAACCTAGGCCACTCTTATCCCTAAAAGACCTAGTCATTTTGGCTATCCATGACGCACCACAATCATTCCTCTTTATGACTTCATTAGCCTCAAAAAGGTCTTTCTCAAGTTCAACAATCTTAGACTTCGCCTTTTCTATTTCTTTCAAACCCTCAATCCTCTCTTTTTCAATGAGTTCAAATTTTTCAACCAATTTAGCATTATAGATTTTCAGCTCTTCTAACTCATGAGTGGTGACAACAAGATCCTCTTTGAGAGAAGATTTCTCTTTCTCAACAATTTTAAGATTACATTCCACTTCGTTCTTTCTTCTCCCAAGTTTTCTAAAGTCTTTGTAAAGTTGATCATAGATCACATTGATAGATTCGACCTCACAATCCTCTTGATCATTTTCAACGGATTTAGCAATTTCCACTTTAGAACTAGATCTCTTGCTCTCAACACTCTCATCACTAGACGAAGAAGACTCGGGCAACGATTTAGGAGAAGGAGGAGTACCTATGGTAGTGACCAAGGCATTGACATTAGAGTTTCCCTCCCCCAATTCATAAGCACCGCACTCGCTACCCTCATCATCACTCTCATCTTCCTAAGTGACTTAAAAACCTTTCTTGAACTTCTTTTTAAGAGTATTAGCGCACTCAGATTGAATGTGACCATACCCATGAAACTCATGACACTGTATCCCTTGTGGCTTTTTGGTTTTATCAAAAGAAGGTTTCTTGCCACTCGTGTCAAACATGTTCTTTTTATGAGCACTCAAAGGTTTCGGATTCTTGCCAAACTCTTTAGGCTTTCGAAGTGTCATGAACCTCTTATATTTCTTAACAAGCATGGCCAACTCCTCATCATCAATACTCTCATCCGTGTCACTACCCTCGGTGATTTCCTCTTTATCAATTTTAAAAGCAAGATTCTTACCAGTCTTGGGAAGGGACTTTGAAGGTTTGAAGTCCTTCAAGTGATTTAGTTCAAAAATTTGGAGCTTACCAACCAACTCGGCAAAGGTGATATTATCAACATCCGACCTCTCTTCTATGGAGGTCACCTTGGTCAAGAACCTAGAGGGAAGGGACCTAAGGATCTTTCGGCACACTTTAAGATTAGAAAGTGGTTCCCCTAGGCTATGAAACATGTTAACAATTTCGGTGAGCCTAGTTATGAAACTATCAAAATTTTCTTCATCAAGCATTTTGAGTTCCTCAAATTTTGTGGTGCACATTTGGAGTTTAGACACCCTCACCGTTTCAATACCCTCATGAGAGGTTCGAAGAAGTTCCCAAGCCTCTTTTGCGGTGACACAAGATGAAATGCGATTCACTTCGGATTTTGACAAAGCATTGTAAATGGCATTCAAAGCACGTGAGTTAAACTCACAACTCTCAATATCCGCCGGACTCCATTCCGCTTCATTTTTCTTCCTAACCTCTTTAGTGCTAGCATCCTCAATCGTGGGTTCTTCATAACCATAAAGAACGGACCTCCAAACCTTAATCCCCAATGCAATCAAATGGTTCTTCATTTTTGATTTCCAAAGGGAGTAGTCACTCCCATCAAAGTAAGGGGGTCGAGAATTTGACCCACCTTCCATAGGACCCGTCCTATCCATTGCACAACAAGGATCAACTCAAGCAATTAAGCAAACAAAGAGCACACGGGCTCTGATACCAATTGAAATTATGCAAAGGTGAAACAAGTCCTAGAGGGGGGTGAATAGGACTATGAATTAAAAAATTCAATACCACCAAGGGAATCACATTCACCCCAATTCCATGGCTAATTGATCAAACCAACAAATTGTAATGCAAAGCAAATAAAGCAAAGACGCAAACACAAGGATATACGTGGAAACTACTTAGGGTCTCAATACCCTAAGCATAAAACCATGGCCTAATCTACCAATTTGCTATAAATCAAAAGGTTAAATCAAGAGTTACAAGATTAGGAATTACCAACTTTGCCCCAAGCTACACCTAACTCCACTCCTTGATTTAGCTCCCCGAGCCCCTTCTTGATTCCATAGCCTCCACGAGTTCTTCAACACTCGATCTCCGTATCAACAACGGCTCCGGATCATCCGGCCATGTAGAAATGTAGGCAACACAACATGATGTGATAAAGATGTGATTTTTATGAAGATTTTTGCAAAACAAAATCAATCTAGAGTGGATCCATGGAGAGGAAGACCCTAGATTGAAGAAAGATGAAATGAGCTCACTCAAATCATCAAGAACATCAAGTTCCACAAAGAGAGAAGGGATGGGACTTTCTCTCTCTACAAATGGGGCTGATTTTTTCAGTTAAGAGCATACCCTAAAATGAGAGAAAAAGAGCTTATATAGTGCACAAATTCACAGCCCTCAAACAAGCCTCTCAAAACATGACACGTCATTAAAAAGGGCTATCAGACGCGTGTAAACGCATAGTGACATCAGCAGCCAGAAAAGGAACACGGGCTAGCAGACGCGAGTAAACGCTATGAAGGATTCAAAAAAACTAGAACTCAAATGCCTTTCACAAAATCATGATTAAGGAAGAGTATCAATGCAAATGACTATTTGAAAGCTCATATGGCCTAAACCATGATGATCAATGTTAATGCAAATGTGCCATGCATGGATATACATTGCCGGATTGAGCCTTGGAACGCTTGACACGGCAATGGCTTGATCACAAAGCTTGTAATCTCTGGAATGGAGTATCTAGACTCAAACCCTAAGCACTCTACTTCCCAAGACCCCATAAACAAATTACATACACCGAAAGGCTTGACATAACCCGGAAAACGCCAACAAAACTAACAAATATTGGACACATCGTACATCCTTCCAACCATATTTTGGCATCGTTTGGATAATGTAAAAAGTTGGTTTGACTTTTCGATGCAAATGATAAATTTTGGGACAAATTGTAAAGTTTTGAGATGAGTTTTAAATCGAAAAATATTTTAAGGATAAATGTGAACTCTAGGGATCACCCGTTTGGTGTCCCTGGCCATGGGTGCACGGAGCCCGCGAAATCCAGCAGGGGTGCACGGAGCCTAAAAAATCCAGCAGGGGTGCACGGAGCCCATGAAATCCGGCAGAGGGATACTTCCCTATTAAATTGATGAATGTTTTTCTTATAAAATGTTAGAAATGACACGTTTTGAGTTCAATTTGGAATATTTGGCGAAAATTGAAATTTTGTGTACGGGTATGAAGATTTGGCAATTACGTGGACTTTGATTGTATACTTAAACTTGGTTTAGAACCCTTGGACACATTCTAGACACATGAACACATTCCGGGAATTTCGTGGTTGAGTTAAAGCCTTCCGTTCATCCTAATCTTGTACCTTGGCCGTGTCCATCATATTATACACATTCATTATGCATGCATCATGTTTATACACCTAGCGTTGGTAGAATAGTTTTCCTACTGGGCTAGTGAGCTCAACCTATCAATTTTCAGGTACACGGCATGGAGTATGAAGTTGGATGCGTGTGGAGTGATATTTATTTGTAACTCAAACATGCACGAAGTTATTTTCCCATCCTTGTAATATATTTTTGGAAAGATGGTTTTATAACTTCGATAGTTCATCTTTTTGATTATTTGGCAATGTAATAACTTTTAAACCTTGTACTTATGCATTCGGGCTATGGACACTAGTGGATAGAACTTGTTTATTCGAAATGGTGAGATTGTATTTTGTTGATTTTGACTATTCTAAGGGGAAATCATGAGACTTTGACTTGTTCCACGTGGATTTTATTTACTTTTGGATTTTTAAATTTGAGGGCGTGACAATAAGCATTAACATTAGATAGCATAAGCAGTAACATCAACCTACTCCCCTCTTTTGTCTTGGAAGGACAAAGAGCAAGGAGCTAAACCAAGGATTAGAGGAAACATTAGATTATGAGCAACAACAAGTATGCGTAAAAATACTAAACCATATAGAAATCTTAATAACCAAGTCCAACATAACCAATAAATGACATGGCAGCAAAAGTAAAAGAACTAGAAGATAATGCACCCATCAGAACATAACTACTTAAGCAAGAGAACTATGAAGCAAAGACGAAATAGTAGCCACGCGGGGCAAAATATGGTCTAAAAAGCATAACAACGAAGCAAGGACAGACTACTTACTAGGATAAGATAGCAAAGTAGCGCAGAACTACCCAAAGAAAGTCAATGACTGTAGGCACGGCGAGGAGGCGGTGGACGGAAGTCTGGATGCTGATTAAGAAACAATCGCACAGCACGAGTAGACTCATTAACCTCCTCCTTATGCAGTTGGTTAGCCGTGTGACGATCCTTAGCTTTTCCAAAGTAGGACATGTGCGCAGTTTCCATAGCCACTTGACGAGCATCCATTGCAATCTGTCTAGTTTCCATTCGAGACATAGTGGCAACAAGTTGACGGTTGGAAGCCACAAGCTCATCGAACTGTCTTGGAAAGCAAGTGTTAGAACCACAGTGACCATGGGGATTATCCGGGGCAGCATTAGAGGCATTGGCATCAGAAGGAACATTGGCTGCACCATTAACATGGGCAACATGAGCAGAACTCAAGGTGGCAGATCTTGCATCAATAATTGTTGTGAAGTCAGAGGAAGGGACAATATCGTCTTCAGAGGTTTCAGTAACTGTGAACGATCGACCTCCATGCCGGTTTGATTTTTGAAAAATGGAGTCGCCACCCGGGTTTTTATTTGGGAAATGGATTTAGTACTTGAGAAACCGTTTTGAAAATGATTTGAAAAATGGTATAACTCTCACGGTTGAAAATAAGTTTGAAAACCAGAGATTCGTTTTGGATTCGGGAGCCAGGTTACGAACGGGGAAGGGTTTTACTGCACCTCGCTCGCCCAATTAAAATCGGTCTTTACTAAACATTTATGAGATTTTTGGAAAATATTTTGATGCTGAACTTTATTGAAATAAACAATTTATCATGCAAAGTAAATCAATTAAATATCAAAATGAATAACAACTAACAAGATTAAGCAAATAAGAGTTAATAACTAAAAAGGGGAAATCATTTTATCAAACTGCTTGTGAAGAAAATTGAGCTTAAAATTCAAATTTGAAAAAGTGTGTTGTGCGGCACACAAAGTGTACCATGCGGTACAGAAAGTGTAATGTGCAGCACTGTTCATGATTAACGGTCAAATTTTTAAAAGATTGTCATACAACACTTCGAGTGTACCGTGCGGCACAGGGGGAGTGTCATGTGGCACTGTTGGCAGCACAACAGTTTGAAACTTTGGTTTTCGAAAAGAATGAAATGAAGATGCATACAAGGTATGAAACATGGTTAAAAATGGACTATTTTGAAGGAGAAAGCAGTATGCTTGAATAAGGGATGTTCCTCCTCGTTGAATCGCTCTGTACGAGGCGATGTTTTCACCGTACGACGCAACCGGGAGGTGTGAAATAGAACTTGTTTTAATGTGACATGGGCATACCAAGCATGGGGATGATATTGGAGATCATTCCATACTTGGTACCCCTCCCCTCAAGGTACCAAACTTAAGAAGTTTGGCAAAACAGGATCGTACCTCCGGCGGGAAACTCACAGATTGAAATTCCTTTTTGATCTTTTGAACGCAGCTTGGACTTCCTCTTGACTCCAACTTCACTTTGATACTGCGGCTATGATGATTGGCGACTAGAACTTGATCAAATTTTGAATGGTAACCTCACGGCTTTGGGACCAATAATAGAGGATTGAGTTTCCTGATTGGGTTTGCTTTTGGGAGAGATTGAAATAGTTATGGGATTGATTTATGAGAGTAGTAATTGGGATATGGAATGGGTAGAGAGTTTGACAGAATTTAGAAAGGGTTTTTCATGATTTTTCTTCACCTTGCGTTCATCCAGAACATCTCAGCATTTATAGCCAAGATCAACGTAACCTCCAAGTAAGTGTGTCGGCCAAGAATAATGATGAGAAGCTACTCCTCCTAGCCTTTTTCCTCTCCAAGAAATCATTATTGAAGCTGGGTAACGAATGTCAACAAAAGGGGCTGCTGGAGATTCTGCAGAAAGTCGGTTTATGCATGACAGTGTCGTACGGCACACAAACTGTACCGTACGGTACACCAACTGTGCCGTACGGCACACTTCCACCGCTAAAATTCAAAAAGTTGCCGTACGTGACTGGGGCTATGCCGTGTGTGAGAAATGAGTACCGTACGATACTGTTGACTGAGTTGACTTGGAGAATTTCAATCCGAGAGGCTTTCCGGGCGTTTCTTTTCATCATTGGGGGTTAAAATGTATACAAACGTCTCATTTTGGGGTGTCTACAGTAACGTGTTCGTGAGAGAAGATGCGACAGAGAAGAACTCCAAACGGAAGCACACCTGTGGGAGGGTTGGAACGAGCAAATTTGGCAATAGACTTGAATGCCACACGACACCAATCCACAGGAAGATTTTCAGAAATAGCTCAAAGAGCAAACCCACGAGTAGCCGAGATGTCAAAAGAGTGGGATGTGGGGTCAACATTAGAACAATAAAAAAGATTAAGTAAACGAAAATCCGGACGAAGCTCCCCCTGAGCTAGTGAACCCTTATCCCAATCGTGACCGAAACCAGTGAGGACATCAGAAATTGAACGCGTAGCGACCATATCAAAACGACGAGGGTGTGAGCGGGAGAGGGGATAAACATGCTCTGTTAAAGGTGTAAGACCAGTGAAAGTGCCCAAAATAGTTGGTGATACTGTGATAACTACACCCCGAACCAAAGACGATAAGATTTCAGTTTTCTCATTGTAGGTATATATATTAATATAGAATTCCCTTACTAAAGTTCGATTAACTGACCCTTCGAGAGTAGTAAGATCGAGCCAATTCCTATTTTTGAGCCAAGTAGGAAAAAAGGAGTTTTTTTTGACAAAGATAGAATATCAACAGGACACTCAAAGTACACGGTTCGAGTCGCAAAGAAATCATGATACCGTGACTATTAATCTAAGGAACAAAACCGATCACGCAGCAAGGGAATTTTGGTGGCGGGGCGTTTGGCTCGCTTGGGTTTAACACCTTGTTTGGTAGCGGCACGGCACGGCGGCATGATGCAAATTGTAAGTGAACTATTGAACCCACAAATGCAAAGATGAAGAGAGAAATTGAAACCCCATGGTCGCGCAGGAAAGAACTGAGAGAATTTGGGGGGATTTGTAAGCAAGGTTAGGGTTTATTTTAGGGAGGATTGGAAAGGGGGAAAACCAATAATTGACAGTGGTTTAGGAAATTGACAATGGTCTAGGAGTTGATTTGGAAAGAGTGAACATAATTGTGTAGCAAGAAGATTGAGGTTTCCATGTGAGTGAACTCGGTCTGGCGGTGGAGAGAATACACAAGGAAAAACACAGAAGGGAAAAGATACGTAAGAAAAGCAACTGCTGTTCAGTTTCCATTTAAAAATTATAACTTCCCTTGTTAAAAGTATGCAGTGGATGTTGCCAAAATCCCACGAAGGACCAATACTTGATATAAAAATAAAAAAGAAACAAAACAATGTGAATGTTTGATCAAGAGAAAAATATAGAAACAACGAAAATATATTGAAAATGAAGAAAGATAATATATATATATATATATATATATATATATATATATATATATATATTGTAAAAAAATAGAAACCATGCGTTCGCTCAAATCACAATTAAAGAGTTATCATCAACACACACATCATGATAATGTATAAGCACATGCTGTAAAAAAACTCAAACATTTATGCATCAAATCAAGAATGAGACACACAACATGGCCGAATCCGAGTGTGGGTGTGTGAGTCACAAAAATTTTATCAAGCTCAACTCATTAAAATTACCGATTCTCATGTAAACTAGGAGTTTTAAGACAACTCCCCCTCAAAAAGTCAAACCAAGCTAGGTTCTCAATGTGACTAACGAACGGGCACACTAATTTTTTTATAGTTATTTTTTTTTTATTATTATTATTATTATTATTATTATTATTATTATTATTACAGGGAGCAACACATAGAAAAATATATCTTTTTTTACCCCACTGCCGTTTTACGCAAACATACAGATTTGATAGAGCCGGATGATCCGGTTACTAAGCAAGTGGTCCAATACTACCTTCACAGGGTCTATCCATGCATCTTTTGACGCGAACACTCAGAGGGAGAGTACCTCACCCTGATTGCCCGGTTACTCAATGAACGCCCGGATAGGTAAACACCATAAAAATTACCTTCCCAAGATCTATCCATCTTTCGACGCGAACACTCGGAGGGAGAGTACCTCATCCCATATGTTCGGTTACTCAATGAACGCTCGGATAGGTAAACACTACAATACTATCAAAATGGCTCTAGCACATGAGAATAGTAGCCATAGGTCAATCTCAAAGGGGCGAACACAAGAAAACGGCTAGATACATGAGACTAGCAACAATGAAGAGCAATCTAGCATTTTTGTGAAGTGGTGGAGACAAACGGCGATGCAGCATGTAGCACTCAACATCGAAATGCATTGAAGTGTGAGAGATAATAATATATGATCATGCTCTATCAAGAATGTCTTAACCCATGATAATAGATGCTAGTGATTTGACACAAACTATAGCCCCCAAAAGTGAGCTTTTGACATTAGTTTTTTTTTTTGTTTTTGTTTTGTTTTTTATTTTTTTATATATGTATATATATAATAAGAATAATAATAATGATAAATAAATAAGTAAATACAAAAATAAATAAATAGTAAGAAAATGCAGGAGATTTAATCAATGCAACAGACTCCAACTGACTTACGAAGATAATCGAAACGTAGATAATCAAGAGGTTTTCTTAAAATATCGGCTTTCTGATTAGTAGTGTCTAGATATTCAAGAGTGATAGTACCTTCTTCTACGAGGTCGCGGATGAAATGGTGACGAATATCAATATGCTTAGTGCGAGAGTGTTGCACAGGATTTTTCGATATATATATGGCACTAGTGTTGTCACAGTAAAGTGCTATCTTATTTTGAGGAAAATCGTAGTCATCAAGCATTTGCTTCATCCAAAGAAGTTGAGTGCACGCACTACCAGCGACGATGTACTCGGCTTCGGCAGTAGATAAGGAAATAGAGTTTTGTTTCTTACTAAGTCAAGCAACAAGGTTATTCCCAATATAAAAACCCCCGGAAGTACTCTTACGATCATCACAAGACCCACCCGGTCAAGATCCTAAAATCCAACCAAGTTTGCATTAGTGTCTCTAGACATCCATATACCGTAACCAACCGTACCACTAACATATTTAATGATCCGTTTTACCGCTGTAAGATGAGATTCTTTAGGATCAACCTGATAACGAGCACACACACCTACTCTAAACAAAATATCAGGGCGACTAGCGGTCAAATATAACAAACTACCTATCATGCTTCGATACAGAGTTTGGTCAATAGAGGTACCAGCAATGTCTTTAGAAAGTTTAGTAGTGGTGCTCATAGGAGGGCGCAAGTGTTTGGCTGACTCTAACCCAAATTTCTTAATAACTCCAAGAGCATATTTAGTTTGAGAGACAAAAATCCCATGTTCAAGTTGACGGACTTGAAGGCCAAGAAAATATGTAAGTTCACCCATCATACTCATTTCAAACTCTTTCTACATAAAATCTAAAAATTCTATCACAAGAGTAGGAGAAGTTGAGCGAAAAATGATATCATCCACGTAGATTTGAACTACTAATAAGTGTTTGGCCGTGCGTTGAACAAACAGGGTTTTATCAACGCTCCCCCTAACAAAACCATTTTCTAAAAGAAAGGAGGTCAATCTATCATACCAAGCTCGAGGAGCTTGCTTCAAACCGTAAAGAGCTTTGTTCAAACGGTACACATGGTCAAGTTTATGAGGGTCTTCAAACCCTTTAGGCTGAGCTACAAAAACCTCTTCTTTAATGAAACCATTAAGAAAAGCACTCTTGACATCCATTTGGTATAGTTTAAAACCTAGACAACATGATATAGCAAGCACAATACGTATAGACTCTAATCGAGCAACAGGGGCGAAAGTTTCATCAAAGTCAATTCCTTCAATTTGTGCATATCCCTGACCTACTAGACGTGCTTTATTGCAGACCACAACCCCCTGTTCATTGGACTTATTTTTGAATATCCACTTCATGCCAATAATGTTTGTGTGTGTCGGTCTAGGAACTAATTCCCACACATTGTGTTCCATTCAAACTGATGTAATTCATCATGCATAGCATTAACCCAAAACTCATCAACTAAGGCTTCCTTAACATTTTTAGACTCTATTAAAGAAACATAACACATGTATGATACCTCTTCGCGCATTTGTTGCCGAGTTTTCATCTGGTCTCTCACATTCCCAATTACCTGGTGTGGACGGCCCACTTGAGATGGTTCGATTTCGAGTTTGAAAAAGATTGTGATTGTTAGAGTCGCCACCCGGATTTGAGGTCTGAACCCGAGAAACTGATAAAATATGACTCGTTTGCCCATTTGAAAAAGATTTCACTGATCATGGCAGAACCAAAAGATTTCTCGAATTCGGGGGTTTGGTTATGAGAGGGGAAGGGTTTTACGGCACCCCTCTCGCCCGGTCCGTGAACCGGTCTCTACTCAATATTTTGTGGGATTTTAAAAATATTTGAAATTTGACTTAATCACACAAATAGGGAGTCGGGGATGGGAATCGTGTAGATATCAAGACAATGCAAAAATGTGAATTTATTGTGAATGCTTGTGCATGATGATCTACATGGGAAAAGTGACAACAATAAGGAAAAGATACAACAAATATTTACAGGAATGAATCACAACAGAAACTGCACAACAACTCAAGAAATTATGGACATGAGGTTTAATAAACTAGCTTGCAATCTGGATCCCAGAATAGGGGTTGAGCGCTCAATGATGATGGCTTGAGTGCTCAAACCCTCCAAACTAGTTTGAGCGCTCAAAGCTCACGAGTTGAGCGCTCAATCCAATTTGTGACTCTGATGAATTCAAACCTCTGCATCACTTCTTTGTTCATTCCTTACAAGATCAAACCTTAACAAAACGTTTTTCATGAGAATTAGGAGGAAAAAGGTGGTTTGGTCTCTAAAAGAATGACAAAAAGAGGAGAATCACCATAAATTACAAGGAAAATGCTTGAAACAGAAAAAGATTCAGATCATAAATACAGTAACAAAACTCCACTTACACCAGAAAGATATTAAGTCATGATCCATCATTGAATCGACCACAGTAAGCAAGTGGAACAAGAACAGCTTGAGCGCTCAATGATATGGCTTTGAGCGCTCAAGCCATTCTATGTCTTTCTGATTTTTGACTTTGAAAACAGATTCTGGGAGATTCTCAGGACCATAAACACATGAAATGTGGGTTTCTGAAACTAAAAAGTCACTGCTTTGCATTCAAATACAAGATTTCCAAAGGTTTTGAGGCTTGATTATCATAAAATGGTTGGTCTATGTTCTTGCAAATGGTTTTGAAGTAAAAATAAGCTTTTTTAAAGATTAAATGAGCATAATTAACTGTTAAATGATGATAAAAAACCCCAAATAAAGCTCAAAGGTCAGCAAAACAGAAATTGCTCAGAATTGGGCTTGAGCGCTCAACCCCTATTAAAACTGCAAATTTTGACAGTGCTTTTAAACAACTTTTAGACCTTTGTGAGTTCAATGCAAGTATAAAGAACTTGATTGGGCTCACTAGTCTTCCTCAAATGGACCAAAATAGTGAATACCACTTGTTTAACTACCTTTTCCACTTGATTGAAGACTTGAACTTGATTGGGGGTTTGGGGATGGACGATTGTGGCTGTTTTGGTTAGTATTCCAGATGAAAGGTGCAATGTATGAGGTTAATTGATGATCAAGGATTGAATTTTTGTGTTTGGCAGGTGGTTTTTGCGAGTGGTTTTGATGGAGGATGAGTGGTTTTGTAGAGAGAGAGAGAGAGAGAGAAAGAGAGAGAGAGAGCACGATTGCTGGAAGTATTGTGAGCTACAGTGTGAGAAATGGCAACCCCAAAACCAGGGGATGGTGATGGTTTATACAGAGTGAGTGGGAAGGAAGAGAGGAGAGAGAGGTAGTGGGTGTGTATTTGAAAGTGGGTTAGGAGTATATTTAGGTGTAGTTTAGGACAATGTAGGGTGTATTATACACGTGAAAGACGTATACAATCGGTTAGACGCTCCCCCCTGCATGAGATCTCATGATGAGATACTTTGCAGATTCCTAACTGGGCTCAGAGCTTGAGCGCTCAAGGTGCTTCTCAGGGGTTTGAGCGCTCAAGGCTCTTGGTGGCTGATAGGCGCGTAATGTCGTAGATATAAGCGCCTAAGTAGGGCGAATTAGCGCATTAGAGGCGCGATTTATTTCATTTTCCACTTGATGCGGTGTTGTTCTGGGTTTTTCTTGTTTTGAGTTGTTTTGTAGGAAACAAGTTGAGAAAAGCGCGTGAAACGGTTACATGGCGGTTGGGCGTGTTGAGAACCAGTGGGACCCAAGCCAGGACGACCAAACAGAGCTGAGGAAGCATTTAGAGGTCTTGGTATCAATACAGGGATTATCCTGTATCGATACAGAGTGGTACATATGGGAACAGAAGGCACGTGTATCGATACAGGGTTTATCCTGTATCGATACCAAGGGCACTAAGGGCAGCCGCTTGACTTGCCACGTGGTTTGACTTCGGGGAGGAATAAATAGTCCGATTTTACGTCGAATTAGGAGGCGAACTTAACATTAATTTTCTCTTAGTTTTTGCAGCCGTTTTCTCTTTGGAAGTTATTACTTTCCGGAGCTTGTTCCGTGGAGTTTTTGAAGTTTTATTCGCAGATTCGCATATTGTTTCAGTAACTTTCCGTTTTATTTTCATTGAATCTTCGTTCGCGGGAGTTTGTCCGCGCTTTGTTTTTGGATCTTTGCTTTAATTCATATTCAAGTATAAAAGCATGCATTATTTTATAATCTTGTTATTCGTTCAATTCAATATGAGTGAGTAAACTCATAAGTATGGTCACGGGGTGATTAACACACCGTGGCCAGGTCCGGATCTGTACTGCTTCTATTTTCGAACTCGATAAATGGAAAAGCAATTTAAGGTTACTAAAGCAATTCTGGTAGACGTATCCGGGCATTGTCGGAGCCCATGTAACGCGGGGAACGAGGGACCAAAACTCGCTCTACGCTGCACATGGGTGAACTGCAACCACAAGGATTCGCATCTTTCAGGGTGTCTTTTTCTCTCTTGAATCAACCGTTTTTAGAACAACGAACAGAGTAGAACAATCTCAATCTGGTCACTGTGTTATGAATCCTACGACCGTACTTCCTCTTTAATTAGCTTAAATCAGATCAACTTCACTTAGTGTAGGTAATCTCATCAATCAAACCATAAAGGGTGGCCACCTAAGAGCCGTGTTAAACTAGCAACCCGAGTACTTAGTGAGCACTTTCTACCTTCTCTGTGGATTCGACTCCGGTCTTACCGCGTATTGTGTTGCACCGGTCTCCACCCTACGCTTGGGGCAACTCACTAATTTAGGTCTAGGAATTCGGTCAAGCAGTGGCAAATTGATGGTTTGACTTGGTTCAACAATGCTTGGTTTAGATTGGGTTATTTGGTGATGTTTGGTTGATTTTGATCAAGTTCAATCCATTTTCACAAGTTTCGGGTAGTCATGATTGGTCCGTTTCATCATCGGGAATGCTTGAGCACATCCCGGGTTCAAAATCGGGGTGTCTACACCTGGCTTGTTGGGTGATTTAGCTTCACACGTGTTGAAGGTTGCAATTGTTGTGCCTTAACGCGGTTATCAGAATTCTCGTCCTCATCTGCTTTCTCCTCTTTCATAGACTCAATGTCTTGATCATCATCAGTTGAACTAGACTGCTCCATACCTGAGTCCTGCTCAATCAAAGGCTCATACAATTCGTTAGCGAGGATATCTGATTCACTCAAAGGATTTTCATCAACCACGACATTGACGGACTCCATGACACTTTGAGTCCGTTTATTATAGACACGAAAAGCTCTGCTATCAGTGCAGTAGCCTAAGAATATATCTTCGTCACTACGAGTATCGAATTTGCCAAGTTTTTCTCTGTCTCTCATTACATAACACTTACTCCCAAACGTTTTAAAATATTTGACATTGGGTTTCTTTCCTTTCCATAATTCATAGGGAGTATTCATGCTGCCAGGTCTAAGATAAACTCGATTAATAATATAACAAGTAGTATTAACTGCTTCAGCCCAAAACCTGCGAGCAATTTTCTTAGCATGAAGCATAACACGTGCCATCTCTTGTATAACTTGATTTTTTCGCTCAACAACACCATTCTGTTGTGGAGTTTTAGGAGCTGAAAATTCATGCCTAATATCGAGTTCATCGCAAAAAATAGCATATTCAGAGTTTTCAAATTCCTTTCCATGATTAGAACGAATACGAGGAATACACCCAATTTTAATACCTTTCTTGTTTTGAATACTTTTGACAAGCGCTTTAAAAACAAAGATAGTTTCAGATTTTTCACGGAGAAACTTTACCCAAGTAAAACGAGAAAAATCATCAACAACAACAAAAATATACTTTTTACCAGCAATGCTTTCAACTCTGGAGGGTCCCATCAAGTCCATGTGAAGAAGTTCAAGTGGTCTCTCAGTAGCTATTCCGGTGGTCTTTTTATGAGAAGCCTTGACCTGCTTACCGAGTTGACATGGGCCACAAACATGATTTTTTGGCTTACTGAGCTTGGGCACACCTCTGATCAATTCACGTTTGGTTAGCACAGATAGATCTTTATAGTTTATGTGACCAAGACGCTGATGCCAAAGATCAGTGTTAGTAATTTGAGTTGAATGAGAAGACACATCATTAAATGGAACAACACCATTACATTTATTAGATGTGCGAGTACCATGCATAACTCTATTTCCTTCTTTATCCAAAATATAGCAGTCATTTTTAGAAACATGAAACCATCCACATAAGTTGGCTTTCAAACCAAACCATCCTACAACTCTACATGTGCCAAACCCGGGGCTTGAATGGTGCCTCTTCCTACAACTCTAGATGAATTTCCGTCTCCAAAAGTTACCACACCTCCATCATATTTTTCTAAGTTTAAGTAAACAGACTTATCTCCTATCATGTGATGAGAGCATCCACTGTCAAGGTACCACACGTGGGAACTGCGAGCCTTTAGGGCCGTATGAACCACCATACAGTGAAGATCATGTCTCCCAACCCAAACATGTCTAGTTTTAACTCGACAAACCTTATTTTTATGATTTATTATGGATTTCGGTGTCTTGCTCCTAGTGTTGATGTGATTGGGGTAATTAATCCAAGAATTTGAACCACGTCCATGTTTGACTATAGGTGTTCTAAAATTGAGATTTTGGTTTTTAGCAAACAAAGGGTAGCCATGCAATTGGAAACAGTTTGGTCTAATGTGACCCTTTACTTTGCAGTAATGACATGTAGGAACAAACTTATGACTTTTAACAACTTTTGAATCGTGTGCTTTCTGTGTGTTAATTTGAGCAATAGGTGTTGAATGTATTTTAGAGGTTACCTTTTCAGATTTGTTCTCATATACCTTTTCTCCGGACTGTTGAGAGAGTGATGCTTTATGAAAGCCAAGTCCACTCTTGTCACTAGATGGTCTTTGACTAACTAGCATATCATCCAAAGCCTTTGACCCTGCATTCATTCTCTCAAAGATACAGTTAGCACTAGTAAGTTCATTATTCAAGTTTTCAATTTTACCTTCATAGACATTGTTCAAATCTTCCAAGGCCTTAATTTTTGCTTTGTAGTCAGCTGCTTCCTTCCTCAGCTTGTCTCTTTCTTCTGTAATTGATATAAGGAGACCTTGTTGTTCATCCAACTGGTTTTTCACTTCCACCAGTTCCTCATTTAATGTCTGACACTTCCCTACTAGTTTGAGATTAACTTTGTTAATCTTAGCACTCTCGCAGTATAGTCGGTCATATGACTCTCTCAAGTCATTCTCATCATTGAACTCATCGCCATCTTCAATTTCACTATCATCTGAAAATTCTTACATCACATTATCACTAAGATTATCACTAGTTTGAGAATGTAAAGAAGCACTGAAAGCAATGAAATTAGTGTGTTCTTCTTCACCTTCCTCAGAACTTTCGGGATCACTGTTATCATCCCAAGTAATATTTGCCTTATAATTAGTTTTTTTTTCCAGCTTGTTGATGTTGGAAAAATATGGTTTTTAATCATATTTTGAGTGAATGGAAATTGTCTCCAAAATATATCATTCGATAAATAATTAATATTTTGAGTGGGTGAAAATATCTTTTAATAGTTATTAATCCCTTTGAATTTATCTTGTATTGGAGACTAATAGACCAAGAGTTGCATCTCTTATAAACCAAGAGTTGCATCACTTTGTTTGATTTATTTTCCTCTCCTACCGAAATAGTGTGACTGTTCACTTCCGAAGAGTTGCGTCCGTTCCGAACAACCGTGCCTTTTCATTTCATACCTTTCTGTTCGGGTGCCTATTTATCTATAAATATGACCCTCCTCCTCTCATGTTTTTCACGTTTTCGTTGCATAACATTCTGCACTTACTGCATCAAAAGTTTTGAGAGTTCTGCATAGTTTCCTGGTTCGCCAACCGATCAGATTGCAGTGCTGCTTCCGACCGGTGAAAGTCGGGTATTCCTGGGAGGCAAACGCTCAAGTTTTTCCATCAGCACCATAGTGGAGGGTGAATTTTCCTTAAGGAAAGAGTATCGAAATACTCGCCTCGACTCGAATCGTCTTTTGCCAATTTCCGGTGTACTGAAATTGGCCCGGTACGATTTCTATTTATTCTTAATTTTGTTTTCGTTTTTATTTCCAGTATTTTAGAAACCGAGTTTCCAACAGTTGATACACTCATGGGCCAAATGACCATGCCCATTACATTCAAAACACTTTGGTCCAGGTGGTGGTCCCTTTATCCCTCTCTTTCCTTTTCCATTAGAAGAATCACTTTTTTCCTTGTTAGCATCTTTGTTTCTAAAAACATTTTCGGTAGGTTTTTTCTTAAAAAGTTTTTAAAACTGTTTGGTGAACAAGGCCATAGCTTCAAAGTCAAGATCAACATCACTATCAGAATCGTTATTTTCTTTTTGAAAACTGGAAAAAGCAATCGGCTTACCCGAAGGTTTTGTTTTAGATTTATAAGATTCAGGCTGTAACAGATCAGCCTCATAGGTTTGAAGGATACCAACAACCTCTTCAACAGATTTGTTTTTAAGCTTTTCTTTACCTTGAAGCATTGTCACCTTGGTTTTAAACCTTTTGGGGAGAGATCTTAAAATCTTCTTAATAACACGAAAAGGAGGGATCGGCTCACCGAGGGTTTCACAACTATTGACAATGGAAATCAACCTAGAGTAATAAACGTTAAAGGTCTCATCTTCCTCCATCTTAATCATCTCGAACTCAGTGGTAAGTCTCTGAAGTTTTGATTGTTTAACAACATAAAGTCCCTTCATGACATGTTACTAATATATCCCATGCTTCCTTTGCAATCTCACAATTTGTGATTTTGCGATGCTCAATCACATCTACAGCACTAAAAAGTATATCGAGAGCACGATTATTAGCCTGAAGCATAGCCTTTTCGGCAAGGGATAGTTCGGAGGTTAATTTAGGGAGGGTCGTACTCTTTTCCTCCTTTGTGGGATATGTATACCCTTCCACAAAAGATTTCCAAATATTTTCATTGACAGACCTCATAAAAGCTTTCATACGGGACTTCTAATAGTCAAAATTATCGCTATCCAAAATTGGAACGAGACTGGAATGATGGTTCATATTCATGCTATTGTTCATCGTGACACAAGATCCGCTCAGGAAAAAAAACTTCCTACCAATTACGAGCGACCACGCTCTGATACCAAGTGAAATTCTCAATTTGTTAACAGTCAATCACAACAAATAAGTAAGAATTAGAGAGCAACGATGAACACAGAGAATATACGTGGAAAAACCCTATATGGGCAAAAACCACGGGAAGGAATCAAACACTATAAAAATCATTGTGCGGTTACAATTGACCTTACTCACAATTGAGCGTTTGATTGTCGATTGTCGACTCCTCATTCACCACACCCAGCGTTTGATTGTCGTCGCCTCAAATCCTCGAGCCTTCCAAATGTTCTTCTGGAAATCCACCGAAAAATTGAACTTGAACGAAGATGTAGAACCCTCTTGAAGCTTTGATTAACAATCCATGAACAAAGTGCTTCAAGATACACAATCAACCCTCTTGGTGTTATTATATTGAAGAACACGCAAAAGCACGATTTTCCCTTTTTTTCTTAGCCGACTCTCTGCTCGCCCTAGATCCAAAACTGTAATATATTTATAGAGTTGTTATTCCGATCAATTGGATTGCAAGCCAATTGATCGGACCATTATAGATCTGATTTTCAGAGATGCCCGCGTAAGAACCCGATCGTCCCTCTATTAATCGCTATGCTCTGAAACTTGTTTCATACCACGGTCCACGACCTGTGCTAAAATCAGAGTTACTTGATTCAGAAGCCGATTGATCGCATGATTGATCTTCCCGTTCCAAATGCCATCGATCGACTAAAAACACTAACACTCAAATTACATTACAAAGAGATGTCTTCCACTCTGATCCTATACAGACTTCTATTTAAAAAAATTACAACTCGATAATCAAATAAATACATGTAAAAATGTGATTTGTCAGATGGAATTGCCAACACAAAAAGGATGCCACTTTTTGGAGCTTACAAAAACAACAGTAAACATCATCCAGTAAAAAATAATGCGATGCACACCCGATTCAACAATAAGCCATTAGCTTTTGTGCCATTTTTTTTTTGGTCACAAGCCGACTTGCATACACATCCCATGTGCGTCTAGTTGATAATAAGGAAAAAATCAACTATGTGAATAGTACGTAAAGGGTAAAATTTATTGTGTATTAGGTTCTGCTGCAAAGGAATTAATTCATTGTATTGGTGTCCACTTCGAAGAAAGAAATTGACAATGAAAAATATTCACCGAAGGTTACCACGTTAAAGAAAAAAATTCACTTTGTTATAGGTTCTCACGTGAAATTTTGTTCACACCTTTGTTATTTTTTTTTTTCTTTAAGCAAAAAGTTTGATGTTTGTGGATACCCCACCGAAATTCACAGAATGGTTTGATTGATTGGATGGAGTCACCACCCCTGTTTGAGGACCGTACCCAAGAAACCTGTTAAAAATGACTATTTTGCCCTTTACACAGGAAATATTACACCGATCTGCTTTTATTGAGATTTCTCAGGTTCGAGAGCTAGGTTACCAGAGGGGAAGGAAATTAAACCACCCCTCTCGCGCGACACAACCACCGGTCTCTATTGAATGCTCAAGGAATTTTGAAAACCTCATTTAAACAGACTTTATTCCACAAAGTTATGCAAGAGCACGTAAATCCATCAAGTGATGGGCGTGGATACATGTGCTATGTGTCATGTATGCATAGTGAGAGGTGATAACATATAGTGCACTAAACCACTCAAAATGAGACAAACTCAAAACCCTCAAAACAGTCTCACAAACATCACATGACTTGCACCCGGACTGTAATCTGGACATCCACTGTCCACAAGTCTAGGCGCCTGGGGTTTGCCAAGTCCAGGCGCCTGGACACAAAGTAGGCACCCGGAATGAGCAAATCCAGGTGCCTAGAGTGTGTTAGGAGGGAACTTTTACCCAATCTGGGTATTCACATAAGCAACAAATCTTGCTCTGTTATGCTTTCTGTCATGCATAATATGATGTTTTCTAATTTCTTGACTCCGATAAACTCTGAAAGGACCTTATGTATGCAATGATTCAAGCCTAGGAAGATGATTTTGGCATGTTTTGAGTGAAAGATAAAGGGATAAAGGATGAGCCCTGGTATGAAATAAACTCTTGTCACACTCTTGATCTAGGTAGAGTATTTATGACTATAAGGGATAGTAAATGACATGAAATCTAAATGGATTCTTTGTGAATATAATGAAAATGAACATAAATAGCATAATGATCTTTCCACCAAATACTAAGATGCTCTTAAATATGCATAAAGTTAACAATATATCACATGCAATGAATGTGTTGTTCTTGGATTAACTCAAAAGCCATGATTTTCCTCCCCTCTTATGCACTTTATGAGCTAACCTAAATGACTTTCTATGTCAGGATCATGACTTCCAACCTCAAACCACACATGGATGATTCAAATATGCATAAGATAATGTATAAAGAAGAGAAAACACAGAGATTGGAATTCATGTTTTGGGTGATGTTGCACTTTTTGTTGCGACAAAGATTAGGGCTTCAATTTGAGAAACCCTAATGTGGGTTGTGTGGCTGGGTTAATTTGAAAGAAAAAAAACCCCTAAATTGCAGTGAATTTGTAATACCTCCAAATTGGACCTCATTCATATGTTTATTACTTAAACCCTAGTGTTGTATGAGAAGGATGTCAATAATCTCCATTCCTGAAACTACTATGATGCTAATTCCAAGTTCACCAACCTGAGAGGTATTGGTCTCATAAAAGTAGACGGCAGAAAAACAGTTTTGACTTTTGAAGCTTACAAATAAAATTGGCTCAAATGAACATGAGGCAACTAGTTGTTCCTATAATTGGTCTGAGTTTGTTCTTATGATTGAATCCTTAAAGTTACCTCAACCTTGCTAGGATACTAAAACTTGCTTTTGTTTGTTTTTCCCTTACATGTTGCTTATTATGCGAAAAGCTCTTGAAGTGTTGAAATGTGGCAGTACCTTGCTGAAAATGTGCTCTAAAACAGGATCCTAAAAGCCTTGCCATGGTGCTTGACTGACCAGGTGATTAAAAATAAGACGCGTCCCAAGCATAGGACTCTCGACCGGTGTAGCATAATATCTGGAAGTACCAGAGTCGAATCCACAGAGACGGACGAACGTGTGCAGGACTCAAAGATGACGGGTTCACAGTTTATCTTGGCTCTTAGGTAGCCACCCCTTGTTCAATGAGATTAATTCACTAACTAAATTACCAGGCTAAATTAACTAAAAACGGATTTAAAAAGGAGAGTACAGTCGTGGAAACCCAGCGTCTGCGACTAGCCTAACCAATGTTTACTCGGGCCACAATTACTCTTTTTACTGATTTTAGAATAAGAAAAAGATCCCTAACAAATGCACACCGCCTGTCACCAGATTCCGTGCGCATTCGAATTCCGACGATGTCTGGGTTTTGTTTGTTAGAAGAGTTTTCGTCTTCTAAAATTGCTCAAAAATTAAATTAATTCGATCCCAAGGTAGAACATTAATCAAACTAGCCACGAAGCGCCTTCGCCCCGCGGCCGCACTCAATAAAACTACTCGCTCATATTAACTTGAACGAACAACAAGATTTCAAACAAAACATGCTCATATAACTCGGAAGAAGATTAAACTAAAAGATCAACCAAAAATAGAGATTAATGTAAACTAGAGAAAGTTACCATAAACAATACTCAAATCTTCGCCAATAAAACTTCAAAAACTCCAATCGAAAGAACTCCGGAAAGTAGAAACTTCAAGAAGAAAACAAAGAGCTACTACAAGGAAAAAGAAAATAAAGTTCGAAACCCTAAATTCGGAACAAAAACGGAGTATTTATCCCTTCTTGAAGTCAAAACACGTGGCAAAGTCAAACGCTGCTTTTAGGCCATCCGGTATCGATACAGGGAAATCCTTGTATCAATACAGATGCCTTCTATTTGCCCACTAGTGCCTCGGTATTGATACAGACACCTTTAAAATGATTTTCAAGCTTGTTTGCTCGCCCTTCTTGAGTTCCACCGGTTTCCAACATGCCCGATGACCTATGTCCACTTTTACGTGCTCCTTCGACCTGTTTCCTACAAAACAACCAAAAATACCAAAAACAAAAGACAACACCGCATCAAGTGAAAAATGGAATAAATCGCGCCTCTAATGTGCTAATTCACCCTTATTAGGCGCTTATATCTGTGATATTGCGCGCCTATCACACCCCCCAACTTGAACGTTGCTAGTCCCGAACAACGAAAAGAATAAAACAAATAAATAAAATGATATATCTTTTAAACCCCCAGGCAGCCCCGGTACGACGAGTGAAGTCTCGTGAGGGTTTTCAACAGTGATAACCCACAAAACACAAAGGACTCAGACACTTGAATGCAACTCAACCCAATCAATAGCTTTTCAAAACAATACAGTGATTGTCAGGCACGTCAAAGGCAAGATAATTCATCCATGGACAAAGTTAAACAAGTGAACTTCGCAGCAATCATAGCACAAAAATTAATCCTCTCACCTACGATCAGATAGAGAATTTTCACATGGCATGCATGAATGAAAAGCCACATCAAGAATTTCACCAACCTCGAGAATAGTTCACACACCGCTGATAGCCCAATATTTCTTCAAGCACACTCATTCCCGTTTCTTTTCTTTTCTCTTTTTTTTTTCTTTTTTTTCTCTTTGTGTGGTCGTGCAATGTCGGATCTCTCGGGCTTTCTAGTTGACTCTTTAACGAGCTTTGGGTCGGCTATCCCTAAGCTAAACGGCCTTAGAGCACCAGGTTTTAAGGGACCCTTACGGACCTAATTGCTCAAGTCAAAAAGGCTTTATTAAGATCCAAGCTGACCAAACTTAGCGATACTTTCACAAGGTCTATCCATCTTTTGACGCGAACAACACGGTGGGAGCATACCCCGATTGTTCGGTTACTACTCAATGGACGCCCGGATAAGTATTAACAATATGGCACACATTTTTAAAAAAAAAAAATTTACTTCTTTTTTTTTTAGGAAGGAGTTATAAGTTAGCACATATTGAAATATCAAAGGCATATGAACCAAACTCGAGACTGGTAAATACTTAAGTGGAACAGTGTGTGTGTGAGAGAGCATGTTTCCAAATGACCAAACGCTATCCGACTATAGATGATACGGGCTAACTAAGTGGTTCCTAAACATCATGTTCACAAGCTTAAGTCTATCCATGAAATCAAATTGAGACTCCGACTCGCACAACAGCCAATAGCGCTAATTAACAGTCATCAACCAAGAATAGTTACACCCAAGCATCCAAAGTCTCTTCTTTTCTTGTTTTTTTTAAATAAAAAACATGAACATGTACAAAGTACACCCTCCCCCCAACTTGAAATGTGCTCTGTCCCCAGAGCATAGAGACAGAAAGAGAAACAAAGAGAAGGAAAGGGTGAACCTGAGGTGGCAGCCAACCACCATGACCCTGGCCGATGTATGGGGAATTTGTCGTCACCGTTGCGTTTCGTCATCGGAATTGCTTTCAGGATCCGCTCCTTCGGACCTAACAAGGTCCACAGCTAGTCACACAGAGCCGCGCCAAAGCTTTATTGGACTGACAACCGCCACACTTAGTGGCACCCCTGCTCGAGGCTCCCGAATGCCTCACTCACTCCGGTGGAGAGGCTTAAACTACCAAGGCTGGTGTGGTAGCATGCTCGTCCTGCAAAAGACTAAAGAACCAACTACCTACTAGGCAACCAATGACATTAGCACCGCCCGCTCGTGAAAGCCGGGCCACAACAAATAAAGAAAGAAAATAAAGAACACCACCAGACATTCACGCAGTCTCACATGTCATACTTTTCTCCCCATCCCCCAACTTGAATTGAAGAGTGGGTGGCTATATAAGACCATCATGGTTTTTTTTCCTTTTTGAATGAATTTTAATTGGGAGAGAGAAAGAGAGAGAGAGAGAGAGATCTTTGAAACGTGAAATTCGAAAAATTAATTAAATCCACAAAGATGAATCCCATGAATGCACCACCCCACGCTAAGCTTTTTGCTAAAAACTGAACTCGGCCAGACCACAAGAAAAGATACTTCGAGTAAAGCAAGTGCCGAATTGTTTTAAGAAACTGAAGTGCCTCTAAGTGCTCACGTGGATCCAAATTAAGTTTCGAGCAGTGGACATAATTTGCAATAGAAGGAAGATAAACAAAATCGTTATCATCAACACCAAGAAAATCAATATATTCCACTACCGTCGACTTTGACTCTTCTACCGAAACCTCATCCGCCAAGTTTGGTTTCTCGACTAATTCCTCCTCAACAAAATCTTGGTCCCCCAAAATAAGAGACTCACTCTCACACCCACACTTCCTATCTTGCTCGTCCATTAAGGACTGCAAATAATCAATCTCAGCGTCCCACTCCTCAGCAGTGGGAGATTTTTCGATCGGACCATCACCCGGAGGGCAATGAGCTCCGCGTTCTCTAGACTCATAGGAGCGCAAAACGTAAACGTAGGCAGCGTGGATCAACAGTGGGAGATACATGAGAGGGGTTTCGACCTTTACATTAGACTCAAGAGGGGACCATTGGGCAGTTAGCTCCGCGTTCGCTCCCAAATTAGAAGGTTCCACCAAACACTCATCAACCCCACCCTCAATAACAAGTGGATCAACTTCCTCTTCTCTCTCTTCCCTAGCAGTAAGCTCCTCAAGATTCTGACTCTGAGTATTAGGAATGGTAGGATTTCCTAAGTAATGGGCACCCGCTGAACTACCCTAAGCTGGAAATCTACCCCTCCTGCTGCAGTTGACTGACAACCGCAATGAGTTTTGACATTTGGGTTGTAAGGGCCCCAATTTGCTATCTTGTTTCCACCTCCATAAAATGACGTGACTCAGCTACCTCTTCCTTTGGCAGGGAATTGACACTATTAGAATTTAAATCACAATATTCATTTTTCGGAATCCGGGCCAAAAGATCAAGAAACAGTAAAGCCTCAGCAGGTGGTTTGTCCCAAAAACCTCTGTCACTCATCACGTCCAGATATTTTTGACTCTTTTGAGAAAGTCTTCTATAAAAAAAACAAACTATTTCAGAATACTCATAGACATGATGTGTGACGTTTTTGACAAAACCCTTGAACCTTTCCCAACATTCACTAAAAGACTCATTCTCTTTTTCAACAAATCTTTGAATTTCACTCTCTGCCAAAAGACTCCGTAGGGTAGCCATGCGGGTCTCATAGTCCCAGAAGGGTTCAGGAATTGGTGCCAGTTGACTCGAAAAAATGTTTGAGTAATGCTCGTGATCCCAAGAGGACTCAAAGGTACCCGGTTGACTTGAGGGGATATTCTCGTAACCCCAAGATTGATTCAAAGGAATACCTACTTGGCTCTCAAAATTCCAATAGGGTTCGTTAATTTGTGCGAATTTACTCAACAACATACTATGGTGTCGCTCTAACTCCCCAGGGGTATCAAGAAGGCCCATCAGTTTTTTTTAAAAAAAACTCAAGACACAAAACACTTACTACTCGACTGACTCAACCTAGAAACAAAAAGATGCTAAAAACAAAAGACACCTTTTATTTATTTATTTATTGACTCAGATAAAAAAACACAAAGACACTAACCCGACCCGACTTCTTTGAACACACGTTGCCGTCCCCGGCAATGGCGCCAAAAATGCTTGACCGACCAGGTGACTAAAAATAAGACGTGTCCCAAGCGTAGGACTCTCAACCAGTGTAGCATAATATCCGGAAGTACCAGAGTCGAATCCACAGAGACGGACGAACGTGTGCAGGACTCAAAGATGACGGGTTCACAGTTTATCTTGGCTCTTAGGTAGCCACCCCTTGTTCAATGAGATTAATTCACTAACTAAATTACCAGGCTAAATTAACTAAAAACGGATTTAAAAAGGAGAGTACAGTCGTGGAAACCCAGCGTCCGCGACTAGCCACAATTACTCTTTTTACTGATTTTAGAATAAGAAAAAGATCCCTAACAAATGCGCACCGCCTGTCACTAGATTTCGTGCGCATTCGAATTCCGGCGATGTCTGGGTTTTGTTTGTTAGAAGAGTTTTCGTCTTCTAAAATTGCTCAAAAATTAAATTAATTCGATCCCAAGGTAGAACATTAATCAAACTAGCCACGAAGCGCCTTCGCCCCGCGGCCGCACTCAATAAAACTACTAGCTCATATTAACTTGAACGAACAGCAAGATTTCAAACAAAACATGCTCATATAACTCGGAAGAAGATTAAACTAAAAGATCAACCAAAAACAGAGATTAATGTAAACTAGAGAAAGTTACCATAAACAATAATGAAATCTTCTCCAATAAAACTTCAAAAACTCCAATCGAAAGAACTCCGGAAAGTAGAAACTTCAAGAAGAAAACAAAGAGCTACTACAAGGAAAAAGAAAATAAAGTTCGGAACAAAAACGGAGTATTTCTCCCTTCCTGAAGTCAAAACACGTGGCAAAGTCAAACGCTGCTTTTAGGCCATCCGGTATCGATACAGGGAAATCCTTGTATCTTTACAGATGCCTTCTGTTCGCCCACTAGCGCCTCAGTATCGATACAGACACCTTTAAAATGTTTCTCAAGCTTGTTTGCTCGCCCTTCTTGGGTCCCACCGGTTTCCAACATGCCCGATGACCTATGTCCACTTTTACGTGCTCCTTCGACCTGTTTCCTACAAAACAACCAAAAATACCAAAAACAAAAGACAACACCACATCAAGTGGAAAATGGAATAAATCGCGCCTCTAATGTGCTAATTCGCCCTACTTAGGCACTTATATCTACAATATTGCACGCCTATCACATGGACACAAGAGGGGTGATCAAGCTGTACACTAAGTTATAGAGGCTAGAAGCAGCTTTGGCAAAAGTCTCGTCTTCTCAAAACAAGATGACCTCTATCCATCAAGATTGAAGCAAATGAAGATTAACGCAATCAAGATTGATTTGTTTTTTGGTTAAAATTGTACTTGTACTCTTCAATGGAAAAAGACAAAAACTTAGCTCTTCCTTATTAATGATGTAATGCAATTTTAATGGAAATGTAATGCACTGCTGTGATGAACCAATGTTATGGAAATTTTGTACCAGTTGAGTCTATTTTCAATGTGATTCTATATGAATTGTGTTTGTGGTTGTTCTTGTTGACTGTCTATAGTAGTTGAGTCCATTTCTATAGTAGTTCTAAATCCATTCATTCAACATATACATGTTGTGATACCATCAGCATGAAAGATAACAGTACATCAATCCAAATACTTAAACCATAGTTGTACATTAACGCAATAATAAAAATTCATCAACCCAAAAGACATTGCGTAAAGCAAACAACCAATTATTCTACTCTTGACCATTATCCTTTGCATATAAGCCTCGTCTGATGTGTCAAATGTCATTCCCACCTTCGGTTCCTCAACTCCATCTTCATAATTATCTGTTGCCTCATTTCCATCCTTGGTAGTATCTATCTTGTCATGCTCTTTGGTTGTAGGACCACTCCACACCTCTTCTTCTTCGTTTTCACTATCTCCACTATATCCACTCCATACCTCTTCTTCTACTGTAGGATGCATGGCCGGCAGAATAGACTCCAACGACATCATTTACTGTTCCAAAAGCAAACAACAATACAATGAGTCATATACCCATAAATGACCCATTGAACACACACAAAAAAAAATGGTAGAATTCCAATGCAACCACACCAATGCCATCAGAGATATAGACCCCACAAAACTTTGGAGTATTTAGTTTTGGAAACCAAAAAACTTGAAACTTTGGAGTATTTACACAGTCTCATCATCATGAAACCCTAGTTATCCAATTAGAGGTTATCTACGAATTGAAACAAGCACAGAGAGAGAGAGAGAGAAAGAGAGAGAGAGAGAGAGAGAGAGAGAGAGACTGACCTTTTTGGCGGGTCTCCCTTGAAGAGAGACAGGTTTGAAGCTCGTGATCGTCTGATTTGCTACGTTCTCCGTCGTGTTGTGTTCGTTGCCGGAAGTGGAGGATGAGAGGGAGGCGGGAGGAGTTGCCGGTGGTGGGTTTCACAATGGTGGTGGATTTCGCGGCCTTCTCCCTTTCCCGCTCACTTTCTCTGTAATGTCGAAGAACAGGGTAGGAGCCAGGTTTTGAATTTTTTTTTCTTCTTCTGGGCTTAAAGGGTGGGACCTAGTGGTGACGTGTCAGGTCCCACGTCAGCTGTTGGAGAAGCTTTCGTTGTAATAGTAGCATTTTTGCTAATGTATTCCTTGAGGCCCACCTGGTGAGGACTTGGCCCCACCCTCGCATTCCCCATCACTCTCCCCCTCATCGTCTGCCTCTCACTCCCAACCAACGCAGGTGTCAAGATTAATGAAACCTCTCTCTCTCTCTCTCTCTCTCTCTCTCTCTCTCTCTCTCTCTCTCTCTCTCTCTCTCTCTCTCTCTCTCTCTATTCCTTTGCTTAGGGCTCCTTCGGCAAAAAAAGAAAAAACGGTTTTTTTGTTTTTTCGTTTTGTTTTTATTCAAAAAAGAAAATTGCATTTGAAAAGGTTATGGTTTTGTTTTTTTGTATTATAGTTGCATAATAATTTAATATTAACATCAATATCCAAATCGTGTCCACAATAGCACATGTGGATTATAGAATAATCAAGTATTGCTTTAGCCTATATTACAATCACCAGCGACATTCAATTCACTTAGCGCGCGCGCACACACACACAAAAAAAAAAAAAGACCCAAGAAATCTTCTCTTTCAAAGATATCAAATCGTTTCACTTTCAAAGTTAGCACAAATTAAAATACTTACTTCCAATGTACCGACTACAGAGTCTACCCCCAAGCCATAGAATACATACAAATGCATGACTCGGAAGGGTGGTGGGGCAATATTCTAGGAGCACTAGAGCAGTGAACCCATACCAATTCCCTTCTAGCGTTTGCAAGTTGAGCTTGCCAATTTCAACCAATCCCACCCCATGAAGCAACTCTGAAATAATAGAGGAATCTCTTCGATACTAAAAGAAAAGTCTTATGTTTTTTTGTATTTATTTACTGTATTTTGTTTTACAAATAATGAAGATTGCAAAGGAACAAGTAGTACGTGTGGGAGATGGACCAGGCCGATCTACAGTCTCAGAGAGAGAGAGAGAGAGAGAATTGATTCCTTATTGTTGTGTTTTTGGATTTGCATAACTAATGAAACTTGTTGGGGTGGAGTTATCCATAGATGCGATTCCAGCCCTTCCGTCCGATCCCGCAGTTATCGAATGGGTATTCTGTTGGTATATAGATTGGTTTATTATATTTTGCTCATCTTCATGCATTATGGAGATAGAACCATGATTCCTATTGTCCGTATTCTCACTTCGGAAGTTCGGAGACATTCGTGTTCAATGCCAGCCCTAACGTTTGGGTTGCCCAGGCCGAACCACTAGTTTGGATATCCACTTAATATTAAATTATCAAAAAAATCGAGTAAAAAAATTACAAAAATTCAAAACTTATTTTAGGGACCCAAAGCAAACACCCAATTTTGCGCCCCTACATCGTCAGCAATTCTTTTAATTATTTTACAAAATTACAAAACTTCAAACTGAAAGGATACAATTATAAAAGATAAATGGAAAAAAATATAATTGCAAGAATAAATTTTTTTGAAGAAAATAAGAAAGTATCCTCATATTTTAACTTTGACTTGTTTTTAAAAAACTAATACATCATGTTAATTAACGGGCTCGATTTGCTTTCAATTTTCCACTATTGGGATAATTTTAAAATTAAATGTAGTAACATATCACGTGTACATTATTTGTTGTGTATGTTAAAAGCTAAATTTCTAACAATGCAATTGCATAATGTGATTTCGTAATATTAAATCTATGGGGCTCACTCATATAACACTACGAGTTTGTGTGATCACTTACATTTATAATATATATATTTTTTGGATAGCAGTGCCTTGGAAGAGGATTTCATCTGTGTTATCTGCTAGTTGTTTGCGGTGAGTTTTCCTTAGGTTACTCTATGTATCACACAAATTTTGAGTTTGTGAAAAAGACAGAAAGATGCTGAACAAATTGTCAATTTTATTGATTGAAAAATTAGGGTTTACAATCTTTGTAATAATTTATAATCAAAGAAATTAATCCTCTGATTCTTTTCTTCGAATGTTGAAATAAGTGCTTGACAGCTTGATCCTGAATCAAACGACAGAATCTTCTCCAAGATTGGCAAAGAATATGATGATGTGGCTTAGAAGTTCTTTAGGACTTTGAAACTTTGATAGGAAGAACCGTCTTACTTAATGTAGACTGGGAGAATTCTGAAGGGTTTTTGATGCTTTGATTTTTAGAGCTTTGATAGCTGATGGAAGCTTGAATGTTGTTCAGAGCTTTGAAGTTTTGATCGAAGAACCATCTTGTTTAATGTGGGCTTGAAGAATTCTAAAGGGCTTTGAAGGCTTTGATCTTCAGAGCTCTCGAGCTTGGATGCTTGAATGGGAGACAGGGGATGCTGCGTAGCTCCGTGCTGCCCAACGTGCTGTATGGGCCCATTTCAGGGCCGCGCCGGTACCGTTCTGACGATCAGAGATGTCCACCGCGTAGAGCTCGTCGAATACTATAATTGTACCAAAAATCAACTCAACTGCCTCATTAGAACACAAATATGTTGAAAAAAAATGGTTTCAATGGTTTTCATTTAATGTTTCTAGACATGTGTGTTCCAATTTTTTTTCAACTTATTTGTGTTCCGATGAGGCATTTAAAGATATCTGATCGACTTGATTTTGGTACAATTTGTAGTATTCGACGAGCTCTACATGGTGGACGTCTCCGATCGTTGAAACAGTGTCGGAATGGCGCCGAAATGGATCGCACAGCACGCTGCGCAGCATGGGATTGCGTAGCACCTCCCCCGGTTCCGCTTGAATGTGTGTAGAATATGAGAGGGCACCTCTATTTATAAAGATGTGAGATGGAGAGTTTATGACAGACTTCAATTCTTTTCATACTTATCTCTCTAATTATTTCCGTATTTGATTTAAAGGAACATAATTAGAATTTAATAAATATCTTTCTTCTTATTTAATTTGGGAAAGATAATTATATAATTAGATATAGAATTTATTTCACCAAGTGGCATAATTTGATTGGCCAAACTTGATAAATAAATAACTGTATCATTTTGACATGTGATGTCATTTAATTGGTCCCTCCACATATCTCTGACCTTTGACTTATAAATACGTGGCAACATTTGATTGACCACTTGTGTTTGGACTTTTGACTTATAATCACGTGGCACCATTTGACTGGCTCGTCCATAAAACTTTGACCTTAACTTGTGGACACTTGACAACATTTAATTAGCCAATTTGTGTGCCCTAGCAACACGTACAATTTGTGATAGGTTAGAAATTTTACATGCCTACACTCTCTACTACCAAATTTTGGACGGACCCTATGCCAACACCTTGTGTTGGTCTGCCTTAGCAATACGTTTTAGAGAGACTCTCAAACCTCCCGTGTTTGTCCTCGTATCTTAGATTTTTGTAGTTTTAGTTCATTCCTGTATTTTGCGATAAAATGCCTACGGGCTATCATAAGTGCTGGATGACTTTTATTGAATGGAAATTATCTCCTGATCAAAAATAAAAAAAAATAAAAAAAAGTCTCTTTTTGCTTCAGATTATTGCCTCTTAAAAGAACCTTTGGAGATGAGGAATTGGTAACCGATCTCTGGTTACCCATGGGCTAGCTAAGTCCTCCCCGTTCCGTCAACGGTAAAAAAACGACGAAAGGCCGAAGAAGCCCAACAAGAAATGCGTTAATGGCCAATTTTCAACTCTCAAGGTTGTCTGTTTGTTCAAATCCATTAATAAGAATTTGCTCAATTGTTTGCAAAAGTACAAAGCACAATCCAATATTTTCTATTGCAATACCCCCTCCATCCCAATTTGTTTATCTATTTTTTATATACGTGTCTTATTTCAATTGCTTATAGAGTTATATCTTTCGATCGTTAATATTTTTTATGATTTTAAAAGCTTTGTATTATAGAACTAATCGAGAACTACTAAATGGCTACAATACACACCCCTTATTTGGGTGTACCATATGCACCTATTGTATGGTCTAGATTATGTCACCTCATCGGCAATCACAACATTTTTTAGTTTTTCGTAACTTTTCAGCATTATGATTCGTAATATTTTGGTGTGTCTCGTAACTTTTATTAAAAAATTCGTAACTTTTACCAAAAAATTCGTAACTTTTATAGGGGATACACACCCAAATAAAAGGTGTGTATTGTAGCCTTTTCCAAGAAATTGCTACAATACACACGCATTGAAAGCGTGTATCATAAGCACCTATGGTATGATCCATATTGTACTACCCCATTGGCAATTGTAACATTTTTTATTGATTCGTAACATTTCATCAATTTGATTCGTAACATTTTCTATTATTCATAACATTTTGGAGCGTCTCGTAACTTTTATTAGTCGATTCATAACTTTTATAGGGGTGCATATGATATACACCCAAACTAGCATCAAACCCGTGCTATGCGCTATGCACGGAGCGAATCCAAGTGCACATGCTTAATCAAAATTCAAACCAAACAAACTTCGACATATTTTAAATTGTTGCAATTCGTAAAGAATTTATGACATCTACTCACAATATAGTAGAAGTACACACCTTGAAATTTGAAAAAATCGATTTGTCTTACTCCACACGATTTACATGTGCAGCATGACAATTAAAAAATAGTACTCCCTCCGTCCCTTTTTAAATGTGTTACTTGGGATTCTGTGTCATTTTCAATGGCTTATAACTTTTAATGTGAACCTCAAAACATATGCATTATGGATCTTGTTTGATAGATCTTAATTATTTCTATTATACAAAATTTTCAAAATCATAAAAGCTATTATAAATTAAAAGTTATAAGCCGTTGAAAATGGCACAGAATCCCAAGTAACACATTTAAAAAGGGACGGAGGGAGTAGTAACCAACACATAAAAGTACAAAAAGTTTTAAAAGAGTCATACCTTGAAATTGAAAAAATTGGTTGGTCTTCCCTTACACGATTTTGTTAACAAACAAATAAAAGAACATAAATGAGGCTATAAGGTCATGACACAATTGAGAATGGAGGACTTTTACAGCTTGGGAGAGATGGGGAGAATGATTGAGAGCACGACAGATAAAAAAGAAGAAGAAGGTAGGATTTTTATATTAGGAGGAAAATTAAAAGGGAATATTAATGTTAGCACTCGAATAGAATCGGTAGGGAAATAATTCTTTTTTCGATAAGTCTTAAATAATTTCTTTTAAGATAAGTCTTGAATAATTCTTAGTTGTAGGATTTATAGGAAAGTCTAGGGATGGAAAGTTTACAATGTGAATTGGGGTATCCTTGATTCGGTAAAAAAAAACTTAAGTATCATCGATCTAAGCCCTTGAATTAAATGAGTTTTATATCCGGCTGTCCAATTAGATTCCTAAGAGAAATCCTCACCATATGGGTTTGAATTTTAAACTAAAGTAATTTAGTCTCTTAAATCAATTGGAGTTGAATTTTAGAATTCAATCACAACCCTCCAATCTGCCACGTAGGACAGTTGTGAGAGGGACAAAATGTAAAACTGCTATGTATTGTAATATAGATATCGTTAAGACTTTCGGATGCTATTGATCATGATTATGGATGTTAATTGGACCTTTTAGGATGACTGAAGAAATTATGTTACCATAAGACTATTTTTCCTTACGAAATTATATTTTCTTAAGAAATTAAGAAGTTTTTTCCTTTGTCAATGACATGTTTTATTAGGAAAGGAGAAGTACTTGTTTCTTTTCTCAACGAATAAAATCATCCCTTTTGTTGTCAAAAAATATGTATGTATAAGTAAAGAATCATTTCAGTTATTGTATTGGAGAAGAATCATTACGGCAGCAAAGCTTAGCTCGGTAAGGAATTAAATAATACCATTTACGACTTTGCTAATTGCTTAAAAAGTGCAAATGATTGGAGGATACGTGGCAAGCTCAAGAAGTTCCATTCACTAAAAGTCATCCTGCAATCTTAATATAGATAGGGGATGTGTATTGTAACCTTTTCAAGAAAACTAAACATCAAAATTAGAAATGTCAATCGAACATCTAGGATTCATTATTTGCGACCGTCACAAACACACGATAGATAAGGCTATTGAAAGTGGAAACGCATAACATATCTCGTTTCCAAGATCATAATAAGGAAATAAGAGTCCCAGAGCCACATACAATTTTCAATTGGATTGATCACACACTTTAGGAAATCTTCCGCCGGGGTAATCAGCTCGTGAAGATGATGGAAGGGTCACAGCAACACTCGTCTATGAGGCAACAGCAGCACAAAGCAGCCAGACTGCAAAAAAACAGATTGATCAAATTCTACCAATTATGAACGGTTTCGATCTGGTCCACGACGGCCCAAAACAGGATCGAATTGAGGATAGGGTGACTCGACGGGAGCTTGGTAAGAGAAACACTACCATCCCTCAAGGAAACCGGGTTCTCTTCTGGGAGGCGGAGCAGCATAATATTGCGGAGGTGCCACCACCGGAGGGCCTTGGTAGTAACCTGATCAAGAGCGAGAGAGAGTGTTTATTAATTCTTTCTATTTGGAAAGAGGAGATTTTTATTGAGCATCTCCAACATACTTATTTTCTTTCAAAATGAAGAACGGAATTGACATGTCAATGAGAGATTTTGTAATTTATGTCCACTGTTGGTCAAAAAGTTGTACTTTTTGGAGGGACTCATCCTCTTTTTCGTCACATCCATTCTTCAAATCTATTTTAGTTCTTCAAATTTGAAAAATAGATGTGACAAAAAAAATGATAGGTTCCTCCAAAAAATACAACCTTTTGAAGAAAAGTGGGTATAAATTACAAAATATCTCCTTGATATGTCACTTCCAATCTTCATTTTGAAAATTTGAAGACTAGTTGGAAATGCTCTTAATCTTTAAAATAATGTTCATAAGGGTCTGTTTGGATGTTTGGAACTTAGGGAATGAAGCGGAAAGGGGGAGGAAATAAAAAAGTTTTTCCTTCTCCCTTGTTTGATTCCTAACGTTCAAAGAGGAAGGAAAAAGAAGTGAAAATTAAGTAACTTCCCTTGTTACTCTTCTTTTCTCTCACAATTTCATAAAAGAAAAATCAGAAAGGTGATGTGCACCCCAGCAGTCCGATTGTGTTGTAGACAGACCGGATGTGTTTTGATTTTTTATTGGTAAAAATAAATTAAAATTGTTGAATGCATCCGGATTGTCCAAAACACAATCAGACGGCCAAGGGATGCACCCACAAAACTCTCTTCCACAAAATCAAACGGAAGAAGGCAAAACGATTTCCTTTATCATTTCTCCTGTATCTTCTCTTCTATTTCTCTTATCTTCCTTTAATTAAGTTCTTCCAAAGAGACCCTGAACGGATCGATCGAGCGTGTGACAGCATCAGAATGAAGAGAGAGGAGCATCTCAACGAGTATGACACCTGAGCCCCCAAAATCATACCCCCGCTAGAAACCCAAAGAGAAAAAAGAGAAGTCATAAATGATAATCAATTAAGGTATCGAATTGGTGAATCTTGACTTAGGGTTGGTTTGGGTGAATTCAAAAAACTAGTTTTTTGGTTTTGTCTTTATTCAATTTTTTTTTACGTTTGTTGGTTTTCAGTCGATTTTTTGTGGTTTCTTGACTTGTCTCGATGAGAGGAATCTAAAAAGTATAAAATTATTAGCCAAATTTAAAGTTTTGTGAATAAAGACCAAAAATGAACCAAAAAACCGGTTTTTTGGATTATTTTTCGTCTTTATTCACAAAATTTTAAGTTTGGCTAATAATTTTATACTTTTTAAATTCCTCTTGGCGAGACAAGTCAAGAAACCACAAAAAATCGACCGAAAACCAACAAATGCAAAAACAAATTTGAATAAGGACGAAACTAAAAAAACCAAAAAACTAGTTTTTTGAATTCACGCAAACCACCCCATAATAAAGCTACCCCGAGGGAGAAAAGAAGAGAAGTCAAATAATCAATTTCTGGGGAACGAAAAAATACTTAAACAACTTGGAGGAAAATGGGAACTAAAGAGGGAGCTAGCTTTGAGTACATAAAGAACGAAAAAACGTACCTTGAGAAGGGTAGGGATAAGCATACTTTGGGTCAGCCATCTCTGCCAACAAAAACAGGATTAGGGGAGCGAGAGAGAGAGAGAGAGAGAGAGAGAGAGAGAGAGAGAGAGAGAATTTTGAGTACTAGAAGAAGAGGAACAGGGGGGGTCATTTGTTGTTATCTTTATAAACGTACACATATGTCGGTCTCATGAAGGAGTTGGTGTGAAATTGAACCCTTTATGCGTCATGAAAATAAGACCTATATTAAAGTTGTTTTATTTTTTATTTTTAATTTTTGGTAATTCAGTGTGTCTTCGGTCGGATAAAAAAAAATGTCTTCAATTGCTCTGCGTGCTCCTCAAACTAATTCATGCAGCCCCTCTATTTGTTTTGGATTTATGGGGTTTTTAAGGATTTCGGTAATAAGTTATTTTCTCTTTGAAAGTCTCTATTTTCCATTTTCCTATATTTTGCCTCCATGTTTGGCCTGTACGAGGGGAAAACAAAATAGACACATTAAAAAAAAAAATGAAGGTCAAATGAGTTTGTGGGTTCAAGTTTTATGATATGGAGTTGATACCCTTTTTGGATTGAGCTGAGTAATTTGGATTACCGTCCCTAAGACCATGTTTGGATTTATTAATTATTTGCCCGGATTAATTAATCCGGTCTTTGATTGGCATAAACACTTGAACTATTTAATCACAGGGACTATTTAGTCCCCTACAATAGGATTATTTATGGGTATCCTGAACCCTGTCCATAATTTTTCCCACCTTCAAACTTGCGTATGAAAATGAATTCTGAAGGGTAAGCAAGCAACTTGTTACCTTTTTCTATTATCCAAATAATTTTATCCACCCATACAAACTACCACCCAAACCAAGTACGAAATTATCTCCCCTTCTTAATTAATCCCTACTCCTCCTCTAATCCGCCTTATTTAAGCCCCAAAGCAAATCCGGGTAACAAATGTGAATAGGAAAGAAAAAAAAACCAATGTGAATAATATTGACAATCTAGTTGAAACAAGTACTCAATAATTTGTTTCTAAGGTAATTCACCGCATAGAGCTCGTCGAGTTCTACATGTGTATCAAAAATCAGCTTGATTGAATATCGATAAGTGTCTCATCGGAACGCATAAAACTTGTTGCAGTGGTTTTGATCAAGTGTTTTGGATCCATTTGGAATCATGCATTTCAAGATAATAATGCTCCGATGAGGCACCTAACGATATTCAATTGAGCTAATTTTTTATTCACTTTTAATACTCAACGAGCTCTACGCGGTGAACGTCTCCGATCATTGAACCGACACCGGCACGGCGGCACCGGCCATCGCACAGCACACCATTGTGCAGCTCCCAACCCTAGGTCCTTCAACTTGTATGCTTGGATTAGGCCAGAATCTTATCCAAGAAATAATTTTTCGAGCCTTTAATTAATGGGGGCAAAATCGGGCGGAATGGATAAGCGTAATGGGCCACAGTCCCAGAATCGGGTTGGAATTCCGTTAATTAGGGGGCAGATCATGTGCTCAACAGAAATCCTTGTTGAGGGGCCCAGTCTTCGGCACACTTTTTCTAAGCGTTGGTCTTCCACTATCTATAAATTCCATTTTTTTATGGTGTCACTTCTAATAAGTCAAGAGTCAAGACGGAAGTTACATAACGTGCGTGTGAACTGTGAATGCATCCCGGGAGCGTTAAAGAGTGTTTCACAAATATTTTTAAAAATTTAAATTTAAGAGAGCGGGAATTAAAAGTGCAATCTAAAAAAAAATAGCGCGAACGAGGAGCTATACTGATTACTGGAGCATTATTCATGACTACTTTCTTGATTTTTGCTCTTCCCAGGAGCAATTGTCAATTTTCCAAGTTATCTTTATCAACCAACTAGGTTTAACTCTGTTGATCAGGACTTTTGCATCTCGCTAGGAGGTTAGAAATTTGAATCTCCTTGCTTGCGTGCAGAGACTTCTTCTTTATTTGCTTCTCCTTATACCAGACTTATTTCTTATATTGGTTAAGTTGTTAGGTTTGGTTTTCTCGTGAGACTCTTATAATTGATATAGTACTTCATATGTGATGTAATTGATCTCTTCTATCGATTAAAAAAAAGTAGTCTTTATCAGTAAATTTTTAATTTAACAATTTATAAACGTCTTATAAAAATAAAAATTTGGATCTCTATTACTGTAACAACCAGATCCAGCTAACCATGAACCCCCTGAAAAGGCATACTTAAGAATGTACCATGTAGCCCAAAGTGGGTGTTAATATACCAAATGAGGTTTCAGTTTCCAACCAATGTGGCACTAAACACCTTCTATCCCCCAACCTGGAGTATACAATCTTTTCTGCGTTAGGGATGCAATGTCTTCATTGCATAGTCCCAGCAAATCTCATCTAGTATTTATGGTGGTAGAATGCTTCTTACCTAGCAGTTGGACAAGGGTGGGACTCTGATATTATTTGTAACGACCCGACCCCGCTAACCATGAACCCCTTTCAGTCTAAATACTTGATGAGAAAAACAGGGTTTTGTAATATCTTCACAGTGAATCAGTAGTGTTTGTTTCGCAAGAAAACTCTCAAATTCCATTCCGCTCTCAGTTTTTAGGAAGGTAGATGAGGGGAGGAGAGAGTTAGACTTGTTGGCTTTTTTTCTTTTTCTTTTTTTTTTTAGAGTTAGGTGAGGGTGGGCCCACCTGTCCTATGTGGTACCGTCACGTTGGCGGATGTAAGCGGGGTGTGAGCGAGAGGGTGTGAACTTAGTAGCATGAAGACATTAATACCCTTGGTGTTAACTTTTCCATCCAATAAGTGGATAAAAAAATGTGTTTTCGCCTTAATGAGTAATGATTGGATAGTTTAAGGGGCAACTGTGTGCATTTGATAGTTGAAGGGGGAAGTAAACAAAACTTTGATACTTTAACAGGCAAGAACATATTTTACCCTTAACAACTTCACAAAAAGCTCTCAATATTTCTCTCCTAGCCATATCAGCAAGTCCCAAGTCCACAAATGCCACTTAGAGTTTTCATAGTGAGCCAAGTCATTCCCTTTGTGAACTCCATTGTGGGTTTTTAAAAAATTTTAATTGGGATTGAAATCGTTCATTTTTTCAAGAATGTTGAACATATTATAGGTGCAAAAAATTATGATCATCAGAGATAGACACACAATTGAGTCAAATTTGTCTTGTTGTGTATTTTTCAAACGATATTGTCCATCTATGTAAGTGGTATCTGAACACATGACTACCAATACCCATTAATTTAAATTTTTACATGAACGATCTACTTAACATTCTTAATAAATTCTACGGTTTCGATCCCAAATACAGATTATAGAGGGCCCACAATTGAGGTCACTAAGGGGATGTGGTAACTTCGGTCACTACGGGTATCCCAAATCCGAATTTTTGATACTTTTAGACAAGAAGTTTTCAAATCAAAGAGTCAATCTCCTCATATACATCAACTAATTTGACAAATTGTAATTCAAAAAATATTAGAAAGCAGAAACTTACTGTTTAAACCCTGAAACAATTCATAATGATTGAAAGACATGTGCCGGAAAATACAGGAGGGGTACTGAATAATTTAGGGAGAATGACCAAAACATGGTAAGATGGACAAAAAAATGACAAAAACATGGCCATGGTTTCACAAATGCCCAATGCATGGGAAGGAAAATAGTAATTACTCATACATGACAATTTAAACCTGCAATGCCCAACATACCCTCAATATTATTTTTCGATCCAGTTCTTCCCAAATCGACGTTGCCCCTTGAATCCCAAATCAACGCTGCCCTTTGAATCCCAAATCGAGAACTTAGCTTATCACATTAGAATCCCAATCCAGTTCTTCCCAAATTGACTCCCCAATCCAATTCCTCCAAAATCGAATCCCAAATACTGTTTGACCCCTCTCTCTCTCTCTCTCCCTCTCCCTCTCTCAAATTTCCAACACTCCACAATTGTTGTTACGAAGATGACAACTACTCGTACTACCCAAAGGAGTCATTAATGCCAAGTTTAAAGTCTGATGTGTCCGATCTGAATCCACCTTTGCTGCTACCGGAATTCTCCTTGCTGGAAATTTATGGCCTGGTGGTACTGCTAGCTTTTGATTGTTATGGGTGTGGTGAGGAGGAGGCTAATAGTAGTAGGAAGAATATCATAGGCGAATAGTAGTGGGAAGAATACCAGGCTAATACAGTTCTTCCCAAAACGAATCCCAAACGCTATATAGATATTCAAGCAATTCGCCTAACTAGCTTGTTTGTTGCACTGTTTGACAGTTTGAATGAAAGATGCCAGAAGGACCTTGAAGCCACTGGAAAACGATATATGTTTCAATGTTTGAAGGTTATAATATCATATTTTCTTATTGTATGTGTAACATAGTAAGAAAATAATAGCCATTTGTAAGTTGTTTGGTTTACTTTATACAATTTCACTTGTTGTGTGATGCTGGTTTCATTGTGGTATAGAAGAAAATTGAACAACAAGGTTGCTAAAACATGGACATGGGTTCTGCACCCCATGTGTTCGATGAAATGCTTGTGAGAAGAGCGAGACTTAAACATAACTTCCTTGGGGATTTCACTAGAGAAACCATTGTCCCAAGGTCTTCTTGTGGTCTCTCTATGATATGCCCCCAATATTGTACATAATCGGGGCTTATCGTGTTCATTTATCACAGGCAAGCACGCGATTTTACGCTTTAAATGTTTGATTTGCACGTAGTTGTATTTTTGTTGAGTACAGGTTGAACGTGCGAAATAGACGCATTTTGAGCACATTGAGAACCGTGCCACATTTATGAGAGCAACGTGCCCCATGGAACGCCAACACCAGGCCTCATGAGCCATGAAACGACAATTCGGCTAAGGCCCGGGAAGTGAAAAAAGTCACCAAGACAAGCCAATGACTTGAAAGCCGTGCCTCACGCTCACAAAACTCCCGGTGGAGTCCGGGAGTGAACGAGCACTCAAGTGACCAAGGAACACCTCCCCCAAGGGACGCACAACTCATTTAAGTGTTTTAGAGGAAGTCCGGAAGCACGTAATTCAACGAGAGGGATCAAAGAGGTCAAATTCAAGTCAAGATAATTCCGGACCTATCCAGAATTACTCTGGACCGATCTAGAATTGCTCAAAAATTTCCAGATGATTCTGGACCTATCCGAAATTATTCTAGACCGATCCAGAAGTGCTCGAAACCTTCTTTTTTTTTGCACTTTATTCACTTTCTATTAATGACAAGTTTTGAAAGATGTGAGGACTTTATTAGATATTTTGTAGAGAGAGTGAGTGGAAGATTAAATAGTCTCTCCCCTCTCCTTCCCACACACTTCTTACTCTTTCATTTTCTAGTGTAGTTTTTGCTCCTCTATTGGAGGATTTTTAAGCTCTCTCTCTCTCTAGAACTCTCGAGTAAGTACTAAGTTGCCGTTAATTTATCGTTTATTAATATTGTAGCTACTTGTTAGATCTCTATATAAATCAAGTCTATTTACGTTTTTATCGATTAAATTGTATTCTCCATTTTCTAGTCATTTCCTTCTTAAACCTTAGCTTTTACTTGTTGTTTGTGATTTTCTTAAGGTTTAAAGTTGTAGGTAGACTTATAATCTTCATTCAAAATTAGTTCTCAAGTTTATTAAGCATGTTTTTGATTTTCTACAAATTTCTAGGCTTTATTTCTAGCATAATGATCGAGTAGTCATTTTAGGCTCGGTCATGAGGTGATTAACACTCCATGACTCAGGTTCAATTCGTTCTTCTCGCCAAATTGCAAACACTTCTTGTTTAATAAAGTCATGGGTTCATCTTTATGTATCAAAATTTGGGTTTGTTAATCTCATTGATCTCTCGTGGCCGAGGGTTAATTCACCTAGGTATGGGTGACGCTTTGGGCGATGTCAATCTAAAATTTTGCCTAATTGGCTCAAGAACCCTAAACTTTATCGAACATCATTTATAGTTCAAAGAGTTAAGATCAATTTCATGTACCAAAGTCTAGGTTTGTTAATCTTTTTGATCTCTCGTAGTTAAGGGTTGATTCTCCTTTTCACATGTGATGCTTGGAGTGATGTCAACCTAGATGTTTGCCAAATTGTTACAAGAATCCTAATCTCAACAAGAGAGGAATAAATTAGCCTAAGTTATGGTTGTTAAAATCCCCTAGACTTTGCTTTAGTTTAATTTGTTGTTTTTAATCTTCCGAGTCGTTCTCGAAGTTGAGAGAATTTCACCAAACAAACTCTAAAAGCCAAGTTTGCCGCTTCAAGGCCGAAAACCTACACTTGCAAGACAACTCTCACGTCAGGTGCATTCGGTCCCTGTGGATTCGACCTGGTCTTACCGGTTATTATGCTATTGCCGACCTAACCCTACGCTTAGGGCGACCCCATGTACAATACAATCTAAGGTTGCAAGCACTCTGTCAAATTGGTCAGGTGTAACAAGTTTCAAGTGTCTAGTCCAGGTGCTATATTGTTGTCAAAGGGTGCTATTTTTTTACATGTAAGTGCACAATTTGATAATACAAGGAGCAAATGTTGTTTTCCTGATACAAAAAAGTGGGATTGAGAAATAACATGGGCAACCCAATGGTCCTTATTTTAGTGCAATATTATTGTTAAAAAGTGACATTTTGTTTCACGTAAGGTGCACAATTTGTTAATACAACAAGCAAGTGTTGTTTTCCTATACAAAAAGTGAAATTGAGACAAAACATTGGCAACCCAGTGGTCCTTATTCAGGTGCAATATTATTGTCAAAAGGTGCTATTTTTTTACACGTAAGGTGCACAATTTGTTAATACAAGGAGCAAATGTTGCTTTCCTAATACAAAAAGTGGGATTGAGAAACAGCATTGACAAGCCAATGGTTCTTATTCTGGTGCAATATTATTGTTAAAAAATGTCATTTTGTTTCACGTAAGGTGCACAATTTGTTAATACAACAAGAAAGTGTTGTTTTCCTAATACAAAAAGTGGAATTGAGACAAAAACATTGGCAACCCATTGGTCCTTATTCAGATGCAATATTATTGTCAAATGGTGCCATTTTTTACACATAGGGGGCACAATTTGTTAATACAAGGAGCAAATATTGCTTTCCTAATACAAAAAGTGGGATTCTTTTTACTTTCAAGGTGAGTGCAATTCTTTTATTGCAATGTGCAATGGTTCTTATTTATGGTGCAAGGTTGTTGCATGCACCGTGCAATTTTGAGATTGCCCGTCCAAAACGATTTGATTTGATCTCACACTGGCAAGGCAAGTTGAACTAACGCGAGTGCAATTTTTTTTTGGAAGGTGCAAAATTTTTCATTCACAGTGCAATGTTGTTACATGCACAGTGTAACTTTGGGTAGCTAATATTTCAAGGAACAATGGGAAAGAGGTGTGTGTGTTAAGCTTAAAAAATGAGAAGGGTATTTTGGATCTTTAATTTGTAGGTACCACATATGTGGAATTATTTTATTCCTTGTCATGTATTCGGTCATTTTGAAAAACCTTACCATGTAATCAGTATTATTAGTTTTAAAAATCATTTATTGGTCATTTTCCCAATAATTTACTCATGCTAGTAGAGTGGTTAACAACTAGACAAAAAAGCTCCCAATATTTCTATCCAAGCCATGTCAGCATGTCCCAAGTGCATAAATGAAGCCAAACAAATGGTAGCAGTTTGAATTACACAAAGAGGACGAGGATGGGTCCTTTAACGAGAGCACAAAATTGGACTTTGAAGCCACAGCTGGGGCTGTTCAGCTGCTGGGCCTGTTTCTCATCATATAGTTTCATTAACACTTGTGACATGTGGGGTGTTGCACTGAGGTAGTTTATTGGCTTTTTCATTTTTTACAAATTTTTATGTGATCTATTGTGAGAAAGTGACAACTTTGATTGTCGTAATAAGCTGGTTTTCTGTCTTTTCTGTCATTTTTTGCAATTTTTTGATTTTAGAGTATTTCTTCGACAAGAATATGGTATAAGAGTTAATCTTGAAAAGAGGATACAAACTAATTCTTAATGTCAAAAGGACAAATCATCTACATATTTAAAAAATGTCCCAGCTAGACAATGAAAGTGTCTAAACCCCCCAAACCCTATGAAAGTGCCTAAAGCTAAACACTCAAGTACCATATGAAAGTGCTTAAAACCTAGATACCCTATAAAAGTGCTTAAACCACTAAAATCCTATAATTGGAAAGTGCACCCTAAGTGCCTAAATTCAAAATGCTTGAACCCACTATATGCTATCCCAAAGAACCCAAACCCTCTAAAATTGAACCCGAAAATTGAGCCCAACCCCAAAATTAAAGAGAGAGAGAATTAATTTTGTCTCACCCATGCATGAGAGAGAGAGAGAGAGAAAATAAAATAAAATTTGTCTCACCCATGCATGAGAGAGAGAGAGAGAGGGAAAGTGACGTGCATAAGTCACACTTCGACACTTTCATGGGTCACTTCAATGATCACAGTTGATCAGAGAGAGGGAAAGTGACGTGCATGAGTCACACTTCGACACTTTCATGGGTCACTTCAATGATCACAGTTGATCAGCAAGGAAAAGTGGCCGGCTTCTTTTTTAATTTTTTTTATCATTAAAGGTATTTTTGTCTTATATTGTCTTGGAATCCTTAAAAATTTCACATCAATGTATTAGAGACTTTAAAATAAGTTAGGCTGGACTAAACACTTTTTAAAGCCCTAAACTTGACCTTTATGCCAATTTTCTGTTTTTCATCTAGTACTATATAAGAGTCCGTTAAAAATTTCATCCCAATTTAACTGAACTCCATAAATAGTAAACTCAGAAAATAACTTCATAACAAGAGAAAAATTACTAAATTGGAGCAACTAATTAAGATTGAAGCCTATGAAAAAAAAAAGTGAGATTGGAGAAGAAATCATCGATTATTATCTTTGATTAAACTTGACCAACCCCATTACAAGTAGGGGTGAACAAAAAACCGACCGAACCGAACCGAGTGCAAGAACCGAACCGAACCGGTTTTTTTTTCCGGTTTTTTTCATTACTCAGTTCGGTTCGGTTCCCTGAGTTAAAAAATTTTGAAACCGGTTTGGTTCTCGGTTTTTGAAAATTTTCGGCGAACCGAACCGAACCGAACCGGTTTTTAATATATATATATATTAAATATTTTTAAAATATAATAAATATATATACCTCACTAGTCAGTCACTACCCGACTGCTAACCTAACCCTAACTCGGTAACTCACCTCACTCTCTCTCACACCACAGCCGACACACACACAGTCACTCTCTCTCTCTCTCTCTCTCTCGTCAGGTAGCGACGGTCGACGGCCGACGGCCGACTAGCTGGACTGGACTGGTTCACCACTTCACCGATCAAACTTCGGGCTCTCACCACTTCACCGATCGAAGTATCGAACTTCGGGCTCTGGTTCACCACTTCACCGATCGGACTTCGAGCTCTGGTGAAATCTCTCTCTCTCTGTCTCTGTCTCTCTCTCTCTCTCTTGTGTGTACTATGTAGTATGTATATAGCTGTGATTAGCTGTGGTTAATCATCCAACACATAGCTTCTATTTTCACCATACACAACATTTATTGATCTTTCCCTTACAATAACGATTTATAATATGGAGCACATTTATTTTAGGAAGAAGGGAAAGTTTTTGACCCTTGAGGTACCAGGACTAGCTGAGAGAAGGCCTTCACTTGTGAAGGGAGACGAGATCTATGTTAAACTAGCAGCTGAAGATTCAAATGAAGCTACTCGTATATATCAAGTAAGGTTTCCTACTTATGCAGGACTTTTATCTTGTTGTTTAGGGTTTACTAATTCTGCTGTCATTGAGGTACCCGTGCGAAATATCTCTTCGAGATATGCTAGATGAGGTGGAGGAACTTGAATCGGGTACAACTATTTAACTATAATTTGTTTGTTTTAGTTTTGTTTTACGTATTTCATCTTTTAAGTTGTTCGATACTTCCGTGTTTTTGTTCTTTTTTAGTGGTTTCGGAAGCTAACTTGGAAGAGTCATGTGCCACGGAGGTATAATTTCAAAAAAGCATTGGAGAAATATGGGTAAATGTCACCAAGGTAATGTACTAATAACTAAAAATCATCATACTTTAATCAGTGAATCCTTCATGCTAAAAAACATGCCTTTCATCGCTTACAAGTAATGAGTCAATACTCGTGCATCTACACACACACACACACACATAGAGAGAGAGAGAGAGAGAGAGAGAGAGAGAGAGAGAGAGAGAGAGAGAGAGAGAGAGAGAGAGAGAGAGAGAGAGAGAGAATTCCGTGATCGGGTTTTGTGTTTTTCTGATAAAAATCTCATCTTTGTAGCTACTTTCACTTTTCAATTTGCGTTGGTTGAGAAAGAGGGGGTCCCTTTTAGGTTTCTTGGACCATTGGCTATTATTATTGCAGCTTCAGCTTGAAGAAACCCCCACTGTCCTTCATCAACCAAATTGAGTGATATAGGAATCGGTTTGAGATGAGATTTCTAGGCTGAAAAAAGATGGTATCTTTTGGTAATTTAGGAATCGGTTTGAGTTTTGTTTTCGGTTTCATTTTCCTAGGCATTGTTGCAGAAATCTACCACTTTGTTAAGAAGAAGAAGAACAGAGACGCCATCAGAAAAGGAGGGAAAGAGACGCCATCAGAACCAGACCTTGAGCTGGACTTGAGAGTGAGACTTGAGATGTGCTGCTGGAAAGTGTGCTGGAATGCCTTTTGGTTTAATTTCTTTTTGTTGTTTGGACTAATGTAATGTACTAATGTTGTAAACTTGTAATTCATGTTGCTACTAATGTTGTAATTCATGTTGCTACTAGTTGTTACTGCCATGCTTAAAGCCTTAAACATAAGACTTAGTTTGTAATGTGTTTTTGTTTTTGTTTTTTTCGTTTTTTTTTCTTTCCAGGCTGGTAATGCCGTAATGGTATTGTTTTTTAATTGTTGAATTGTTTTTCAATGGGCTAATTTGTGTGTGTGGGCTGAAATTGATAAGATCATTGAGGGTAGTGGGTTAGAATTGATTTTGAATGGGCTAAAACAGCTTTAAATGAGCTGTAATATCTCTAAATGGGCTTAAAAAAATTTTGTGGGCTGTAATATTATCATTGGGCTACTGTTTTTTAATTGGGCTTGGCCCGAAAAAAGCCAAACGTTTGAGAACCGAGAGAACCGGGAGAACCGAACCGAACCGAACCGAAGGAACCGAACCGAGAACCGAACCGACCATCAAAACTCGGTTTCGGTTCCTTCAAGTCCCTGAACCGGTTTCATTCGGTTTCGTCAAAACCCCCCCCGAACTGAACCGAACCGAACCGAACCGGTTACACCCCTAATTACAAGGGATTAGAGTCCAAAACAAAAGAGGAGGATGCACTTCAAAAAATAGAATAGATTGTCCAATTCGTTCGTTTGTGGGCACTTCTCGAGCCCATTTTGATGATTCAAACCTTTTACGGAGTACATTTTAAAGCTCGTCGAAAATATTTGTCACGCCAAAACTTATATCGATCATCTACCGATTGATATAATTTTGGAATGCATTTGTCTTGAGATAAATGGGTTAAATGGGTTCCAATTCGATATTGTAATATTGTTACGTTTTTGAGCTAAATATGCTTCGAAATCATATCAAATGATATCCAATCGATCTTAGTTTTAGTGTGATTTATGTTTTCGACGAGCTTTAAATGAACGATTTTTATCATCAAATTATACTCAGAAGTTAGAAATGACCCACAAACGTGCAAATTAAACTATTCCGTCAATTTTCATTGGTCGAAGAGGAGCTCATCCTAAAACAAAAGCCTTCGATATCATCATACATGGCCTGAGCCAGTGTGAGGTTCATCTCTACACCATGCGACGCACCCTCGTAAAACTTACCCAATACATCGAACCCACGTGCCTCCAACGTCTCCGCAAGCGCCTTTGGCCTGTCAATAGGTGGGTCACCACCCCACCCTCTGATCAAGCACTTAGGCAGCCGTCTGATCTTCCCATCATGGGTCCCACAAATACTTATGATCATGATCAGCTCCTTTAGACAATGCAAGGGCCCACATCAAGTCAGTGACAACCAACAACAGGATCAGCCTCATTTCAGATTCTGTCCTCTGGATCCCAAAAAAAAATAAAAAATGATACAGACACACCCACTTGAACACACTTTACCACACCCTCTCTCACATGTGGGGTGGGTCCCGCCCGGCTGGGCTCCTTCACATGTGAGAGAGGATGTGACAGAGTGTGTTCGAATGAGTGTGTATGTATTATTGTTCGGTGTTATAGGCTATATTTCCCCAGCGCTACCAAGTACCACCCATCAAGAAACACTTGGAAAAATCCGCCAAACCACTCATCACAAAGGTTGATATCCCAGGCTTGCTTCCGGACCCACTCCACGGCGGTGACAGCGTAGTTGTATGCCACCGGGAGGCGGTACTCCGGAGCAAGACGATATTTGGGGGCCACGATTAAAGCTGGGAATTGACCCGCCATTTCGCTAGATGAATCATCATTGAATTTGTGTTTTGGACCGAAGAAACAGAACCCGCGGCCGGGAAACTTAATGATGAGTGGGATTTCAGTACCGGAGGGACGGCGATGGCGGGGCCGGAATAGGCGGAGATAGGTGGCGGTGACAGTACTAGTGGAGTTGAGTGGTATGTCTTTAGAGAGGGAAAGGTGGTTGGAGTTGCAATCAACAGTGGGGAATGAGTCTGAGTTGAGCCTAGTGAGTGAACCATCTAGGTTTTGGACGATTTTGAGGTGCTTGTAAGCATAAATGGGGTTGGACATTACTGGTGAGAGAGAGAGACAGAGAGAGAGAGAGAGAGAACAAGGAATATAGTTGCCTTTGTACGAACCGTAGTGGAAGTTCATAATCTACTCTGTGTTAATTTGTTTGTTCACTACGAATATCTCTACTGTTTTTAAACGTTTATAGCGTTTTATTTGCTTGTAGTGTTTTTAAATTTTTTGAAAATTGTCTTATAGAACTAATTAAGATCAATCAAATAAGATTTATATTGTACATAAAATACATTATAGATTGAAATTTATAAGAGTTTTAAAAAAACACACATAACCGCAGTGACCAATCAAATTAGGATGGAGGGAGTAGAAACAAGCAATTGGCTGTTCTGTGGGGTGAATAAAAACAACTAAAGGTGCCTTTTTTTCCGCGGTTTACAGCTGTGTCCAGCCAACTGTCCATTTGATTTGTAATTTAGTCCAAAAGCACTCGGAAAAACTGATGGTTCAACTGTTGCAAGAACTTTTACCTTCAAAGTGAGTCAGTGACATATAATGATGCATGATCCAAGGACTAGTATTGAATTGCAAATTCAAGCAGTTGGTTGAAAATTGATTCAAACCAACTTTATTATTATCTCTCAATAGAAACAATATGCTCTAAATTCAACAACATCAGAGTATGATCGCCCAAAGGCAATACTCTTTTCCCAAGCTCATTTACAATGCTAAGATGTTCACAAGGATCTACCATGATTCTTGTTTCAGTAGACCCGTGAGAAACTGTATGAACACGATCGAACCCAATCAGTTGTCTCTCCGGAGCGCCTTTGAAATACTTTGGCACTCTAGAAAACAACATCACGACGTGGCTTCCATCCATGTCGCCCTTATTCATCACCAAGACCTGTACGTGGAATATCAACGAACCACAGAACTCCACATCATCGATGTGAATATAATCGAGCTCGTCATATCCGTTTTTATGTTGCATGCTGTTTTCAGATCCAGCCTTGATAGATCCCAATAAGCTCAGTTTGCTTGGAGCTGATATGAGGTTGTAAGTGTAATTTGTGTAGCTTAAGCCTTGTCCAAAACCATAGATTCTAGGTCCAGTGTAGAATCTGTAAGTTCTTCCTGGGTAACCTCGAGAAGGATCAGCACGCATGTTCATGTCGTTCATTGGTATGCGGGTGAATGACTCGGGATACCATGTCACCGGTAGTCTTCCACCTGTTTTTGTTCCAGAAAATACAGCAATTTTGTGGCATTAAAATTTAGAGTGATATCTTCTGAATGCAAAATTAGATCACCCCCTTTTGTTGTTACTTAGAGAACCCACATTTCTTGGTAAATTATCAACTAAAGTCCTTTCCAGATCGTGTTAGGCTGTCCTTGGAATATGGATATGGGGAGGGATTTATGGATGGAAAATGAAAAAGGTGATCGTAACTTAGAAGAAGATAATCAAGTGAAGAAGCTAGATTTATTCACTTTGATTACTATTGTCAAAGCATCTAACTCAAAAATAATTGGCAATGAGTGGAGAGGCCACCGAGGCTCATATACTAGCTTTGGAGATTATAATTAACCAATGTGGGACAAACTCTAACACTCTCATGCACGTGCGACTCCTAACCCGCACAAGAAGATGCAAACAATGGATCTACAACATTGAGATTATAATGAAACATGGTGCACTTACAGCCAAAACAACAGGGCAATAACCAAGAGAGTCTTGTCCAAAATCTCCGAAAGCCTAGCTCTGATATCATGTTAAAGCATTCAACTTAAAACCAATTGGTAATGAGGGGAGAGGCGCCTATGTTCATATACTAGCTTTGGAGGTTATGATTAACCAATGCGGGACAAACTCTAATGACCACCATTTACCTTTCCATCATAAATTCTTCCATGATCCAAAAGTAGCCATAGGGTTTCAAGGATCTAAGATAGCACTTATTAGGAATTGTTTCTCAACACAAATACACTCTTGGGTTTTCATAGTACATTCGCTCTTGGGTGGAAAGGGTTTCGAGAATTCCACTCCCACCAAACAGGCTCGATTGCCCCCTTGTAATGCCTATGCTGATCCATACCATTCTGGAAAAAGTTTTAGGCGTACTATGATGGGAAAAAGTGAGGTGATTACTTTTTCATGCATAGTTTGTAACACCTTAGTTCTTGCCAACAAATTCAACACTAATTTATACCAACCTGGATTGTAATCTCCGAAGATGACCTCTGCAAGTGCCTTTCCACCAGCCTCTCCAGGGTACCCAATCCAAAGAATACTGGCAATTCGTGGGTCTCCCTCAGCAAATGATATGTCTAGGGGCCCACCACCAGTGAGAACTAGAACCAATGGTTTTTCACTCACAGCGGCAATGGTGGTAACAAGAGCCTTCTGAAAACCAGGCAAAAGGAGACTGTAGCGGTCACGATCTTCAGTCTCTTGGGACAAATCCAGACCAGCTACTATGATGACAAAATCAGCTTCTTTAGCTTTAGAAACAGCCTCCATAAATCCAGCATTGGAGGTGCAAGGTACACCATCAAGGCAGCCAGCCGCATGTGATGTTTTCTTTGCATAATCTGAAAATGCATCAAAAATGCTATTTGGGCTGCATGGAACTCCTAAAATCAAGAAATCCCGAAACTTCATCAGCAAAGCATTAAACTGATTCTCTAATGCGAATCTAGTCAAGAACTTAAGAACTAAGAGATACAGAGTGTGTTTTGGACTTGGCGAAAGGAAGAAAAATAACAGGAGAGTCATAATTTCCCCCCCTTTCCTTGTTTTCCCTCTAACTTGAGGAAAAAGAGACATGAACTCATGGAAGAATAAAAAAAAAGTAAGTAATTCCCACTTACACTACGTCTTGTTTTTAGTTTCAGTTACCTTATAATTGTTTCTTTTATTTTCCTTTGAAATCAAATAACGGAAAGTTGTTTCCCTCCCTATTGTCCTTTCTTTGTCTTTGCAGCATGGAGGAAAAAGAAAAGAAGCTACTTCCCGCTAAAGAAATTGGATAATTAGCTGTTTTTCACAAGATTCTCTCCTACTTTCTCTTGCTTTCTATTTCTCTTCCAAAAGTTCCAAAGAATCCAAACAGAGCTTTACACAGATAGAATTCTGAAGGTTGAATTTGGGAGGGGGAATTTCACCAATTCTTCACTACATATGTTCATGCTACCACCTTGTAACTAATTCACTGCCAGTTTGGATCAAAGACTGCATAATAAACTTTCAATCATAGACTAATTAGTCTGATAGTTTCCACACGCAAGGACTTATATGCAAGAGAAGATATTAGACGAGCCTATAAAGTGCAGATTGAACATGGAAAAGTAAATAAACCTGAGTAGCCACCACCCAATGCAGTTGTGTTTGCCATTGGGCCAACAATAGCCAAGGAAGAAACTCTATGCTTTTTCAAAGGCAGAAACTTCCTATCGTTCTTTAGAAGCACAATGCCCTGACGTGCTGCTTCAAGTGCCAGTTTCTTGTGCTCCGAAGTGCAAACATCTTGAGGTCCTAACATCCCAAACTGCCCCTTTATAGGATCTCCATCAAAAAGCCCAAGACGAATTTGAACGGAAAACAAATTTAAAAGAGCTCTATCAATGTCTTCTTCTTGCACCTTCCCCTGGTCTATTGCAGATTGAATGTGCCGATTTAGATATGATCCGCAGTTAATATCCATCCCTAAAAAACACAAGAAGTTCTATCAACTCTTTGGTAAATTTTACAGTTTTGCAATTGAAGATGCAACAGAGTTAAACTGACTACAAAACCTGCTTTAAGAGCAACAGCCACAGCATCTTCAGGAGTTTTCGTGTAATTCTGATATTCAAATATCGTGGCCACAGCATCACAGTCAGAGGTGATATATCTGTAATTGTGCCATTGAGAGGATAACATATGAGTTGTCACTCGCATTGGAATACTGTTTTTTGTTTCAATTTGCATTAAATAGCAAGGTTGCTGAATATTTCACCCTTTGAACCCCCAATCATCTCGAGCTTGTTGCAAGAGATCTCCTTGGGCACATGCCGGTACCCCATTCACTGCATTGTATGAACACATTAAGCAGCTCGCTTTACCTTGTTGTATACAACTCCTAAATGGTGGCTGATATGTGTCCTGCATATCCTGCTCAGTAACCTGGAGATAGATATAGAGAGCTTAATAAGCTTCAAATACAACTTCAAAATCTAAGTAAGTTAAAACCCCAAAGCCATCTATGTTAATCCTTTCTTTTGTTCTGATCAGCGACAGAGAATGCCTTACATTCCCCCGTCGGCCATTTGAGAATCTGATCATATCAAGTTAGATTCCTCTTTCAAACTCTCCTAGTAGATCCAACCCAATTGAATTATTGATATTACAGCTGTTTATGCATTCCATAGTCATTGTGGAAATCACTAAGCTAAATCTTGGCAGTCGGTATGTAGTATGCATGAAAATTTTGGCTGTTCCTAACAGGTTGAAACTTATTGCAGTAACAGTGATCCCATGTTGTGTTTGATGTTGGCTGGAATTTACACGTGGTAGACATGAAATTTATCGTCATGGTTTTATAAGTCATATCAATACCTATTGCAATTATAGTTCAATGTCCAATGTTATCAAGAAATTAAACCAACACAAAAGTTCCACATTGTAGAATAACAAAAAATGAAGCCAAATGACGTTTTTCATCTAGAAAAAATAGACGTAACAAGTGTACCTACAATTGTTGTTAACAACCTATGTACTTCACCTTTTTCTTTCACCAGGCATGTGCATTTCACGACTCGAACTCGAAATATGAGAGTGTTTATAGGATCTACTATGGAGGAGACAAGAGCAAGGTGAAGATATCCATATGAATTATTATGATACTAGCAAGTAGCATAGTATTACTCCCATGCTGGTTCTTTGCCCGAATATGAGCTTCAGCTTAGGCGGTCTATTCAAGCAGACTACATATCCAGGCTTTGGTTAAAATTTTGGAAATCTAAATTCAACGTTCATTACATATACTTCACTATACTATTAAGTAATGTCAAACAAATTGACCCGAGCAAAAGTGACAGTATAGGAAATAGTCAAAGAAACATAGAATGAAGAAATATGCTAACGGTGGATAACGGGTAAACAGTGTATCGATATCCCCAAAAATGTATTGACATCCACAATTTGTCTATTAAAATCCGAACAAGTTTAGCATTATATGCATATTATCCACCACGTAACAGTCCGTGGGTGGGTGTTAGCGTGGGTGGAGGTTAGCAAGACAACTAGTAGAATAAAAGGTGGAATGTAAGAGTTAACTCACCACAGCATTGAAGTTATACCTGGTGAAACCCCCCCAATTCTCCAAATCATAAGCTGTGTAATGCTTACAACAAGCAGACAGCATCATCCCATCCCCATCACCACCACCCATCAACACTCTCTTCCCACCAGCAGCTCCACCCCTCCTCCGCTCCCCAACCTCCTGAAACCCCTCCACAAACTCCACCGCAAATGCCGCCGCCACCACCGGATCCTCCCCGGGCGTCTCCTGCCCTCTCCCCCACCTAGGATCCCTAAACACGTTTATATTAGGTGCCCAAAACGTCAACCCGGCCTGTCCCACATTGTACATGGCCCGGCCCTCCACCGCGATCGCTGCCGCCACCGACCTCCACAGGCTACGGTTAAAACCCGCCGCGGTGAGAATGACCTGGGGGAAGTTGGTGGCGGCGGGAATCGGCCCGAGGAAATTGACGCCGGGGCCATTGGCGTTGATGCCGTGGAGCGACTCGGACCACCAGTAGTACGGGGGGATGCCGAGGCGGGGGACGGCGGAGGCGTTGGTGCCGAGCTGGAGGAGCTTTTCTGGGAGGGTGAGGAGAGAGATTAGGGTTTGGGCGCGGAGGGAGGTGGGGAGGGAGGTGTTGCAGAAGGGGTAGAGACTATGGTGGGGTGGGGTGCAGGGGAAGAGTTGGTGTGGGTGTGAGTGTGATGATGTGATTGGTTGAGAAGTTGATGTGAGTAGGATTGGGTGGAGGAGGAAGAAGAAGAGGAGGAGGAATTTGAAGTTGCATAGGTAGAGTGTAATTGCAGACATTTGGTTGTGGGTGTTAGGTTCTTGATCTGTTTCAGACTGGTGTGGTGGTTTTGCAGAGGTGGGATGTTAGACTGGTGGTTCAAAAAGTGGTTGGGTTGATGGATAATTATATCCACCACCCTTGTATTTCTATTTGAACTCAACTTTATGATTTAAAAACATATAATGTCAACGAAAATAGCATAGAACATGAAAAGTTTTCGAAATTGGTCCATAAAAGAAAAATTAATGGTCCAAATGCAATGATCGTGAATTTGAATAATTGATTTTTCTTTTCTGGATAATTTCGGAAAAACTTTGCTTGTTCTCTAATCTTCCTTTACTCAATTAGATAATCGTAAATTCTTCGTCTAGTTGTCTCTAATTGTTGTTTTAGAATTTACAATCCATCTCGATATACAGGAAGGATGAAAAAGGGTTTGTAAGAGTCTAGGACTCAAGATGGTAACCAATGCAATTGTGACGTTGAAAGATTTTGAATTTTAAATGAAAAAGTGAATGATTATAACTTGCGCTATCTAATTAGGTTGATTTTTTACTACGCAAAAGAGACTTTGTCCCTAGCTCAATGTGTGCTTAGTATCTCTCTATTTTTATTCATTTAAAGATAATAATCACCTTTTTTTAACATTTTTTTTTCAAATTGCTCTTTTTTCTTTTGTCTTCACCAATCCTTGCTCTGTTTCACGTGCCCATACTCTAGTTCAATAGTTTGTTCTAGGGTTGTTCAGCGGATCATCCAATCTGCCAATCTGATCAATTCGAATCATCCGTTGATCCATCCATGAATGTTCGATTCGGTTCCGGATCGAGAATTTCTTATCTGTCGGTTTTGGATCCAGGTTCAATAATCCTCTTTAATCTGTCAAATCCGCGCAATCCAATCCGATCCGTAACCGATATGTGAATATTCGGTTCGGTTCCGAATCTTAAAAACTATAATCCATCTTGAGCGGATCGGATCCGTGAACACTCCTACCCCTAGTCTGTTCAATGGCTGAAAGCTACTTTCTAACAGAAAAGCGCTTTCGGCTGAAACGAGATTGGGCCAAAGCCATGGGTATTGAAATTGGACTCTCTTGGACTTTCATTTCGTGAGGGCTCAGGAAACAACTCTTGTGTTGGGCTTCTTTCTCACAAAACAAAAACAAAAGGTCCAATGAAAAAGTTTCATTTACATGGATAAGAAGACCGTCGGGATCGTTCTTTCAAGTTCTCCACAAAATTTTCTCGTCTCTGTCGATATTTGCTTGCCTCCCAAGGCTTCCTCTGACTAGTCTACAAGCTCTCTCACAGTCACAGAAGAAGTAAATCTCACGAATAAGACAAAAGTTCACGAGAATGGGTAAGATTATTCGAACACAATTTCTGTAAGTTTGAGTTGGGATTTTTCATTGATCTTCGGATCTTTGGTACTTTAATTTGGGATTGTCTGGTTTACTGTTTTTACAAGTATTACGTGAGGTTCATAACTGATGTTATCAAGCAATTCATTTTATTTTGCTTGTTTGACAGAACTTTTAACAGGATATTTTACGCCTATTAGGTGTTCGACGAAATGCCTACATATTTCTTTTTTCCATTTTGTATTGGTTCTCACGTCGTTGCTATCTTTTTGTGGCTTTTTGATATTTGTATATAAGACGAAGACTGAAAGTGTGGAGTTGAATGAAGGAATGACTGATAATAACATGGAGGAAGAAATTTTTTTAGAAGAGAATAATGGCAGTAAGATATATGATGAGAGAGAGGGAGGAATTTGGGATTTGCTGGGTTCTTTGGATTTGAATAAACGGTGGGGCTCAGGAGCTTAGGTGGTGGTGCCACCTGGGTATGTTGTAAACTTGGTTGTAAAGTTGGAGTTGCCATGTTCTATTTTTGGTTCACATGTTGAATGTCTGAAACGTTTGCTTTTTATTACGACTAGATATATTATTTTAGTTCGTTATTCTACTAAAAAAGAAAAGAAAAAATTGACACTTTGATAGTTTAAATTCCTTTACGACTTCAATGTTGCTGAATTTAATTAGAGAATGTGTGTTCACATTCAAGGAATGAATGTTTTGACTTTGCGGGAGATGGGCTTCACGTTTTTTTGAAACCTTTCAAAAGCTCTAAATTTGTCTACACAAAAGAAGGCCTATGCTCTTTCCGGCTCGAGCCGCATCACCCAATTTGCATGTTATCATTTTGATCAGGTGCATGATTTTTTTGGTTATGACCACCCGTTACGGAGTAACCATGTTGCTCTTCTGGGGTTATCTTCTTCCTTTCTTTCATTTTTACCCCCTGTATTTTGGTCCACATATTTCTATGTAACTCGAATTGATCCCAACTAATTGTTTATAGTATTACAGTATATATCAAGTCATGCCTCAATGTATATATTGTAACTGTAAGACTGAATATGCATATTTTTGACATATGCTTGCACTTTAAAATAGCTCAGCAGTTTTCTAGTAAGGTACTCAAGAGGGTTCGGCTTTTTCGTCATATATCTTGGTGCTTAATCACAGACAGAACAACTTCTGATCTGAGTTGGATGTCATTATTGTTGGGAAACATAGTTATGTACTGATGTGTTAGTTTAGGAATTCTTCTAAAGTATAATTGCTCCCTGTAAAAGAAACCACAGTATAATTGCTCATCGACTCATAGTGGATTTTTACACATGCAATTCTAGCTTCGGCATTTAACTTCAAGCGAAGACATTTTTTCCTTAAAGTTTCTCAGAGTTTTTGTTTTTCATTTGCAACTTCAAAACTATGCACACAAATTTTGTTATGGTGGGCAAAGTGTCGTATCCGCGGGCCTTGCCCATGTCCCTCTCTATAGTCTCTTTAAACAAAGTTAGGGTGCATGGCGATCTAACAATGTTTGATTTTTTGGTCAGCTATGATGCACATCCTGAACGAAAGCAAATGAAAAGCAAAGATATTGACGTAGTGTGTCCAACTAGACGCACCTAATTAGCCAGAAGAGAAACCAAGCTATTGCACGGAGCCATTGACTCGATCACATCTCCCTTAGCCGAGTACAAAGCACTTTCTTTGTCTTTGGTGCTTCGGAAATAACAATAGAAAGCAGTTTCAACACCAAGACAAGTGCAGAAAATAAAATGGCCATAGTCTCCACCTCATTGTCCACTTTCCTCAATCTCAACACCTCTTTCTCCTCCATTCAAAGATGCCACTTTCCAAGACAAGCACTATGTTCTCTACCGCATTCTCGGCTGTCTTCATCTTGGTATCGATGCCGTTGTCTCACCCGCAAGCCCATCCTTTCATCTCTCAAGGTGCACAGAAATAGCCTTTGTAAAAAGCGCGCCAAATGTTTCTTGATATGCTCATCTGCCTACTTTATTTCTTCACTTTTGTTTTTGCTTCTTGTTCGTACAGGAAGATTTACATAAGGTTACCAAGGTTTGGGGTGATTTTACCAGCTTAAACTACTGGGTTATTAGGGACTATTATCTACTCGTGAAACTTGTCAATTCCCTGGAGCCGTATATTCGGAAATTGTCTGATGAACAGGTTTGTTTATGGGCTTGACTTTAAAGTGGGAATAGTTATGCTGGTTTTGTTTGTAGGCTGTTGGATTATGGGTGTACTAACATTTGGGGTTATTGGTTTCTAGCTGACTGAAAAAACAAGGGAGTTTCGAGACCGACTGAGACAAGGGGAGACACTAGCCGACGTTCAAGCTGGTTCAAAAAACTACCATCTATTATTCTTCATTGAACTTCATATTATCATGGGCTGTTTTGTATGAACATTTTTTGGAGGGATTTAATCGGGGAAAAGGAAATGTAAGGAATTTCCCCCCACAAATTCAAGGCTTCTCTTGGACTTGGGGTGGCCAATGTGTATAACTTGCATAACTAATACTACTACAACAAGAAGGGCCTTTTGATGAATATAAGGTGGTGGTCACTTGGGCAGATCCCATTCGGTCCATCCTTGCCCTCAAGAAATCCCTCCTTGGATCCTTTTGTGAACACAACCTTAAAGAGAGTTTTTTTTAATTTAATATAGTTGTTTTGATTTTGATCCCAGAGGCATTTTCTGTTGTTCGAGAAGCTGCGAGCAGGAAGCTTGGAATGCGTCATTTTGATGTGCAGGTTTGTCATTTTCTAATTGTCTTTAGATGTTAACATGTAGTATAGTATTTGAATCAAGTGCCAATTTGAATGTAGATAATTGGTGGAGCGGTGCTTCATGATGGGTCAATTGCTGAAATGAAGACGGGTGAGGGAAAAACATTGGTTTCAACGTTAGCCGCATATCTTAATGCCCTGACTGGTGAGGGAGTTCATGGTAAGTTCTTCCAAGTATGGTTACTTTTGGATAGCTTTATATGCAATGTTAGTCTCATTTCTTAACAGCTTAAATTTTTGGGGTGATTGTTGACTTAAAATGGTTTAGAGCTTTGGTTCTAAGAGGTCATGGGTTGAGTTGCCCATTTGTATTTTTGGTTTTCCCTTTTCATTCTATTTTGCTCTTTGTATAAATGTGAACGTGAATGACGGGCTTACACATGAGGGTGTTGTATAGCTTGATTTAAATTATTGGGCCCCATTTCATAAAACTTAAGCTTTTGGGTCAACTGGCGAGCGGCGACTTTACAGTTACTACGACTACAAATGACCTTTTTTTTTTTTTTTTCCTAGGAATTTTTTTAGAAATCCTCATTGAACTTGGTTGTTTTGCATAGTCATCTGAATTAGAATTCTGTAGCTGAACTTAGTTGTTTTGCATGGGTATTTTATCATGAGGCTCCATCTATTGTGATTGTGAATCCTTCAAGTGGTAGGTAGACTGCCAATTTATTTTTACCTTTTTTACCTGGAAAACATAGCGGAAGGACACTAAAAAAACCCACTAAGAATAGTGCTAAAAGTGGTAAACAGTGTTCAATTCAACTTCTTTTTGTCCACTTTAACACTTGTAGCTAAAATTCTTATGAAGATAAAGATAGAACACAAAAAATTGGAAAATGTTTTAGTGAAACAACTGTCTTTTGCATGCTGGTAAATTGATTCCTTAGCTTCTTTTAGTGGTAACTTGAAAGGGAATACTGCGGTGGTATGAATTTCTCGAACTTGTCTCTTCAACTTGGATCGAATGGGTGGTTGTTTCTGGAATGAATCTTCTCATGAGCTTCACTCCATTCCTACGCACTCAGCAAACTCGTTAGTACTAGACCGGACCGTGGAGTCCGGAATGGTGTTCCGATGATCAAGTCAGTAATTGGAGAGGAAGGAAAGTAGTACTCAGATCTAGGGTTTAGAGTGAGATTGTGCGTACCTCTTTGGGATGATCAAGATTACCTTTTATAGGTGAATTCCTGGCTTGCCCTCCAAGTACATGCACGGTAATTGCTCGGGTGACGTCACTGTACAAAAATCGAGCGTCATTACGTTCAGCACATGCAGCTAGTCTTCTCATGACAATGTCCCAACTATTTGAGGGATGTTGCTTGTGATATTGAGCAAGTTGGCCATGCATGTGAGTGAGAACTACATTCCTCGGGTCATGCGGACCTGACCCGTACCTGAGCAACCGGTACCTGTGACCCTGGCCTATAAGCGTTCGGATCATGGTGCAGGCAAGGAACCTATGAAATAACTTTTACAATTGGTGCTACTACTCCCACTAGAGTGTCATCCAATACAAAAATCATCAAATTGAAAGCAAAGCCTTTGAATAACTACAGTTGTCACTTTGAATTGAAACTTCGATTCGGTCATGCTTTCGAGAATATGTTGAAATATGTATTTATGCCTTTGGATGTCATGGAATATACCATTATTGGCATTGAAGTCCATTACAGTACGCTGTTTGAGAAATTACAAGAACAGAAGCCTTGAGAAAAGTACCCAATTTTAGGAAATGATTTAGAGTGACTTGTGCAAGTTTTTGATGGACCTACCCTTTCGAAGTTTTCTTTACCAACATTGAGTTCTACTTATTGCATGTTTTCTAATAATAAAAAGTAGCAACTATCTGTTGGAAGCAGGATTCTGTAATCTAAGGTATCATTTTAATGTTTTTTTTTTCTCGTTTTTACTGCATCCATGAAATATGGGATGAACTCATTGACTTGCAAATCATTTGGGCTTGAGTTCCACCAAACTTCCGGGCTAAGGAACCTATGCCACAACTCTGGCAATTGGTACTGTAACAACCACTGGAGCCATATTAACGACAAAATTCAAAAATTGAGAACAAAGCCTTTGAATAACCTTGGTTGTCAAAGTGGGAATTGAACTAGAACTCAGCTTTTGTCATGTTTTGTGCTCTTTGTTTAAAATATTATATGCTGTTGGATGACAAAGATTAAAACTTATTAATTTAGGCCTAAATTAAAAAGTTACTTGTCTGAAGTGATGAATTGAGGATAGCGTGGTTCAGTAACAAAGAAGATTGGTCATATTTTTTTTGGATAACTAAGATTGGTCATATTGCAAGAGACGTGGGTTTGATGAATGCTATTTTTGGCTCCTATAAAACATACTGGGAATTGAACTAGAACTCCGCTTTGGTCGTGGTTTGTGCTGTTTGTTTGAAATATTATATGCTTTTGGATGACAGAGATTAGAACTTATTAATTTAGGCCTAAATTAATAAGTTAATTGTCCAAAGTGATGAATTGAGGATAAGGTGGTTTAGTAAGGAAGAAGATTGGTCATATTGCAAGAGACTTGGGCTTGATAAAAGCTATTTTTTGCTCCTTTTTATAGTAGGGATACCAAGGACAATTTTAAGGTCTTTAGGATTATGCCATCTCTTATCTCTACTCTACTTTACTATTTTAATTTTCCCATGATTATTGATCCATATTCCTGACACGTGAATTTATGGACACTAGAGTATATCTGAACATCATACGAGAAGATAAAAAAAGTGATATCTTAAATCAATTTGAGAGAAATGTGGTAAAAGATTTCCAACGTCATAGATCTCGCTAAAAACATTTGTATTTTGTACCAAAGGTAAAGTCTATCTATACTTGTGGAAAAGAAGACATTCTGAATGAATAATTTGAGAAAATAACTATGAAACTCCGTGTTTTTATTCTTTTATCTTAATCAAATGGGTGAATAATAGAACACTTGCACTTACTCTCCTCAAAAGGCTTTCAACACTTTTAGCCTTTTTGCCTGATCCATATGAAATCTAAATAGAGGTCTAGTCATGGGCGCAAAGATTGGTAATGGTGGTGTCAACATAAGGGTTTAACCTATTTAAAACCGTTTTGCCTCTATACATCTGCTATTGTTATGATATTTTGATGGCTATTGCCGTTCGAACAAAAAAGGCTTTCAAGTTTCAATAACCAAAATCCTAGGGTTTTTCAAACATCTCACTTGATGAGTTTAAATTGTTCCATTTGCACCTGAAACATGTTGATTAAGTGAACGTTTTTTTGTGTGTAGTGAATCACTGAATCGCACCGCATGATGCGTAGTGTTAATTGCAAAAGTTTCGTTTTCCAGCGAATCACCTGCAGTACATTAATAGCTTGGTGTATTGAACTGAAAAGTATGATAAGTATTGTCAATTGTATGGTTTTAATAACTGACTTAAATGTGAATCACGCACAATGGGAGGCTTGAAATGAAGAGCAAGTCATGGCAAAAATCATCAAGCTGTGGAGTAGGTTTATAATAGTTTCAAAGTCCAATGCTATCCAATAATTAGAAATTAGGGGAGCATTTGTGATATAAAATTGTTATAGGGGAAAAGTGTATGGGGTTTGATTGATCCTAATCCACAAGTAGATCAAGCCTTTTTCGGCCATTTTTTTTATGATTCATTGCGCGGACATTTAAAAACACATTCTAAACACATTGAACGGTTCGGATTTGTTAGAGTAGCTTAGTAATATTGCTCTATAGTGTCTTTGTCCCACATTGACTAGTCAGGTAATGTGTCTAGTCGTATCATAATATAAATAAAGGTTCTATGTGTAAGGGTTAATTTAACACCCTACACTTCTCTCTCTCTCTCTCTCTCACAATCAACATGGTATCAGAGCGTTAATCTAATTCCATCGTAAATTCAACCTAACCCTAGTCATCATCCCTAACCCTAACCCTAGCCATCATCCCTAACCCTAACCCTAGCCATCGTCCCTAACCCTAGCCACAACTCATTGACTAAACCCTAAATCGTCTACAGTGCTACACACCTCAAATCATCATCCTGAAACCCTAAGCCAACCCTCAAACCCACCAATCCAGTTCAAAAACCCTCAAAATTACCAAAATCGAGCATTATAGAACCCTCCAAACCCAAAATCACATCCCATCGAGCTCTCTAAATTCAAAATCGACCACTAAATCGACCTATATGTGACTATACGAGATATATTCTGTACCCTTTGAACTTTAAAACCCTAGTCGACTCTTACCCAGCAGTTGTTGGTCTTCGAAATCCCATGTCCAACATCGCCCAGTGCTCATCAATGATTGAAGACCCTTGATAGCTCTTCTCCAGTACATGTCGGCTCTTACTGGAGTGACGCAGTTCTTACTGCATGCCATTTGATCAATCGTATGCCTTCTACTGTTCTTGGGGGTCAAATACCCCATACAGTCCTATTTCCCGGTTGGCCTCTCCACTCATTACCCCCTCGGGTTTTTGGGTGTACATGTTATGTTCATGCTCTTGATCCCGACCAGAGTAAATTGGACCCATGGTCAATTAAGTGCATTTTTCTTGGTTACTCTCGCACTTAGAAAGGGTATAAGTGTTACTCTCCCACTCTTCGTCGTCACTTTGTTTGTTCAGATGTTGCATTTAATGAGTCATCGCCATTTTATTCGGGTCCACAAACCCCTGTTATGGATGAGTCTAAGTCTGCCTTTCCTATAGCAGTCCCATCTGGTTCTTCTGTGAACCCTTGCAGGTGTACGTTCGTTGCAACAAAGCAATCGAGGCACCATCAGCGCCTGCCCCAACGCCTCCCCCGTCATAAGATCCGGTAGCACCTGTCCCAACACCTCTTCCATCACAAGATCTGGACGTTTCTTCTTCCTTATCTGACCTTGATCTTCCTATTGCTCTATGTAAAGGTACTCGTACTTGCACTTCTCATCCCATTTCTCACTATGTCGCGTATAATCATCTGTCTCCTTCCCTTCGTGCCTTTACTTCGTCAGTTTCTTCTATATATGTTCCTAACACTGTACAAGAGGCCCTTTCTTTATCTGAGTGGTGGACAACAATGGAGATTGAGATGACTGCTCTCCATGAAAATGGCACTTGGGAGTTGGTTCCTCTTCCGCCAGGAAAGTCTACTGTTGGTTGTCGGTGGGTCTTTACGGTCAAATTTAATCCTGATGGCACTGTTGAGCGGTATAAGGCCCGCCTTGTGGCCAAAGGCTATACACAAACATATGGGGTTGATTATGCAGAGACTTTTTCCCCTGTTGCCAAGATAAATTCTGTCCGGATTCTTATTTCTCTTGCTTCTAATCTTGGTTGGCCGTTGTTTCAATTGGATGTCAAGAATTCCTTCTTACATGGTGATCTATTTGAAGAGGTATATATGGAGCAACCTCTTGGGTTTGTTGCTCAAGGGGAGCGTGCTCAGGTTTGTCGTCTTCGCAAAGCTTTATATGGTCTAAAACAATCACCTCGAGCTTGGTTTGGTGGTTCGGTGATGATCTTTGTGATCTGATTTGGTATGCGTCGATCTCATTCTGATCATTTTGTCTTCTCTCTCCAGTCAGAGCGTGGAAAAATAGTGTTAATTGTGTATGTAGATGACATCATCATTACTGGGGATGATCAGAAGGCATTGATGAGTTGAAGCAGTTTTTACAGCGTCAATTTCACACTAAAGACTTGGGTAAGCTATGGTATTTCTTGGGTATTGAAGTGGCAAGATCCAATGAGGGCATCAGTTTGTCTCAATGAAAGTATGCGTTGGATATTCTTGAGGAAACAGGTTTATTGGGAGCAAAATGAGGGAATCAGTTTGTCTCAATGAAAGTATGCATTGGATATTCTTGAGGAAACATGTTTATTGGGAGCAAAACCTGTGGAGACTCCGATGGATCCTAATGTGAAGCTTTGTGTTGATCAGGGGGAGATATTTCCACATCCGGACCGGTATCGTCGCCTAGTTGGCAAGTTGAATTATCTTACCAATACACATCCTGATATTTCATTCGCTGTCAGTATGGTGAGTCAGTTTATGTCAACTCCTCGGCTTCCACACTGGGAAGCTTGTCTTTGTATTGTGAAATATCTTAAAGCTCATCCTGGATGAGGTTTGTTTTATCGGTCTAATGGTCATTTGCGTGTTGAAGCTTTTCTCGATCTTTGATTGGGGGGATCACCATCCATGCACGGCCTACTACTTGGGGAATCTTGTACTTTTGTTGGCGGCAATCTGGTCACATGGAAAAGTAAGAAACAAACGGTTGTTGCAAGGTCTAGTGCAGAAGCGGAGTATCGAGCCATGGCACACACGACTTGTGAGATCGTTTGGTTAAGAGCTTTACTCATGGAGTTAGGATTTGGTGTGGAGTTACCTATTCCTATGTATTGCGATAATCAAGCAGCAATCCATATTGCTTCAAATCCAGTGTTTCATGAAAGAACAAAGCATATTGAAGCGGATTGTCATATTGTTCGTGAGAAGATAGATGGTGGTGTGTTATCTACTCCATTTGTTTCTACCGGAGCTTAATTGGCTGATATCTTCACCAAACCACTGTTTAAACCACATTTAGAGTTTCTATGTAACAAGCTGGAATTTTGTGATATTTATTCTCCAGCTTGAGGGGGAGTGTTAAAGTAGCTTATTAATATTGCTCTATAGTGTCTTTGTCCCACATTGACTAGTCAGGTAATGTATTAATTTAAAACCCTACACTTCTCTCTCTCTCTCTCACACACACACAATCAACAGGATCGTCGAAATTTGATCAGGAAAGGTGAGTCTCACACTTTAGTAAAGTGTGGGATCCCTCATAGGAAGGGGCCTCTATATATATTGTGAGAGTACAAAATACATAAAAGGATAGATATACCCTCTCACTAATACTTCACAACTCCTAACACTCTTCCTCAAGCTGAAAAATAAATATCATTAAGTCTCTACTTGTTATACAATAACTCTAACCTTGGTTTGAACAATGATTTAGCAAATATGCGAGCTAATTGGGCACCTGTAGAACACATAGGGAGTAGCTTTCACTTCACTAGCTTACTTCTCTCGAATGAGGTGACAATCAACTTCAACACGTTTGGTCCTCTAACAGAAAACTGGATTCGGTGCAATGTCAAATTCATTGGCAATTGCACACTGAACCCCATCTCAAAAAAGAGCATGACCATACAATCTCACACTTATTATGAGCCACGGCTCTATACTAAGCTTTTGCACTAATCGTGCATCCATTGTTTGCTTCTTATTTTTCCAATGATAAGGTTTTCACCAAGGTAGACACAATATCCTTTTCTCTCCCGTCAAATAGTCTTCCTGCCTAATCAAAATCGGTAAAACTCTCAACATGCAAATGTCCACTAGCTTTGTAAAACATACCACGTCCTAGATGAGCCTTGAGGTGCTTCGCAATTCTAAGAACAACTTACCAATGTGGAAAATGATGAGCAGACATAAACTGACTCACCAAACTAACGACAAATGAGATATCTACCAACCAAACAATGAAACTCCCCCTGATCAATAGAAATTTTGACATTGAGATCTATGGGAGTCCCAATAGGCCTAGTTCCCAACAATCTAGTGTTCTTTAGAATATCTGACAGATACTTCCTCTGAGAATAGTGAATACCACCTTTGGAACGCGCCACCTCAATAAACAAGAAGTATCACAATTTCCCAATTGGTTTCTTGTTTTTTTTCCTTATTTTGTAAAACTTCCGGGCTCCAAAAAGTGGGTTTGTGTGGGGAGTGGTGGAAATAGATAGCGAAAGAATTGGGAATGTGTCCATCTTGCATTGTTTTGGTCCCTTGATAGGAAAATAATAGTAGAACTCTTGGCTTTGTGGTCTGCCTTGTGAAAAAAGTTGATGAGAATAGTTACGTTCTTGGAGTTGGACAATGGAACTATGGAAGTCGGAACTGTTGATCCTTTTTTGAATCTTTCTGTTGACATCTCAGATTGAATTGTGTTCTACGTTTTGTGTGGCGTGGTTAATGCATTCCTGGGTTTTCCCTTTTGACTTGTAGATTTCTTTTTTATTTGGTGTTGAATTTAGTCATAAAGGTTGCCTCTATGGATTAATACACTAATGCTGTTTGCTGATTGTACTCCATTTTTATTTTCAGTGGTAACAGTGAATGACTACCTAGCTGAACGAGATGCTGATTGGATGGGACGTGTTCATCGATTCCTAGGTCTTTCTGTGGGTCTTATCAAAGTAAGTTTCTTTTTGTAAACCGCTGAAAGGACTAAAATATGTTGTACCGTCTGCCTCCTACCTTTGGATGCTTTAGTTGGACAAGAATAGGGGTGTCAATAGGTCAGATTCGGACAACATATTGCAAGATCCATTTTAATTCAAATTATACATGGGAGATCACGGTTTGAATCTGAATCCTATGACTGGGTTTAGTTAATAATCTGCAATTCTGACTTTGATCCGAATCTGCAACAAATAGTGAAAACAAGGGTTTTGACGGGAATGTGTCATTATTCAACGTTTGAAAAGAAAACTACAATCAGACACAATTATTAGTGGGCTCGAATTTCCACAGCACTGAGTAAAATGCTATAATAGTGTGGATCAAAATTTACCTTGTAAACCTACCAAATCTGGTCCGGATGGCAGTCTGAATGGCATCTATAGGTCAGAACTTTCATGCTCATGATTTTATACTGGGACATGAGTTACTGAGGCTGGTTTCATATAATGCTGGATCACTGATTTGTCAAACAAATGTAGTTCTGCCTCTTCTTATAGCTCTGTGTCTTTGGTTGTAAATATACAGAGGGGGATGACTGCTGATGAAAGAAGATCCAACTACAGATGTGATATTACTTACACCAACAATTCGGTAAGTCAGATCCAATATCATGTCGTTCCCTGTTGAATTTTTTATGCTAGTTCTTGCAATTGGACTTGTGATAATTACTTGGCAGCATGGGTGATATTGCCTTGTGCCTTATTGGTTGACCAATTGATACTGCATATGTTGTTTTGATTGGCCAGGAACTTGGTTTTGATTATCTCCGGGATAATCTTGCTGGAAGCAGTGGACAACCAGTGATGAGATGGTAAAACCTCGGATCTTGTTTCAAAGATTAATAAATTTCTTTTGCCGACGAAAAAAAAAAACTCAGATTGAGTGTGGAGTTTGTTTTTTTGTTCTATTGTTCGATCTACTGTTGTGCAACGCCAGTGCTTTGGATGCTGAACGAAAGAAGCATGGTAATGTGCACATAAATCATAATAATTCTTGGGTCTGCCCTCTTTGATGCCTTTCAGCTTTGATTTGAGGGCATGATTCCGCAGCAAACGTGACGGTATAGGGGGACCATTGTTTCAGTGGTATTCTATGAGCAGCCACTTTGTGCATTTATTGCCAAAGGTTAGGTCTGTCTCCAATCCGTCTGTTTCAGTGGTACTCTAGGAGCAATCACTTTGTGCATTTATTGCCAAAGGTTAGGTCTGTCTCCTATCCATCCCCCGCCCATACCCCCAATTATTGGGGACTAAATAGGTTATGTTATTGTTGTTGTTGTATTGTTCAATCTACAACAAACTTTGTGCCTAGTTATTTTGATCCAGTATTGGTGCAATTTCTAACAGGCCCAGGCCATTTCATTTTGCTATCGTTGATGAAGTTGATTCGGTCCTCATTGATGAAGGCAGAAGTCCTTTATTAATAAGCGGTGAGGTAATTTGCAATTTCTTCTTGCATTTATAGATCTGAAGTATGGAAATCACCATGATGGTGTACAAGTGTGAGAGAAACAGTGTAAAAGTAATCTTTTTCAGCGGCAGTTTACCATTTTAGAAATTATATATCAGGCGAGCAAAGATGCTGCACGATATCCAGTTGCTGCAAAAGTTGCTGAGCTGCTTGTACGGGAACTTGTGAGTGCAATTTTCTTCCTTTTCATTCTGTTGACTTTAATCTTCTATTCAGTTATTTGTAGGGATGACAACAAGTCGGTTCGTTCAAGGTTTTACGACACCACACCCAAATCAAAATGTTCACTTGCACCCAAACCCTTTCTGATACCGATGGATATGTTTTTCAGAGTATTATATAACCCAAGGGTTTGAATCCCGTATCGTACAGGCTGGTACGTACCAGGTTTGTGTGAAAACGGTGACCGAACCCTCAAATACTGTCCCGGCTACAATACCGGTGGTTACCAAGCGGGTACTGGAGATTCTGGCCGATCTTAGGCAAGATGATGATAACTTTGATTCCGGCCTGTACTTGGAATGTGTCTCTTCACTCCCGATCTGTGCCTCACTGTGTAATCTTTCCCGATCTGTGCCTCAACTCTCATCAATGGAGGTCTTCTTGTCTCTGTGAATACTCTTTTTCTCCGGCAACACTACCTTAATGTCCTTCATGAAAGTCTTCCTCTCTTAACCTCTGTTTTTCTTCTTCCTATGAATATGACCGGTCACTGGATGTGAGAAATAGGAGGGAAAGTGGAAATTGTAGGGTGCTCTGATTTTGTCTTTTGCCGTGAGAAGACTAAAGAGAGATACAGAGAGATGAGAGAGAGAAAAGGTCCAACTCTTTAAAATTCACATTGTTACATAAAAGTTGCGTATATTTTACTCAACTTACACGTGAGTGGTCTAACGCTATGGATATGCATGACATGATTTTTAAATATTTAATTGTGTGATTTTTGTGTATTTTAGTTATTGATTTATATAATGGATTTATAACTCTATATTATGGTAGTAGCGCTAAATCTGAATCGTACACAGTATTCAACCACTACCGGTATGTACTGTACCATTAGAAAAACAAGTACTTAAGCCATACGATATTCAGAACCTTGTTATAGGAGGTTCTGATTGTGTGCTTCCTATACATAGCAATCAATCAATCGTTTCAAAGTTTTAATACTTAGACTATCAAGATACTTGAGAGGGGTGAGGAGAGGAGAGGAGAGGAAGCGTCTATAGAAACTAGAAATGTGAATTACAATGTTGGGTATGTATATAGATGTATAGGTTTATTTTAGGCTTGGTAATTAAGAAGCCATAAGGGACTATTCAATATGGTTTTGGGTTAGGTTTGTGCTTGGATATGGTTCAGTGCGAGTATTTCCATATACCAAACTCAATCCAAAATTACCCGCTTATTTCGATTTTAAAACCAATACCACCCTGCGGAAACAGCATTCTATTCAACTAGACTAATTTGCTTTTCTTTTCAATTGCTCAATAGTCTTGCATCATTCTATGCAACAAGGCTGATGTACTTCGTGTTTTCAATTATGATAATAGCATTACACTGTGGAGCTCAAGGATAATTCAGTGGAGTTGACTGAACAAGGAATTGCGTTGGCAGAGATAGCTCTAGAGACAACTGATCTATGGGATGAAAATGATCCTTGGGCTAGGTGAATTTTGGTTCCTATTTTTGTTATTGTGTAGTAATATTGTTAGTGGTGATTGACATATTTATGAGACTGGTCAACAATTATCTGCATCTTTCCTCAAATTATCTTCCCTTTCTTCCATGTTACTTTTCATAATGTTCCTTCAAGCACCATCAGTTAGGTTACCCCTGCTCTTCCTCCTTGTTCCCGTTGTCATCATTTCAGCAATCTCTACTACTTTTCTTTTCTGTTTACCAGTGATAAACAGTCTGTGTACATTGAGCACATATCTGCTATTGCTTTTAGGGTATTGAACTTCAGCCCCCATAAAAAATTCATTTCCAGACCTTGTTGTTTCATTTCTATTGTTAGCCTTCCAAATTTATTAGTTGCTCTAAAATATTGCAGATTTGTTATGAATGCTTTGAAGGCTAAAGAGTTCTATCGGCGGGATGTGGAATATATTGTAAGAAATGGGAAGGCTCTCATTATAAATGAGGTATTATGAGAATTTCATATGGTTTTCCCTTGATATTGCTTTAATCTTGGAACACTTGATTTCTTTTTATTTTCATGTGTATCACTTTCTATTGGAAAAGAATGAATGAATCATACTTTCCACAACAAAAAAGTGCTTTTCCATAGTAGCGTGCTTTGTATGTACGAATACTTTCCTAATCTCGGAAGAGTGTGTTTTTTTAAAGCACTAATGTCTCATCTGGTCTCAATCTAGCAAGGTCTAAGGCATTTGCTAAGGTGGTGGTGCCGTGAGACCCCTCAATTTGTGGATAGCAACTATAGGTACCTGAAAATCCAATTCAAGTCTCCATCCTCCTTGGGCTAGTAATAGCACCTCCTTAACAATACAAAGCAAAACAATAGAAAAATAAATAATAAAAAAAGTAGGTGGTTGTAATCTAGTAGTTGGACCGTAGTGATTTAGAAGTGGTCTAAAGTTGGCCTAAGCGGTGACCAGCCGACTTGATTAACGGTCTTGGCATTGAATTAGGTGCTGGGAGGATTAGTCGGCCACTTGGTGGGATTATTCGGCAACTAATCGCCTAGGTGCAAGGCGGATTAGGTGGCTAGGCTGGATTAATCAGATGATTAGGCGGCTAGGTGGAATTAATTGGGGATAAATGCATAATTTTGAAAATTCAAGGGGTTTAAATTGTGCTTTGTGGGCTGTGTGATTTATAGATTCTTGTTGGCGCTTGGCCTATCAAAAAGGACAAACTTAATATTGTGACAACAAATGGAAAAAAGACTGAATTTGCATTACTGAATGATAATCAAAAGGTTACAATACTCAAGCTTAAATAGAGAAAATCTAGAAATCTATACCTAAACTAGAAGATTACAAAGTGATAGGATTACGCCTAATCTATGCCTTAAATGGAAGATACAAAAAGAGATATGATTACGCCTAATCTATGCCTTAAATAGAAGATAGAAAAAGAGATATGATTACGCCTAATCTATGCCTTAAATAGAAGATACAAAAAGAGATATGATTATGCCTAATCTAAGATACACAAAGATACATTCACAAATATGACTGCAATAACTTGCCGCAGTTGACTGGGAGAGTTGAAGAGAAAAGGAGATGGTCTGGGGGAATTCATCAGGCTGTGGAGGCTAAGGAAGGTCTCAAAATTGAGGTATATATTTATTATTTTTTTTTAGGGTTTATTCGTTTATATTAAACTATTGGCTACTGGTTCAAAAATCCAGAGAGAGAAATTATATCATATGTTTACTTTGTAGGCTGATTCAGTTGTTGTGGCACAAATCACATATCAATCGCTATTTAAGCTTTATCCAAAGCTATCAGGGATGACTGGGACCGCAAAAACTGAAGTATGGAAGACTGTTGATTCTGAAATGACGTTTAACTAAATTAGTAATTGTGTTGGCTTACTCAGTCATTTCTGCATTCCCGTTGTTGTAGGAGAAAGAGTTCTTGAAAATGTTTCAGATCCCAGTTATTGAAGTGCCAACAAATCTGCCAAATATTCGTAATGATTTACCCACCCTAGCTTTTGCGGTAAGAGTGCATTATTTAACTTTGTCAGAACTTAATGACTATATATTCCTTTAATATAATTTCTTCTGACCTGGTATGTACTTTGGGATCTGTACTGACTTAGACTGCACGAGGGAAATGGGAACATGTTCGTGAAGAAGTTGAGAGCATGTTTGAACTAGGGCGTCCTGTTTTAGTCGGTTCCACTAGGTATTTTTTCTTCCTGTTCTTTTAAATTTGACAATTTGCTTGAAAACCTTTCGCTGGGCTTTTTGATTGGTTTGCATGTGCTTGTTCCAGTCCATTCGATTATTTGCATCCAAAACTTTCATTGGTCTTCGTTATTGGTTTGATCAGCTTCCCAGTATTTGTATCCTTACATTTCAGATAAGCTGCGTTACTGTGTATGTGCGTGTGTGTTCAATTTTCTTCTTCTTGATAACTATATCTTTAAAAAAAATTCTACTATTTTGGACCTAATAAGTACCGATTCATTGAGTGGGAGCACCTCAAGGGCATGAATACATGTACATGATGTGAAGTAATGCAGTTTTATGCATCTAAAGAAAGTACACGTGTTTTCTACTGCTGCAGAAATTAGAATACAGAATTTGAAATCATGAATTGGGTGCCCAACGAAGAACTAAAATCAGGCATTTGGCAGAACCCTTGATGTTATGTGGACTATTTTGAATCATCTAATTACATTTACAGTGTGGGACAAGTATGCTATTCTTCCAACATGTCTACAGATTTTTAGGAATGACACCTTTTTTTTGTTTTTACCTTTATGGGACATTAATGATCGAAAAATGGAGGGTCCTGGCATCTGACAACACTCTCCGGGTTAACAAATCACTCGTGGCCACCTTTTGGGTCCTATCATCGTGCAACCTTTTTTTGGTGGTCTGTCATCGTGGGGCATGGATTGTGATTTTTTTTTTAAAATGTGGGGTGGAATGGGCCCTGCTTTGATACCATGTTAGATTTATCGGAGGGGTCCAACCTAAAACCAATTGACAATAGGTGGAGTAGCCTCTAGAATTTATTAACCAAGCTTGGGTTGCCTAGCCAGGCAATGTGGTAGAAGTCTTTAACAACTTTATATCCAATTCAAAGCCAATTGGCAATGAGAGGAGAGGTCCCTCATGTGATCACTCATTCCATCCTCAAGCAATGTGGGACTAAATTACTTAACATCACTGTCACATGCAACCGCATTTGAGGTTTGTCACATGTAGCCTCTTTTTGCTGGTTTGTTATCATGGGGTGTGGATTGCAAATTTTTAAAATGTGATGTATGGGTCCCACTCTGATACCATGTGGAAACTTTATATCCAACTCAAAGTCTGATACCACTTGTTGGACCGCTTTTCCACCAACTCTCCTAAAATCAATTGGCAATGAGAGGTCCCAAATTTTATTAAGTGATCTCCTATTCCATGCCCAAGCAATGTGGGACAAAATCTCTAACAATTTTTACCTAGGTTTATTGATTATTGGTGTCCTCTTATTTGGTTATATCACTGTACTCTTTAGATTTGCAAACTTATGTTCACTGGATTTGTTAAGTGACTAAAAATAAGCAAACTAATAGGTATGAAACTATCACTGTTTCTTTTTTGGATTAATTGACACTATCACTTTCTTAATGCAGCGTCGAGAATTCTGAATATTTGTCTGATTTGCTGAGAGAACGAAAAATCCCTCACAATGTTCTCAATGCACGACCCAAGGTTTGTTAAACATCAAGTTCTGAAGAATCTTTAATTGCATTCATTGTATCATTTGGTGGTGTACACTAATATTCCCAATTTTTGCGACTGCATAACCAGCATGCTTCTCTTCTTTTTCCCCAGTATGCTGCTAGGGAGGCTGAAATTGTTGCCCAAGCAGGGCAAAAACATTCCATTACCATTTCCACAAATATGGCCGGCAGGGGGACTGATATAATACTGGGAGGAAACCCGAAGGTTAGTGTGTGAGGAATAAGTTGAATCAATGCCATAGGTCCATCCCCCCAAAAAATCAAGGTTTTAGTTGCTCCGTCCCACTTGATATGTCCCCTTTTTTACTTTTTGATGTCCTAAATTGTTCATCCATTTTCGAAAATTAAAGTATAAATCCTTATGAGTTTTCCTTTTACCCTTCTTTCAAGAATTGAAAGGACATGTCTAATTTGAATGGAAGGGCATTTCTTAGAAACCTTAGATTTTTAAAGTACAATGATTGTGTTCCCTTATTGAGTTGGATTTGCCAGAATGAACAAACAAATTGGGACAGAGGGGGTAGTTGTGAATCAGGGAAATTTTGTATGGATTTCATAGTGTGTTTTTATCTAATCTAAAGTTTCTCCAACTGTACTTTTACTTTTCCATGTTCTACTTATGGCTTCACTGATGACAAACTAACCTTTTTTTTCTCTCATCTATACATTGCCTTCTTCCCCCCTGAAGATGCTTGCGAAGGAAATTATAGAGGACAGCCTACTTTCATCTTTTACGCATGAAAGTCCTGATTTTGAAGTTGACATTGAGCCAATTTCACAAAAGGTAGCTACATCTTGTTATTGTTTTTGGTTGAAGAGATATTCAGTTTCCTTATCAATCTTTTGGTGTAGGTGTTGTCTAAGGTAAAGGTCAGACCATCTTCACTTGCTTTGCTAGCTAAGACGGCACTGATGGGTCAGTGATACCACTGTTGTAGTCATTGTTAATTGTTAGAGCATGCACAATGTCCTAATCAAAACCAAAAGGTTGCTTAGGTTAGCAATGTTTGTTCAAAAAAGTGCTCACATTGGAATAACCAAACTTAGCAACCCCTTAGCAACTAACCAAATTTTGGCCCTTGGATAACCAAAACTAGTAACCTTTTGCCAATAACCAAATTTAGTGGACCCAACATCTATCCAATCAAGTGCACCCACCATTACACAAAATGATAAAAACCTTCTCTCTCTTTATCTCTCAACAATGTTTTCAAACAATTATTTTTAAAAACTGTTTTTATTTCAAAACTGTTTTTTCTTTTCAAATTTCAATTTTCTGTAGGAAAAAAATTAAAGCAATTTTGAGTAGGCAAAACCACACGGATGACAAAAAATGTAGTTCTACAAAAAACTGGTTTTTTCAAAATACTTTTCAACAACTTTTTTTCAAAAAAAAATTATTATTTTTTTAAATTTGTATTTAAAAACTTTTTTTTTGTAGTTTGAAAAAGTTGTTTGGCAAGTTTTGGTTATTCAATTGAAAAAGTAATGGAGGCTCCATTGTTTTTTGATTATGGACAAAGCACACCAATGTGGGATTTGACATTGCTAACTTTAGCAACCTCTAAATGGATAACCAACAGCTGATGTGGCATTAGTTATTCAATTTTGGTTAGGCCATTGTGGATGCTATTAGTTGCCTATCTGATCTACGTGTTGAATCACTTTTGTTGTTCATGTCCCTTTTCTATTTACTCAACTTATCGTTATTTTTCTTTAGATTTTTTCGCATATATACACCGTTATTTGTAGTGAGAACTTCAGCTGAAACAAATGATGCAGCTAAATATGTATGCAAAAGTGAGGGTAAGAGATGGACATATCAGGAAGCGAAAGCCGTTATTTCCAAGTCTGTGGAGATGGTTCAGTCAACAGAAACACAAAACCTTTTGAAACTTGTCGAAGAACAGTCTGAGATGTATCCACTTTGTCATTCAATAGCACTGGCTTATCACTCGGTTTTAAAGGATTGTGAACAGCATTGTTCCAATGAAGGGTGGGAAGTGAAAAAGCTTGGCGGCCTTCATGTGATTGGGACATCGTTGCATGAGTCTCGGAGAATAGACAACCAGGTGAGTAACTACAAGGGTGTGAAGGTGCAAATACAAGATACACTAGTTTGTGAGCCACGATTTTGTATTTGTGTTGTTTTTTCGAAAAACTTCCATTCTTAGATGTGAGTGTGTAAATCCATGTCCCAGAATTGCTTTGTCCTCATTGATGACAGGATACTGACAGATTCCAATGGTATCGTTCCCTAGAATGCTCTTTGTTTAAGACTTTAAGTGTTGATCGTTGCAACTTTTGCATTCATTGATGTGGTCCTTCATTGACTTCTTAACCACTAACTTTGACAAGACAACAAACGTTTCCTGGCTTCCTGCTTGTTTTTTGTAAATGCTTCACAATCGCCTGGAAAATTCATGGTTATTTGAATTCCATCACGTATTTTGTAACTGTAAATGTGTTATCAACTTTTGTTTGAAACTTTTTTTTCCCCCTTCTATTTTTTGTCCACGTTGGACATATTTCTAACTTAAAATTTGTTTTGCTATTTCAAAGCTCCGTGGCAGAGCAGGTAGGCAAGGGGATCCGGGATCAACACGGTTTATGGTGAGGTATGGCTCGATTCTTGTTTAGAATTGACGCATAACTGGCTCTTATGGTTGTAGATAGCTCATAGCATGATGAAAGGCACTTTGTTGATTAATTCGAAGTATAAACCTTAACTCGACTCAAGAAGCCTTCATCCAATTATTTGTAGTCAGTGTATGATCCTCTGTTTCCAATTAGCTCTATTAAACTCAACATACATTCTTAGAGATAGAGTCACAATCATGTTGTTTCCTTACCACCATAGTTGGTGTCCTTCTATGGCCTTCCCGTTGTCCTTTGTCAGAAGGAAATTTATTGTCAAAAGTTGCACATGGGTTGCAACTGAGCCTGCTTATCCAGTTAACTTGAAGCAATATCAAAACTTGGCCAATAAGACTGCAAACTCTAATTAAAAATCTTGAAAGCATCTCCCCAAAATGAAATCCCTAAAAGTAGGCCCTTAATGTGTTAGTTGACTTTCAAATTGGCAATTGAAACCTCTGAGATGAACACCTCATCTCCGACCATATAAGTTGCCACAAACATAAATGGGTCACAATTCATGTAACTCCACACCTTCTACTAATTCCATATGGACCATATCCCACCAACCATCCAACAATGCCATTGAGGAACTTGGTGTGAGAAGAGTCTTAACTAGAAAAGAAGCAAATCTGACAATGCCTTTGCTACAGGGCTCCAAATGCACCTGTTATTTCCCTTTCAGCATCAATCTGGCATACACAACGCCAATGGAGTAATAAGTTACTCTCATAATTACATTGCCAATAGTAAACAACATTCACCTAGACATTTTGTCCACCTACGAAAGGTCACTTCACTAGCCTTCCATGGGAGATTACATTTCTCATCCTTACCCAACTCTCTATAATGGTTTAATTTTTATAAGCTGATATGTCTGCCTTTGTAGTTATTTATGAACTAAGATTTTGAATCATATGATCTTTCTTTTAGGTGTTGCCATATTTTATGATTCTTAGCAGATGCAGAGATAGAGGATTAGCTAATGACCTTGTGCATAACTATTTTTGTATGTATAAATTCAACAGCTTGCAAGATGAGATATTTCAGAAGTTCAGTTATGACACTGAGTGGGCTGTGCAACTTATATCAAGAATCAATAATAACGAAGAGGTACCTATTGAAGGTGGTGTTGTAGTAAAACAGGTACGAGTTCTCACTTTGTTCTTTTACTTTAAAATTCATGTTCTCATTACTGTTATTTTATTGTTAGTGATGTCATATAACTTTCAGCTTTTGGGCCTGCAAATTAATGCCGAGAAGTACTTTTTTGGTATTAGAAAGAGCCTGGTAGAGTTTGATGAAGTGTTGGAGGTATGTACTTAACAAGTAAATGTGACCTTTATTTGGAGTTCTTGTTGCATATGAAATAGTGTTTTTGTTGCTTGATGGGTGTTTTCAAATACAAGGAAGGTAAAAAGCATCAAGGCAATGCTACCAATATACACCAGTATAAGGAAAAAATTATCTTCAAAATGAGTGGCCACACTTGCAAAAGGATCTCAAATCTACAAAATTAGCAAATCTACAAAATTCCCTCAAAGTAAATATGTCCATTGTCAATACATAAAAGAGGGAGTTAGGGGGTGAAATGTCCATCCCTGATTTCTCAATCTTGCCCTTTGTTGGTGCACCTCAATGGTGGATCTTCACGGATCAAAAAAATAAAATAAAACGGTGGGTCTTTTGTAAATATAGCAAAAAACTCAATGATTTGGAAGTGGTTGGTATTCCACGCCTATTAACCTGTGTAAAAGACTTCTACTGACTATTTTGACTACATAGCTACTTGTATTGACCAAACATGGTGGGAAAAGTTAAAAATGTTGAAGGAAACAATGTTGGAAATGTTATTTTCATCATCACGTTTCTTTCTTATTTTTCCTCTTTTGCCGCATGTGTGTGTTCACCACATATCTTATTATTTTGTTACTGTTAGAATAGTTTATTTGTTTTTGTCCCACATTGCTTAGTTATGTTATGTAACGAGTTTAGTGACAATATAAATAAAGCTCCCTCGTGTTAGGGTTAATTAACACCCTACACTTCTCTCTCTCTCTCTCTCTCTCTCTCTCTCTCTCTCAAATAACCAAGTATTAGAGCTAGGCTTTCAGAGGATTTTGGACGAGACTCTCTTGGTTATTACCCCGTTGTTTGTGCCATAAGTGCACCTTGTTCGCTGTGATCCCAATATTGTGGATCCGTTGTTTACCTATCCATGTGCGGGGGAGTGTTAGAGCTTGTCCCACATTGGTTAATTATAACCTCTGAGTCTAGTATGAGCCTGGGCGGCTCTCCACTTATTGCCAATTGGTTTTGAGTTTGATGCTTTAACATGGTATCAGAGCCACATCTGATTCCACCGTAACCCTAGCCATCATCTTCAGTCATCCCTAACCCTAGCCATCATCTCCATCGTCTTCCCTAACAATTTGTCAACCATTTTCTCCCCAAACCCTAAACCTAAAAACCCTAAATCGTTACTCACAACACAACCACGATATGACTTTGAAAGCTGAAACCCAGTACAAGCAGCACTGAAAAAACCCAAAGAACCATTGCTATACCCTAATCGACCCTTGAAACCACAAATTAGCCTTGATCGACCTCTGAAAACTACAAAACAGCCTCAATCTACCCTTTTTGAACCCCATATAGTTGATTTCGGTCTCATTTGTCGACCCCTTTTCACTCAAAGTCCATACCCAGCTTCAAAAATCTGTTGTTGATACTTGAACTATCTCGTAGTCAGCAACCCAATACTCGACAACCACAATCCTGGTGCTAACTGATCCAATCGACCTAAACCCTCTTGATTTCGACCATTATTAGACACTCAAATCCTTAAAACGACCCTCATAATCCATCCATGGTGCTCGACAGTTTTGGATATGCCTTCGAAATCATTGTCACTGCTTCATGTTGCTAGTTAGTTCTCGAGATCACTGTCTGTGCTTGAGATTTCATCACTCAGTACTACTGGTTGCTTCATGTTGCTATTTATTGCTCTTTTGCTATTGTTCGATCACAACTTAGATTCTGGTGTGACTTGAATATCGTTTTGGTATTTTTTGTTGGTGATTCTCTCTCTCAGTTACCGGTAGATACATGTTCTATTTGGTGGATTATTATTTGTCGCTTAGTTGATTATTTCAAGTGTTTGGCTGATTGATTGGGACAGTAGTTGGTTGGCTTTGATTTGTTGGTGATCATTTTGGTTATTTGGTTCTCCATTATTTGGTAAAATGTTTGAGGATAAGTCTACTTCCAGTGGCTAGCTCGGTTCTATTGTTATTCCTTCTATCTCCTCTCGATATCGTGACAGGAGACCTATTACCTCCATCATTTTGAATGATAAGAATTATGCTATTTGGGCTAAGGCCGTTGAAGTCTATTTTGAGGGTGAGTCAACCTCACAATGGCTCACTGATGATCCTCCTGCGGCAACTAGTTCAATGTATGCTCCATGGAAATCTGAGGATGCTCACATTCGCTCCAATTTATGGAATGTTATGGAGCCCCATATTAGTGGTCCTTTGATGTTTTTACTCACAACCAAGCTTGTATGGAGACAGGCTCAGGAGATGTTTTCTAGGGTTAATAATCTTCGTCGGACATATGATCTTCATTAGGACTTCTTCTCTCTATCCATGTGTGAGCAATCTTTGGAAACTCATTATTCTAAGTTTTGTGGTCTATGTGAGGAGGTTTATATGGAGCAACCACCCGGATTTGTTGCTTAGGGGGAGTTTTCTCACATATGTCACCTTCGGAAAGCTCTGTATGGGCTTAAGCAGCCTCTAAGGGCTTGGTTTGGGAAGTTTAGTGATGCTGTATTGCGATTTGGCATGAAGCGCTATCATTCTGATCATTCTGTTTTTTCTCTCACATCTAACCAAGGGAAAATATTATGGATTGTCTATGTGGACGATATTATCATTACCGGTGATAATCTAAAAGGTATTAATGAGTTGAAGCTTTTCCTACAGTGTCAGTTCCATACCAAAGATTTGGGAAAATTGAGATATTTCTTGGGTATTGAAGTAGCGCGGTTTAAGGATGGTGTTAATCTATCACAGCAGAAATATGTGTTGGATATTTTAGATGAGACTGGTTTACTAGAGTTAAAGCCTGGCGTCAAACTGTGTTGATCAGGGGGAGTTGTTTTCTAGTCCTGATCAATATCGTCGCTTGGTTGGAAAGCTGAATTATCTTATTGTTACTCGTCTAGATATCTCATTCGCAGTTAGTTTGGTTAGCCAATTTATGTCGGTTCCTCATCTTCCGCACTGGGAAGCAGTTTTAAGGATTGTGAGGTATCTCAAAGCCCATCCCGGGCATGCTTTGTTTTATAGAGCTAGTGGACACTTGTGTGTTGAGGCCTTCACTGATGCTGATTGGGCAGGAGGACCATCTGATAGAAGATCCACTACAGGATATTGTATCTTTCTTGGTGGAAACCTCGTTAATTGGAAAAGTAAGAAGCAGACGGTAGCTGCGTGGTCTAGTGCAAAGGCGGAATATAGAGCTATGGCTCACATGACATGTGAGGTTGTGTGGATAAGTTCTTTTCTTGAAGAGATAGGGTTTCCTGTGTAGATGCCTATGAATCTATACTGTGATAATCAAGCTGCAATCCATATAGCATCCAACCAGTGTTTCATGAGAGGACTAAAACCACAACCACTGAAACCGAGAATCACAACCACGACTGCTGAATCTAGAATCTCATCCGCGACCATGGCCACGAATAGATCCAAAACCACCAGAAACAACTGCAGAACAGTGAGCAGATGGCCTCGGCATGGATATGAAAGGCTGACGAGGTTGACTAAATACCTCATTGAGAGAAGTTAGATCCCGAGATTTCAGAAGTTGATGACTACCAGGGTCATAAGAGGACGACACCCCAATAGAAAACCGAGTAACTTGCATACACACTCTCGCTGAAGCTGCATGGTCTGAATTTCATAAGAAATTGGTTCACAAATATTGAGCTCCTCACAAATACCGCAAAATTGAGCATAATAAGCCTCCATAGATAGATCACCTTGGGATATAGAAAAGAAAGACTGATGAAGATCAAATGTCCGATGGAAATTATTGACTGATGAAGATCATATGTCCGATGGAAATTATTTACCCTGAATATATCTCCTGAGCCTTACACCAAACTTGTTTGGCAGTTTGTAAGAAAACCAAAGTGTTACAAATGTAAGCTTCCATACTATTCTATAACTCAACCCGAATCCGAGCACCCTTAGCTATCCATGCAAGAGAAGTTTTATCATCCTGCTTGGTAGGATCATTGGTCAAGTAATGAAATTTTGTCTCACCCAGATAATGCACCTTAATAGTCTAAGCCCAAATAGCATAATTCTTACCATTCAAAGGTGTGGAGGTAATGGAGAACCTTTCACGAGACCAAGAAGATCAGACGAAGTACCAACAAAAGTAGAGGTAGAACTAGAAGCATTACCACATTCCATTGTAAACAAACGCAACAACCAATATGAAAGCAACGACGACCAATAAATACCCAACTAACTAATAAAAAAGTACCAAGCAGAGTAAACTATCATGGCCTTGTTCGTTTAGCAATTTTAGTTTAGTTTCTAATCATTACCCTATTTCTCTCCAATCATTACTCCTCTCCAATTATTAGTCTTCTCTCTCTCTCTCTCTCTCTCTCTCTCTCTCTCTCTCTTATTACTAAAACACACAAGACTAAACTAAACTAAACTAAAATGGTAAACAAACAAGGCCCAGGAATCTGTCACTTGTCAAATCAAACACCTCCAACAACAACATGAACTACCATCTACAAAGGAGCTGGAACAGAACAAAGAAAAAGCAACATAAATGGGGATCTTGACTTACCAACCAAACTTGAACCAGAGATGAACGAACTATCAAATCATGACCATGAACAGCAAATCGAGCAACTGCAGATCGCAGCAGGACCAATCAAACAATGCAATAACTTGAACAACAATAGACCGGGCAGCGTTAGGACGATAAATAGATCAACCAGAGAACAAGTATCAACAAAGGAAGCATCAACAGCTCGATGTGGACTAGGTAAACGCCGATGAGGTGTTTCACATGCCAACGAGTTCTGGGTAAGGGTTGAAGAGGGTTTTCAAGCACCGATGGTCACTAGAGGCAGGCCCTGGGGTAGCCCAGCAAGCCTCCGAGCTTGGGCAACCCACCTTGGCAAGGGCAACAAAAAATAAAATAAAATCATAAGGTAGGTATAAATATAAAATGTTTCCAAAAGAAACATGATGCTGTACGCTTGTTCTGTTGGTCATGTGTGACAACATTCTCTTCATTGGGTTGAGTTCGAAACACAAGGGCAGCTCCTTGTCTCGTATTTTTTGTTTCTCAAGTCTTTCCTTCTTTCTTTCTTTCTTTTTTTTTTTTAGTTTTTATTTTGATATCAGTAGGGCGGGCCCCCCTCCTTCCTTTTTTTCCTCACTTCCTTTTTTGTTCCTAGCAAGTCTAGATCACACTCTCAAATATAAAATTTTTGTTAATAAAAATATGGGATCATACAAATTGGTTGCGTTATATGAGTGGGTGCCAAATATTTATGCATGTGTTTGTCTAAATATGGGTGCATTTGAGTGTGGTTCTAGACTTTATGTTTGTTCCTTTTCAATCCACAATAATCACATTACTTTATTACATTGTTAGAAATTTAGCTTTGAGCATACACAACAATAATGTACAAGTGATATGTTCTTACATTTAATTTAAAAAATTATCCCAGTGGTGGAAAATTGAAAACAAATTTAGCAAGCTAACACGAGTTATTAGTTTTTTTTAAACAAATCCTAGTTATACTATGAAGATACTTTATTATTTTCTTCAAAAAAAAAATTCTTACAATTATATTTTTTTGCATTTATTTTTTATAATAAATTTATTAAAAGAACTGTTGAAGCTGTAGAGGGCGCAATATTAAAATTTTGCTTCGGGCCCCTAAAATAACTCCTGAATTTTTGTAATTTTTTACTTTAATATATATATATATATATATATATATATATATATTTATAATTCAGTATTAAGTGGGCAACCAAGAAGTGTTTGGTCTTGGGCAACCCAAACATCAGGGCCGGCATTGTATGGGGTTTTGAGAGCTTACGTCAACTAGGTTGGGGGTTTTGAAGGGTCGAATAGGGATTTCGAAGGTCATTTGAGGGATTTAGATGGTCGATTAGGGGTTGTAAGGTTCGTATAGTGTTTATTAGGGTTTGTAGGGTTTTAACAGGGTCGGTTATGGTGTGGGTAGAGTCGAATATGGTAGATTAGGGTTTGGAAAGGGTGGATGATGGTGATTGGTTATGATCGATGATGGTGGAGTGAGGCCAGCAGTGGTAGTGGGTAGCATTAGGGTTAGGAATTGGATAAGGGTGGCTCAGATACCATGTTATTTGAGGGGGTGAAGAAGTGTTTAGGGTGTTAATTAAGCCTAACACAAAGACTCTTATTTATATTATAAGATGCCTCAGTAAAAGTCTTAGTTAACCAATGTGAGAACTGACGTTGGACTTACAATATTCTAACAGTGTACATTGTTGAGCTCATTTCCTAACTGCTCGAGCTTTTGGGATAATTGGTAACTTAACACTAACTTGAGGGGGGTGTTAGCTTGTTATTCTTGCTTATTGTTTTCTTTTAAATCCTTTTTCACCTTAGTTGTTCTTGTAATTCTCTTGGTATCTTAGTATAAACGCACGTGAGCTGTAGAAGAAGACCTAATGCTTCTACCTCCTTCTCCTTCCCTCTCTACCACCAGTTCTTTATGAACCCTCACTTCATATTTCAAGGTTTAACTATTTATTTTCTCTCCAACAAGAAGTTTAACGAAAATAATCCTATCTCCCTTTCTCATGACCGTGACTATGGAATCCTTAAGGTGTTTCTGTGCAACCACTCTGACCCATTTCTTATGTCTATCCTTCACAATGTAGAAAAGCTTATTCCTGGTAGTCTCTATTTCCTTAGCTCTCTCTCCAACCCTGGCAACCCACTCAGTCTCCTGTAAACAAGCTATGCTAATGCTCGTTCTAATCATACAATCAACTAATTGCATGCATTGGGCCACATCAAAGTAGGAAAACTAATTGGTTGGAACTAAAACAAGTTGTGAAGGATTGGAAAGATTGGTAGAAATAAATTCTGTCATAAGCGAAAGATTTTTCCATGCCCATCCAAAAACATTTGTTGAAAGTTTTGGTGGAGTTGAAGGAGTTTGTGAAAGGATAGAAGTCACATCAATTGAGGGTGAGCTAAGTGAGAAAAAATAGGATAGTTTGGTCAGGTTAAGGACGACTGATTGGTTCAGCTACAGGGCCAAGTGATGGAATCCCTGCTACTGAATTGTCAACTACCAAGACATCTTATTGCTCACAGTAACAATATCCTTGCATGCACTTGCCTCTTGTCACTATTTGAGAATTTTTAATTAGTAGGAAAGTCGTTCAATCATTTTGTTATGTCGTTCCACAGAGCTCTTAGTAGGAACTACTTCCCTTGATGCAAAGTTCTAAGTTTCAAGATCAGGATATTGCTGATAGTGGCCAATAACCAATGTGAATAGTATTAACCGATGGAGTATACATTTCTATTGGTATTGGAGGTTCAACAATCCCTTTATGTGTCGGCATCCCTGGCAGTTGATATTTAGAACCTTGCTAGATCTCCACTCTGCACCAGCAAAAACATGTTAAGTTTGCAATAGTCGGATTCATAAACATCTTTACATTTGATGTAGATTTGATTTTGGGTGGATATAGGAGGGTGGATTTGTAATCCAGTGTTTGGATGGTATTTTGCGAAGGGGGTTTTTGGAAGGTAGATACGATAGGATAAGTTGTCAAATAACTTAATTGCCCCCAATTTATTAATGTAATGAAAAAATTGGATAATTGAAAAATTAAATTGGATAATTAAAAAAAATTGCAACCCTCATTCTCAAATAATGTCACAGCGTTCTCCACTAATATTTAAAATACATTTTCTATAATTTGAAGAATTTTTTAAATTGGTTCCAAATTCAAGAAAAATAAATGGGTGCACTTGTTTTTATCCTAAATGGGTGCATTTACTTGGTTCACCTAATTCACGAAACCTGGGTACAAAAAATTACTTTACTCTCACCCTCTCTCACCACCCCCCCCCATATGTGATTTCTCAAATCCAACTCCATGGATCAAACCCACTTCCAGATCTTGCAAACTACAACGATCAAACCCAGCACAAAGAAATTAAAATCAAAAGCTTAACATCTCCGGTAACAGCAGAAATTAAAAACCAGCAACTCTGGAAACAGAAGCGGCAACAATGGTGGCTCTGGTGAGCGCAACTCCGGTAGCTCGCTCTCTCTCTCTCTCTCTCTCTCTTTTCTTCGATTATAGTTTGTAACGACGGGTGGATTTGGAGGGGTAAAATAGACCCATTATCAGCTGGATTTGCCAACGACAAGGTTAAGGCCAGTGTTGGAAAATCCGGCTCCCCCTGGATTTGCAAACCATCCTTTGGCAAATCTGGCTTCCCAATTACGCAACCAAACACCAGATTTGTGTAGGCCAGGATTACATATCCGGCCTCTTGCCAAATTCGGGTGCCATCTCCGGCATCCAAACAGGTCTTGTGTTGTTCAGGTTTTGACATGGGAAAGTCAATAACAAGAGCAGGCCTCTTTACTTCAGTGTGGAAGGATTCTTCTCATTTGCAAGACGTGTACAAAAATTCCAATGAATCATTTTCTTTTCGTTTATGTCCTCATATTAATCTTTTTATTTATAGTCTAATTGGAAATTCGATATATTCGTCGCTGATTTGTTCTTTGAATATTTCTATGCTTCTTTAGCTTCTTAATTGTTTTTCATATTTTCTAAATTTTTGTGAAGTATTTTTGTGTCTTTTTTACTTCTGCCAGGTGCAAAGAAAGCATGTTTATGACCTTAGACAATTAATTTTGGCCGGTGATTCTGAAAGTTGTACCCAACACATATTCCAGTGAGTCACTTCCTCCTTAATTCAGTTAGCGTGCCTCCTATTCATGTAGATCTGTCGAGGATGATGCCTTTGCTTTGTATGTATGCATAAATCTTATAAGCAAATGTTTCCTGATTTTGTGTTTTTTTTTGAAGTACATTATCCATAAGTAGTAAGTTCTTTTGCCTTTTGATTTCTTTCTAGAATAGTGTGGTTATGCTGACCCTAGGGATCAATTAATTGGCATATCGATGGCAGAGCATTTATTGGTGATGTGTTCTCGCAAATGCGTTTGTTGGAGCTTGTTCCCATCGGTATAATAACGTGTATCAAGTTTGCATCACTCATTGCCAATTGTTTTAGAGTGGATGCTTTAAAATGGTATCAAAGAGAGACCAGGAGGTTTTGAACAAGGCTCAATTTTGCGCATTATAGTTTTTTCCGGTTTTGTACTATCTTGGATTATGTCCTCTAATTTATTTGCTTCATGTGCGGACTTTGTGTTCAACTTGCCAAGGAATGTTAGTTCCTGTCCCTCATTGGTAGTATGTCTCTAAGCCACCATATGACCATAAACACCTTAACTATGGGGATGAACTAAATACCGAAATAACCAATTGTTTGGATCAAAGAAACGAAAAGGAAATGCCCTAGAAGTTTCAAAAGTTTGGTCCTCATAGGGCCACATAGTTCTGACCTAAAAAATGCCAAGAATAAAATGTCATGTTAAAGCTCAGTGATTGGTAAAGCATGTTAAGGGTAAACAGGATCAACGTGTCGTAGGTATAGAAGAATTTCTATCCCCAGGCCATGCAAAGAAATGGTTGCAAAAAAATGTTGATGGTAAAAAATGGATGAACTAACTCTTCTGATTTGTATGTGGAATACTACAAATATTCTCTCTTCTAGTTTTAACCCCGGACATTATAGAAGTCTCTCTGTATGACAACTGCCCATATCACCCAATTGTACATCATGGTGGTTGAGTCTAATTTTGGTTAATACTTGAGTACTATTTCTGCTCCAATCCTCCTCTTGAATTGTTGATTTTGACATCTTATAATTATTTTCTTGCACGTTCTCCCAATGGGGGTGGTCGGGATGATCCCAATGCCCTTCTCTGGACCCCATTGTGATAAGAGTAATCTCCTTTCTGCGCAATCGAGTAGTTCATTGCGTTGGTCGGCTGACCGCTAACCTAAGAAGAGAATACAAACAGCCTACCATATTCCTAAGCGGCCATAAAGTTAGTCATTGATGTTCCTTATTGTTGTTTAGTAGGAGAGGAGAAAAAAAAGTGTTTAGGCTGTTAATTAATCCTTACACAATATAACTTTATTTATACTATGAGCATCTTGTTACAGGACTCAATTTAAACCAACGTGGGACAAAGACTAAACATTATTTTAACAATCCCCCTCAAGCTAGAGAATAAATATCACAAAATCCTAGCTTCTTACATAACAACTCTAAACGCGGTTTGAACAACAATTTGGTGTAGATATCAGCTAACTGAGCTCCTATGGATACGAATGCAGTAGCCAACACTCTTCCGTCTATCTTTTCTCGAACAATATGACAGTCTACCTCAATATGTTTGGGTATAGCCTTTGGCCACAAGGCGGGCCTTACATCGCTTAACAATGCCATCCGGATTATACTTGACCGTAAAGACCCACCACCAACCAAAGTAGACTTTTCTGGTGGAAGAGGAACCAACTGTTACACGATTTTATGTAGAACTTAACTCCAAAAGCTATCTCATGAAGTGACGGTGCCCTCACACTTATATTCTTCATATTAATTTGGTATCGAGGCGATGTGGGACTTCGCTTCACACCCTCCCTCATGTGTAGTGTGCTCACTCGGCAGCACCTGCCGCGTGCAGGACAGGGACACACATCCTACCCATCTTTGTTACCCAGCTCTGATACTATGTTGCACAGTCTTGGGTAGAACTCAACTCCAAAAGCTAGCTCATGAAGTTAGGGTGCCCTCATGCTTATATTTTTCATATTAATTTGGTACCCAAACGATGTGGATGGGACTATGCTTCACACCAACTCCCAAGTGTCATTTTCATGGAGAGCAGTCATCTCAATCTTCATTGTTGTCCGCCACTCAGACAAAGAAATGGCCTCCTGTACAGGACGAAGTAAAGGTATGAAGGGAAGGAGACATGCAATTATACGCAACATAGTGAGAAATGGGATGACAAGGGTAAGTACGAGTACCTTTACTTAGAGCAATAGGAAGATCAAGGTCAGATAAGGAAGAAGAAACTACCGGATCTTGTGATGGAGGAGTCGTCGGGGCGGGCATTGGTGGGGTAGATGGTACTTTATTGCAAGGGTTTCATGGAGGAACAGGAGTTTATGTACCAATGGGACCACTATAAGGAAGACAAACTCAGACTTGGCCATAACAAAAGTTACCGTAACATGAGTTTGTGTTCCCGAATAAAATGGCAACGACTCATTAAATGTAATATTTGCACAAAACAAATTGACAATGAAGCGATGGGAAGTAAGATTGGTGGCGGTGTTGAATGTGGTGTCCTGTATTACTTTACTGATAATGTTCACCTTGGCTCTGATACCTTGTAGTTTAGGAGAGAGCAGAAGAGAAGAAAAGTGTTTAGGGTGTTAATCAACCCTAACGCAATATAACATTATTTATATTATGAGCATCTTATAACAGGACTCAACTTAACCAATGTGGGACAAAGACTAAACATTATTCCAACATTTATCATCCACACTGCTACTATTAACAAAGTGATTTACTATGGCATTATCTGGAGTATACTAACAGGTATAATTGATAGGTACATGCAAGCAGTGGTAGACGAAATGATTTTGGGAAATGTCAATCCACTGAAGGTATGTGGAAATTTCTGATAAAAATTATGGCGTGTGGTTACCTTTATAACCTGATAATGAGTAAACTTTATATCCATCCTATAGCATCCAAGCAAGTGGAATTTGGGCAAGCTCTTAAAGGAGTTCACTGGAATTGGAGGGAAGATATTGAACAGTGAGTTTGTAAAGTTACCATTTTGCTCTGTATATAGTGCAGATTCTTTGTGTTATAATCATCACTCATCAGTACAAACCATTAACGGGTTTTCTACAGAGTCATTTGTGGCTGTTACAGACAAAGCTTTACTGAAATCCCTTGAACAGCTTCAAAGGTTAAGCACTGTAAATATAAGTGATTTTGACTTGCCAAACTTGCCATCACCACCAAATACCTTCAGAGGAATCAGGAGGAAGACTTCCTCATTGGAACGTTGGCTTGCCATATGCTCTGATGATTCACCCAAGTGAGTGCATCCTTTACTTGATATCGTCCATACAGTAAAACTGAGCAATTTATTTGGCTTTGTATTCTTTTCATGTAGAATTTGATTTGTAAGAGCCACATGATCAATGCAGAGATGGAAAGTACAAAGGAACTGCTAATATTCTTCGCAAGTACCTTGGAGATTATTTAATTGCTTCATATTTAGACATTGTACAAGAATCTGGTTACGATGATGCATATGTGAAGGAAATAGAGGTAACATCTTTCCTGCATCACATGTGTGATGGATTGGATTTGCGTATTTATGGATTCGTTTGCATATTTACTTGGGTGATGGATTGGTTTTATCATGATATAACCACTCTGAGCACACCAGATATCTTGGTCTGTCTGAAAATAAAATAAAATTTTAGTTATGTATCTTTGTAACTGTTTCGATCCAAAAAAATTGTGGTATGGATTGCATATCTTTTAGAGACGTAAGAATATCCAAGGAATGGCTAATTATAATTTTAGTGGATTTTTAAAAGTTAGACGTTCTATTTACGTGCGGATTATCATGCAATGCAGAGGGCAGTTCTTGTGAAAACTCTAGATTGTTTCTGGAGGGATCATCTTGTAAACATGAACAGGCTCAGTTCGGCGGTATACTTTTTATCTCTGCTGATATGGCACTCGTTAGCTTTCATATTGCGTAGGTTTATGTGGACCATGTTTCTGCAGGTAAATGTGAGAAGTTTCGGGCAAAGGAATCCGCTTGAGGAATACAAGATTGACGGTTGTCGGTTTTTCATCTCTATGCTTTGTGCAACTCAGAGGCTAACTGTAGAATCACTCTTGCGGTACTGGTCATTTCCTATGGAGTCCCAAGAACTTTATAGTCCGTAGAACCAGAATTGTTATCATACTGAAGGTATGTATGGTGTATCAGCTTTTCACTTGTATCTTTCATGTTTTTTTTGTTTCAGATTGAAATTCATTACTTGCACATGGTCAGCCCTCTGCGCATATTAAGGAATCTCCTGAAAAAGGCATTATTTGTCTTGTTTCTAGTCGCAGTTGATATAGTTGCTTATTCCATGAAGTCACTCGGCCAAGGATTTCAAAAGCCTTACCTCCTATAGTTATCTTTTTATTGTAATCCTGGTGGAAAGGCATTGTCTTATGTCCTATATTACAAAACTGAAATTCTTGTAGAATGACTTTGAGGTTTAGGTTGAGGGCATGAGTTAAAAATGGAAACAGGGTTTGCATTTTAATTGTGTGCTAATTGGAGTAAAAAAGTTGAAAGCAGTAGTGTCCACCTTTCATTGTAAATTATGCAATGATCAATGAGTGCCATTATAGGGCATGTATATTCTTATATAGTTTATTTCATTTCCAAAGGGTACATATATATTGGGAAAATGACCAGAAAATGGGTTTTAAAACAAATAATACCAATTTCATGGTAAGGTTTTTGAAAATGACCAATAACATGAGAAGGAAAAAAATAATTCCACATACATGGTACCAATATTTCGACTGACAGAAATACCCCCAGGTAAAAAAATCCTTGGGAACTTGCTCCGAGCAACAACAAAACTTGCTCCGAGAAACAACAAAACTTGCTCCGAGCAACAACAAAACTTACTCTTTGTATAACCTTGTCGTGCACTCTATATGAAACCACAAGCACCAGACTGTTCTTCTCAGAAATTTTATTTCTTATTTCCTTAGGTTTTTAGATGGCATGAACCATGTATATAGGTCCATCCGTTCGACGTTCCATTGTTAGTGGGGTGACCTTTGCACTCCACATTCTAAACTAGCACCATAGTTGTTTTCAAATTCTCATTTGAACAATTTTTGTATCATAGAGTTTAATTATGTTTCCATGGACAATGCAAAACATAGAGATTTGGTGCGGTCTAAATCCAAAACCGGAGAGCCAAAAAATTCACCGAAATCAAAACCGCTTGCTCCGTATATGAAAAATTGTTGCACCTTGTAATAACATGACTTGTTCTTTGTTTTCCCAAACAAGCACTACAATTGTCTAAAAATTTTCTCATTCGAGCAATGTTTCTATCAAATTATGTACTCAAATGAGAACAAATGGGTTGATTTGCACCTTGTATGAAATAACATGCTCCTTATATGAAAAATTGTTGCACTTTGTAATAAGATGAGTTGTTCTTTGTTTTTTCAAACAAGCACCACAATTGTTTAAAAATTTTCTCATTCGAACAATGTTTCTATCAAATTATGTACTCGAATGAGAACAAATAGGTTGATTTGCACCTTGTATGAAATAACATGCTCCTTACATGAATCAACATTGCTCCTCTAACATGCTCCTTAGGTTTTTAGATGGCATGAACCATGCATACAAGTCCATCCGTTCGACGTTCCATTGTCAGTGGGGTGACTTTTGCACTCTTTTTATAACATGAAATATAATGTACTGTCACTGACACTGAAAAACTTGCTCCGAGCAAGAACAAAACATTCTTTTTTGTGTAATCGACGGCGTGCATTGTGTATGAAACCACAAGCACGTGACTATTCTTCCCATAAATTTTATTTCTCATTTCCTTGGGTTCTTAGATGGCATGAACCATGCATACAAGTCCATCCACTCCACATTCCATTGTCAGTGGAGTGACCTTTGCACTATTTTTATAACATGCAAAACAATATATTGTCACTGACACTGAAAAACTTGCTCCAAGCAACAAAAAAATGTGCTCTTTGTATAAGCTTGACATGCCTTCGTGTATGAAATAAACAAGCACCAAACATATTCACCATTAGCACTTATAAACAAATTAAGCTACTCGATTTTTGATCCTATGTTTATTTGAACTTGTCCAAGATTCAATTTTTACATGAACAAATCAATCTTAAACTTTTATCAAAACTTGTTTTTGGATGGACAATCTCAAAATTGCACTGTGTATGCAACAACATTGCACCATAAATGAAAACCATTGCACCGTGCAATAAAAGCACTGCACTCACGTTAGTTCAACTTGGCTTGCTAGTGTTAGGTCAAATTAAATATTTTTCAAAATAAAATGTACTTTCTTACATAGAAAATAAAAGAGAAGAATCCACCTAAGTGTCTAGCATCAATGTTTGATTTTTCTTTGCCAGAGGTTGCATGTCTCACCATCTTCCTCTTTCTTGTTGTCCTCATCCTCATCATTCTCACCTCTGCCGCTCTTTTTATGACACATCATCATCATCTTTGTAAGCGATGTTGAGTTCTTGATCTAAAAGGTTACTCCCCACATCTTCTTTGAAACTTTTCCACCTTGAGCTTGTATTAGGGCACATTGTACAAACCAAAAAAATATCAAAAGACAGAATAAAAGAAAGAAGAAGACATGATAAGAAGAAAGAGAGAATGAACATGTGTCCGACACTCCTAATTGGTGTTGTGCAAGGGGCTAGTGCTCCAGTATAACGTTCCTTTTCAAGATATCATGACTTGAGCTAGATATACGAGTTAATAAAGGAACAATTAATAAAGCCAAGTGATAAGTTCCTTTTTTTCTATACAAGGATCGTACAAAAGCTCCCATCTTCATTAAAAGCAAGCTCCCATGTCAATGGAATAGGCTCCCGTCAAGCTTCCTTAGTCGGGGAGTGTGGGAGGCGCACACACCTAAGGTGGGAGTAGCACCACTTTAGGAGCTCCCTGCTACTAAGTTTAAAGATATCTTGAGTGCAAGAGCGTTTATCATCATAAGAAAATAAGGTATAATTCATGCCGAAAGACTTGGCAGTGCAACCCTTATTCTACCATTTGCATAGGAGAGACAACTACTAAGTCTAGTTACCATGCTAACACAGTCGTCTCATTTAAATAAATCATGGTAGCCGTCTAGTTTCAAAAATTGCCAAAGCAATGTCAATTTAAGGTTCAACAAAATCAGATCGAACGACTCCTAGAGCATAAAATAATCACAAATAAAACGGAACCCCAACCAACATCCAACAATTTCTAAGCACCATTTCTAGATCCTAGATAAACAAAGCTATCTGTAATAACAATTTACGGAGGCAAATCAAACAAAATATATTTAGATATTTCCTTAATCTCAATTGGGTGCCCTTCGAAGTTCAATTGCGACACTATGAAAAGAATTTCCACGCAATATATGCAAGTTTTTTCAAAAATTCAATGGGGCAATTGCCCCCGTAAACTCTCTGGAGGCAAAAGCCCTAATTTTCATATAAAAGAAGCTCCGCCCATGCCTAATTGTAAGAGTTTTTGCTGTTCACGTTCGCATGAGATCGCGTGTAAGTATGTGAGAGAGAGGGAGAGAGAGTAAATAGTAGTACCTAAGAAGACGGGGAGGCCGCGGTGGAGGAGGTCAGGGAAAAGGGATTTGCATTGGGAGGGACTGGAGGCGGAGGGTTGTATGGCGTGAGGGAAGTAGAGGTTTTCGAGGTTCGATAATCTCTCTGATATGCCTTCCACCGCTTCCTTTCTCAGACCGCTCTTCTCCATCGTCGTCGTTGTCTCTCAGACCGCTTGACAATGGAACGTCGAACGGGGTATGAAGAAGATGAGGAAGAAGAAGACCGCTCTTCTTTGGGGATGAAGAGAGAGAGAGAGAGAGAGAGAGAGAGAGAGAGAGACAAGGGGTATTGTCGGTAGAACAAGTCTAAAATACCATGTATTCGGAATTTTTTTTTTGCTTCTCATGTTTTGGTCATTTGCCAAACCATGCTCATGTTTTTGGCATTATTTTTTCTAAGCACCATGTTTTGGTCATTTTCCCATATATATTTGGCATTGGGACACGTGTCTTTTGTTTGATACACTGGATGGCTATTTTCTTCTCTACACTTGCAATCTTTAACAAACTTTGTGAAACAATCTGAAGCCATTTGAACCTTTTATCCTGTCCCTTGAAGTTTTCCTTGTTTAGATCAAACCCTGATTCCACTTGAAACAGTGAATACCAGCTGGTTTGACTAACCTTAACTGTTTCTGCTGTAATCAAATCCCTAAATCTCTCCTGCCTCTGTCTGTTATTGTTGGTTATATGTTCTATTTGAGATGTCAAAATCGTATTCCTCTTTGAGAAGTCAAAGAGAAAAGGTATTTGCATTTTTATAACCAACTAGTAACCATCATAAGCTGTTATCTTAGAAAATGGACATGGATACAAACAGGGATATTGATATGGATGTGGAACATGGCAATTTCCAAAAAAGTAGGTACGCAGTGGGGTGACATGTCATAAAGATATATATCTACGTTATTGTAATATTGCTAGTTGTTTTTCATTGAAATCTACCATGTAAACTTGGGTTTTATCTGGTTGAAATTTGTTTATTTGCAATTTTTTCTTTTACTCTTGTAGTATTAAACTTAACCTCTGAATAAAGTTTCAATCATAAATTTACCGCCTACTATGTCCCCACCCTCGTCTAACTTAAGATGCTCATTCCTCCTACGTGCCTCCAATGTGTCCCCCGTGTGTTTCCCCTCTTGAAAATGAAAATAGTTAATTGGACACGCCACATGGCACGTTCAACATGGATACAATGAATTATTTGGCTTTTCAGCACTGCATAAGCAGTCTGAGACGGGTGGGTATGTGTCAGTGCCTCATAGACAGTAATAAAATATTTCGATTGTGAGAAACATGATCATATTTCAATTGGGATTTGAATTCAAATACATTAATTCCATATGCCCTTCATGTGTTGGAACTCCCAAGAAAGACGAAGAATGGATGGAGGGATTATCATGCACATTCATGATGTCAACCATATAGAAATAGAGCTAGGGCTTCGTGCAAGAAAGCAGCTACCTTATGGGTAAAATGGGTCAATACCTGGCTACATCATTAAGCTCCATTACTTATGATCTATGGCAGCACTCTCTGATGCTTCTTGGACCATGTGGAAAATTCGTGGTCTTAGACATTTAGGGCCGCATCCACAGAAGGTAGAGGAACACGGTGTAGAATTGCCCTGCGAAGGGGCTCAAACTGAGCTCGAAGAGGCATAAGAAACTAGACCAACCTCCGTTGCTCACAATAATCAATAAGCTCAGGATATGAACGTAAAGTAGCAAGTTCCATGCAAGCTAACTGATCCCAATAAGTATTCATTTTGTTATAGAACTTTTGAATAGTTTTATCACCCTGGGTTGCACTACGAATAGACCACTCAAGTTCATACTGTTTTATAAAATTAGATTCAAGGTACATACCCTTCAAGTAATCCCAGACTTTCTTAGAAGTGTCATATTTTGAAAAATTCATCCCAATGCTTGGTTCGACAGAGTTGTGAAACCAAGTAAGAATCTGTGCATTTTCTATGGTCCATTTGTCTAGTGCAGTGATATAATTTTCAGCTTTTGGATCAGATGGATATAGCGTTGAACCATCAACGTGTCCCCATATCCCCTTACCAACCACAATTTTTTTTTATCACATTAGCTTATTAAGAATAATTATTACCAATCAAACGGATACTGATAAACTGATTTTTATCTCTAGACATGATGTAAATGACATAGAAAATCCAAACTAATTTTAAACAAAGCCCAACCAGAGCCCGAACGAGATAGCAGAGCATCTATAAATATAGAGGAATAGTTAGAACTACCAGAACAAAGTCTGAACAGTGTCGAAACACTACCCAAAGCTGGATTGAGGGTTGCCGTAATATCTAAAAGTCTGGTGAGTCTCTGATGTGGTCAAACGAAGTCGGAGAATCACTGGGTATCGTCGGAAAGTGTACTGGAAGGCTGTTGAGTTTTCAGATCTAAGTAATCGGAGTCTGTCAGAGGTGGGTCAACATCAGAAGGGTCCGGCGAATGTCAAACGAGATCAGACGAATATGGGTGTGTCTAGTAGTGGTCACTAGAGGCTGGGTAAGCTCCGACGAGGGTCACCGGACTATAAAGAGAGGTGACGGGATCTGGCGAGGGCTGATGAGGACTGATGAAGCACGTCGGCGGCTGAGAAAAGTTCAAGGAGGAGTTGTTGGATGTTAGCGAGTGTCCGACAATGGTCGATGGAGGTCAGGAAAGCTCCGGCGAGGATCGTCAGTTGTCGGTAAGGCTCCGTCAAGGTTCGAATAGAACTGGGTCTTGTAGACTTGAAATGAACACCACCAAACAAGGCTATTCAGGTGCTATCGGAGTTTGCAGAGATTAGAGAGAGGCCGCCGGTGAGTGATGAGTCACGAGGAAGACTCGTTGGTAGTTGATGATCGTTGAAGGGAGATAATGGTTGATGTGGTTGAGAGAGAGAGAGAGAGGGAGAGAGAGGAGAACTGGAGGTGAGATCACAAGATGTGGCTGAGATACCGAGATTGACAGAGGTTAGTCAATAACCCAACTCTGATACCATGATACATGGACTTGGGTAGAACTCAACCCCAAAAGCTAGCTTATGAAGTGAGGGTGCCCTCACACTTATATACTCCATATTAATTTGGTACCCAGACGATGTGGGACTTCGCTTCACAATCTATACTACACTTTCGAGATGGCGACCGGTCTACCTCTATTGCGTTCCAATCCACAGTTTCATCTTACCAGTATCATTGTTGTCTTGGTCATCCGTCTCTTCAGAACCTTAAACGGATGGTCCTGTCGTGTGTTGAGTCCTTTTCACTTTAGTACATTCAGATGTTTGGGGTCATATGCATGTTCCATCACGTTCTCACATTCAATATTTTGTAATATTTGTGGATGATTAGTCTCGGGCTATTTAAATTTATCTTATGGAGAAAACTTTCTAGTTGTACTTCATTTTTTAAATCTTTTTGAGGAAATAAAAACACAATTTGGTGTGCCCATTCGGATTTTTCGTTCTGATAATGCTCGCGAGTTTTTTTTTACTACTTTATCATAGTTTCTAAATGCACATGGGATTTTAAATCAATCCTATTGTGCTCGGACTCCACAACAAAATGGAGTTGCCAAACACAAACTGGGCCGTAGCTTGACAGTTACCCGTGTCCTCTTATTTCAAATGAATGTTCCAAAATGTTGTTGGAGTAATGCGGTTCTTACTGTTGGGTATCTTTTTAATAGGATGTTATCTACTGTCTTAGGGGGTAAAATACCATATGCTTTATTATGTCTTGATCACCGCCTTCATTCCCTACCTCCTAAGGTTTTCGGGTGCACGTGTTATGTTTGCGAACTAGACCCCAATTGGGATAAACTTGATTTTCGGTCCATCAAGTGTGTGTTTTTGGGTTATTCCCGTACTCAATAGGGATATCAATGTTATTCTCCTACTCTTCGTTGTCAATTTGTGTTTGCCGATGTTACTTTCCATGAGTCCATACCAGTTTTTGCGTGTTCTAGGGGTACTTGTCCTTTAGAGGACCTGCCAGACTACATGCACGTTCGGGAGCCCTTCCCCCTGCTCCCCCCCATTGCAGGTATATGTTCGCCATCCTAAAGGTCCACTGGGGCTCTGCTTTCGCCCACTGCTCCGTCTTCTCCTCCGTTGCAAGATTTGGACCCTCCATCATCTCCTAATTTGGCCTCTTTACTGATTGCACTCCGTAAAGGTATTCACAAATGTACTACTTCTCATCCTATTGCTCAATTTGTCTCTTATGATCACCTCTCCCCATCCCTCCGTGCTTTTGCTACTTATGTATCTTCTGTTTTGTTTGTAACATTGTTCAGGAGGCCTTGTCCATTTCTGAGTGGCGGACAGCCATGATGGACGGGATGTTTGCTTTTCATAGCAATAATACTTGGACATTGGTAGCTCTTCCTCTTGGAAAGACTACTGCTAGGTGTCACTGGGTTTTCATTGTGAAGTATCGTCCCTATGGGATTGTTGAAGGCTATACCTAGACTTATGGTGTCGATTATGCCGAGACCGTTTCACTAGTTGCCAAACTTGGCTTTGTTCAGCTTCTCATCTCTCTGGCTGCCAACCTTGGCTAACCCTTATATCAGTTGGATGTCAAAAATGCCTTCTTTCATTGCGATCTCATTGAGGAAATTTATATGGAGCAACCACCAAGGTTTGTTGCTCAGGGGAAGTCTTCTTAGGTATGTCACCTTTTGGAAAGCTCTTTATGGGCTCAAACAATTTCCGAGGGCTTGGTTTCACAAGTTCAATACAGGCGATAATCAAAAAGGTATTGATGATTTGAAACTTTTCCTACAACGTCAGTTTCATACCTACTACTTGGACAAGTTGAGTTATTTCTTGGGTATTGAGGTAGCGCAATCTAAGGATGGTGTTAACCTATCGCAGAGAAAATGTGTTGGATACTCTTGATGAGACTAATTTATTGGGGTCGAAACCTGTTGAGACACCTATGATCCTAATGTCAAATTGTGTGTTGATCAAGGGAAATTGCTTTCTAGTCCTAATCAGTATCATCGCTTGGTTGGAAAACCGAATTATCTTACCATTACTCATCCAGATATCTCATTTGCAGTTAGCTTGGTTAGTCAGTTTATGTTTACTCAGCTTCCACACTAGGAAGCTGTTCTAAGAAATGTGAGGTATCTCAAAGCCCATCCAGGACGTGGTTTGTTTTATCAAGCTAGTGGATATTTGTCTGTTGAGGTATTTACTATTGTAACTCTGATTGGGCAAGAGGACCATCTGACAGGAGGTCCACTACAAGATATTGTATCTTTCTTGGAAGAAATCTTGTTAATTGGAAATGTAAGAAGCAAACGGTAGCTGCGCAATCTAGTGTTGAGGCAGAGTATAGAGCTATGGCTTGCATGACATGTAAAATTGTGTGGATACATTTATTTCTTGAAGAGATAGGTTCCTTGTGCAGTTGCCTATGAATCTACATAATGATATTCGAGTTGCGATTCACGTAGCATCCAGTCCAGTGTCTCACGAGTGGACTAAACACATTGATGTAAATTGTCACCTTGTACTTGATAAATTGAGAGGTAGTGTGATTGCTACTCCATTTGTGTCCACCAATGCATTTAACCAATTTGTTTACCAAGGCATTGTTTAAGCCGCGATTTGAGTTAATATGTGACAAGCTGGGACTTGTTGATATTTATTCTTCAGCATCTTATTACAAGTCTCAATATAACAAATGTGGGATAAAGATAAACTCTATTTTGAATAAAAGCTCTAATGTGTTACGGTTAATTAACACCCATAGCACTTCTCTCTCTTCTCTCTAAATAACATCATCTTTGAATGTTCTTACTCTATTTGGCAGCAGTTGATGTCTAAGAAAATGGTTCATGGGCTGCATGCCTTGCAGTTTGGATGGCATCTTGGCCTGGTTTTGCACCGATGGTAAGGGTAAGGTAAGGGACTTGGGAGTTATGGTTCGAAGTATACTTAGCTGCTGCAGTGTATGGTCTCTGGAGGGAGAGGAATCACAAAATTTTTCAGAATGTGCAAGGAGACCAATCTCAATTATCTCCCAGAATTTCCTATACTGTTAGAGATTATATCTCAGTTCCAGAAGGAAGATGAAGCCATCTTTGGAGAATAGGGCTCTTTGTTCTAGCCGGGGAGTATGTCCTATAAAATTCTGTAGCATGCTTAAATCTCTGTTGTAGTTTGCTACTCCTGTAGAGTTTTTCTTTCTTTTAGATGCTGTTTCTATGCTTTTGTTAGGTTTTGATGATTGGGTTCTGCCCTAAACAGAGCTAGGCGTTTCATTGTTTCTTATGTTATTTTTTCTTATTTTGTATTTGTTTGGACAAAGCTATCACCCAGTTATAGTTGTTTAATTACGTGAGATAGAAGCTGTCCCTACCGGGTAAAGCATCGCATATGGTTTCTTTTTTCCCTTCTCATTTTGCTTTTCGGAAATGCTGCCAAATATTACAGCTTCCCTGCATATTCACATTTATGACAAGTTGTCTGTCATTACCCTGCATCTGGAAGCCTCCAGCATTATTAGTGTCCAAGCTTAACCGAGAGCTATTAATCCATCCTACATACTATCATTGTAACGTGTATTTTTAAATTCTCATTACCCACACTAATCTGGATAAGATTTCTGTAACTGTGAAATCATTTTCCTTCCTGTGAAGTCGGCAGTTAAAGATCATGTCGAGTTTCATGATGGGCAGCTTGAGAATTCTGGAAATGAGTGTTCAGAGCCGCTCTGTAACTGTTGGGACATTTTCTATTCAGGTGATTTGTTCGCCAAATCGGCTGAAACGGGAATTCTTACCCTGAGGAACGAACGACAAATTGATGTCAAATGCTAAAACAATGGAGCAGCTGAGTGAATTTTGGATGAGATGAGCATTTCATGCTGGTTGACGCCCTGGTTGGTGAGCTCCAACTTTAGTTTAAATGACACCCAATTGCGGATTGCCGCGTGACGGTTATTTTGCTCGAGCTTTGTTTGTTTCCAATTCAGTGAAGCGGATGCACCGATTAATTTTCGTTGAAGTCAATTTATTCGGAGCTGTGGTAAATTTTTTTCAATGGCCGGGTGGAGGCTTTAGATTTCAGCCTTAGCATGTTTAGTTTGTTGCTAGTACACAGGTGGAAGTGACCCAAAAGATATATTCCCTCGGTCCCATTCTAAATGTTCCATACAAAAAGTTGCGTCATTTTCACTTAAAAAAATATTTTCTCAATTTTTTTATACCATTGGAAAGTACTTAGTAAGATCTTTTGAATAGTACAAAAAATATTTAAAAATTAATATTGAAAGTAACGTTATTTTTTAGGTCAAAGTGTCACGGTCTTGGGTATTCAGTATTTAAATTGGGACTGAGGGAGCAAATAATTTGGGATATCCCTCCAAAAGCTGAGAAGGTTATAGATGTTTTGTGGGTTGGTTTAAGCCCATGATTTATACCACCCAACTTAAGTCATTTTTCCATTTGAATTTTGGGGGTTGGCCTCGTGCAGGTCCTACATAGGCTCTTTTTTCGATTTCGCTCGTAATAAGAATATTTTTTTCTATTTCTTTAACCATCTCTTGTAGTAAGTAATGATCTGAAATTATTTTTGTTCCTTCCATTACCTCTATAAATAAGATTTTTTTGATTTCTATTTTTCTTAGTAATATCATTTCATAGGTTAAGGAACTTCACCAAAAATATGCTTTGAGCGCATGGATGAATACAAGAATGCTATGAAAAGTCCAACCATTTCAATGACGGGCCTAGCTTAGCGTTTCTTGAACAATATCTATTTGATTCCACAGTGTTTGTGCCCAAAATAATATTTCTTGTAGTCAACCCTAACGAACTACTGCTGGGGAATTCACCAAAGATATGTATAATTCTGAGGTAATTAACAAATCGCATGCCGAATATACCTATATATAGGGCTGCCAAAAAAAACCGGTGAACCGTGAATCCGGTCCGGACCGAACCGAGCCGTGCGTTTTGGATTTTAACCATGGATTAATGGTCCGGACACGGATTGAAAAAATAGTAAACCGTGACTCGCGGTCCGGATACGGATTTTGATTTCGAAACCGTGGATTAACCGATCCGGACCGTGAGATTTTTATTATATATAATTTTTTTAAATATATATATATATATCTATATCTAGAGGAACTCTCTAGTCCGGGAGCCTTGGGTCCGGATCTCATAGTTCCGGATCAAATTTTGAAGATCCGATCCGTCCAATGTGTTCAAAAGGTGTTTTCCAAGGCCAACGCGAGAAATCTTCAAAAAAAAATACGGGGAAGGGCTTGATCCACATAATTTTGTAAATATGCAGTTTTTGCGAAAAACTGCGTGGATCAAGCCCTTCCCGGTATTGTTTTTTGAAGATTTCTCGCGTGGGCCCTAGAAAACACCTTTTGAACACATTGGACAGCTCGGATCGTCAAAAAAATATCGGGAAGAGCTTCAAAATGCTTCAGTCCGGGATTTCCGGGATCCCGGACTAGAGCGTGGGCGTCTATATCTATATCTATATACACACACATAATTTTATACAAACTTCTATTACATAGACTAGGGGGTAAACTGTGATTTCTTTCAAAACTTGGATGTGTATTTTTATTGATGACCCATTAGTGTGAGATTCCAACGAAGACATCTTCTCTAATTAGTTACGGGAGCTCTTTACTTTGATTTCCTATTGTTTCAAGTTGATGTGTTAGTTTCAAAATAGGAATTAGCTGTAACGAACTACTGTGTTTGTGAATTTGTGGTGTCCTTAGTATTTAAAATTTGAATAATGTACTTTGGGATGCTTCTTGATTTATTTTTATGCCAGATTACGACTACCGTAATAATAATATCCTATATAACATGTAATCTGTGGATAAAATCGGAACCGATCCGTGACTCGAGGATCGGATTGGAACCGAACCATGAGACTTTTGGTCCGGACACGGATTGTATTTTCTAAAAACCGTGACTCGCAGATTAGGATTGGATTCATGTCGATCCGATCCGGACCGTGTACACCCCTACCTATATAGACAAAGCTACATTTTTTTGTGCAAATCAAGACTGCATAATCAAAGGATTCAAAGCTAATTCTCAAGTACCTAGTTCCCAAAATCGAATTTTTGCTAACTCCCAGTTCAATGTAGAGAGAGATAAACGATTCGAGATTTCTTGTGCACCAAAATCAGGATTGTTAGTATCGACAGTTGGTACATTAGAAGCACTTGGCCCCTGGCCATGTTTGTTGGTCATTTTTTTTGGAGTTTGTGCCACTTTTCAAATGTTTATATTTTTCAATTTATAATATTTTTCATGTTTCTAAAAATTTTGATTAATAGAACTAATTGAGATCTATCAAATAAGAACCATTTTGCATATTTTTTGAGATCCGTGTTACTAAAAGATGATTATGATTAATTGAAAAGTGACACAAACTTCAAAAAAAACCGACAAACACGGACATAGGGAGTAAAGCAAGCGCTGCTATTCAGGAATGCAGGCTATGGAGGCAGATATCTATAGAAAAAACATTGAAAAATAAATCTAGAAATCATTTTCTGAGGCCTATGTTGGATGTATTTGTACGTCTTTTCCTTGCAGAATCTGAAAACCCAGTTTTGGGATTGTTAAAATTTTAGAGGCAGATATCTGTAAACCCAGTTTTGGGATTGTTAAAATTTTATTCCTTTTAAAATTTGTGGAATGTGAGAATCTGTTATATAAAAATATTAGTAGTAAACACTTCGAACTGATATCGAAAAGCTAGAATCCCAAAATATGCAAAAATGACTATTATTTCCATTGAAAAAAAAAGTAGACCAAGAAGGGTCTATAAAACACAACCCTTCCAAAAATTCCACAGAGAAGGATCAAATCACTACTCCCTCTGTCCTTTATTAGTGTAGACATTTCTATTTTATTCCTTCACAAATGTTTGTTTTGAAAAGTTAATGTATAAAAGTTTGTACAATTCTTGTTTTGCCTTTTCGAAAAGTTAGTGGGTAAAGAGTTAACGAGTTAATGTAAAGGATAATTTTGAAAAATTGAGATAAAAGTTGATGTGAAAAGTGTAGAGTAGAGATAAAAATTGATGTGAAATGTATAATGATAATGTTTATTTAATAAGTAGGATTTACAAAGCAATACACTTATAAAGGAACAGAGGTAGTAGAGGATAATGGCATGGAATGCACCAAAAAAAAAAAAAATGGCATGGAACATCTCATTGGGATTTCTTCTGCTATTTGTGACATGGCTAAAATGACCTTTGGAATGTTTCATTCAAGTTCTCCACAACAACGAGGAACTAAAGGAAGTTTCGCAAGTCATCTTGGTGGATATAAATTATCTGCAAAAAAATCATTTGTCTAAACTAATTAGCATATGATCATTCTAAGCACAATGATTGAGGTGACAATACCAAATTTGTCCTAACTCACAAAAATAAGAGAAAATTTCAAAAAACCTCCCAAACTTTAACCCAAATATAAAAAAAATACTCCCAAACTTACAATTATTTCAATCGTACTCCCAAACTTTACTTCCGTTATCAAAAATACTCCCCCCATCTGGATCTGTTACCAAACTAACGGAAAATGCTAAGGTGGAGGTTAACGGACACCAAAAACCGTTAAGTGGCCCAAAACAACGTCGTTTTAAGTTTTTTTTTTTTTAACTTCTTCTTCCTCTTCCCTCCTATAATTCACAGGAACCAGGAGAGAGAGAGAGAGAGAGAGAGAGAGAGGGAAGAAGAAGATCGAAGGACGAAGTAGAGATGAAGATTGAACCAACCTCAACCCCCCACTACCGACGTCCACCAATACCACTGGTGGCCACCAGCAATTTCTGCCAACAAAAAAATTGGCTATCTCTGTTTTCCTTCCTTTCTCTCTCTCTCTCTCTCTCGTGGTTCCTATGAATTGGAGGAGGAAGAAGAAGTTAAAAAAAGGGCCCAAAATGACGTCATTTTGGTCCACTTAACGGTTTTTGGTGTCCGTTAACCTCCACCTCAGCATTTTCCATTAGTTTGGTAACAGATCCAGACGGTGGGAGTGTTTTTCATAATGGAAGTGAAGTTTGAGAGTACAATTAAAAAAATTGTAAGTTTGGGAGTATTTTTGATATTTGGGTCAAAGTTTGAGGGGTTTTTCTTTTTTTGAAAATTTCCCCAAAAATAATGACAATACGTAATGCTGCATTGACAAGAGAAATGACCATAATGAATGTCGACAAAAAAAAAAGGGTATTTAAGGCATGTGATAGCAGGGGATGTCGTTGAACCAAGCTAGGGTTTGATGCGAGTAGAGCTACTGGATGTCGTAGAAATGCATGCAGGATTAGTACCAAATGAGCACATTATTAATGTCTTCTTGCCTAGCCAAAAGACCTATAACTACTAGTGCTAGCTAGAGAATGTTGTTTTGGTACGTTGATTATGGAATCGAAATGGAAATGGAAATTTGCAAAATAATGGCATAGCACCAATAATGATATTTCTGACAAAATGTCACTGTTCATTGTCATAGCAATGACTCAAGTCATTGTGCAAAAACTATTGCCTCAGAGATGGGGCTTAGAAGGGGTGGGTGGCACGTGCCACCCCGGGCACCGCATTTTAAAAAAAAGTATTCGTATTATAAAAATAGTGTTATTTTTCAAAATACTTAGTTTGCTTCTGATATTAAACATGTTGATGAGTGATTAATCAATGAAAATGTGAAATTGTTTGGTAGTATGTTGATGAATGATTAACATATGAAAATTGAATCTTTTCGGATATTATAAATAATTATCATTTGCACATGTACTTTGTTATACTAATTACTCTTTCTGTCCGTAACAACCAAAAAAGTTTAAATTTCGAATAAAAAAATAAAGAATCTCCGTGCATAATTTCTTACATTACGCTTGATACCAAATTAAGAATTAACTAAGATTTTTATCCCAAAATTATGTCATTTTATACTAAACTATCTTTGTTGGACGAAGATAGGAAGGACATTGATTTTGGGTGACATCTTTGAATTAGAATCTTGGCTCCATCCATGACTGTTGGAAACTTGCTCTAAAGGAAGGCTTTTTATGTGGCTAATAACACCTTGTCAACTAGGCTTTTTCTATGGCCAGATTTCCATTGGCTTGCTTATTTACGTTACTACTGTAGTTTTTCTCATGTTCATAAGAACTTCATTCCTTTCTGGCTTATGTGATAAAAGCTTAGAGGTTCATAATCAGCACTGTCCAATGATCGAAAGGAAAATATCTATCGAATTTTGTTATTTTTTTTAATGTTTTTTAACATTTTAGCTGGGAACACTACTCTAGTGTGTATGTGTGTGTGTTTTAATTATGCTTTGTGGTTATTTATTCTTTAAAAGTGTAAGGATCCGAAATTTTCAAACTTTTTTTAAGTATTCTCCAAATATAAAGTTGGGGTTTGTGCACAATCTAATCATTTTAAAACACATGGGTTTAATGAGAGATGAGAGGAGACATGAAGTCTTGAACTTATTGGTAGCACCTTTATAAATTGAAGGGTATGTAGTGCAATTGGGCCTATATAAACATTTTGGTAGAGAGAAAAAGAGGTTTGCAACAAACACAAACACTTGTACCAATAATGTATCAATTCTCTCACATGGGATATGTGAGACCTACCACTCATATGTCGGTCTCACATATTTCATATGAGAGAGTTGAGAAAATGTTAGTGCCTCTATCTTTTCTTGAGAGAAAACCTCATTCCTCTTCATCATCCAAACTCCATCCTTCCCGCCATCCTCTCTCTCTCTCTCTCTCTCTCTCTCTCAACCACACTCAAAACTACATAGATCCAACATAAATTCTTCATATCCGCACTATTTAAGTTGAGTATTCGCGTGTAGGAGCTCAGGGAAGTCAATAACTCGATGGATCTTCGGTTTGAAAAGTAAGGTTTTGATTCAAGGCTTGATTTGTAACGGCCCGAATTTTCGGTCCATTTTATTTTATTTCTTCGAAGAAAGTTATATTTTTAGAGTAAAAATTTGGATTTTTCTTTTATTTTATTCTACACGGGTAATTATATTTAATTTTGTAAATTCTTTTTAAATCATAGAGTACCTAATCTTGCACTTAGGATCCTATCTATATTTTTCTCGGTACTCAACTCAAATTCTAAAACTACCATATTTATATGTGTTTGTTATACATATATTTACATATATGTAATCACATATATACTTACCTACTCCATCTCTCACCTCCCCACTCTTTCACCCACCAACACCAACACCAACACCTCACACCACCTCAAGGCTGAAAATTCAGACCTCCCCCACACCCTTATCTCTGCCACAATCTCCTCCATCAACCCCTCTTGTCATTCCATTAACACCCACATGTGTTTTACCATCTCTACACGCCACCCCCTCAACTCCAAACACTCCACTCCACTTCCCTAATATATGTACTCTCCTACACTCTTTCCTCACCCCATTTTCATCCTCCCTCTCCCCTGAATTTCCAGAGAGAAAGAGAGAGCTTCGAGCTCCATAACTCAAATTGTTTCTCCATTGATTTTAGCCTTGATGGGTACTCGTGACCCTCAATATTTTCTGCTGGTTCATGGTTATGGAGACCACAAGAAACCCTTAAACCCCACTTGGCACCATCTGGAGGTATTGGTATACCTCGCAGCGTAAATGAACAGTCAGATTTTTTAGTCCCAGTATTCCTATGCAAGATTTTCCCTTTTACCCCACGGTGTGGTCTGTACTTTCCTCCTCTCTCACAACCAAAAATGCACTTCGGCAGCTTGTCGCCTTTTAAATTAGCAGATTTATTAATAACTACCACAATACCATTTTCGAGACCAACTCTCTTCGCGCTAACATATCTTCTCTACTTTCAAAAATCTAAAAAAAAATAACGAGAATGTATAAGTAAAACATTATTCAGTCGTACCAAAATAACTGACGAATATGCATAAGAACAACAAAAATAACTAACCTGGTCAGTGCTAAATTCAGGTGTATAGTCGCGATTGTTGTAGGAGATGCTTTCCTGACTTGGAACATCATTCTCAAATGACCAACCATCTGGATTGTAGTAGCCATCCATAATGTTCTTCGATGAATTACGAAAAAAGAAAGAAAAATATTGGGAGATGTTCTTTGAATGTATGTATGAAGTAGTGGGAGAATTAAAAAGACAAGGTGTGAAGTAGTGGGAGAATTAAGAAGAGAATGTGTGATATAAATAGATAAGAAAGTATGTTGCTAGAAATTTGAAAGGAACACGTGGTCTTGTAAGGCATTTGGGGGGGGGAGGATCGAGAAATATTTCTTTTGCAAATTTGGAAGGAACATGTTGTCTCATAAGACATTAGGGGGGGGGGGATCAAATATACGTTTTAAGATCATGTAAGATTTTACCAAAAGTATTTGAATGAGGGGGCGGGATCGTAAATATCTTTCTTTGCAAATTTGAAAGGTACACGTGATCTCATAAGACATTGGGGGCCAGGATCAAAGATACGTTTTAAGATCATGTAAGATTTTACCAAAAGTATCCGAATTGGGGGGTAGGATCGTAAATATGTTCTTTGCAAATTTGAAAGGAACGTGGTCTCATAAGGCATTGGGGCGGGGATCAAAGATACGTTGCAAGATCATGTAAGATTTGGGGGTGCCTGAATCAAAGGCAGGTTTCAAGATCATGTAAGATGGACATCTGCCAATTTGATTTGGACCTATATGAGTATAAGATCCAAAAAGACAACTTAGTCAAACAACATACATTCAAATGGAGAATCCACGTGGGTATGATTCTACCAATAGTAAGTGTAGTACATACCATTTACACTAATCAAGTGTAGTACATACCATTTGCACTGTTCAAGTAATTAAAAAATGAAGTAAATAAACAATATTTAATAAATAAAAGAGAAAATAAAAAAGAAAAAAAATTATAGCATATTAAAAAATATATATATAAAGAATGAGAATTAAAAGATATTAGAAAAATAAGATATTAAATAATTAAAAAGGAGAAATAACATATTAGAGATTTCTAAAAAGATAGAAGAGCAAAAAGATATTAATAAAAGATATAAATAATTATTTAAATAAAATAATTGAATTAAATAATAAAACTATATAAAAAAATAAATGAATTAAATAATTAAATGAATTAAATAATTAAATGAATTAATATAAAGAAATGAGTTAACTAAATAAACGAAATAAAGAAATAAATTAATATTAATAATAGAAAAAGATATTAATAAAAGATATAACTAAATATTTAAATAAAAGAAATGAATTAAATAAAAAAACTAAATAAAAATAATAAATTAATTAAATAATTAAATGAATTAATATAAAGAAATGAATTAACTAAATAAAAGAAATAAATTAATTAATTATTAATAATAATAAAGTTATAGTAATTAAAGAAAGATAGAGAGGTAAAACTGTAATTAGTGGTGGGGCCCGGGGGATGCGTCATGAGAATAAGCAACTGCTAGAAATTTCCGCTTGTAAAAATGAATAAAAATCAGAAGGGAGCTGCTTTGCCCCTTGGCTCTTGCAAATATGGATACTAAAGTACAGAGGTGCATGGCTGTGAATAACTTAGTTGAATTAGAATTTGTATGTTGTGCAAATCATTATACTATTATATATTTGTAAACTTGCTATTGAAAAAAACTCTTACACTTAATCATTATACTATAAAAAGTTCAAGCTTTTCCTTCTCTCGTTTTGTTGTGGTGATTTAGACTCGTGAATGACGCTACACTTAATCACTAGACCTCACTTGTAGTTTCACATTCTCCCGTAGACCAACAACCCGTCCCTACATTGATGTTTTCCCTTTATGTAATCATGGTCCCCATAAGTAAGTATTCTCTAGGCGGAGCAAGGATTTTGATCTACGATAAGTTGACTCAATACACATTTTTATTGTAGCGTAAAATCACTGTATCATAGAGTTTTTGCTTTCCAATATAATATAATTGTACATTAAAAATTATTCTAGCTTAATGCAGTAAAAGTATATAAATTACACTATTTTTTTCTATTTATTTATGCTACGATTCTTTTTGCATGTTTGTGCATGAAAGAAAGTTAAAAATCAGTATGTAAAATAAGTTATTTTTTTAACTTAATCAAATCAAAGTTATTAAGATTATAAGATGCTATTACACTAATAATATTCATAATACTCAAATATTAGATATCATTTTTATAAAATTAGTCCCGCCTCTCTCTCTCTCTCTCTCTCTCTCTCTCTCTCTCAAGTGGACTTCATCCTTAATTAAACAATACCAGTTTAGTGCCACACAAATGGTCCACAATGCCCTTACTAATCTTAAAAATTAGAGTTACAGAAACCACACAACAAACAAAAATGGTGAGTAATAAACATAAAACGAAAGAACACAAAATTATATGGAAACATCAATACGAGGAAAAACCACGGGACTCGCACCAGTCTTTATAATCGAAGAATCAGTGGAGTACAAGTCTTCTCTCTCAGAACAGTTTTCTCTTGCCTCCTCTTGTGTTTACATTGAAACTCATAACCTAATTACAACGCGCACAACTGTATTATAAATAGGGGGTCTTGCTATAATCAGAGAGAGGATTGATAAAGCCTATTGCAATGTTGCTTGGCATAGCTGTTTTTCAAAAGCTTGTGTTTTACACCTTCCGAAAACTAATTCTCAATAACCGAAATTGCTCCTACTGAAAGTGAAACTACCAGGGGGCCCTGGCGCCCACACCCCATGACTGGCCTATCACTACAGGTTGTCTACTTCCCCAATTACCAAAAGTTTTATCTAATGTAGTGCCTAGATTGCATCGTAAGCAACAAAAAACAGCCAGGTTAGTTTCAGTTTTTGATTTTCAGGGGAAAAAAAAAAACCCTATTACTGTGATCACTACAACAAATCTGAGATTAAGCGAGGAAGTCTAATTTCTCGCAAAAAGTTGACTTTGGCGAGGAATTTTCTCTTTCCTCGCTAAATGGTCGAAAATTCTGATTTTGTAAAATTGATTGATAATTTCCTCACTAAAACTTGTTGCTAAAGATTATTTGTGAGGAATTGATAAATTGCTTGCTAAATACTTGTCACTAAAGATTATTCCCGAGGAATTGATAAAGATTCATTTTAGAGATGCAAAACAGTCACAACATGTCATCCAATGATGTTGGTAAGGAGTTATGCTTTCTATTCATACGAGTATTAACTGTAGACACGTAAAATTTCTGGCTTATCACAAGCTACCACGTGTTGCTAGGGCACGCAAATTGACCAATTAAATGTTGCCAAGTGTCACAAGTCAAAGTCAAAATTTACGGACGAGCCAATTAAATGCTGCCAAGTGTCCGTAGGTTAAAAGACAAGCACGATAACTGGCCAAATCAAAAAATGCCACGTGTTTTCAAGTCAAAAGTCAAAGACATATGGAAGGACCAATCAGAGGGCGCCACATGTCAAAATGACACAGTAATTTATTTATCAAGTTTGGCCAATTAAATTATGCCACTTGGTAAAATAAATTATTTATCTCATTATATATAATTATCTTTCCCAAAATAAATAAAAGAAAGATCTTTATTATATTTTAATTATTTTCTTCTAAATCAAATAAGGAAATAATTAGAGAGAAAGATATGGAAAGAATTGCAGTCTTGCCATAACTCTTCATCTCTCATCCCTACAAATAAATGTCCTCTCTCTCATATTTTTTTGGGGGATCAAGACACATTGAAGCTTCCATCAACAAGCTGAGCTCTGAAGATTCAAGCATCCAAAAGCCCTTCAGAACTCCTTGAAGTGATCAAGACATTGAGTCGGAACCACAGGCCTTGGCTCGAGAACTCTGAAGATCAAGCCTTAAAGCCCTTTAGAATTCCTTGAAGTCGAAAATCTAGACATTGAAGCTTCAACAATTCTGAAGATCAAGCTTCAAAGCCCTTCAGAATTTCTTCAAGTCTTCAAGCATTCAAGCTCTAGAACTCTGAAGATCAAGCCACTAAAGCCCTTCAGAATTCTTCAAATCCACATCACGCAAGGCGACTCTTCAGATCAAAGCTTCAAAGCTCAGAAGATCGCTTAAGCCAAATCCGCAAGTCAACAATCTCCTTCTACCAAATTGAAGAAGATTTCAAATACCGATTTGAGAAGAAGCTCTACAGCCCTCAAGTCAATGATCACAAGTTTGTCATCTTTTTCAACGAAATTGAAGAAGATCAAGTAAATCAACTTGAGAAGAAGCTTCAAAGCCCTCAAGTCAAAATCCGTCAAAATCGTCGTCATCTTTGCAAAGACCAACGAAGATCTCGCCGTTCAATTCGAGAACAAGCATCAAGCCCTCGAATCAAACTCTTGAAGGGAAGAATCAGAGGATTATTTTCTTTCATTAGAAATTGTTACAGAGATTGTAAACCCTAATTTCTCAAATCAATAAAATCATCGATTTTGGTCAGCATATTTTTGTCTTTTTTGCAGATTCGAAATTTGTGTGATACAAATTTTGGCACGCCCGGTGGGACAATCTCTGCCTCTCATCTCTTCTCTTTCCAAATCAAATTTGAAGCGTACACATTATCAAGTATGTCTAAGGAAAATAATCGTGCATCTTCCACGACACCAAGCAAATCGTGCATCTTCTCAAGCATGTTAGGGGCAAAAGAAGTCAACCACTCGATGGATGAACAAGTGTTCATGCAATCATCCATCTTCCAAAGGTCGACGAAAAGCATCAAACATGTACCTCCTGCTCCTTGTGAAGATCTAAACTTCAAGTCTCTTGGCCGCTCTGATGACGAAATCATGCCAGTCATGATGGTGCAATCGTCTACCCTTGAGGAGCAAATTGCATCGTTGACCAAGACTGTTGAAAAGCTTATTAAGTATGATCAACAACAAGGCACTCAACTTAAAGAGCTTTCAGACAAGGTGAATCAAGTGAGAACGTCAAGGTGTAACGCGAAAAATTCGTCTGAATCTGTTACTAAAGAAACTCCGCATGAAGTTCTCAAAACTTCGTCTAAAGCTGCTCAAGAAGAAGTCCTCAAAAACTCGCTAGAAGCTACTCCAGAAGAAATTTTCTTAGTTTCACGCGAAGGTATTTCACACAAAGGACTCAAAGTCTCAACAAACTCAAAGACTTCAAGTAATGAAATTCTAGTCTCCAATAATGGATTGATCCCTGCTGATCAATTGAAGGAATTCATCATGGGGGCAATTGCTAAAAAGGATGCGAGCAGTTCTCAAGTCTTCCGGTCATACACTAAGCCATACACGCGGAGGATAGAACAACTGAAGATGCCAAAAAATTATCAGCCTCCAAAATTTCTGCAATTTGATGGAATGGGCAATCCCAAACAACATGTTGCACATTTCATGGAGACATGTAGCAGTGCTGGAACAGATGGAGATTTGCTTGTCAAACAATTTGTACGATCATTAAAAGGTTACGCTTTTGATTGGTACATAGACTTGGAGCTAGATTCCATAGACAGTTGGGACCAATTGCAGCAAGATTTCCTCAATAGGTTTTTCAGCACAAGGCGCATCGTTAAGATAATTGAACTTAGCAACACTCTTCAACAAGAAGATGAGTCAGTCATTGACTACATTAATAGATGGAGAAGCTTGAGCCTTAATTGCAAAGATCGCATGTCAGAAGCTTCAGCCATTGAGATGTGCACCAAAGGAATGTGTTGGAGCCTTCAATACATTTTGCAAGGCATAAAACCAAAGACTTTTGAAGAATTGGCCACACGAGCTCATGACATGGAGCTTACTGTCACAATTTCTAAAAAGGAAGACGACGGTGATCCAGAGTGGCAAGATGAGTGGCGCCAAGAGAACTCTTCTCCAAGTGAATTAAAAGCAAGAGAAGAGCCTTCCTCTGAAAAGTCTGATTCTTCTGTTGGTTCACCAAGATCGGAGTACAACTTCAACGAGGACGAAGATGAAGCAATGTCATACTTGATCACGACAGTCTTTGAGCCTTCAAGCCTCATAGCTCCACCAACTCAGCAGGTTAATTCTCAAAGCATATCAAATTCAAATGTTCTCCTGGATAAGAGCCTAAACTGTCTGCCATCTTCGAAAACGTGAAGATTCTACAACCCTCCCCGACGCATGAGCCTAAACTGCGAGTTACTCCTTGATATGAGCCTAAACTGTCTGAAAAAAAAAATTCAAAAAAAAAAAGAAGTAAAAATCAAATTCAAAAAAAAAAATTCAAAAAAGGAAAAAAAAAAATATGAACTACGTTTGACTTGATCCCATCTTGGGTACATAGGCCGCTTGAATTTCGAGTTCAGTCATCCAAAAAAAAAAAAACAAAAACAATCCTTCATTGAACTACGTTTGACTTGATCACTTGGACCAAAATTCCTAGTTTAGTCAACCAAATCAAATAACGCAGCATGTGATGGATTACATGGACGGATTGTTCATTTGACTTTTCAAAAGAACTAGTACATCCTTTGTCTCATCGTTAAAATTGAGACTCCAAGTGCTCCAAACAATGCCATGTCAAAGTGCCTCCTCTAGTTTCATGGATGATTGAAGGAAGGAAAGTTGATCACTTGACGTGGCTTACTTCTCCTATGATGTCTCCAATTTTGTGGGTGGTTAGCAAGTAAAGTCATTCCCTTGGTTTGGGGCAGTCCCTCAAACTCCATAGATACTGCAAAAAGGGAAGTTGCTCTCTTGCCTTTGCTTGCTTCTGTTATAATCCCTTTTAACTTCTTAGGTGATGGCAGAAGGTCGCTCTCTTGCTTTTGCATGAACCATCCAGCTTCGTACGTGATAGCGGAAAGAAGAGTTGTTCCATTGCATTTGCTTGCCTTTGGATTGACCATCCAGCTTCGTGCGTGATAGCAGAAAGAAAAGCTGCTCCTTTGTCTTCGCTTGCCTTTGCATGGACCATCTAGATTCGTGCGTGATGAGAGAAAGTAGAGGTGCTCCATTGCCTTGGTGTGCTCCTGTTTGATCCCTCGAACTTCACGGATGATTGCAGAAGGTAGAGTAGTTCGTTTGCCATGGCTTGCTTTTGCATTAACCCTTCAAACTCCATGGATGGTGGTAAGAGGTAGAGCTGCTCCTTCACCCTCATTCGCTTCAGATTTGGGCACTCCGACTGCATTGTAGAACCATCTGTGCAAGGCATGGGCTTCAATATCTAGCAAGCTTCAACTCGATGGTGTGGCATCAACATGCTTCAATATCTGGTAGGCTTCAACTCCATGGCGTGACATCAACTGGCTTCAATAGCTAACAAGCTTCAACTCCATGGTTTGGCATCAACATGCTTCAAAATCTGGTGGGCTTCAAAATGTAGCAGACTTCAATATCTGAAAAGCTTCAACTTCGCAGTGTGGCATCAACATGCTTCAAAATTTGGAAGGCTTCAAAATCTGGCATACTTCAATATCTGGCAAGCTTCAAGGAACTTCGTTGCGCGGCATCAACATGCTTCAAAATCTAGCAAGCTTCAAAATCTGGCAAGCTTCAAGGAATTTCACAACATAAAACTAGCAAGCTTCAATTTCATGGTGGGCTTCAAGGACCTTCCTGGTACATCATAGACTTGCTTCAATATCGCGGCGACCTTTGCAGATTTCTTCCTTGGCAAATTCCAACTCGAAGAGGTAGGAGCTGCAAAGCCTTAAGCTCGAAGATCCGGCGGAGCCTTAAAGCTCGAAGAAACGGCGGAGCCTAAAAGCTCGAAGATCCAGCGGAGCCTTAAGCTCGAAGAAAAATCTGAAGCCGCAAAACTTCAAGCCAAGAAAGCAACCAAATTGAAATACCTGCACAAATCTGCAAACACCGAAAAAAAAAAAGAGAAAGAAACTCATCAGACTCAAAGGATTTTGAGGCATGACTGCTTAAAAGAGATTCATAGCAGTGTTGTTTTGTGGTAAATGGTCAAGTTCCTGTTCTAAGCAAATTCAAGACACGAGCCACTCTTAGGTGCCCACAAAAGAAGTTGCAACCTACAAGTGAAAAAAAAAAACGTTTCAGCAAGTCAAGACGATGGAAACCCTAATAGCTTCAAAAGTTGTAAAATGGCTTCAAACTAGTGCAACTACAGCAAAATTGTCGGCTGCACAAAATACATACATGGTGTCTCCTATAGTCTTATTTCTTTTTAACAAATTTGAAGGAGAGCCTAAAATTTGGGAAACCTCAGACCCGGAGCAAATATTCTTTTTTTGGCTCAATCATAGAAAAACCCGCCGTAGCAGTACTTCGACTCGGCAAAGCCTTGTCAGAGAGGTAAAAAATATTTTTGCATGCATTTGAACCGTGCTTCAGGAAGAAAAGTTGGGCTACATTGGTTTTGTACCGCTCCAAAACAAAACATATATCAAAAGAGACAAGAAAGAAACAACAGAAGAGAAGAATGAAAGTCTCACCTAGCTGTCTGCTTTCGAGTTTTGACGCCAAAGTCGGACGGTGCATAAAACATTGCTACGTTGTTGTTTATTTATAAGCAATGTCTAGGTTGAATTGCGTTAGAATAAGGAAAGCAAATCACTCTCCTAATTCAAACACATTTGTGTTCAAGCGGTGGATTTTCCCAAGCCGAAAATTCTAGAAGCTGGGTGTGAGTCGGCAAAGCGAATTTCAATGGGCCAAGCTTATTCACTGGAAGGAAATTAAGTAAATTCCTTTCCTAAATCAAAGTTCCTTTTGAGCAGTGGATTCCATCCTAATTTAATCACTCCGATGCGGTGCTCCCCGTGCAAACGAAATAAGGCAGTGGAGGTTCAAATAGCACCCAATAGTTGGTAATTTCCAAAAACTTTGAAGTGCCCGAAGTCTCTTATGTTTATTAGGATTTGGAAGGTAATCTTTGGGTAAAGGATTAATTTTCCTATCCTAATTCGAATTCCTCCAAGCGGTGGGTTATACTATCCTAATTCAGAAACAACTGCATTCAAGCGGTCATCTCCGAGCAAAGGGTCGGTGAAAGACAAATGTTAGGCCCGCTATTTTGTCTTTTAGAAGAAAATTTTCACCGTGCAAATTCCAATTGAAGTCTTCCCATGGGATTTGATTAGTGAGCTATTACACTTTAGTCTACAGCTAAATTGGGCTATCATTCTTGCCAACCAAAAAGTGTTGCTGCCTTTGACGGGAAATTCAAGCATAAATTTTAGCTCTACCAATAAGTCAAGTTTTCGGTGTTCGGCGTTAAAAATTATGAAAAAAATAAGGAAGAAGAGCCAAATGCACAACTTGGAGGCATAAAATCAAGTCAAGTCTTCCACCGAAAAAATCAAGTGAAATTCATTCACCAGAGAAAAGTTGTTGGGTTCAAATCATTGGACTATCAAGCTTTGGTCTACAAATAAATTGGACTACCAAATTTTACCTTCACTAAAGGGAAATTCAAGCTGTGAAGCCTATAAATTTTAGCTCGGTCTATGGGCTAAAATGCAAAATCAGTTGACATCCAAAAATGTCAAATCGCCAAATACCCAAATTTTGGCGTCCAATCAAAAGTCCAATGTTTCCAATGGGAAAAATCAAGGCAAGTTTATTCAACGGAGAAAAATTGAGGCTTTCAATCATTTGGGCAATCAAATTTTTTAACTCGGTCTATGAGTTAAAATTTTGCAAATCAAATTGACACCAAATGTCAAGCAAAAAAACAAGTGCTAAACACACAAATTTTCGGTATCAAATCAAGTCAAGTCAACATTTCGAGACCCGCTCACTTTCGTACATGAGCAACTCTCGAGGGGGCATCTGTAGACACGTAAAATTTCTGGCTTATCACAAGCTACCACGTGTTGCTAGGGCACGCAAATTGACCAATTAAATGTTGCCAAGTGTCACAAGTCAAAGTCAAAATTTACGGACGAGCCAATTAAATGCTGCCAAGTGTCCGTAGGTTAAAAGACAAGCACGATAACTGGCCAAATCAAAAAATGCCACGTGTTTTCAAGTCAAAAGTCAAAGACATATGGAAGGACCAATCAGAGGGCGCCACATGTCAAAATGACACAGTAATTTATTTATCAAGTTTGGCCAATTAAATTATGCCACTTGGTAAAATAAATTATTTATCTCATTATATATAATTATCTTTCCCAAAATAAATAAAAGAAAGATCTTTATTATATTTTATTTATTTTCTTCTAAATCAAATAAGGAAATAATTAGAGAGAAAGATATGGAAAGAATTGCAGTCTTGCCATAACTCTTCATCTCTCATCCCTACAAATAAATGTGCTCTCTCTCATATTTTTTTGGGGGATCAAGACACATTGAAGCTTCCATCAACAAGCTGAGCTCTGAAGATTCAAGCATCCAAAAGCCCTTCAGAACTCCTTGAAGTGATCAAGACATTGGAGTCAGACACAGACGCCCAAGCTCGAGAACTCTGAAGATCAAGCCTTAAAGCCCTTCAGAATTCCTTGAAGTCGAAAATCTAGACATTGAAGCTTCAACAATTTTGAAGATCAAGCTTCAAAGCCCTTCAGAATTTCTTCAAGTCTTCAAGCATTCAAGCTCTAGAACTCTGAAGATCAAGCCACTAAAGCCCTTCAGAATTCTTCAAATCCACATCATGCAAGGCGACTCTTCAGATCAAAGCTTCAAAGCTCAGAAGATCGCTTAAGCCAAATCCGCAAGTCAACAATCTCCTTCTACCAAATTGAAGAAGATTTCAAATACCGATTTGAGAAGAAGCTCTACAGCCCTCAAGTCAATGATCAAAAGTTTGTCATCTTTTTCAACGAAATTAAAGAAGATCAAGTAAATCAACTTGAGAAGAAGCTTCAAAGCCCTCAAGTCAAAATCCGTCAAAATCGTCGTCATCTTTGCAAAGACCAACGAAGATCTCGCCGTTCAATTCGAGAACAAGCATCAAGCCCTCGAATCAAACTCTTGAAGGGAAGAATCAGAGGATTATTTTCTTTCATTAGAAATTGTTACAGAGATTGTAAACCCTAATTTCTCAAATCAATAAAATCATCGATTTTGGTCAGCATATTTCCGTCTTTTTTGCAGACTCGAAATTTGTGTGATACATTAACTTCTTCTTTTTTTTTTCGCTCAGCGAAGAAAGAGTATTTTATAGATAGGAGAGGCATTACAAAAAGATCCAAACTTGGACCAGAAACCACAAAATGCATATAAAACCATTACATAATAAAAACAAAGAATGGAAAACAAGAATAGCATCACATGTCAATCCTTCTTGGAATGTTAAGGGAGATGACAACTGCAAGATTGATCTTGAAAAATTCCACTGTGAAAGCTTGGAGATCATAGTTGGCCTTGATCCAGGTTGCAACTCTGGTTTTTATAAGATCAGTTGTTTCGGAAACAACCAAGGCTTTATTGTTGAAGATGAGCTCGTTTCGAGCAAGCCAAATGGACCATATTGTGGCAAAGAAGCAGGCACTCCAGCAAGCTTGTTTCATGGACTTCTTCTTACCATATAACCACCAAGAGATAAGGGAGGAGATGGATCCAGGGCACACCCACACTTGTTCCCACCAAAGCAGAATTTCAGACCAAATAGACCAAGAGTAATCACACAGAAGAAGTATATGGGATGCCGATTCAATGACATTGCTGCAAAAGGGGCAAAGGCCATAGAAGTCGTCATCAACAGCCTTGATATTTCTACGGATAAGTTCAGAGGCAGTGGGTAGACTTTCTCTCATCGCTTGCCGCACAAAAATCTGGGTTTTGAGAGGGCTGAGGTTGTTCCAAATAAGGTTGCATGAAGGACCCAAATGATTGAGATTGTTGTATTCATCTTCCCATTTGTTGTACCAAGATTTAACAGAGTATAGGCCATCCGTAGGATTCCAACGCCATCTGAGAGAGTCTAGACCATGATCAAGTCTGACATTAAGGAGAAGAGCTTTGAGTTGAAACAAATAACTCTCTTCCCAATCGTAGAGTTCTCTTCTAAAAGTAATAGTCCAAGACTGGGAGTCAATATCAAACATATCAGCAACAAAAGCAGACTGTTGGTTAGAGATTAAGAACAAGCGATGGAAAGTGTGATTCAGAGCATCAGGGCCAAGCCAAACATCAGACCAGAAAGAGGTGTTTGATCCTGAGCTAACTCTAATCCAAAAACCCAACTTTGTGATTGAAGCAAGATCAGAATTGGCATCACCCATGGAACAGAAATCTCCCTAAATTTTAAAATAGCTAAGAGAATAATTTGGAATAGGAAGCCAATTTGAGATAGAGTAATCATACTTGGCAGCAATAACTTGAGCCCAAAGAGAATTTTTCTCAGAGCCAAATCTCCACCACCATTTACTAAGTAGAGCCTGATTGTGGTAGAGCAACTTTTTGACACCCAGGCCACCAAATTGTTTGGCTTTAGCAACTTTGTCCCATCCAACTAGATGGATTTTCTTGTCACCCCAAAGGAATTGTCTTTGAATTTTTTCCATCTTGTTGATAACAGCAATAGGAGCCTTAAACAAAGACATATAGTATAGAGGGAGATGAGACAAATTTGATTTGATGAGGGTGAGCCTAGCACCAATGGACATGTACCTCCTTTTCCATAAGGCTAAGGCCAACTGCTTCTCCATATTTTCAATGACAGGTTGCCAGGTTGCAATTTTCTTAGGATTTGAGCCTAGGGGAAATCCTAAGTAACTTGCAATCGAAATAACAAGTAGTGATGATATATAGATTCATTCATGCTATATTTGAACTGTTTAATAGCATTACATTATTGTTCTTTCTTTTTTGAATGGTGAATGAGCACACAAGACGTGAACCTTTGCATGGATAGTGGTCCATCCCATTTCTTGCTTTCACTGAAGTTGTTCATTGTTTTTATGCTTGGTCGGGCCTTTTGTACTAAATTATTTATGATACTACTATAAAAGTAGATTATTGCTAAAGTTGGTGTTTTAGTTTGATCTTTGATGCTGAATGGTCGTACGACTGAAGAGTGTTGGTGTCCGACACGTGTCAAACATGAACATGGACACTTCACCTTCTTCTAATTGTCCATGCTTCTTAGTCTAAAATCACAACTGGTAATTTGAACTTTAATCAAATTGTTTTTGATGTTGGAACTAAATTTTTGTGCTATTTTATGTCTACTTTTTGAAAGACTAATAAAAGCTTTTGCTTAGCACCCTCATTTTTTGTTTGATTTAGTTTATCCTAACTCTTCAATCTGCAATTTTTCTTCAGTGGTTATAATTTGGACATATTGTAATTTTATTTGGTTTCGTATCTAGATTGGTAAATTCTCTATGATGAATGGTGGTTGGGAATACAATGAACTAATAGATCATAGAAGAATGAAGTTTTGAGGGACACCTTTTTTGCCTACTGGTTTTTGTACTTTTGGATGGAAGAAGTAAATTTGGAGGACAAAGCTACATTTTCCCTTAGTTTTTGGTGCTTAGCAGAAGATGTTATAGTCCTTGTATTGAAGTTTGCTCTCTGATACTCTCGCCAGATGATATTGGCCCTATTCCAGTTTTGATTACATCATCACTTTTTTCATTTTTTCTCTCTATCTCTCTCCACTTATTACACCTGCTTACATCATCAAAACAAAACAAAACAAAACAAAACTACTCAACCGAACACAGCCATTGTATTTGTATTTTGACAGCTAGGTCTATCTTATAGTTCTATGAATTTTATGTTTGGATTATATGGTAGCCCATTGTTTATAAGGGAGTTATAGCAATGAATCATTGTTGATTATAGTTTTTGTCACCAAAAAAAAAAAAAAATTCATCTTTGTGCCAGTATAAATGAATTTAAAAGGTATAGATTTTCTCGCAAAAAAAACTTCCGTGAGGAATAGGATTAATAAAATTCCTTGCCAAAACTAGCACAATTGGCAAGGAAAATTAACTAAATACACCCAAGATGGAAAATTCGGCAGCGACTAAAAAAAGTCACCGCTAAAAGTACCTTTATCAAGGAAAAAAAATAGTTATTAGTTACAAATTTTTTGGACAATACTGTCGAAGAAATTTCCTTGCTAAATGGCAAATTGTCTAGCGACTAATTGAATTCCACACTAAAGGTAATTTTGTTTGCGAGGAACTAAATTCCATGCTAAAAATTAGTGTTTGCGAGGAAAATGATTTCCAGGCTAAAAAGTGGTTTCTGCGAGGAAAACAAAATTTCCTCGCAAAAGAGAATCGGAGACTATGCAATTGCGAGGAACGATGGATGAAAATAAATTCCTTGCAAAAGAGTTTCGGCGAGGAAATTTCATGATTTTGTGAGAACTTTCATTCCTCGCAAAAACCTTGATTTCTTGTAGATCACTCAAATTCAATTCCTTTCTTATTTTCTGTTGGTGGTGGAGTATATATGTACTTGAAGAGAGTGAAAATAAATCGGTCATAAGAGAAGCATAGAATCAAAGCATTCGCAAAGAATGCATGTAAACAACAGCAATGTTTTTTATTTTTTTATTTTAATGAACATATATAATTTGGTCCTCACATTAAGAATATTACATCGGCCACCGTTTGTATCCGGCAAAACAAGGGGTACAGAAAAGGGCAGAGCCACCCTTTGTATGGGGTGGGCTTTAGCCCAAGTAAAGTAAAAAAAAAACACTAAAAATTTACTTGTAAAATTTTCGTCCAAAAAAAATTAATATGGGTTAGCTTATATAAAAATTTCTTTTATACGAATTACCCCAAGGCAAATTAGATTTTTGGTTCCGCCATTAGGTAAAGACCCCATTACGTCAACGTCTGTGTCCTCGTAGTATGAAGCGGGGATTGTGTTGTCCCTTGCAAGGGACAACACCTGCTGTCCCCGGCAATTCTGGGCCGCTCCGGTCACTTTTCGATGATCGGAAACGTTCACTTTGTAGAGCTCATCGAGTAGAACAAATGTACCAAAAATCAATTCAATTGAATATCATTAAGTTCCTGATCGGTACACAAATAACCAGACAATTATGGGTTTGAGTGGGTTTAATCTAGTGTTTTGGATGCATTCGTTTCATGATAAAAATGTTCCGATCAGACACTTAATGATAATCGATTGAGTTCATTTTTGGTACACTTGTTCTACTTAACGAGCTCTACAAATTGAACTTTTCTGATCATCGAAAAGTGACCAGAGCGGCCCGAAATCGCCGGGGACAGCAGGTACAGTCCCCGCTTCCTCTAGTAGTACTTCTGGTCCCTCTCTCTCTCTCTCTCTCTCTCTCTCGGAATGAGGACTATAAGGCAGCTAGACAATGTACCCACGGTTCAACATATGCAATCAACATGGGCCCTCTCCGGTACGAAAAGCCAACCAAAACAGAAGACCGGGAGCAAATGAAAAGCGGTTTTGGTTACTCGCTCTAAAATATTGTGGGCTGCTGCCTCTGGATTCATATCACAAAGTATAACATAGTACTACAGTAATAAGAGAGAGTATAATTGTTACGTTGTACCGAATCATTTGATACGGAATTTGATCGTAAGAAGGAAGGACTGAGACTGGACCGGATTGATAGTGAGAAGGGATTAATAGTGATCGTCGATAAAGTGATTTCAGGTAAAGATTGTGAGCTCATCCGCCGGATTGCTATCCAATCTTCTTTTCTATCACGCAATTAATCTTTCGATAAATCGTGGATCCTGCATGATTGTGTTGTTGAAAAAGGACCAGGATATCACTCGACCGTACTCTTACACCTACACAACAATGACTCCTTTAAGTGAGGTTTGGCTAAATAAGTTGGCTTAATTTTTTTTCGTCTTCATTTCATTTTTTTTGCATTTGTTAGTTTTGCATCGTTTTTTTTTAGTATTATTGATTCGTCTTGACAAGAGGAATCCAAAAAGGCAAGAGATTATGATTAGAACTTTCAATTTTTTGAATAAGATCGAAAAAAGTATAAAAAAATTGACTTTTTGACTTATTTTTGTCTTTATTAAAAAAATTAAGCTTTGTTCATAATTTTTTATTTTTTGATTCCTTTCACCAAGATGAACCAATAATACATAAAAAGTTGATGCAAAACTAAAAAATACAAAAAAATCAAATAAAGACAAAAAAAAAATAAGCCAGTTAACTTTTTAGGCCAAACTTCACCTTAGTATGCATACTATCTGAACTTTTCATGCAACTGTGATCTTGCTATTATTGCCTTTGGTACATTGGCTTTCTTTTTTTTGGAAAGGAAAAAAAAAATCTTTAGAAATAATTTATGTACAAATATTAAAAGGACCAAAACACCAAGAATCACAACAGAACCAAGAGCAAATAAACAAGGCACTCTCGCACTCCGACGGTCATATGATGTCAGGACCTATAAAAAAGCACAATGTTAGTTTTGTTGGCATTTTCTGGGTTATGTCAAGCCTTTTAGAGTCTATAATTTGCTTATATTGTAATTTGGGTTTGGGTGGTAGAGTTCTAAGTGTTTGAATCTAACTACTCCACTCTTTTGCTTTCAAGCTTCATTGACAAGATTGATGCCGCACCAATTCTTTTGATGCTCTTCCGGGAAGGTATATTCATGCTTTGAACATGTGCATATGTTTTCACAAATGTGGCTTTCATGGTTCATGCTTCCATTTTATGTCTTAGGAGAGTGCATTGGCATTTGCATGAAAAAATTCAAATATTTGCTTGAGGCATTGTAGAGGCAGCATTCTAGCATTTCCTAGCTTCTGCTGCTGTAGTTATGTGATGGTCTTCATTGGACATGTGTCTAGATCTTAACCGTCCATGTTTTTCTAGGAGCACTGGACTAGCGTTAGCATGCGTTAGTTTACGCTCCTGAGATTGAGTCATTTTTGGACAACTGTACAAATCTTGACCGTTCAATCTTTGAGGAGGGCTACATAAGCGTTAGCACGCGTCAATTGACACTCGAGTGTCCTCTTCTCATTGGTTGTCTTTGTGCTCACGAAAATCACACATATAAAAACCATTTTTCTCTCATTTTAAGGTAGACATTCATTGGAAAAGCCAGCCCCCTTTTTAGAGAAAGAGTATCTCCTTCTTCTCTTTGTGGAACTTGATGTTCTTCATGATTTGAGCTTACTCTTCTCATCTTTCTTCAATCTAGAGTCTTCCTCTTCATGGATCCACTCTAGGTTGATTTTATTTTTCAAAAATCTTCATAAAAATCATATCTTTCATACATCATGTTGTGTTGCCTACATATCTACGTGGCCGGATGATCCGGAGCTGTCTTTGATACGGAGATCGAAGAGTGTTTGACTCGTGGAGGCTATGGAATCAAGAAGGGGCTTGAGGAGCTAAATCAAGGAGTGGAGCTAGGTGTAGCTTGGGGCAAGTTGGTAATTCCTAATCTTGTAACTCTTGATTTAACCTTTTGATTTATACTCCCTCCGTCCCATAAAGTTTGATAATTACAAAACTACGTGCAATTTTCAAACTAAAATGTATTTTATATATAATATAGATTTAACCTTTTGATTTATGCATGTCTTTTTAAAACTTTTGTAATTTTCAATCTATAATGTATTTTATATATAATATAGATTTTATTTTATTGATCTCAATTAATTTTATTAGATAAAAGATAGAGCCATATATCTTTGTGTCTGTGCCTTTGCTTTATTTACTTTGCATTAAAATTGTTGGTTTGATTAAATAGCCATGGAATTGGGGGGAATGTGAATAACTTTGTGACATTGAATTTTTAATTGATTTTTTTGAACGGCCAGAAAGAAAATTTTTATTAATCTTTGAAAATGGATTACAAAGATTAAAAGGTGCAAGGTAAAAGGGCATCACAACGCAAGGAGAAATCCCAACTAGGTTGGCACCCCACCCTGCGACAATCATAGGCTGCTAAGAACCAAAAGGGAAAAGACAAACGGTTAACAAGAGGTCAACCAAAAAGAGACAAGCTCCAGTACATATTCCTTAATCTCTCCTCTCCAAATATAGTAGTAGCAGTAGGAATCCCAATCGACAACATTCAGCAAAGACAGCATAGGCAGCAAACGGAAGTCTTGACAGCAAATAAATAGAGCTTTGATAGTAAGCAAAGCTGCCCAGAATGAACTCTGACAACAAAATGTTCCTGAGATTAGCATCAAGCATTCCAAGAATTCCATCAAGTAACCCCAGCCTACATTCTTTCCGTAGCAAAACCCAACAAACATTCCAAGTATAAAGTAGTAGCAAAAGAGAAGCAACATGAGCACTTTCAGAAACGAAACCAACGGCTTAAGATCCAGCAACATTTAGATGGATTTCATTGAATTTTTAATTGATAGTCCTATTCACTCCCCTCTAGGACTTGTTTCACCTTTTCATAATTTCACACAACATCGAAAAAATGCACTCATCCACCCACCTACAACAAACGACACTCCCCACCTGAAAAAAAAAATACACCAAGCCCAAAAGCCAAAAGACAACGGATCAATCGCCATATTGAGGACCCTGAATAATAGGCATTTCATCTCCTCGACTTCCATTTTCATAATTTTGCTTAAAACTTCCTCGTCATCTCCCTTGGTACATGGCTTCCATTATTGCAGTCTTGCAATTAGGATAAAAATTGTACATATAGTTTTGGCATATCTCCGGTCTAGTGAGCAACAAATGTCCACTAAGTAGAACCAATCTTTAAGGGGCTGTTTAATAAAGCTGAAAATTAAAAATTAATGAATGTTGAATTTATTAAGTTAATAAACTGTTTGATATGTACTGAATCTAAAGCACTGAAATAAATAAATTGTTTGATCCATACAGGCAGCTGAAGTATTAAATTCACTAATTTTTTTTACTTAGCCTTTCATATGTTCATTTTGGAATGCATAAATGAAAAAAAAACGTACATTTATCAAAATGAAAAAATATGCAGAATATTGCCAAGATGGTGGTATGGCGGTAGTGGTATTAAATTCACTAATTTTTTTACTTTATCATTCATATGTTCATATTGGAATGCAAAAATGAAATCAATAAATGAAAAAAAATCGTACATTTATCAAAATAATAAAAATATACAGAATATTGGTAAGATAGTGGTATAGAAGCGGTGATGGTTGTTATGGTGGTATAGCAGTTGGGGTGGTAGTGATTATAAAATGGTGGCATCTGGTGGTGGGGGATTGATGGAGGGAGTAGTGATGGTCATGGTGGTATGAGTGGTGGTGGTGGTGGTGGTGGTGTAGTGGCGATAGTGACAGAGTGATGGTGATGGTGGTGTCAGTGGTTGTGGTGGTAGTGGCAGATTGGTGGTGGTGGTGGATTAGCGGTGATGGTGGTGGTGGTGGGGTGGCGGCAGCAGTGGTGGTGAGAATGGCGAAGTTGCAGTTCTAGAATTGTGAGTGGTGGTGGAAGTGGTAGTGGGCAAAGTGGTGGTGGTATAGTGTCGACAGTGGTGGTGATGGTGCTGTTAGTGATGGTGATGTAGTGGCGGCAGTGATGGTCAGAGTGATGAAGTGGTAATCATTGTCACGCCCTCAAATTTAACAAACCAAATACCAATAAAATCCACATAGGATAAATCAAAAGCCATACATTTCACCATTGAAAGGTCAAAGTCAAAGTACACCGGGTTTCTACAAGAAGTACCTATACCCATGCATAAGTAATGAATAATTAAGAGTTATTACATAAACCAAGTTTTTTCAAAAGATTTAAGGAATTAAAGTTACAAGATCATCTCCCAAAATATATTAACGATAGAGAGGATAAAAGAACTTCATGTCAAATGAGCTTCATGATATGTGTCCACACGTCAAGCATTCCAATCACGTGTCTTGTCGAGTACCTGAAAATGATAGGTTGAGCTTACTAGCCCAGTAGGAAACTTTTCTACCAGCGCTAAGGGTATAAAAGATGAAACATGCACATGGAGATGGGATACACATGAATGAATAAGCTAAAATAGACTAACATAGATCGAATTGATGAGAGAATACCCAATATATGCCCCAAAGATCGAATCAAACCCAAGTGTCCATAGATTTTCTCAAAAACGTTACATTTCAAGTCGTAGGTCCAATCCTTTCAAAACATAGTCATTTTCATAAAACATTTCATTTTTCACCGCTTCACAAATAACCATTTATTTAAATAGGGAATGAATCCCTTTGCCGGATTTCGTGGGCTCCAAACACCCATGGCTAGGGATGCACCAAATGGTGGCCCTAGAATAAGCAAATCATCACTTTCAAAAGTTTATTAGACAATCAAGTGTCCAAAAACATCTATGTAGTTCATTTAGTTCGAAAGCTCGTAGTGTGTCAGTTGTGGCAAAGTTAATATGTGTCCAAGAATGTGAGAGGTCATGACAAAACATCATTCATACCACGATAGGCTACCAAAACTTAGAAGTCAATTTGGGAAGCTTAGGAAAGACCAATGAAGGCCCGGAGCAAAGGAACATAAAAATGGAGTAATGAACCTCAAGAAAACCCAACACCTTGATAGGAAAAAACACATTTCTCTCAAAATACAAAGGCTATGAATAAGAGACCAATTGTGTTTGAAAGTAGACTCATAGAACTTCCAACGGTTCAAGAATCGCCTAAACGGAGTTCAAACGAAGCCAGGGCGTGCCCGCGAAGTTGGGTCAATAATCTGCCAGAACAAAAGGAGTCTAGATCGATCTAAAAGGTCTTGATCGATCCAAGAAAGGTCTGGATCAATCCAAAATGTGCCGAGTGCAGAACAGAAGGTTTTGGATCGATCCAAACAACTTTGGATCGATCCAAAGAGGTCCAAAACACCATCAGATTGTTATGGATTGATCTAACCTATGTTTGGATCGATCCAAACGGGTTTCGAGCGAAAATTTGACAACTTGTTCCAAATGAATGGGGCTTCAATCCAAGGCAAAAATGAGGTTTCAAACAACAAATAACCATAGAAGAGGGATATATCAACAACCAATTCATGGATTTCTCAACCAAATATACAAAACCCAAACTCATTCATTATCTAAAGTCAACTCCATGGAGATAATCAAGTTTAACAAGAGTTTTGGGAACAAGAACACAAATAATGCAATCATTCAACCAATATACACTTAGAGGAGGTAGAAGATTCTTCCCTACCTCAAGGATTGAACTTGAAATGGGTATAAAATGGAAAACTCTTGCCCTTGAAGCTTCTCAACCGAAAATGTTAGCTACAAGCAAAACCATAGAGTTTCGGACTCCACATCACGTGTAGAAGATGAATCTTTGGTTGGATGTTGAAGTATTTGAGTGTGGAGGGTGGATTTTGTGGAGGGTTTTGAAGAAGCTTGAGAGGAGGAGAAGAAAAGAGAGACGTTTGATTTTTTTAAAGAGAGAGGGGAGTGTATTTTGGACAAAAAAATCAGCCATACATTACATATATACACCCCTATGTGTGCACTTACACCCCTTAAGTTTTTTATGTCCTTCACAAACACCCAAATTCAATTACTAACTTCACATTGACCCTGTACTACACTATTTTCATTTTCTCGCACTTTTCCAACATTATTTCCTGAAAATTATTTAAAAACATGAGTCCTTACAATCATGGTGGTGTGAGTGGTGGTGGTAGTTGTGGTGGGAGTGATGGTAGTGGTGTTGGTGGTGGAGATGGTGGTAGTGGTATAGTAATGAAGATGATGGTGCTGGTAAAGTGAGTGTGGTGGTGGTGACGACAATGATAATTGCGGTTGTGTGAAGGGCAGTGGTTGAGAGAAAAATAGTTGAATGGAATCATTCGTAAATTCAGTCAAAGCAACTTAATTTTTATTAACATTTTAACCTTTTAGAGCCACTTAATCTTTTAAGTAATGTCAAATGTGGTTATCAAACCTACTTAATTACTTATTACATAATTCATTCAGTTTTAAGCGATAAATTTGGGTTATTAAACAAGACATAAGTGGAGGCCTTAAGCAATAAGAGGCCATTCACTTTTCCTTTTATGTTTTTTTGTCTAACAAAAAAAAAAATATTGATATATGAGAACAAATTACAAAGCACAAAGCATCACGACGGAGAAAGAGCTAACCACAAAAAAGGCAACCCCACATTCCGACAATCAGATGGCGCCTAGTAGGGGTGTAACCGGTTCGGTTCAATCCGGTTTGAGGGCATATTTGAGTGAACCGAGCAAAACCCGTTCGGAGAAACCATAGAAATGAAACCGATTTTTAGAGATCGGTTCGGTTCTTTCCAGTTCGTTCGTCGGTTCGGTTTGGGGGGGGGGAGAGAGAGAGAGAGAGAGAGAGAGGAATCTGGACAACTTCAGCCACACAAACCCAGATATACACAGATTTTACAAACTATCCAAATCTACAACCCATATATATGCAGATGTTACACACAAACTATCCAGATCTACAACAATTGAAACAATGAAAGACATCAATCGATGGAAAAATAAAAAATTGTTTGTGTACATACACAATATATATAGATTTGGATATACATATAGAGATAGATCGAGAGAGAGAGAGAAGAGACAAACAAATGTGGTGGACGATAACGATGATGAGGCGTCGGACGACCACGATGATGATAATGCCTTCTCTGACTGTGATGGCATCTCCGATCTCAAAGGGAGGGAATTCTTTGACGGTGATGGGATCGATTTTAGGGAGAGAGAGAGAGAGGGAGCCACACAAAAGGGGAAAACAAGAACTTCTCTCTCATGGACTGTGAAAGCGTGAATCTGTGATTACGTATATATATACAAGGGAAACAATAATAAGGATAAGTATTATTATTTCCTCAATAAGAAACAAAAGTAGGTCTAGCAGCGTTGGTAAGTTTAGAGGCTGCCAAGTGTTTGGTAGAGGTTCGACCTTCACCCTCTGCCTCCCTTTTTTTGTAAAGAGATACTCTCTCCATTCCATAATGTTGGTTCCCTATGAAACTACGTGTAATTTTTAAACTAAAAAATACGGAGTAATATACTTATGAACATAATTTGTTCATCAATATGGATCTTGTTCCATAATATTGGTCCCCTATGAAACTACGTGTAATTTTTAAACTAAAAAATAATGGCCGTGTTCGTTTGGGAGTTTTGCTCCGGTTTTGGCTCTGTTTTAGTTTTGCTTACATCATCATTTCTCTCTATCTCTCTCCACTTATTACACCTACTTACATCATCAAAACTAAACTAAACCTACTAACCGAACAAGGCCAATGTACTTATGAACATAATTTGTTCATCAATATGGATCTTGTTTGATAAATGTCATTGTGAACTTTTAAACGGTGCAGAAAAAATCCAAAAATTATTTTATAGATGCGTTATTTTTTAGTTTGAAAATTGCACGTAGTTTCGTAGGGACCAATATTATGGAACAGAGAGAGTAATATATAATATTTATTTCGTATATATTATATAAATCCGGTTCAGTTCGAACCGGGAACCGAACCGGTTTCTAAATTTTAGAATTCCCAGAACCGAGAACCGGACTAGTCTTTTGAAAAACCAAAAAAAAAAAAAAATTCGGTCCGGTTCGGTTCTTTGGTTTTTTTGTTCAGCCCTAAAGCCCAGACCCAGGGATGAATTATGATTTCACATACGAGGGTGACCACATTATGAACAATGAGATTTTAAAATTTCAAGGTTCAGGAAACTAAACATTTAAATGTCTAAATAATTCCCAAAACAAAAAACAATATCTAGGTGCTCTTTTTTTGTTTTTTTAGATCGTCAAAGAGAAGTATATTATGGCAAAAAGAGAAGATGTGAGACTAAGTTTTGAGATCAAATGCCAAAATAGCAATAGCAACAGGCACCAGACCAATAAACAACAACATAAACAACTAAGCCATGTGGAGTTCTTTCTTAAATCAGAGTCTGTGGAGTTGCCAAGAAGATTTGGTAAGGATTTCACCTTTCTTTTTCTTTATATATATTTAGAAGGGATCGCCATATATAATTCTATGGAATTCCATAGGGGGGAGGCCTTGGCCTCCAAAAGGCCCCAATTAGTTCCTTCTTTATCTCGACCCGAAGAGGAAATAACAAATACCCAATAGTGCCAAGATGTCAACCAAACAACAAAACACCTAATGTATTATTACCGCAAAGAAGGTATATGTTCTTGATGAGAAGAAGAATGATTTGGTGGTATCACTGTCGTACTCTTAACTTCTTTCTTAACAACAAACGACTCTTCATCTTCGAAAATACAATAGAATGCGTTTAGAAGGATCAGTGCAAACCTATTCGCCACAATTTTTCTCACAAGAATATTAGTATACATAGGCGTCAATTTAATCTTGCTTGACTCAAAATCTAAAATTTTGTCAAGAACAATTGTAAAATGTTATGTGTTTAATAATCACACTATTAATACTACTATATAAAAAAGCATATATAATACTTGTTAACAAAATTGAGATAATTCTTTAACACCCTATTAAAAATTCGTTGAGTGGCCACTACTTTTATTACACTTACACGTAACAGATTGACTCTTTATTAGTACTATCAAGTTGAGAAAACTACAAGGACGCATAACGAAATCACATAAGAATTCTTTTATTAGTGTTGTACTCGTAATTTGTCATTTTTGGAAATTTTACAGCTCCATATATAGGGAAAGGAGAATTTCTCCCAATAATTGTCCTCAGGGGAAACGTTTCACGTGCATTCCTGATCCGTTGGTCTACAATTCTGTTCCTCGAACTCCATAGTATTTTACCCCTCTGATTTTATTTCCTGTTTCTTTACCCATTTTCCCTGTAAAGTAGTAGTACTACTTTTATGTCCAAAGATGATGATGATGATGATGATGATGGTACCTACAGACATGCAGCTAGCATTTCAACTAGAAGGGCAAGGAATTAAACTGTTTCAAACACATTCCACGGTTCAGATTTTGCAAAAATAATTTTTAAAACAATCAGAACACCAAAAATCCTCTAGTAATGGATCCCTGACTGGAAAATTTGCTTATATATATATATATATATATATATTAAAAAGTTTCCTATGAGGGCTCCCTTACAAAAAAAAGGGTGGGCAAACAGTTATGAGCCGTTAGATCCTACGCCTTTCATGCGATCTAACAACTCAAAATTGTTTTCCAACACTTTTTTTTGTGAGGGAACTCTCATTGGAAACTTCTTGGTAGATACATATATACTATGAGTATATCATTTGGTGTACACCAGATATGCAACACCCAAATAACAAACAACAATGGTGCCTCCCAGTGGCGGATCTACATACGGGTAGGCCTCTCCCAATTTCCTCTTTTGGAGTTTATTTTACATATTTTTTTGTAGATATTCGTAAAAAAGATTATACAATTTCAAAAATAATCAAAAAGTAAGAATAATTTTAATTTTGAGAACACTAAATTATGGGGAATGATACCGTGCGACAATGATACTGCATTCGTCGGGTGATATAATAACAAAAATACTCGTGATTAATTTTTTAATTTATCAAAACATTTCCTTAAAACTCGAATGACTGAATTTAGCTTAAAAAAATCATCGTACAAAGATTTTTGTCATAATCCAATCCCCTCAAACTTTCATTTCTGGCTCTGCCACCGGTGCGCCTCTGCCTCCACCTTGTTCTGGTTTGATAGATGGATAGCACCCTCCGGAGCCTCATCTGGGGACCCCTCCTTCCTCAAAAATGCACTTCATCTGTCTGAGATACTTGGTTGAACATATTTTGGAATCTTGGCCGCTTATCTTTTGACCTCTCGAAATCCCTCATTGGTACTACTATTTTGAGAAAATTGGTCTAAAGGACAAAGTTGAGACTTTAAATGGTATTTAGTCTAACTTAACTTATTTTAAGGTATGTAATACATTAATAGGAAATTTTTCATGTCTCAAGGACAACACTAGACAAAAATACCCTTAATAAACCACACCACTCACACTCACCATGCGGAGGAATTTCAGCAATTAGCTCACGAACAAAAGCAATTGCCCTAGTCACGCTCACATCACTGACGATTGTGATGTGACCTGTCACATCAATTACCCCACGCCGTCCCTCTCTCTCTTATGCGTGGGTTTTGGATGGGTGGGACAGAATTAATTTCTCTCTTCAATTTTGGGGGTGGGTTCAATTTTAAGGGGTTTAGGCTCTTTGGGGTAGGGTATAGTGGGTTTAGACACTTAAGGTGCACTTTCCAAATTATAGGATTTTATCTATTTATGCACTTTCATAGGGTACTCTAAGTATTTTAGGCACTTTCATAGGGTACCCTAAGGTTTAGGTTTATGGTGCACTTTTCAATTATGGGGTTTTAGTAGTTTATGCACTCTCATATGATACTCTAGGATTTTAGGCACTTTCATAGGGTACCCTGACATTTAGGTTTAGACACTTTCATTAGGTTTGAGGGTTTATGCACTTTCATTGACTAATGGGGGCATTTTTGGAATTTATAGGTAATTTGTCATTTTGACATTAAAGAAAAAGTTGATGTACTTATTGAAGTAAAGACCCCTTTACTATGTCCTCTCCAAAAACGGACCTTACTATTTTTAACAATGTTGTTCCCCACGATAATCCAAATCCTGATGCTACTGCACAGAAACCCTCTCTTGCAGGCAAGTTTACCTACTCCTTTGCCTACTCTCCTCGAAGGTGTTCATCATTTTCACTCTCTCTCTCTCTCTCTCTCTCTCTCTCTCTCTCTCTCTCTATTCTTTTTTTTTTTTGATAATCAGATGTTCGCGTCAGCTTGCCCGCACCTCGAATAATTCCGGGACCCTTGGAGGTAATGACTGGATGTAACCTCCAGTTGATTCAAGAGTTTGCTGGCAAGGGGAATTGAACATGAGATATTAGATGCGAGCAAACTCCCAAATTCCAAGTGAAACCCACTTTGCGAACCCCTTTGGTTTCATTTACACTACTCTTTCATAATTTTATTATTGTACTCCCTCCGTCCCAAAACATTATTCACCTCTGATAAAATTACCTATATTTTCTTTATGATTTTTTTTTTTTGTAGAATTTACGATTTTTTTTTATAAAAGTTACAAATTTTTTTATAAAAGTTACGAGAAACATCAAAATGTTACGAATTATACAGTTGAAAAGTTACAAAAAACTAAAAAATGTTATGATTGCGGATGATGTGGCACAATCTGGACTATACAATTTGTGCATGTGGTACACCCAAATAAGAAATGTGTATTGCAGCTATTTCCTATTTTCTCATTTATATTGATTTGTCTATGCAACATAGATCTTGTTTAATAGATCTTACTTAATTTTATCAAACAAAGTTTTTAAAATCATATGAAGTATTATAAACTATCAGATATAGAATTTTTTTTGAGATGTGTGAATAGTATTTTCGACACCCTTTTTAGGACGGAAGGAGTATTCATATATAACTTTATTTATGTTCTCTGCCATTTCCATTTTCGGCTTTTCAGACACACACACAAAAGAAATAATTAAATAAACTCAGTAATAATACTCTTAAACTTGGAACAACCAAAAAACATGCAAAGATTTTTTCTCCCTCCAACTCTCCCCCTTTGCAGGAAAGGGTAACCAACCCAGCCAAAGAGCATGAGAAACAAGGATTTACGGGCACTGTTGTCCCTTCAGCACCTGCTGTCCCTCGCAATTACAGGCCGCTCCGGTCACTTTTCGACGATCGGAAACGTTCACTTCGTAGAGCTCGGTGAGTACAACAAGTGTACCAAAAATCAGCTCAATCAGATATCATTAAGTGTCTGATCGGAATATGTTTATCATGAAACGAATGCATCCGAAACACTAGATTAAACCCACTTGAACCCATAATTTCCGAGTTATATGTGTACCGATCAGGCACTTAATGATATCCGATTGAGCTGATTTTTGGTACAGTTATTGTACTCACCGAGCTCTACGAAATGAACGTTTTCGATAATCAGAAAGTGACCTGAGCGGCCCATAATTGCAGGTTGTCCCTCAAAAAGGATAGCAGTGCCCCTGAATCCGAGAACAAACAGTGCATAGTTTCCCATGCCTTGATACAAATGGAAAGACCCGCAGAACCAGTCATGATTAGGGCATTAAATCACGGGGCCTCCTACTACAGAATAAGAGAGAGAGAGAGAGAGAGAGAGAGAGAGATTAGTCTACCTCGTCTAGCTTTAGGGGCTATAAAATTGTTGAATCTTCAGAGAACCTCATAGAATCCAATTATTATGTTTTTCTGTCTTTTTCGGTTTAGACAGATCTGTGGGTCAAACCTTCCAAATGTAGGATTATGGGTTGATTCCGCTCGCACGACTTTTGACACAAAAATAATTAGAGCCTATCAATTTGTTTAAAACATGATTCTAAAAGCATTGTCTATTACCTGTATTAGTAGTGTTTCTTAAGAGCGCAAAAACAAATTTTCTTTATTTTGTGCTACAATGATAGTGTTATTTAGTGTGCTAATTTTGGAGATAGTTAGAAAGCAAAGTTCAAGAACCTCTTTTTTTTTTTTTCGCTATTCGATATACATTAGTGGAGGGTTAGCAAGAAAGTTAGTGAGTTAATCCAGAGAGAGTCTAGAAGCTATTCATAGCCCTTAAACCTCTATCGAGTCTCGAACCCTGATGTCTCTTATAAGAGAACCAGGAAATAACTGTTGGACTATAAACTCTTAGTTAAGTTAAAGAACCGCTTACCACACTTGAAAAGTGAGGAAATGGAGAGCGGCAGAGAGAGACAAAGAGAGATGATCATCAGTATGTACTAAATATGAATAGTCTAATGCATGTAACTTACTTTAGCACTCACTTTAACAAAATCATTGTGGTAGTTGTTAAATCAATTCATTCAGATATCGGTAAGTGTTCATACAGTTTGTCCTTTATCATATCCGAATGAGGTGGTTATTTAATTAAGGGAACTCTTAAAAACATATTTTCAAAAAATTAAAGTAACATATGTATATACATTGTGCATAATTTTTTTCCGTCAGTGTACATTATGCATATTTGTGAATCTCGTGAGCTTTCTTAGATCTAAGTAGTTATACTCTTGACCCTACCTTTAAGCATCCGAATCACGGTCTTGGACCATCATAGCTCGGCTTGTCCACAAACAGTCCTAGACGGATTAGGGGTTGCTGCCGTCCGTTGCTCGGATGGACGGTCAAGATTTCACCTCGGCACCTTTGGATCCGAACCGTTCGTTATCGTGCGTGCAAAATGAAATTGGATTGTCCATTAGAGCAATTGATGGCCTAGATATACACAACACTTTATGTGCAAGGGGTGCACAATAGCAACCCAAAGTCCGTCCTAGACAAGCCTGGTACTGTTATGACCCAATGGAACTATTTCCTCTGGACATAGATTATTCGGCCCACACACTTTGCCCCATTTTCATAATTTATTAATGTAGTCCCTTTGTCCCAAAACATTATTCACCATGATAAAATTACCTATATTTTCTTGTACGGATTTTTTAAATAAAAGTTACAAATTTTTTTATAATAGTTACGAGACACATCAAAATGTTATGAATCATACTATTGAAAAGTTATAAAAAACTAAAAAATGTTACGATTGCAAATGATGTGACACAATCTGGACCATACAATTGTTGCATATGGTACACCCAAATAAGAGGTGTGTATTGTAGCTATTTCCTATTTTCTTCTTTATATTGATTTGTATATGCAACATAGATCTTGTTGTTTGCTAGATCTTACTTAATTTTATCAAACAAAGTTTTTAAAATCATATGAAGTATTATAAATTATTGGATATAGAAATTTTTTTGAGACGTGCAAATAGTATTTTCGACACCCTTTTTAGGACGGAAGGATTATTCATATAAGTATAACTTTATTTATGTTCTCTGCCATTTTCATTTTCGGTTTTTGCAGACCCACACACAAAAGAAATAATTAAATAAACACAGTAATAATACTCTTAAACTTGGAACAACAAAAAAACATGCAAAGATTTTTTCTCACTCCAACTCTCCCCCTTTGCAGGAAAAGGGTAACCAACCCAGCCAAAGAGCATAAGAAACAAACAGTGCATAGTTTCCCATGCCTTGATACAAATGGAAAGACCCACAGAACCAGTCATGATTAGGGCATTAAATCATGGGGCCTCCTAATACAGAATAAGAGAGAGAGAGAGAGAGAGAGAGAGAGAGATTAGTCTACCTCGTCTAGCTTTAGGGGCTATAAAAATTGTTGAATCTTCAGAGAGCCTCATAGAATCCAATTATTATGTTTTTCTGTCTTTTTCGGTTCAGACAGATCTGTGGGTCAAACGTTCCAAATGTAGGATTATGGGGTGATTCTGCTGGCACTACTTTTGAAACAAAAATAATTGGAGCTTATCAATTCATTTAAAACATGTTTCTAAGATCATTTTCTGTTACATCTATTAGTAGTGTTTTTTAAGAGCGCAAAAACAAATTTTCTTTTTTCTGTGCTACAATGATAATGTTATTTAGTGTGCTAATTTTGGAGATAGTTAGAAAGCAAAGTTCAAGAACCTCTTTTTTTTTTCACTATTCGATATACATTAGTGGAGGTTTGCAGAAAAGTTAGTGAGTTAATCGAGAGAGGGTCTAGAAGCTATTCATAGAACTTAAACCTCTATCGAATCTTGAACCCTGGTCTCTCTTGTGAGAGAATCAGGAAATAACCGTTGAGCTATAAACTCTTAGTTAAGTTAAAGAACCACTTACCACACTTGAAAAGTGAGGAAATGAAGAGTGACAGAGAGAGACAAAGAGAGACGATCATCATTATGTACTAAATATAAAAAATAGTCTAATGCATGTAACTTACTTCAGCACTCACTTTAACAAAATCATTATGGTAGTTAAATCAATTCATTCGGATATTGGTAAAGGTTCAAACAGTTTTTCCTTTATCATATCCGAATGAGGTGGTTATTTTAGGGAACTCTTAAAAACATATTTTAAACAAATTAAAGTAACATATGTATATACATTGTGGATTTTTTTTTTTGGTAAGTATACATTATGCATATTTGTGCGTTTGTAGATGGATAGAGAGATGAGGCAAAAGCAGATTCCTTTCCTGTATTATACTTACTACTAAAGATAACCTGCCAAGGTACACATAAAAACAGAAACGATTTTTTCCTCTTCTTTTTCTACAAATACATTGCTAAATTTTATTTCCTAGTGAACATTAAAAATTACATTCTCAAATTCAAATAAACATAAAATTTGTAGTGCATCTATAACTAACCGGAGAAATGAAAATCATTACCCTCCCGAAATATCCTTTTTTGAAGTGAACAAAGTTTATAATTATTATGCATTCTGCAGGCAATTTGGTACAAACTTAGAGTGTGAAACAATAATTTACTTATATTTTAGTAGTCCATGTGTTGTTACTGCAGTTATTACTGAGGAACCTTGTTCGGTTGGCTTACTGCATAACTAAACAACTTTGTGGATTTCCATGTTGACAAGCCTCATGTTCAATAAATGTCAATAATCCTCACCAGAGAGAGAGAGAGAGAGAGGGGTTACAACTTACTAGCTCCGGGAAAACATAGTTGAGTTTTTCATTACCTTGCATTGGCATCCCGATCAACTTGAGAGAGAGAGAGAGAGAGAGAGAGATGGAGTATCCTCAACAAGGTCTTTTTGAGGAGTTACTAGCAGCTCAAAGAAGAGACACTTGGACCAACTTTCCTTCAAATGACTTCTCAAATGGATGGATCTTTGAATCTCTAGAACATGAGAGCCAAATTCTCTCTCCATCATATCCCCCATATCTAGGACTCACCTCACCAACAGATCCCAACTTTCCATTCCCTCTCAATGGACTCCACTACCCTTCTACTGATATTTACACAATTCCAGAAATTGATTCTTCATATGACAGTTATGCACCCCCACCTTTCCCATTTCCAATTCAAGAAAAATACACGTCAATGGCGAAGAATGATGGAGAAAATGGGTTTGTTGGAAGTGATCTCCATAGTTTGGAGGATGGATTCAATGGGTGTAAAGTTGAGATGGAACCAACTACAAATACGCCAGAATTCAACATGGGTTTGGGTGGACAGATAAAGACCAGAGCAAAGAAGGTTAAGGGGCAGCCTTCAAAGAATCTCATGGCAGAAAGAAGGCGGAGGAAGCGACTAAATGACCGTCTTTTGATGCTCAGATCAATTGTTCCCAAGATAAGCAAGGTGATGTGAATATTTCAGAATTCGCTTTTCTATAGGAGGAAAAAAATTGACATTTAGTAATGTCGAAATCCCTATTTATAATCTGTTTTCTTGAATCAGCAGATGGACAGGACATCTATACTTGGAGATACCATAGACTACATGAAAGAGCTTATGGAAAAAGTCAAGAACTTGGGGGGAGAAGAAGATGCAAAAGGAAGTATCAATCAAGCGCATTTAATGGGCAAATCCAAGGAGCTGAAGCCTAATGAACTACTAGTGAGGAATTCACCAAAGGTATGTACAATCTCAGAGGTAACAATTACATATACGGTACAATCTCATAATCAAGCTATACTCAAGAACCCAGTATCTAAGATAGAATTTCTGCAACGATTTTCCCAGTTCAATGTAGAAAGGACAAACAATGATATGCGGATCGAGATTTCTTGTTCACCAAAACCAGGATTATTGTTATCGACAGTTAGTACACTAGAAGCACTTGGGCTTGACATCCAACAATGTGTCATAAGCTGTTTTAACGATTTTTCAGTGCAAGCTTCGTGTTCAGAGGTATGTATTTTCAGATCAAGATTTCTTTACACATATTCATAGTCAAAATGATTCAAATCATCAAATGTTCCCTCTAATTACTCTTGTAATTGAGCCAGGGTATGCAGCAGAAAGCGATAATTAATTCTGAAGATATAAAGCAAGCATTATTCAGGAATGCAGGCTATGGAGGCAGATATCTATAGAAAGAGAATCGAAAAATAAATCTGGGGGAAGCGCTACTAGATGTATTTTTATGCCTGTTCCTCACAGAATTCCAAAATAGGGAAGCTGTAATAATCTTGATTGTAAGGGTTGTTATCCAACAGGTTTATGATCTATCCCATAAACCAAAATATATCTTTATCATATCAGTTTTAGCCTTTTGGGTCTCAATTAATGCACGCTCGGTATTACTAATACCTCTTGATATAAAACTGGTAGATGCATATATGTGGAGAATCTAGCAGTAAGTTTAAATTAATTAATGGGTGAGACTAGTTCAAATTAATCTAGCACTACTTGTTTTATTGATCTTTTCGTTAATCAAACTTAGTTTAATTGATCAACTACACGAATTATAACAGGAACCCGGAATTTCAAGCATGTGTCCAGGTATGGAGCCAGGATTTTACCTTTGTGGTAGCAAAAATATGTACTTAAAAAATAAAAAAGACAAACTGCATTACAAAAATTCATTCACTCTATGAAAAACTATAATAACATAAAAATCTAGTGATGGCGAGTCTATATAATTTGGAGATAGAAATCTATTTTCTATGCAATAATTGTATTTTTTGAAAATCTTGTGGTGGCGGCCACCACCACTTGTCTCCCCCTGGCTCCATCCTTGCATGTGTCGAAGCAAACAACATATATCAAATTGTTTTCTCAAGTATTTCTGCTAGAATGTGAATCCTGTTAGAATAAGCTTTATTGTTAGTTGTTCCACATTGGGTAGCTACATATTGTATTCATCTCTCTCATAATATAAATAAAGTCTTTTGTGTTTAGTTCATTAACATCCAATACACTTCTCTCTCTCTCTTCTCACATGGTATTAGAGCGGGACCCTCATTCACCCTCATCCATAGTCGATCCTAACCTTAGCCGACAATACCCAAATTCCCAAATCAAAAACCCTAAATCGTCACCCAGCTTCACCAATCATCACCCAAATTGAACCCCAGAATACCAAAATCAAAACCCTAAACTGATTTCAAACCTGGAAAATCCTAACCCAGTTCGCTTCAACCACTGAAACCTCTCGAAATCCTTTACCCAGTATTTTGCGAGCCACAAAAACCCTCGAAAATAGTAACCCAGTTGATTTCGTACTCACATACCTTGATTTCACACCTTTCCACTTGTCGTCAGCGATCGTCGAACTCAGGCAACCATTGTCTGACCCTTTACAAAGGCTCGATGACCTCTGTTGTTGTTGCTAATCTCTGTGATTTCGAGTCTCGATGACTCGATCTGGAGTTCTGTGACTCTCCTGGTTGTTGATTATCACGAGAGAAGACCCTCGTCCGTCATCTTTTTGTTCGTGGGTCTATTTATGATATTTATTTGTGGTATCATCCTGCTCTTAATCTCTATTCATACAAGTTCAGCTTAATCTTTTTATTGGATACAAGTTCAATTTGATGCAAATGGGTTATTGGTTTTTATTAATCTCTTTTGCCAATTATTATTTGGATCTTGTGGCCACTGGTTGCTTTTGAGCACTGTTGGATATTTTTTTGTCGGATACTCATGCTAACTTCTATTCTAGCATCTCGCTGGTTGTTGGCAATATTCTAGCAGACACATATTTTTGTTTGAAAAAGTTGATTTGTTGGTGATTATATCTTGGCAAAATGTCCGAAGATAAATCTGCTTCTGCAACTGGTTCTAGCTCTAGTTCGAGTATCATGGGTGGTCTTAGTAGTTCTTCCAATTTTTCTCAAAGGCTGCCAATTACATCCACACGATTGAATGGTCATAATTATGTTATATGGGCTAAGGAGTTGAGGTTTATTATGAAAGGGAGTCCGAGTCTCAGTTCTTGACTAATGATCTTTCTTCAGACACTACTTTGTGGAAACCTAGGGATGCTCAAATCGTAGTCAATTGTGGAATAGTATTGATAAAGATATTGTTGGCTCACTAATGTTTTTAGATACAGCCAAACAAGTTTGGACACAAGCACAGGAGATATATTCTGGTGTGAACAATCTCTATCGCACTTATGATCTTCATCAGCAATTCTTTTCTATATCTAAGGGCAACTTATCTTTTGAGGAGTATTATGCTAAGTTTCATCATATTCGGGATGAACTTTATGTTTTTGAGCCATTGTCTTCTGATATTTAGGTTATGCGACGCCAGCATCAGAAACCATTGTCTTCTGATGTTTGTGAGCGTATGGAGGTTGCTCGCTTCCTATTTGGTGCCTCCTCAGATTTTGATCCAGTTAGTAATCAGATTTTGGGATCTAGTGACATACCTTCTCTCAGCGAGGTCTTCAGTCGAATTCGTCAATCGTCTGCCTCCCGTTCTACACCACATCTTGTGTCTTCTTATGAGCGTTCAGCTTTGTCTTCCGCTGTATCTAGTGGTTTTAGGTCTGGTAATGGCTGTAATGGTTGTGGTCGTGATTTTGGGTATAACAGTCGTGGTCGTGGTTCTGGTGGCCGTAATTCTGGTTATAGTTCCAGTGGTCATGGTACTACTGTGTTCAATGGTCGTAGTTCTGGTAGTCGTGATGGAGGAAATTATGGTCGCATGTCAAGGGGACGTGGTTCAGGTAGTTATGGTTGTGGTCGTGGTACCCAATCCTATTGCCATTGTGGGGGCACAAGTCATATGGTGGATTACTGTTATAAACTTCATGGTTATCCCTAGGCTCATCAGGTTGCCACTTTTGAGGAAACAGTGCCATCCCATCAATCTGCTGATCAACCAGTGACTATTTTTGTTGAGGAGTACCAACGCTTTGTGGCATTTCAACAGTCATCTACAGACTCTTTCTCCACTGCTACGTTTGCTTAGACCGGTTCCTCAATTGATTGTGTTACCTCTTCTTCTACTTCTATTCCTTGGGTTATTGATTTTGGTGCCTCTGATCATATCACGATATTTCTTACTTTCTTTACTGATCATCAATGTGTTGGTAAACTATCTCGTGTTACTTTAGCAGATGGTTCTACCACTGAGATCACTGGTTTTAGTTCTATCCATGTTAATTCATCTCTTACTTTAGACTCTGTGTTTCATGTTTCTCTGTTTCCCTTTAATCTTATGGCTTTTAATAAGCTTACCAAGTCTTTGAATTGCTCCATCACATTTTCTCCTCATGATTGTTTGTTTGAGGATCTAAAGACGGGGAGGAAAATCGGTGGGGTTATTGAGCATGGTGGCCTATATTACTTTGTCAGCGATGTTGGCTTCAGTCTATTGTTTTTCAGTCATCGGAATCTCCATATCACCATCATTGTCGTCTTGGCCATCCTTCTCTCTAGAGTTTTAAGAAATTAATACCTTCATGTGAAGTCTGTGAGTTCAGTACGCATTGTTGAGTGTCATATTATTCTCGGGTAGACCGTCGTGTGTCGCATCTTTTTGAATTAGTTCATTCATATATTTGGGGACCCATGCATGTCCCAAATTTATTTGGTTTTTAGTATTTTGTTATTTTTGTAGATGATTTCTCTTGAGTGACATATATTTATCTTATGAAGGCTAGGTCAGAGTTGTCATCCATTTTTAAGCAATTTTTTTATGGAAATAAAGACTCAGTTTAATACTTGCATTCATTTATTTCATTTTGATAATGCATGTGAATATTATCATAATGCTCTTTCTCAATTCTTTGCTGATCGTGGCATTATACACCAAACCTTATGCGCTCAAACTCCACAACAAAATAGAGTTGCTGAACGCAAGATTCGACATTTGTCAAAAGTTATGCATGGTATGTTATTTCAGATGCAAGTGTCTAAGTCTAATTGGAGCGATGTTGTCCTTACAGCATGTTATTTGATCAACCATATGCCTTCCACCGTCCTGGGTGGTCAAATACCTTTTACGGTATTATTCCCTGGTCGTCCACTTCATTCTTTACCTCTTCAAATTTTTGGGGGCACCTGTTATGTTCATGTTTTAGATCCTGATAAGGACAAACTTGATGCCTGGTCCATTCAATGTATCTTTCAAGGTTATTCCCGCACCCAGAAAGGGTATAAATGTTACTCGCCATCATTACGTCGACATTTTGTGTCTGGTGATGTTACATTTAATGATTCATTACTATTTTATTCGGATATACACACTATTAAAGATGAGTCTATCTTTCCTATGGTTGTATCGTCTATTCTAGCTCCTCAATCCTTGTAGGAGAAACCTTTATAGGTATATGTTCGCCATAACAAGGTACCAGTAGTGCCTGCCCTAACATCTTCCCTGTCGCATGATCCGGTAGTCTCTTCTCCCTTGTCTAATCTTGATCTTCCCATTGTTATTCGTTAAGGTACTCGTACTTGTACTTCTCACCCTATTTACCACTATGTCTCATGTGATCATCTGTCTCCTTCTTTTCCTGTTTTTACTTCTTCTGTTTCTTCCATACATGTTCCTAACACTGTACAGGAGGCTCTTTCTTTGTCTGATTGGCGAATAACAATGGAGAGTGAGATGACTGCTCTCCATGAAAATGACACTTGGGAATTGGTTTCTCTTCCTCCAGGAAAGTCTACTGTTGGTTGTCGGTGGGTCTTTACGGTCAAGTATAATCCAGATGGCACTGTTGAGCGATATAAGACCCACTTTATGGCCAAAGGCTATACATAAACATATGAGGTTGACTATGCTAAGACTTTTTCCCTAGGGATGGCAATGGGGGGGCGGGTTTTGGCATACCCGACCTCGACCCAAAAATTACTCCATGAACCCGACCCCGACCGGGTATTTTTTGGGTACCCCCGTTCCTGCCCCGATGGGGGAATGTGTTTACCCGCCCCGCCCCGCTTCGTAAGAAATTTTAAAAATTCGTTAATCTAAAAGCAAAATAAAAATAAAAACCTATAAATAAAGTGAAATTTTAGGCTAATGGTTAACATATTAAGGTAAGAATGAAAGTGTTTTTAGTAGAATGATAATAAAATTAGGATAAAATTATAATATCTTTAGTAAAATGATAATTAGATTAAAATAAAAGTATAATTTTATATATAAATATATTTCGGGGCAGATAATGGGGCGGGGTAATAGAAACCCGACCCCGACCCGAACCCAGCCGGGTTTTTCTATTTTTCCCCCTTACCCGCCCTTGTACCCAAAAAATTGATAAAAAAACCCGCCCTAATCGGGATGGGGTGGGGCGGGGCATTTTGCCAACCCTATTTTTCCCCTGTTGTCAAGATCAATTCTGTCTGGGTGGTTATTTCTTTGGCCTCCAATCTTGGTTGGCCCTTGTATCAGTTGGATGTTAAAAATGCTTTCCTTCATAGTGATCTGCTCGAGGAGGTCTATATGGAGCAACCTCCTGGGTTTGTTGCTCAAGGGGGGCATTCTCAAGTTTGTCATCTTCGCAAAGCTTTATATGGTCTGAAGAAGTCACCTCAAGCCTGGTTTGGTCTATTTAGTGAGGCTGAGTTGAAATTTGGTATGCGTCGATCTCATTCGGATCACTCTATATTTTTCAAACAGTCCGAACAAGGAAGAATAGTATTGATTGTTTATGTGGATGACATCATCATTACTGGAGATGATTGGTACGACATTGATGAGTTGAAGGAATTTTTACACCGTTAGTTTCACACTAAAGACTTGGGTAAGCTACGGTATTTCTTGGGTATTGAGGTAGCAAGGTCTAATGATGGGATTAATTTGTCCCAACGAAAGTATGCTTTGGATATTCTGGAGGAGACAAGTTTATTGGGAGCAAAACCTGTGGAGACTCCAATAGATCCTAATGTGAAGCTTTGTGTTGATCAGGGGGAGATATTTCCTCATCCATACTGGTATCGTCAGTTAGTTGGCAAGTTGAATTATCTTACCAATACATATCCAGATATCTCATTCATTGTTAGTATGGTGAGTCAGTTAATGTCAGCTCATTGACTTCTACACAGGGAAGCTTGTCTTCGTATTGTAAAGTATCTTAAAGCTCATCTTGGACATGGTCTGTTTCATCGATCCAACGGTCATTTGCATGCTGAAGCCTTTAGCGATGCTGACTGGGCAGGGTCACCAGCTGATAGACAGTCCACTACTGGGTACTGTACTTTTGTTGGAGGCAATTTGGTTACATGAAAAAGCAAGAAACAAACGGTTAACACAAGATCTAGTGCAAAAGTTGAGTATCGAGCCATGACACACACATCTTGCGAAATTGTGCGGTTGAGAGGTTTACTTTAGGAGTTAGGCTTTATTGTGCAGTTTTCTATTCTTATGCATTGTGATAATGAAATAGCCATACATATTGCTTCAAACCCTGTATTTCACGAGAGAACGAAACACATTGAAGTAGATTGTCACATTGTTCGTGAGAAAATAGATGGGGGTGTGTTATTTACTCCAATTGTGTCTACAGGAGCTCACTTGGTTAATATTTTCACCAATTCATTGTTTAAACCACATTTAGAGTTTTTATGTAACAAACTGGGATTTTGTGATATTTATTCTCCAACTTGAAGGGGATTGTTAGAATAAACTTTATTTTTAGTATAAGTTTTATTGTTAGTTGTCCCACATTGGGTAGCTGCATATTGTATTCACCTCTCTCATAATATAAATAAAGTCTTTTGTGTTTAGTTCGTTAACACCCAATACACTTCTCTCTCTCTCTCTCTCTCTCTCTCTCTCTTCTAACAAATCCTATTCAAAGTGACCTCAACAAAGCCATAATAGACAGGAAAAGTAATGGGCGTTTGAAGTTCCAAAAACATGAACAAAGGAGACATACTAGATATTTCTTCACTGGATGAATTTGTAGCAGTACCCAGGGCCGACCCAAGTGTTCGGAGTGCCCGAGGCCTAGTCCAAAAATTGTGCCCTTTAAATACAACACTTACATAATTTTTTGACTAAAAATCACTATACGAGAAAACTAAAACAATATAAAGTTCTACTAAGCATTACATAATAACGGAAAAATCAAAACACGAAGTCTCTAAATACATATAACGCATGAGTATCACTCAATAAAATAAAATAAAAATCAAAGGGGGGAGCCTTTGCATCACACTTTCACCTTTCGTAAGCACCACAACAAATAAAATTCACTCATATTGCAAGGGATGATGCTAGGTGCATGTCCACTCTTTCACCCTTAATGATTATTTAAAAAAGGGAGTACGAATTCTAACCTCAATGGCCACCAATAGTGACTAAGAATGAACAATTATCTTCGAAAGTCCAAATATACAACGCAAAAAAAAAAGGTCTTTAAAAATTGAATAAAGGCATAAGAACATAAAGGCATAAAAGCTAATGATCTGATTTCATATGCTATTATGCTAAACTGATTGAACAGATGATTGGACAAAGGTCTAAACATTGTTAGAGCACTAGGCATAAAGGCATCTAATTAGCGATTTCATATGCTAAACTTTAAAGGGAACTAGAAACTACCGAACTAGGAAGATCTATCAATCTATTTTATATATATATACACACACACACACACCTTCGGTCTTCTTTGTTTCTTCCTCTTCTGAATCTTCTCTTTTAGTCTCTCTCTTGTCGTATGATGAGAGAGAGGAGTTGTATACTTGTATCAGTGTATGTATCGTCGTTGCTTTTTCATTGTGATTTTCTTTTTTCTTTTTCTTTTTTTAATCAGTTTTAGCCTTAGGGCCTTTTTTTAAATATTGGCCCATAATGATTTTTGGGTATATTTTTAAATAATGGGCCACAATGGTTGGACTCTTTTATAACTAATAATGGATTTTTTTCTTTATCAGGGTCAAAAAAGTGTTCTAGTCAAGCTCATTTGTACAAAATGTTGGAGTGCCCCAAATTTGAGCTATTTTTGGAGTGTCCTTGGGCCTGGGTTGGCCCTGAGGTACTTAAACTTGGATTTTACTTCACTCGTTAAAGTGAGATCAACTCCACCTCGGCAGTGACTGCAGGTAACGGACATGATATACTCTTAAGTTTTCTCAACTTCGAGAACATCTATTGCCTTTCAACCAAATTAGTTGAAGAACTTGGTTCATTAGGGGAATCGCTATGCATTCAAAATATGGATTTTTCGAGGTATTTAACAATGAAAGGAGGATGATAAAGAATTTAACAAAGGGATGTATTTTTCATTACTCACGATAAGGAATTTTCAAAACCATGAGTAAGTGCCATTTGCTACGGTTATTCTACGACTTTATTTTATATCAAACAAGTTTATCGAGTTTATGCTCATAGAAGGCCCTCATAATACTAGAACAAGGAAATACAGTTTGAGATGTCACAGATAACATGAAATAATTCTTCAGACAAAGCAGGAAATCAAAATCACAGAAACGGATACCACAGGAGGTTAAACATTAGTAGCCAGATCCTTCTAAAATGGGTGCACACCCTAGATAGAAGCTCGAATCCACGCTTTTGAGATGGGAACTCGCTCCCATCCATACGGGAACCCGCTCCTAAATAAGATGGGAACTTCCATAGTTCCACGCTACTCTTAAGGACAAAATTCTCATTTCTTTTTCCAAATCTATGCAATGAAGAAGGGGAAAAAAAAAGTAAGAAAGATTTATGACTCTTTTTCTCATGTCATATTTTACTACTTAACTACGTGTTTAGTCCATATATTTGCCATAAAAGAATCTATTGGGATGTCATTTCTCACTTGCACTCCGGACTGCAACGAAAGCAATATTTGAGGGACCTCGGTGTGTAATTTCGGCCATAGACCCGACCTAATTATTTCGTTGTCAGTGTGTAATTAGGGTAATGTGTTTTCAGAGAAAACAGAGATAGAGAGGCGAGAGAAAATGCAAATCTCAGAGAGATCGCGAGAAGACTTGTATTCTTGATTTTGATTTCATAGTGGACTGGTTTGGCTCCAATGATTTTTCCTCACGTTAAGATTTTTCACGTATATTTGTGTCTCGCTTTCTTTTCCGTTTTTCATTACACACGATTACTTATTTTTTTGTTATGTGATTCATTGTTTCCAAGATCCGTAAGAGTGTTGTGGGATTGCGAAAATCCTAACAATTTATATATATATATATATATATATATATATATATATTAAATATTCTCTCGCCACTCCCAACCTAGGGAGCTTCTACATATTGTCGCTCCCCTGCATCTACTCCCACCCCTGTCACCATTCCTGCTCCTGCTTCGTGCAACTAAGGATTAAGTTAAACCAAACGCATGCCAAAATAAGTAAAACAAGAGCCAAATCTATTAAACCGCAACACCTCCTAAAGTCTAAATGAGTACCCTAAACATGCCGTATTTTGAAGGGGAAAAAGTCTTGGCACTGTCCAGGAAATTGGTTCCCTTTTTTTTTTAAAGGAAAAGAATTTTATTAATCTCTGAACATAGTACAAAGATTAAAAGGGAAAATGGACAAAAGAAACGACTAGTGGAAACAATCAACCACTAAACGAGCTAAACCACATTAGACCCTAGGTTAGCAAGAAACCAACCAAGATACAAAACAATACAAAAAGGAAAGATACAGAGAATGAAAAATGAAATTGGTTCTCAATTGTCCAAAGTTTTCGGTTTAATAAGAATTTGCCACATCAGCATTGATATGGCCCACGCCAATTGTCAACACAATGAGACATTGAGACGGGGACCTACTTGAATGAGGTTGGTCTAAGATTTTATCAATGTTCTAAAACTCGCTAGGCGCTCCCAGAGCGGCGGGGCACCTTCTAACTTCCAGGGCCGAGTACTCGGCTCCTAGTTGGGCAATTAATTGGGATAGTTAGTCTAGTCGGGCTAGTCGACGAGGGTCCTTCTAATGCCTAGGTGCCGAGTACTTGGCCTTCTAGACCTTCTTTTAGAACACTCGATTTTATCATGATATTTTTTAAGACAATAATGACTAATTGTCCTGAGTCTGCTGCATATTCTAGAGAATTATTCATGAATGTGGTCCAATAACCAAATAAGTATAAACAAACATTCACCCAAAAGCTACATTATCTATATAGCGTAACAGGATTTTTTGTTTTGGAAAAAAATACCAAAAAGATGGTTGTACGTATAACAGTATAACTGTGACTAACAACATTTTCCGGATAAGTTTATACAGACAACTTTGCCGAAAATAAGCTGTCATTGTGTACCTATAGTGTTTTTTTAGTAAGTAAATAAGTTGTCATTGTGTACCATAGTCATACTCCCATATCAATCTTCTACATGCTTCACGGCAGTAAGAGGGATATAATAACCAGAAAGATGGTAAACAGTCACTACCCAAAAGAACCTCAACAACACCTACCGATGAGGCAAGAAAAACTAACCATAAGTGGATCGTGCTGCATTGTCAGCAAGTTATCAACAATGCAGCTTCAATTAGAAGCATTTATCACAATACATGCAGATACAGTTCAATACAAAGGGAAAAAATTACTAGGGCTCATCTTCAACTTCATAGTCATCCCCCTCAACAAAATCGTTGTCAAAATCAGAGAAGTTACACGTTTCTCTCACCTTTACATGATGGAATTGATTAATGACTTCTTTTGCATCCAAAACCAGAGCATCTTTCGCCGCTTTAATAGCATCCGTTTTTTGGATATCAATGTAAGTCTCCTTTCTATTCTCTTTACCGTGAAGGGCTTTGGCTGCCCTTCTCTTAGCTTCCCTGCAATGTAACTGATCAATATATTTCTCATGCAAGGCCTTGTTTTTAACCGCCTTCAGAACTGGTGGGCTTGCAAGAGTTGCTCCATACGACCCACTGAGTCGTGACATGTGCCTCTTATCATGGGCTGAAGAAGATCTCTCACAGCGTTTCTTCAGACATCTAGAATCTTTTTGTGAACCTTCAGGTGTGGAATGTGTTAAATCAGTCTGAAGACCTTGATTGGATGGATTCATAGTGGACTCAAGAACAGAGAATAAATCGGCTTCATAATTTTGGTCGACATTATAATGCTTCTGCAGTAATTGTCTCACCGTCTTTTGAGCAAGATGACGATTCTGTCTTTGGCGACTTGGCTTTTTAGTAATTGGCTCTTCAGCTTTAAACAATGTATTTGTTGAGAGGGACAAGGATGGCGAGTTTGTTTTTCTTGACCTCAAACGGGTTTGAGGTTGAGTTGGTGTCAAATGGTCAGAATGGAGTTTGTTAAAGCAATCCTTTGCGGACTTTCCAGGCACCTGAAATAGTTTAAGCATTAACGACATTAGCTCAAAATGAAGTCATCTTGGCATAAGATATATATGAAGGTGAGAAACTACATTTCGATATTGTACGCGCTAATAGATAGATTCGCAGCTTACATCATTATAAAAATCAAAATTCTGAGCTCAAATAAAACCAAACCAAACCGATCCTTGAGTCCGAATTCATTGGGGTCGGGCTACATGAATCCATTTTCTCTATTGAGCTGTGTCGAAGGCATCATGTTCAGTGATATCCAAAAAAAAGCCTAGACACTTTCGAACAACCACCTCCAAAGTCAATTTAGTTTACACCTTCCCTTGGTGGCTTGGTTCTAAGATCTACCATAGCCATATCACTCCTAACTAATGCATCAACCAATCTACAATAGACATGTCCAAAACCACCTTAATCAATTTTCTTTTATCTTATCTTCTATCATTGCTATCCCTACCAGTCCGCAAAGGTTTTATCTGGAATTCTATCCGACATATCGATACCAACATTCTCAGATCAACTACATTCGTCTCACTTGCGTGTTGTTTCTTAGAAGCCCAACATTCTATGCCGTACAATATGGTTGGCCTTACAACAGTACCATACAATACCCACTTCGACTTTGCGCATAACTTGCATTCGCTCAACACTCCCGAGACACTCCACCACTTGATCCACCAAAACACTCAACCACTTGATCCATCTAAATTGTACTCTATTATCAGCTTATTGAAATCACAATGATTCCTATATAAGCCTTTGATGTTTCAGGTTGAGCGACCAACTTAACTTTTAAGAGCAAACTGCCATAATTTAGAACTTCACATAATATCACAATATTGTTGGCCGTTTGCCGATATAAGTTGGGCGTTTCCTGCAACTAAGTCACAATGTGACAATACCAATAGATCCTCATCTTTCCACATTTGGAAAATCTAAAAACTAGGTACTTATCAAGCTGACATTTAATTTCTTCTTCACAAAACTTCCAAAATGCCGAAGGTTTCAAGACCCTTCCACTGATAGATCTCCAATTCTGATACTCCTTGATATCATGGATGCATATCCCAAATTCTAACAAGAAACAAATAATGTTTCGAAGGGCTCAAGACAAAGCTAAACCAATGTTAAGCACTAAGTGCGCATCACAATTATCACATAGAGTCTGGCATTACGGAGCTCATCAATCTTGTCCACAACAAGAGACTTGGAATAATGCATGCCTGCTATTATGGCTCCATCTGTATGTACCTACAACGTATGCAGAGATTGGACAATCCCTTAATCACTTTTCACACTGAGGTTGTATCCTATGTGTAGTTATATTAAAATGTCAACTACTTTTATTGTTTCCATAATACATTTACTTCTTTCCACCAAAATGTCTATCATTGAACAAGGATTTCTTGGAGACACACCTATATGTAGTTATATTAAACCATAGATTTCTTGATGCCCACGTGCACATGCTCAAGACACGAAGACACAATTCTACATACTGTACACTGCTTCTACGGCATACTCCAAGAACATTTCTAACATGATGACAAAGAAACAAAGTCATAATTATGTAATATTCTAACAGAACTAAAGATTAACTCAATACCAGCTTAGCGACCTTCTTCCAGAATAGGGGTGTCGGCTTTGCAGAAAAATAAGCTCGCTGCAGCGCCATCTCTTGGTCCTTAGTCCACACTTCATCGATTCCAAGACCTTCCTCAACTTGATTTCTCTTCCTCTTAATCCCAATTTCTTGGATTCCTCTATCAAGATTTCTCACCATCTCCCCTTCTCCTCCTCCAAGCTCCACAGAAGCCCCCGAACCACATATTGCCTTCTTTTCCAATTTTCTTCCATTCCTTTTACATGAATTACCACCCATTTTATCTCTTTCTACATCAAGAAAACACTCATTTTTATCAAAAATTCCAGTGGAAGCACTCCAGATAAACCCATTGCTCTTACCACTTTTACCTGCAGAACTACGATTTATCCTCTTTTTGGATTTGCTGCCATACTTTTTTCCCGAATTACCACCCACTTCAGCTCTTTCAACGTTAAGAAAATCCACTTCATCAAAAATTCCAGTACAAGTACTCCTCATGAACCCATTACCCTTAACCTTTTCTGCTGCGGAATTACGTTGTCATATTTTCCGATCTACCTAAACTGCTTACTTGGACTACCACAGACTTTAGCACATTCTACAACGGATAACCCCTCTTCGGTGATTTTCTTCACACATTCATCGACTCCACGATTAGAATGACGTGGCACCCGCTTTTCAATTTTAGCCATAATTTCTTTACTTCGATTGATGCCCACTTCAGCCTCACCAACATTTAACAAACACTTTCGATTCACCTCACTGGAACCTATCTTCTCATCAGTCGTCGTACTTTTATTACCAGAAAACCTTGGAGATCGTCTTAGACGCACATTTCCATTCACCGTTGCAGATCTCCTCGACCCTGTTTCCAATTTGCCAGAAAATTTAGACCCCGATTTCAATTCTTGGTAACGCTTGTGGGTTTTCTCCGATTGAGTGTCTGGGGTTTTTGGGTATTCTGCTGGTGGAATATTCTTTGTAAGAAGCCTTGGAGATCTTCGGAGAGTGAGGGTGGTATCGGGTTGATCTTTTCTGGTCGTAGAGTTTCTGTGGGGCATTTTCACAAACACTTGGCCCTCGTTTCGTTCTTTGACAGTGGGAAAATTGGTATGAGAGGGAAAAAGCGGTGTTCATAATTCAAAACACCATTTCTTGTGTTCCATTAAGATAGTTTTTTGAAAAAATTGATTTTTTACGATTTTTTTACGTGATTATTATAAGAGAATGATTTGTCTTGATTTTTTTTTTAAAAAAAAAAAATACAAAGACTAAAATGAAACTTCAATGCGCTCCCTTACTTTTAAAATGAATTGTCAAATTCCCATATCCGTTATTTTAAGGCTAAAATGATTGTAGTACCCTTAGTACATTTATTCTCCACTCTAAAAAATGTTTTTTTTTTAAATAGAGTTAAACAAAGCTTTCCAAAAAAAAATTAAACCTTTTTTCATTTTAAAAAGCAGCTTTTAAACAACAAAGTATGGAACAAAATTTTTTAAAAACAAACAATTTTTTGAATTTCATTTAAAATAGTTTTTGTTGGAAAAAAACTACTTCTTTTGAAAAAAAAAATTTAAATTGTTTTTTGAAATAGGAAAGTGTCGCAAACATCTTTTTGGATAAAAATTATTTTTTGGAAAATCATTATTTCAAAAAATCTGAAACTAAATTTTTAAAAAAAAAACTATTTAAAAACTATTCAAAAATTTACTTTTGAAATAAAGGTTTTGCAAAAACCAGTTTTTTTTATTCCCAAAAATGGTTTCAAAACTTTTGTATTTTTAAAAATTGTTTTAATTTTTTTTTCAAAATTAGTTTTTTCCCTTAAAATAACTATTTTCAACAAAAGAAAATTGGGAAAAGCAGTTTTTTTTAAAAAAAAAAAAAAAAAACTCTTGGATACTTTTTGTTTAAAAGCTTTTTTTTAAAAAACAAAAACGGTTTAAATTTTTCTAGAATTACTGTAACTCTACTTTTAAAAAAAAATAGTTTTTGAATGATGAAGAATATATACTAAGGGTATTACAGTCATCTCAAGCAAAAAGTTTAACATTATTATCCTTAAAGTAATGTGTTTAATTGATTGGCAAAGCGTGTCCAAGACTAACCAAACTAGGTTTTAGGCAAAATGGCTAGCCCAAACATAAAAGGAAAACTCAACAGCCTACTAGCCTAGCTCTGTGATGGGCAATTTGGTATCGAGCTATAGTACCTTGCTAGATGGGGCTAGCGAGGTATTATAGCACTCGGCAGCCTAGTTGAAGGAGGAAACTTGTTCTTCATCATCTGTTTCTCCTTGTCTTCTTCTTCTTCTTCTTCTTCTTCTTCTTCTTCTTCTTCTTCATTGTCGTCTGGTGGCTGTCAATTTCCTATCCTCCGTTGAAGGTAAATGATAAACCCCCAATATTGTAGATAACTGGGGCTTATCTTGCTTATTTAGTCCATACGCACACACGTTTTCGCATGTTAAATGTTTGATTTGTGCGTAGTGTTGTTTTTGTTGAGTTACAGGTTGAACGCGTGAAATAAGCGCATTGGGATCTGTGCCACATTATCGAGGGTCACGTGCCCCATGGCACACCAATACCGAGCCTTAAGTGTTGTGAAACAATGATTCGGCCAAAGGCCCAAGAATTTGAAAGGTCACAATTCAAGTCGGTGCTTTGAAGCCGTGCTTCATGCTCACAAAAACTCTTGGTGGAGTCTGAGAGAGAATGAGCACTCACTAGACCAAGGATCATCTTCCCCTCGGGTGACATAATCCATTTTGACTGCCTTGGAAGAAATTCGGAAGCGCGCAATTCAAGCGGAGTGATCAAAAGAGTGAAATTCAAGCCAAGGGGAAGTTGGATTGATCCAAACTAGAAGTGGATTGATCCAAATGTTCATAAATCACTAGCAGAGCCTTTTGGATCGATCCAAAGGAGGGATGGATCGATCCAATTTCATAAAATCTTCACCAGAGGCATCTGGATCGATCCAGAAGTAGGTTGGATCGATCCACTTCATAAAAAACTTCACATGCTAATCTAGATCGATCCAGAAAGGGAATGGATCGATCCACCTCATGTACAAAGTTCAACAGCTCATTTTGGATCGATCCAGACGAGGCATGGATCAATCCAAATCCCTCCGAATAGCAAATATTGTGCTTTTTTAGTACTTTCCTTTTATGGAATTTTTTGTTTAATAAGAGAGCTTTATGGACTTTTATTAGAGGGAGAAATTGGAGGTTAAAATAGACTCTCCTCCCTCCTTCTCTCCCACTCTTGCTCTTTCATTTTCAAGCTTAGTTTTGTTGCTCGATGGGAGAAACCTCCAAGGTCTCTCTCTCTAGAATTCTAATGTAAGTCTTTAACTTCTGTTAGTTTCACGTTTATTAAAGTTGTTCCTTGTGTTTAGATCATTCTAAATATCTAGTTTATTTTCGTCTTCATTAAGTTTTGCATTTCCTTAATTTTCCTAGCTTAATCCTTTGAAAACCTCAGTTTTTAGTTCTTGTTTGTCAATTTCCCAAGGTTTAAAGTTGTAGGTAGAATTATAATCTTCATTAAAAATCAGTTCTTAGGTTTATTAAGCATGTTTTTGGTTTTCTTCAAATTCCTAGGCTTAATATCTAAGTATATACGTGAATAATCATTTTAGGCTTGGTTATTGGAATGAGATAATCTTATTTACGGATCCTACGTAAATAGGGGGTTTGCGCCAAGCAAATCCCCGCCGTCCAACCTGAGATCCAACGGCTCGGAGCCCATGCACAGTTTTTTTTTTTACACCTGCAGTGCATTTAAGGAGGAGAGAGAGCGTGCACGGGCGCCGAGCCGTTGGATCTCGGGATGGACAGCGGGGATTTGCTCGGTGCAAACCCCCTATTTACGGAGGATCCGTAAATAAGATTATCTTTATGGGAATTGTACGGGTTATAAATCGACGTAAGCCTGGATCACGTGCTTCCTTGACTCAACCCTAAATTTGCAAGACAGAAAGAGGGTTAGAGTACCTTTGCCTCTCGTCGGCAAAGCCCCTCCGATGCCTAAGTTAGTATCTCGTACTGGGATTATCAAATCACAATGCATATGAAAGGGGTTTCACAACGTACCTTTTGTCATGGTTATGTTGTTGTATTTATAGGTGTAGACGTTCATCATCTTAGGCATCTCGTGCCCCCTGTTTCCTATTCTTTTTAGGAATCTTTTTCCTAATAGGACTTTCCTATTAGGGACGAGCTTCCATATCTTGCTAGATCTCGTTTAGCAGAGTTCTTTCTTTCCATATAGGATTCTTCCCTATATGGGGCATACTCCTAATCACATTAGGACTTCCCATATCAATCCCTTATTCCACGGGACCGCTCCTTATCACATAAGGAACCGTCACATAATATTTTGGAATGTTCCACCGCCTCATACGTGGCGGTGTCGTGCTTCCCCGTAGCTCGGTATAACCAGTACATAACTTAGCTCATTACGCCGATCTGAATTATGTATTCCAGAATGCTATTTAAGCTTTATTCGTAGCCTCTCCAAATCGGCCATATCAAGGGCATCCCCTTGCAATCTATATCGAGTTGGTACATCCTGGTGTTTTCATTTATTTAACTACTCTGACCTTGTTCACGGTCAGTACAGATCGGCACAAGGCTATGGCTTACCTAGGTGGTGTCAAGCTACCCACCCTCTCGTGATTACCCTACTACTGGGCATAGCACGTGCCTGTGGCCATCACCATGAGAGGGTGGGAAGCTCAGCACCACGTAGGGAAGCCCTAGCCCTGTGCCGATCTGTACTGACCGTGAATAAGGTCAGATTAATTAAATAAATTAAAACACTAGGATGTACTAGCTCGGTATAGATTGCAAGGGAATGCCCTTGATATGGCCTATTTGGAGAGGCTACAAATAAAGCTTAAACATAATTCTGAAGTACATTATTTAGATCGGTGTAGTGAGCTGAGTTATGTACGGGTTATACCGAGCTACGGGGAAGCATGACACCGCCATGTATGAGGCGGTGGAACATTCCAAAATATTCTATGACGGTTCCTTATGTGATAAGAAGCGATCCCGTGGAATAAGGGATTGATATGGGAAGTCCTAATGTGATTAGGAGTATGCCCCATATAGGGAAGAATCCTATATGGAAAGAATGAACTTTGCTAGACGAGATCTAGCAGATAATGGAAGCTCGTCCCTAATAGGAAAGTCCTATTAGGAAAAGGATTCCTAAAGAGAATAGGAAACAGGGGGCACGAGATGCCTAAGATGATGAACGTCTACACCTATAAATACAACAACATAACCATGACAAAAGGTATGCTGTGAAAACCCTTTATACGCATTGTGATTTGAGAATTCCAGTACGAGATACTAACTTGGGCATTGGAGGGCCTTTGCCAACGAGAGGCAAAGGTGCTCTAATCCTCTTTTTGTCTTACAGATTTAGGGTTGAGTCAAGGAATCACGTGATCTTGGCTTACATGGATTTATTCCCCGTACAATTAGCGTCGTCTGTGGGAAAAGCTTACAAAAAGTTCTCTTCTTTTCAACAAAGATCAACAATGGTGGTTTCAAAGCCTGTTCTGTGCACTCTGCAAAAGGAAGACGTGGAAGATGATGGTGGGACCACTCTTGTGTACACTACAAGATAAACTGCAAGAGTGGACAAAACTCCTGCGATTCTAAAAGCACCGCAAAAGAAGCCTGCTGCAAGAAGGTTTAATATGGGGCATCTCCCTGAGATTCCAAAGTTCAGGGATACATGCCTGATAAACTATGATTCTCCAAAATCAGGCAAGCGTTAAAGATGCTTGGAGACACCAGCAAGAGGTAGGGAAGCCTCTACCCGACGTGAATGGAGGAGGAGCCACCCAATGTGGGAGGATTGTAGACACACAAGGGATCGAGAAAGAGAGGACAACCTCGATAGAAAAGAGCAAGAAGCAGAACAAACTGGCTCGTGAAGTCAATCAATGGGAGCGAGAGATTTAGGACCTGAAGAAGCAGCTTCAAGAAAAGGAAAAAGACCTACACTCGTGGACGAGATCCGTTCAGTATGAGAAAGGAAAGAAAAGTTATCATCATGACAACATCTCCATAGAATGAGCAGCCTCTCCACGAAAAAGGAGAGAAATGAGCGTTTTCGTTGAAAAGAAAGAAAGAAGGAAGCACGCTAGGGACAGGTATGAGAAATCTGGTTCTAATGAGCATATTCCTGAGCAATATATGAGAAGGAGGGAGACTGACCGAGCAGAGGGAGGCCTTAAAACTGCACAAGAAGTAGCTAAGGAAGCCCTAGGCTAGATCTCAAAGTCACCACGGGCCATTGGATCCGAATAGAAGACGCCGAGCAGGGTGAAGCATTCAACATTCATCCCTTATGAAACCAGCACAAATCCCATAGCTCACATTCAACACTATCAACATGCCATGTTTATGCATGAGCAAGATGATGCCTCGTTGTGCAAGATGTTCCCATCTAGTTTGGGAAAAGTGGCCCTGAGTTGGTACCACAAGCTCCTAGAGGGGTCAATCCTATGCTGGGCTCAACTAGTCGAAGAGTTTACTGCTCGGTTCTTAACAAGCCGAGCAGACCCAAAAACCTTTGATGCATTAACCTCTATGAGACAGAGGGACAAAGAGACTCTGCGGTAGAATTCCAAACGTTATTAGGAGACTTTCACTGAGATTGAAAACTGCAGTGAAGAGTACGCTTTGGAAACGTTCAAGACAAGCTTTCCTATGCATAGTAAGCTACGAGAATCACTTACCATGCATCCAATAAATATTGTGGCCATGCTTATGGAGAGAATCCAAGAACACGCATGGGTGGAGGATGACATCCTACAGGCCAGTGGGAAGATTGTGGCTGGACAACCTCAGCTTCTAAAAAAGAAAACGGTAGAGTCAAGGGTGTACAAGAAGGAGTACACGACAGGACAGAAGGATTATAGGCAGATAAGGAAAGACAAAGCTGATCTGGACCCCAAATCGTACTTTAGCATCATGGCAACTTTCAACGTCTCGATCTACAAGATGTTATATAGGATCAAAAATGAATCATGGTTTATGAGACCCCTAAAGATGACAGGGAATCCAGAGAAGAGAAGAGCTACCAACCAGCATTGCAGCTATCTAGGGATTGGGGACACATGACTAAAGATTGCATGGAGTACAAAAAATTTCTGGATGAAAAAGTGGCGGAAGGCCATCTTAAGGAATTTTTGGTTAATGACAAGAAAGGGGTCGAGCTAATAGAAGAGATGGACTACGAGAGAGGTCCAAAGGAAACAATCCATATGATACATGGATTGGTGGCCCCGTATACTAACAATGAAATCAGACACGTCCAAAGGATCAACAGTCAAGCAAAACATGTCATGAAACTTGGCACCCATAAATGAGTGATAGAGGTACCCATAACCTTCTCAAATGAAGATTTAGATGGAATAGTGATGCCCCATAATGACACACTAGTTATCACCCTACGAATAGGGGAATATGATGTGGAGACAATCCTAGTTAATCAAGGTGCAAGCACAAAAACTATGTACTACAACACCTTCAGGAAGATAGAGCTCCCGTTGAGCTCATTGCAAAAGTGTCTTGTCCCCTTGGTCGGCGTCAGTGCACAGATGGTGTGGCCTATGGGAAAGGTCTCACTACCAGTCTGAGCTGGATCAGTGGTACTGAAGACTGATTTCCTGGTGGTGGACATCCCTTCCTCCTATAACTTGATTATAGGAAGAACCTTGATGCACAAGATGAGGGTAGTTTCCTCAATTTGCCACCAGATGATTAAATACCCTAGAACGGATGTCATAGAGTGCATCAGGGGTAACCAGAAAGTGGCCAACCTGTGTTTTAACATGGTCTTAAAGAAGTCCCCAAAAGCGGAACTATTCCAAACGGTTGAAGTTCCAGATCAGTCGACCTTGGAGGACATTGGAGGTGACCCTACCAAGAAGATGGTAGAACGGTTAAAAAAGGTATAGATTCAAGAAGATGATGCAGAAAGATATTTCTTGATCGGCGAAACCCTTGCCGAACCAGAAGAAAGGGATTTGGTTGTTTTTTTGAATGAACACATTGATGTTTTTGCATGGACTCCCAAGAAGATGTATGGGATAGACCCATGGGTGATCTGCCACCATTTAAAGGTAGATCCTCAGCACAAACTAGTTGTGCAAAAGGCGAGAAGGTCAGCACTACAACACGCAGACTCTGTGATTGAAGAAGTAAATCGACTACTCGAAGTGGATGCCATATGAGAGGTGAGCTATCCAGACTGACTAGCTAACACAGTTGTGTTCAAGAAGAAAAACCATAAGTGGAGAGTATGTGTGGATTTTACCAACCTCAACAAAGCATGCCCTAAGGACAGCGTTTCCCTTCTCAGGATTGATCAACTAGTAGATGCCACGCCAGACTATGAGAGGATGAACTTCCTTGACGCATATCGAGGATATCATCAAATCGCTATGTATGAGCCAGACCAAGAAAAAACTTCCTTTATCTTAGCAAGAGGACTCTATTGTTACAAAGTCATGCCGTTTGGATTAAGGAATGCTAGAGCAACTTATCAGAGGTTGGTCACTAAAATGTTCAAAGATTAGCTTGAAAAATCCATGGAAGTCTACATAGATGATATGACGGTAAAAACAAGGTGAAACCTGATCATCTTGCTGACCTGAAGGTAACTTTCAATATTTTAAGAGAATACAAGTTAAAGCTAAATGCCTCAAAGTGTGCCTTTGGGGTCAGCTCGAGAAAATTTCTAGGACACCTGGTGACTAAGAGAGGGATTGAAGCAAATCCGGACCAGATCATGGCTCTGTAGAACCTTCAAAGCCCAAGGACTGCGAAGGAGGTCCAAAGGCTAACAGGGATGGCAGTAGCCATTAACCATTTTATTAGTAAGTCCTCAGATCATTGCAGGCCAATCTTTCAACTTCGGAAGACAGATTTCTCTAGACGTATATCCAAGTGGTCCATTGAGTTGAGCCAGTTTGACCTTGACTATCAGCCTAGGATGGCAATCAAAGGGCAAGTCTTGGCTAATTTTGTAGCTGAGTTCACTCCCACGGTAGCCCCACCAGCACCACCAATTCTCCACGATAAAGAACAGGGTGCCATTCTGCGATAGCCAATGATATTGGCCGAGTTGAATCCTAAGGAATGGAGGCTCTACATAGATGGGTCAGCGTGCAACAAAGGCTCAGCAGTAGGAGTGGTGCTTTTCTCCCCAGAAGGATTGGTGCTTGAGTAGGCGCTAAGATTAGGGTTTAGCGCTACCAGCAATGTGGCAGAATATGAAACCTTACTTGCAAGACTCAAGAATGCCATAGAACTCAAAGTCGGTAAATTAAGAGTATTCTGTGATTCACAATTAGTTCTCAATCAGATTTCAGGGGAGTAGGTTGCAAAGAGCGAGAAGATGGCTACATATTTTGAGGTGGCCAAAGATTTGCTCGATCAGTTGCAAGAGGTCCATATCCAGCAAATAAGCTCAGGGCAAAATGCACATGCAGACTCACTGGCGTGCTTAGGGTCAGTAGTGAAGACAAAGTACTGTTGTACAGTGACTGTGGACTACTTGAGTGAGCCAAGAATTGGTCGAGCGGTAGAGACGGTTATGGAGATAGAGCTTGGGCTGAGCTGGATGGACCCTATAGTGGCATACCTACGAGATGGGACCTTGCAAGAGAACAAAAGATAGGCTCTTAAGATCACGACCAAGGTTGTGCATTTTTGGCTCTCCCAGAAGGTAAGCTTTATAGAAAGTCTTTTCTTGGCCCATATTTATTGTGTGTACAACCAGCTCTTGTTCAGAAATTCCTCCATGAAATCCATGTTGGAACATGTGGAAGACACACTGGTAGAAGGTCCATAGCCCACCGAGCAATATCCTAGGGATATTGGTGGCCTTACATACAAGAGGATGCAAATGATTTTGTCAAAAAGTGTGAAAAGTGTCAGGGATATTCCCCTCTCATTTGAGCTCCAATAGAAAATCTTTTTCCTTTAACAAGCCCATGGCCATTTGCACAATAGGGATTGGACATCGTGGGTCCTCTCCCCATGGCAACGTGGAAATGAAAATTCTTACTCATTGGCACAGACTATTTCACTAAATGGATAGAGGGTGAAGCTCTGGCCAAGATTATAGAAGCTATGGTGGAGAAGTTCATGTGGAACAAGATCATTACACGGTTTCGGGTACCTTACTCCATCATTTCAGACAATGGGTCCCAGTTCGGTAAAAAGTTCAAAGCATTTTGTGATTAGCACAACATCAGAAACTATTATTCAACCCTAGCTTACCCATAGAGCAATGGGCAAGCAGAAGCTTCGAACAAGACCATCCTTAAGAGTCTTAAGAAGAGGTTGGAAAGTAAGAAGGGAAAATGGCCAGATGAGCTACCAGCCCTGCTCTGGGCATACAGGACCACCCCAGAACGATCTATGAGAGAGACGCCATACTCCCTTGCCTATAGGACAGAGGTAGTGATTCCATTGGAAATAGGCTTGCCGACCATTTGCACCACTCTTATGGAATCAGGAGGTAACGACAAAGCCACGCCCGAGTAGCTGGACCTCGCCGAGGAAAAACAAGAGCGTGGACTAATCACATTGGCAGCATATCAGAAGCAGCTGCTGAGGAGTTATAACAAGAAGGTGTAGTCAAAGGAGTTCAAAGTTGGGGATCTAGTCCTGAGGAAAGTCTTAGCCAATACCAAAGTATCTAGTGATGGAAAGCTCGGGCCGAACTGGGAAGGTCCATATAAGATCGTTGGGATCGCTGGCATTGGGGCCTATCATTTGATCGACCTGGACGGAGATCCAGTACCACAGCCATGGAACGTCCAGAACCTATGAAAGTTTTACCAGTAATTTGTTTATGTGATTACGAATACAATCACATCTTTTTTAGTGAATACGAATAAATTCACATTTGTTTTTAGTAGTTAGTTGGGATTACGAATAAAATCACCAACATCAGTTATTCGGTCTTTGTCTTTTTCAAGCATTAATCAGATTTTATCTTTTCTTATTATGGTTTTGATTAATACGAACCAAATTTTGTATAAAATTTTGATTCCTATTGGGGAGCAGAGAGTGTGTATATTCCAAACATGTTAATAAATCCAAGTATGAAGACACTTGGAATCTCTGAGTATGAATAAACTTAGAAATATGCAACGAATATTGCAACAAAATGCTAGATTTGCAACGAATATTGCGACAAAATTCTAAGTATGAAGAAACTTAGATATGCAACGAATATTGCAACGAAATTCTAATTATGAAAAACTTAGATTTGCAACGAATATTGCAACAAATCTCTATGTACGAAAAACTTAGCATATGTTACAGCGAATAATGCACGTATCCAAACACTTTGTAACAACTTCAAGTGCAAAAAATGCTTGATACAGGGTCTGTAGCGAATATTGCATCAAGTTCATAGGCACTTGATAACAGTACCCAAGTATGAGAAACTTGGGAATTAAACATATTTTTAAAGGGCTACAATGAGTAATGCCAGCTACAACTAAAGTGTTTCTAAGTTTGAGAATACTTAGAAGGCAAAGCATGAAAAAGCTATGAATCAACAGTAGCTAAGCAAATTAGCAAAGGAGAAATGCCATAAGTACGAAGCAAGTATCAACAGGCCACAAGTGGCCGAGCAAGACCACGCAAGGTCAATCAAAGGATTTATCAGGAAAATAACATAGGCATCAAGCCTCTTCACCGTGCTGACCAGCATTGGTGGCAGGGGTAGGGTCAGTACTCACGATGTCTTTAGGATCAACAGGATCCTCTGCATTCTCATTGCCAACTTGCTCAGTCAGGTCAATCACATCGTCAGTCTGATTAAGCTCCATAGAAGGCTCGAGCTCGGATTGAGTATTGAGGAATGCATCATGGGCTTCAGTCTTTGGCTGCTGAACTGCCATGGTATCCATTTGGCTGGGGAGCTCTATATCAGTCCACAATGGTGAGTCTTCGGTGTATGGGGGATAAATCCACGTAAGCCTTGATCACGTGCTTCCTTGACTTAACCCTAAATTCGCAAGATAGAAAAAGGGTTAGAGCACCTTTGCCTCTCGTTGGCAAAGGCCCTCTGATGCCGAAGTTAGTATCTCGTACTGGAATTCTCAAATCACAATGCATATGAAAGGGGTTTCACAGCGTACCTTTTGTCGTGGTTATGTTGTTGTATTTATAGGTGTAGACATTCATCATCTTAGGCATCTCGTGCCCCCTATTTCCTGTTCTCTTTAGGAATCATTTTCCTAATAGGACTTTCCTATTAGGGACGAGCTTCCATATCCTGGTAGATCTCATTTAGCAGAGGTCTTTCTTTCGATATAGCATTCTTCCCTATATGGGTCATACTCTCAATCATATTAGGACTGCTCATATTAATCCCTCATATGACAGGATTGCTCCTTATCTCGTAAGGAACCGCCAAAGACTATTCAGGAACGTCTCACTGCCTTACACATGGCGGTGTCATGCTTCCCCATAGCTCGGTATAACCCGTACATAACTCAGCTCATTATGCCTTATGTATTCCAGAATGCAATTTAAGCTATACACGTAGCCCTCCTAGCTCGGCCATATTAGGGACATCCCTTTATGCCTTACGCCGAGATAGTGCATCTTGATTTATTAGTTTATTCTTTATTAGTTTGGCTTTATTCATGGCCAAATCAGCTCAGCACAGGGCTTAAGGACTCCCTACGTGGTGTCAAGCTATTCACCCTATTGCGATGACTGTTATAGACACGTGTTATGCCCATTGCTAGGGTAACCAAGTTTTACGCACTCCATTTAGGCAGCCCCATCTTGGTGCCCCATTGCGGTTATCTCAAGGACAACTCTGTCATACTTAGCCTCAGCCTTTGTTTCTGCAGCAGCAAGCTCCCAACGAAGTTGTTGCTCGGTGTCCTCGGCTTTCCTTTTTTGCTCATACAGCTCCACCTTCAGCCTTTCCACCTCATCCCAAGCATTACTTAGAGACTGAGCCTGTTGAGCACATTCTTTCTCGACCTTCTCGGCCTTCTTCTGCTCTTTTTTTTTTTATCTCTTTCTTAGAGTCCTTTACACGGTCAAAATCAATGGATGCTTTTTGTATTATCTATGAGATACATGAAAAGGATAAGGCACGAGTCGTGATAACAACGACCAAATTAGCAAGATATGAAGAATGAAGGGGGCCATACCTTGACACTAGATTGGAAGATCGACTTCATTAGAGCGTCATAGGGGCAGTTTTTCTCCCTTTCCATGTCTGTAGGGAGGAGAGCAGCCCTAGACACCCCGTAAACCATGTCAATACATGAATCCCTATCAATAGCAGTAAGAGGGGTCCCATTCGGACGAGCAAGGATAGAAGCCCATGGCTGGATGAGCGAAGGAGAGTCAGTAGGCGTGCAACTTAAGTTAGCCTCCTCCCTCCTCTGCCTTTGAAAAGGAGTCTAAGCCTCTGACAGATTTTCCAGTGGCCTCTTGTCCCTTTTGTTGTTGGAGGGAAGTAGAGGTTGCAGTCGTAGGAGGCTTAGCTAGGGGAGCCACTAGAGGAACGCGGGATGGACTACCATGAGAAGGTGGAAAAGCGAGGTTGAGTTCATCCAGGAGGCTGATCGACTGAATAGGCATGTCTCGATCAGGTGAGGGTGAGTAGCCTGATGAGTCCAAGCCACCAAGAAGAGTAGATTGTTCGACCAGGAAGGAAACAACAACATAGTGATCAAACCTTTCCCCTTCTTTTTCTTCAGAAGCTTCTTCCGCTGCTCTACCAGACGTACTTGGTTCGGGGCCTCAAGTTGTGATGATAGGAATGGTGGTAAGGATCTCGGGGACGTGAGCAAACAAGATTTGTTGTTGAAGATCCCCTGGGGCTTGAGAGCATGTTGATCCCCTTCTAGATCGACCTCTCTGGATCTCATGCTTCTCTGCTCAGCCATTGGACATGTGGCGACTAGTGGGGTTGCAGGGGGCCACATATGCCTTGAGCGCGGTTTGCCTCCTCTCTGGATCCCACCCCAATAGGACGGTGTGTAGTCTAGAAGGAGGTGGGCAACACGATCTAATTGCATAGGTGTGGGCTTGAATTTGTCAAAATAGAGAGCTCGGGCAAACGGCTGCCTTGGTGAAGGTTGCTCGCTGCAAAACAACGAAAGGAAGGAGCAATATAAGGAAAAATTAGTCAAATAACAATTTATAGAAGGACAAGAAATAAAGGGATAATGCTAAGATCGAATACTAACGTGGTTGGCCTGGAACAATGGGGCAAGCAAAGCCAATGGTGTTCCCCTCGGCATCTATAGGTTTCCAGTTGCCTGTGACTACGAGATAGTCATTTGCCTCCCCTTTTGAAGAGTTGGCAGATCCGTGGCAAGCTTCTACTCAGGGTCTTTGGCCTTGAAATAATAGTTGTTATTAGCAGTGGGAACTACACTATATAGTTAGTGTAGATCCCACCAATCTAGGTGTAGGCCGAGCAGCCTGTTTACGGCAACAGTGCTCATAACCACCCTAACAAAGTTAGGACATAACTGTATTGGATTAAGTCTGCACCTGCTACAGACTTCATGGAAGAACGGGTGTAGGGGGGACCTAAGGCCTCCTTCGACTATGAAAATCAAAGGGATGTGGATCTTATTTTGGTCTTGACCCTCTTCTTCTAAGTCATCACGTTTATTCAGTCGAAACTGAACATCGTTTGGGATCTCGTACTTTCTATGAAATGCCTCTATTTTTTCAGGAGTATAGAGAAGGGCTCTATGCCTACCCATGATAGGGGTAGTTAGGGTTTCATTGTTGAAACCCAAGGAGAAGACAATGAACAAAAAAACTAGAGAAAACTGAAGAAGACAAACATGTGACGAAAGTCTGAGGGTGAGAAAACTACTTACGTGAGAAAGTGAAAGCCTAGGGGAGGTTTTCGACAGGGAACGGAAACAGAACGACGGGAATAAGAACTCCAGGAACGGCATTTATGGCGGACGAGGCTTTTTTCTCTCTCTCGACTGCTCTTTTGCTTCTGATGAAGAAAATAAGGAAATGAAAAAATGAGGGGTTTCTTGAGTCTTAGAACGATTTTGGGGGGAAAGAATAATCATTATCCTGCTCGAAACCCCATAAAAGTGCAATGTGATGTATGAAAAACATCAATGGAGTCGTCTTTGGGCTTATCCGAGCCACCAACGGGTCATTTCGCATTTAATGCAAAAGTAGCCCTACTCCCCACGTTAAGGGGAGGCGTGCAAGAGATGCATCAAGACCCACTGAAGCTCTGCGCACTGCTGATGAATGACAATAGTGACAGAGTAGGAGAGCAATTGGAGTGGGTAAAATCTGATTACCCTACTACTGGGCATAGCACGTGCCTGTGGCACTCACCACGAGAGGGTGGGTAGCTCAGCACCATGTAGGGAAGCCCTAGCCCTATGCCGATCTATACTGACTGTGAATAAGGTCAGAGTAATTAAATAAATTAAAACGCCAGGATGTACCAGTTCGGTATAGATCGCAAAGCGATGCCCCTGATATGGTTGAGCCGGAGAGGCTATGTATAAAGCTCAAATAGCATTTTGGAGTACATAATTCAGATCGGCGTAATGAGCTAAGTTATGTACAGGTTATACCGAGCTAAAGGGAAGCACGGCACCGCCACGTATGAGGCGGTGGAACATTCCAGAATATTCTGTGATGTTTCCTTATGTGATAAGGAGCGATACCGTGGAATAAGGGATTGATATGGGAAGTCCTAATGTGATTAGGAGTATGCCCCATATAGGGAAGAATCCTATATGGAAAGAAAGACCTCTGCTAGACTAGATCTAGTAGGATGTGGAAGCTCGTCCCTAATAGGAAAGTCCTATTAGGAAAAGGATTCCTAAAGAGAATAGGAAACAGAGGGCACGAGATGCCTAAGATGATGAACGTCTATACCTATAAATACAACAACATAACCACGGAAAAAGGTACGTTGTGAAACCCCTTGCATATGCATTGTGATTTGAGAATTCCAGTACAAGATACTAACTTGGGCATCGGAGGGCCTTTGCCGACGAGAGGCAAAGGTTTTCTAACCCTCTTTCTGCCTTGTAGATTTAGGGTTGAGTCAAGGAAGCACGTGATCCAGGCTTACGTGGATTTATTCCCCGTACAATAGGGTGAGTAGCACCCTGCGGCTTAGGTTGATTCACTCTACTCGCCATGTTGCAAACATTGCTTGTTAATCAAAGAGTTGGGGTTAATTTTATGTATCAAAATTCGAATTTGTTAATCCCTTGGATCACATGTAGCCAAGGGCTTGACCACTTGGTACGTGTGATGCTTAGGGCTATGTCAATCAAAATGTTTGTGTAAATGGCACAAGAATCCTATTATTTGAGAAACACCATTTTTAGAGGACAATGAATCAGCCTAAGTCATGGGTGTTGTAAACCCCTAAACCTTGTCTTCTTTTAATTAGTCTTTTCAAATTCCGCATCATTCACGAAGTTAAGAGAATTCCACCAAACAAACTCCAAAAGCCAAGTTTGCCGCTTTAAGGCTAAAACCCTCATTCGTGAGTCTACCATCATGCGCTGCGCATTCGACCTCTATGGAATCTACCCAAACTTATCGGCTAACATGCTATCGCCGAATTAAACCCTATGCTTGGAGAAATAATATTGTTATACAATCCAAGGGCGCAAGCATTTTTGGTGTCATTGTCAGGGACCCAATGGTTAGCTCCGTGTGAGTTTGCCTCACGCCACACCACTATAAGTATCCCATTTCATTAGTATATATTGCTTAGTTTACTTTTATTCAACTAGTATAGTTCTAAAAGCGGATACTGATAGGCACACAATATCGTAGATATAAGTGCCTAAATAGGGTAGTTTTAACACGTTGTTATCTAATTTATTCCCTATTTTCCACTTGCTGCGTTGCTTTGGTATGTTTTTGCGTTTTTGTTAATTTTCAGGAAAATAAGGTTGTTTTAGCGCCAAGATTGGATTGCAGAGACTTGAAGGCCGAGATAGAGCTAGAGAACGTGAGCAAAGCTGTGGAGACTAAGTGTTCAAGGAAATTATTCAAGGAAACAAAGAAATGACGTCGGGAACGCTACCATATTTCTCTAGAGCGCTCAAAAGTGGCTCAAAAAGGCTCACGAAGTGAACAGAGCCTTGGGGAGCGCTGCACCTAAAGTGGTGTAGCGCTACCGCGGGGTTAAGGGTCAATGGTCAACTTTGAGGGTCAAGGGTCAAACGGCTCTTAATGGGTTAGGTAGGGCTACACCACTTTTGGTGTAGCGCTACCGCAGGCTTATCAGCCTTAATGGGTTAGGTAGGGCTACACCACTTTTGGTGTAACCTTACCGAGAGCTTATCTCGGCTATGGAACGGTGGCGTTTTGGTCTTCGTGTGACGCAATTCCAATTTATTTTAAGATTTTAATTGTAAATTAAAGGGGATTACTATAAATACCCTCTTAACTTGATTTAGGGTTAGAATCCACATTTATAATCTAGATCTATTTTTCATAACTTTTTGTTGCAGCTCTTGTTCTTATTTTTCAGATTCGAGTAGAGTTCAGATTTTCAGATTTCCAGTTGTGGATCAATGTTTCGGCGTTAATAATCAAGTTTAATCCCTTCTCGCAATTTGTGGTATCGATTTTTGCTTTTATTTCCTTTATTTTAATCATGTTTAGATCTAGGGTTCTTAATCTTATCGTTGCGTTCTTAAGCATAATGAGCGAGTAGTCGCATAGGGTGCGGCCGCGGGACGATGGCGTTCCGTGGTTAGTCTAATCAATGTTTCACCGCGGGACCGAATTAATTCAATTTTAAGGAGTTTTAGGAAAAAAAACTTTTCTAACGAACAAAACCTAGGCATTGCCGGATTTCGAATGCGCACGAGAACTGGTGACAGGTGGTGTGCATTTGTTAGGGAACATTTTCTAATTCTAAAATCAATAGATTGAATCATTGTGGTCCGAGTAAACATTGGTTAGATTAGCTACGAGTGTTGAGTATCCATGGTTGCTCCCTCTTCTTTATTTCATCGTAGTCAATTTAAATTAAAGCCAACACTTTTGAGTCAAACACCGTCAGACCGTCTCTGTGGTTCGACTCCGGTACTTCCGGATTTATTGTGTTACACCGGTCGAAAGTCCTACGCTTGGGACGCATTTTTAGTCTAATTTATAAACACCCAGTCGGTCAAGCATTTTGGATACCTCTAACCAAACAGTTGATTGTTTAAATTAAGGTTTAATGAAGCTCAATGAAGTGTATTAGTTTTGATTTTCTTCTTATATATATAACGAGGCGGCAAAATAGCCCCTCAGAATTGTTTAGGTGAGGCAGTGGTATAACCCCTCTAGTCTGTTGTTGTTGGTGTATGCAAGTCTACGTTAGAGATCATCACCGTAGAATTATTGATTTTGATAATCCATTTGACGTTATGGGTGAGCGTGAGCAACCACCACCACCACTACAACCACAAGTGTTGTCCATGCGACAGTATCTTAACCCCACACTCCATGTACCACCTTCACCCATTGCTCATCCCACACCCACCGCCGAGAATGCTATTCACAAATTAAGCCAAACATGATTTCCATGTTGCCTGTTTTCTATGATATGAAATCTCAATGCCCTTACGATCACGTGAGGGACTTTTGAATCTTGTGAACACACTTGTGACTGTTAAGGCTGAGCTTGAGTCCGCACGTGTGAAATTGTTCCCTTTCTCTCTTAAGGACCAAGCCCGAACATGGCTTTCAAGTCTAAAACCTCTTTCCATCACTTCATGGGAAGAAATGCATGATGAATTTCTTTAAAAGTACTACCTTGTGCATAAAACTGTGGAGATGAAAAAGTGTCCAACTTTGCTGAAAAACCAAATGAACCATTTTTTGCTATATGGGAGAGGTTTAAAAATCTTTTAACTACTATCCCACATCATGGTTTTTCGGTAAAGGACAAGGTCACGATTTTCTATGAGGGCATTTCACAAGGCACTCTGCAATTCATTGACACCATGTGCAATGGTGAACTTTTAACCAATAATCCTCAGAGGTGTTATGGTTTTCTCGACAAACTCGCCGAAAACTACTAGTCGTGGGATTATGTAGATCCCTCAGACAAGATCTATCATCATGTGGGTGCGAGTGCGAGTGCTAATCAAAGTTCGTCTGAGAGAGGGAATTATGTGCTTAAAGAACAAGATGACCTAAATTTTAAGCTTTCCCAAATTACTAAAAAGTTGGAGAATTTGGAATTGAAAAATATGAAAGAGTGTGTGCTTTGTGTAATCTAAAGGCATTCAACCAATGATTGCCCAACTCTTCTGGGTTTGAAGGAAATCCTTCATGGTGGGGTAGTGGAACAAGCAGAAGTCAATGCCATCGGTCAATGGTATGACCCTTTTTCGGACACCTACAATCCCTGAACTAAGGACCATCCTAATTTCGGTTTGGGGGGAACAAATCAAGGGCAAGCTCAAAGTCCACTCCCGGCCTATAACCAAGGCTATCGACCACTCGAAGGTCAAAATCAAAGCCATGGTCAAGCCCGGTACCCTCCAAATCAACAACACCATGGGTCTAATTTCTATCAACCACCTTAAAAGCACTCATTGGAGGAAACCATGCAATTTTTCATTCAAAGTCAAATGGTGACCAATGAGAAAAATGTTCATGCGTTGAGAGAGATCCGAGGTCAAATGAATCGATTAACCACGTCCATTGGGTAGTTTCAACAAGAGAAGGGAAAGTTTCCACCTCAATCATAAGCAAACCCCCAAGGAGTCCATTTGGCATGCACCATGTCAGGCCAAGAACCAAATAATCTTGAGCAAGCTAAGTCAATTTTCATCTTGAGAAGTGGTAAGGAGGTTGATAAGACTATCCCTCCGAAACCTACTCCTCCCGTGGTCCCTTCTCTTCCAATTGTTGTTAAGCAACCTTCTTCAAGTGGCTCAATTGTGCCACCTAACGTTGTGGAGCAAGAGTCTCCCGTTTGTCCATTTCCGGCACCTTATCCCCAACGGTTGAAAGTGCCAGCCAAGCCTTCTTCGAAAACTGAGGTGTAAGGGGTTCTAGAACAAGTCAAGATCAACATACCTCTTTTGGATGCCATTAGAACCATACTCAAATATGCTAAATTTCTTAATGACTTATGCACTGTTAAATGCAAGTTGAATGTCCAAAACAAAGTGTTTTTAACTGAGCAAGTGAGTTCCATCATCGAAACCAACATAGCTCCGAAATACAAATACCCCGGTTCTCCTACCATTTCCATTGTCATAAGGGTTAAAAGAGTTGAAAGAGATGTGCTTGATTTGGGTGCGAGTGTAAATTTACTTCCGTTTTCTGTGCATGAGGAAGTAGGCTTGGGAGAGATCAAACCCACGAGAGTGATGCTTCAATTGGCGGATCGTAGTATCTGTATTCCTAAGGGTTTAGCGGAGGATGTCTTAGTCCAAGTGGACAACATTATCTACACCGTAGACTTTGTGGTTCTAGACACGTGTCCCGTCGCCAATACTTCACAGGCACAAACACCCATCATTCTCAAACGCCACTTCTTGGCGACTTGCAATGCAATCATTCATTGTCATAACGGGTTATTGAACATGACCTTTGGGAATATGAAAATGGCAATGAATGTGTTTAATATTGGGTCTCAAATGGGGGACGATGATGATGTTCACGAGGTGAGTTTAATAGACACTTTGGTCTAAAAGCACGTAGACACCATACTTTACAAGGACCCACTTTTGTCTTACCGCCAAGGAGGTGTCGTTCTTAGATTCACCCAAGGTTGAGTACTTATATTCTTTATTAGAAGTGGAGGATGTTTGTGGGACGGACATGTGGTATTCTAAGTTGGAAGATTTGCCTCCCCTCGAGAGCAAAACTCTTTCGTCTAGTGTCCAACCACCCAAGCTTGAGTTGAAAATTCTCCCGGACACTTTGAAGTATGCCTTCCTTAGTGTTAGTGAAACCTTTTCTGTGGTGATTTCCTATTCCCTTGAGGCACACCAAGAGTCCGGTTTGTTAGCAATGTTAAAGTGGCACACAAGGGCCATCGGTTGGTCCATTCCCGATATTCATGGGATAGATCCCTCAGTTTGCACCCACCACATCTATCTTGAAGACGATATGAAGCCATCTCGCCAAACACAACATCATTTGAACCCTATCATGAAAGATGTAGTTCGAGCGGAGGTCTTAAAGTTATTGGATGTTGGGATCATCTACCCTATCGCCGATAGTAAGTGGGTGAGCCATATCCAAGTTGTTCCTAAGAAGTCCGGCATCACGGTGGTCAAAAAATCCAATCATGAGTTTGTGCCTCAAAGGGTAACCACCGGATGGAGAGTATGCATTGACTATCGCAAGTTGAATGCGAGCACGCGTAAGGACCACTTTCGTCACCCCTTCATAGATTAAATCTTGGAGAGGGTAGCCGGTCGTGCTTTTTAAGATGCATGATGGGTATCTTTAGCGACACTTTCGTTTACATGAGAAGACCACCTTCAAGTGTCCCTTTGACACTTTCGCTTATAAGTACATGCCCTTTGGCTTGTGTAATGCACCCAGAATCTTTTCAAGGTGCATGATAGGTATCTTTAGTGACATAGTGGAGAAAATCGTTGAAATCTTCATGGATGACTTCTAGGTATTTGGGGACTCATTTGAGTCGTTTTTAGAGAACCTTGAGTGCGTGTTGGAGAGGTGTTCGGAGTGTCATTTCATGGTGACCAACAATATTGTGTTGGGGCACATTGTGTTTTCAAAGGGGATAAAGGTTGACAAATCAAAAATTGATTTGATTGCAAACCTCCCTACCCCTAAGTGTATGAAAGACATTCAGTCTTTCTTAGGCATGCAAGTTTCTACCGCTGTTTCATCAAGGATTTTAGTGCCATCTCGCGTCCGTTATGTCACGTCCTCTCGAAAGATGTGCCATTCATTTGGACACCCGCGTGTGAGGAGGCCTTCTCTAAGTTGAAATCTAGTCTTACCACTCCACCGATTGTGCGAGCTCCCAATTGGGACCTTCCATTTGAGTTGATAGGCAATGCGAGTAACTACTTGATTGGTGCCATCTTGGGCAAAGGAGAGGGAAAGAGTCATGTGTCATTTCTTACGTGAGCAAAACTCTCAATGATGCTCAATTGAATTACTCCACCATGGAGAAAGAGTTACTTGCAGTTGTCTTTGCCCTTGACAAATTCTGGTCCTACTTGATAGGGTTCCCTATCATGGTCTTCACGAATCACGCCGTGTTGAAATATCTCATGACTAAGCAAGATGCTAAAGCGCAATTAATTAGGTGGGTCCTATTGCTCCAAGAATTAAACTTAATAATCAAGGATAAAAAAGGAGTTGAAAATGTGGTCGCGGATCATTTGTCTCGTCTCAAATTTGAGGATCGCTGAACTTGGTTTTTTGGAGGGCCCGACCGTTTGCTCCCTCTTTCATTGGGTTTTCCATCGTTGACTTAGGACTAGCTATGCACGCCAGCTAGAAAATAATGCGCGTGTGCCCAACTTCGGTTTGAAGGGCCATTCTTTATTCTTTCTAATAAAATTTTGGAGACCCCACACTTGAGGATAAGATAACACGAGTGTGTCAGTGACAGAGGGCTCATTTATAAAAATCATTTTTGATAGGAGTGATTTGTAACTAAACACTCGCGCTCTTTAGATAAGCCCTTTACAGAGAGTGAGTTTCCATGAATGAGTGGAGGCGCTTGAATATTCCCATGCTTATGGCATGGCAACAGGATCTGTCCTGTGTCCGCCCTGTGCGGAGTTCATTGGGGATGTTGGACTTGATCGTTTGGCAGGGTATTGTGTGCGACTTGGACGCTCAAAGTTCTGATGTAACAAATTTCTAGGAGAAGCAAAATTTGTGGAGTTTGAGAGAGCTCAAGTGTTTACTGTGCTTGAACGGTGTTTGGATGATCCGGTATAGCCACCCAAGCTTGAGATACGTATGGCCTAGCCATAGTTTGGAGCTTGGGAAGAAAAGTAGTACTCGTGCGATAGCATGAAGGTCACAGCGGGTTTTCCTTTTTCATTGTACATATTGTATATATTATTCTTTGTGGAGCCCAGATAACAAGAGTCGAGCGGTTCTCATATCGTTTATCTTAGTAGGTAGTCAGCATTAAGTTTTTTACAGGGTGACCAGACTATCGTACCACCCTTGGTAGTTTGGGCCGAACTTGGCGGCGAGTGCGGCATTCAAGAGCTCTAAGCATGAGTGCAACAAAATGTCGCGGTTGTAAGGCCTATAAAGTCATTGAGGATGGTCATGTAGGACTAGCTGTGGTCTCGGAGAGGGGCAAAAAAAGGAAGCTTTGGAAGCATTGGGCATTGCTGATGATGAAGGGAGCGAGTGATAGAAAAATTCCTCAAACTTGGTCAAGGTCTAGGAGGTTGACATGCCTCCCTGTCGGTACAATTTTTGTTTCATTATCTCCATTTACTTAAGTTCTCTTGCATTGAGGACATTGCAAATTTTATGTTGGAGGGAGGGATTAGTGTAGTGTACATTTCCAGTTCTGTTTTTCAATTTCCGTCAAAATTTTTGAGATAAAACTTCCCGTTTTAGTACAATCTCATAGTGAGATGCGATAGTTATGCTCGATCATTCGGTAATGTACATATACATGCAATTTGATGAACATGTTAGGCCATATGCATAGTTGAGTAATGTGCATACTTAGAGTAGAAATTCATCTTTCCAAGCATCCCATGTTCCTTGCTTTCAATTCTTTGGTGTGTACATAATTTTTTATTCAAGTCAAGCTAGCTTATTATCACTCGTGCATTCGTGTCGGAATTTTTAGCGTGCTTAGGAAATGGAACAAGCATTTTCTTTATGTTAATAAACCACATATGAGTCCCATTGTACCTAATTTTTGTACCAAGTCCGTTTCCGTTATTTTCTAAGCCTTGAGAAACCAATTGTCTTGAGGAAATTAGGAGGTGAGATAAGCGGCATGCCAATTGAAAATTCAAAAAATCAAATAGTAAAAAAGCTAGACCGGATGTTTGGAGCATAGGTGGGAATTGGAGACTGGCGATACATCTCAAGAGGGGATTGAATTCGTTGTGTTACTTGCTATATCGTTTCATTTTTACATGTGTTGGATTAAATATGGAGCATGGAATTGGAATCACAAGGAAAAAATTCAAGAAAACAAGTCTAGACAGGCTTGGATTGATCTAAGGTTGAAAGTGGATCGATCCATTTGAGAAAGAGTGCAATCAAGAACTTTTGGACCGATTCAGTAGAATTTGGGATTGATCCAAGGTGTTGAAATGTTTTCCAGTTAGTTTTGGATCGATCCACTTGTGCATTACTCATGACTGAAGGCTCTTGGACCGATCCAGGATATAAGTGGATCGATCCATTGGTGATGAAATTCTCAATAGACTGTTTCGGATTGATCCAGAATGATAGTTGGATCAATCCAACTTGGTTTGAATCCTCAAATAAGAGGACCCACTCAGTTATTCTGAAACACAACTCACCTTCACTCTCTCTCTAACCCGATCAATCCTACTCTCTCCCCCTTCTCCCATCTTCTTCTTCCTCAAACCAAAAGCCCTAACCTGCCTTCTCCTTAACCACCGAATCACCACCAAGACCCCACCGAACACCACCACCACTATGAGCCACCATTACAAAACCCTAACTACCATATCAACTCCTCCACCTTCTCAATCACAACAACCACCACCACAAGCTCAACCCAATCTCCCTAACCCCCAATACCGTAGCCACCCATTGCAGTTCACAATCATTCACCCCAATTGCAGTCAACATCTCAATGGTTTTCAAACTAAAATTCTAGGGCCTTTATCATGTGGGTTTGAGGTTAATATTTCTAGGATTTTGAAGAAATTTTGGGTTTGGTTCATCTTCACAGAGGTTATTTCACTGTTCCAAGGTACTTCCCTTTTATTATCTACTATTGGGTTAAATTTCTAGACACCATTGTGAAATCAGTCAAATTTGGGTTGTAGTTCAAGTTCTTTAAGGAAAATTCTGTTTGTTTTGCGGCTCATTTGGGATGAAAATTTCTTTGATTGGATTTGTGCTTATAGTTTGCAATCTAATTTCGGAATGTTAATACATGTTTGTGGACCTAGTTGATTCAAATTTTGGATTACTTTTTGGGTTGTTATATGCTTGTGCATTGGGTTTAAAATCTAATTTCTGTTGTTGATTGTTGGGTTGAAATTTGTTGATTGTGTTGACTGTCTGAATTGAATAGAAGAAGGGGGTCAGTTGGTTGTTTGATCGGAGGTTGACCTATATTTCTGAATTTGGTTGGTTTGAATTCGATTTCTCTGAAATGGCAAGGACTAAGGGACCAGGGAAGCCATTTGAGAAACCTTCCAAGTGTCCAAGTGTCACTGACAAAATTCGAATAGTGAGACAGGTAGTGAGGATTTTATGAACCCACTCGGGGGGAGGGGGGGGGTCTTTATGGCCGATGCCGGCGCAGGTAGAAGGGCCAAAAGGCCTAGTAAGAGAACACATGACTAAGTTGTGGATGAAAAGAGAAAGAAATGATTATCCGGTTTCAAAACAAAGAAAGAGAAGTGTGAACAGCAAGTAAATGCGACAGAATTGAGTGAAAAATATAGGGTGCCGGAGATTCGTCAGGAGGGTTTGGAGCAATGGTTCGATCTAGTCTTGAGGTACAATCCCAAGCGCGTTAAAGAATTCTACATGAACATGGTGGTTAAGAAGGAAGGTGAAAGGGAGAATGAAATGCCGGTGAAACTCACGGCAAAGATGGCGAACAAAGAGGTCAAAGTGACCCCCGACTTGGGGGGGGGGGGGGTTGAAATTGATGAGGAGAGGGTCAAGGAGACACTTTTCCAGTATCTACAGAGTGGCATGAAGCCAATAATATCAGGCCAGTTCAAGGATGGTATTCGGACCCTCAACAAGGCCATCCATGTAAACCTCTATCCAAAGGGGAAGGAAACCCAACCGAGTGACAAGTCGGCCAAGTTGTTAGCAGTATTTGTGGATCCGAAAATCAAGGTGGATTGGGCCCATTTTATTTTTCTCAAAATGATGGATTACCTCAATACACAACCGGGGTACCATGTTGTGGTTTTTGTTTGTTTGATCACGAAAATATGCCATGCTCATGGAGTTAAAGGACCGGGGTACTCGAAATTGGAACCATGTGAGCGGGGAGTTATTGACATGACAACTTTGAAGAGGAGTGAGGCCCAATCTAAGAACAAGCAAGTCAAGGTTTCCAAGGCTCCTCCGAGTTCGGCAATCGATGCTTCTACCTCCGAGGCGCCACCCCAACTTTCAAAGTCAAAAACCAAGTTATTTGTTCCTCCATCGGAAGGCTCAAAAAACACAGTGTGGCATAAGAGGCTATTCAAGCAATTGGTTACCGTGCTCAAGAAACTAGACAAGGCCAAGAGGGAGAAGAAATTTGAAAAGCACAATAGGGAATGCCAGACAAGGGTTCTCAAAGAGCCTTAATGGGAAGCACTATGAGGCCCCACCAAAGCTTATTGAGGAGGATAGTGGTGATGAACAAGAGGATGAGGATGACTTTGACGACATGGAGTGATTGGTGGTAGATGGTGATAACAATGGTGGTAAATAACAAGTAGTAGTATATAGTAGTTGATTAGTGAATCGGTGGAGTAGATACACTTGTTTTTGGTTTCATTAGTTTCTCATCGAACTCTTATAACTTTAGTTGTTAATTTAGTTTTACGTGCATGCTTTGATGCCGAAACTTGGCATGTGATGGTGTAGTTGAGTGTCAGTGGCGGCCAAGGGGTAGATGACCCAATCTAGCATATGGCCTCCACACTTTTTATAGTCCCTCCTTTTTGCTAACCAAGGTCACTATAAGCTTTCAATGTTTAAAATGATTTCTTAGTACGTGAATAACTCCGATAGGTGCATGCTTAGCAATATTTCATACTTATACTTGAATTTTTCCCGTCGTTAATTAGCTCTTTTGTGCACAAGTGCATAATTCATTAGCTTGCGGTAATCTTTTTGTCTTGTTATCGCAAATCATGCAAAGCGCTTGTCATGGGATGTTGGATACTTGAATGTGTGTGATTGCAAGTTTTGGAAAATAATTTTTGTCGAAGCCTTATTGGAATTGAAACTTTTTGGAGTGGATAACACTTGCCTATTTGTGTGGCCTAGTAGTTTCATAATGGTGCATGGCATGTGTGTGCGTGAGTTTTTTTGGATTGAATGATCCAGATAACCGGTACTTTGCCTAGACTTTTTGTAGATTGAACATAGTTATCGTATTGGGTACCCGGGGAGTTTTATTTAGTTTAATTTGCTAGGGACTAGCAAAGTCCAAGTTGGGGGGTGTGATAAGCCCCCAATATTGTAGATAACTAGGGCTTATCTTGCTTATTTAGTCCACACGCACATGCGTTTCCGAGCCTTCAATGTTTGATTTGCGCGTAGTGTTGTTTTTGTTGAGTAACAAGTTGAACGCACGAAATAAGCACATTTGAGCACATTGGGATCCGTGCCACATTACCGAGGGCCACGTGCCCCATGGCACACCAATACTGGGCCTCAAGTGTTGTGAAACAACGATTCAGCCAAAGGCCTGGGAATTCGAAAGGTCACAATTCAAGTCGGTGCTTTGAAGCTGTGCTCACGCTCACAAAAACTCCTAGTGCAGTCTAGGAGGGAACGAGCACTCACTAGACAAGGAATCATCCTCCTCGAGGGTCACACGATCCATTTGAGTGCCTTAGAAGAAATCCAGAAGCACGCAATTCAAGCAGAGTGATCAAAAGAGTGAAATTCAAGCCAAGGAGAATGAATCAACCTAAGTCATGGATGTTGTAAACCCCTAAACCTAGCCTTCTTTTAATTAGTCTTTTCAAATTTCACATCATTATCAAAGTTAAGAGAATTCCACCAAACAAACTCCGAAAGCCAAGTTTGCCCCTTTAAGGCTAAAACCATCATTCATGAGTCAACCATCATGCGCTGAGCAATCAGTCTCTGTGGAATCGACCCGGACTTACTAGTTAACATGCTATCGCCGGCCTAAATTCTATGCTTGGGGAAATAATATTGGAATATAATCAAAGGGAGCAAGCAGTAAACACCAAATTCTTCAAATCTCCCAAGCAAATCTCGATTACTGGTAAAATTGTCAAATTTTTTTCTCCTGATTGTGTAGGTTTTACATCTTTTTCAATTTTCCTTACTCTGTTTGGTTGCTCAGAAACCCCATAATCATCAGAGAAGTAAACACTGCAGGAAGAAAGGGTGTGGGTGTGGGAGTGGGAGTGGGTGATGGTGTTGAATAGCTAATTTAGTTAGGATGTTGGGTTTTCTTGGCTAGCTATCATACAAAGTGGCATTTTCACAAGTCGTTTTGTCTAGGAACTATTGGAATGCTCAGGCAGTTGGAGATGCTATCAGGACCTTGATCAGAATAATTCCATAGATTGCAATTCAACCTGCCCCAGTCCCGTGCCCATCCTAGGTGGGTTTTTGTTAAATATTTTTGGGTGTTGGGTGAGGTCAGAGAGATTTGACAAAACCCAGTCGGGTTTGGTTAGACATTATACTTGCCCAAATTTTTTTGCACACATTTTTTTTATATTTATTCTTGTAATTTTATCCTTACAATTAAAATACCACATTATATATTAATTGTTTTTAATTAAAATACCACATTATATATTAATTGTTTTTCATTTTTCTTTTAGATATAGATTTTAGTCAAGTTATGGTAGTTATTTTGTTAACTTTTATTATTTGTGCTTAATTATTTCAGAGTCTACAACCTATTTTCCTAATCTAAAAAAAAATAAAAAAAAGAAGCGGCACGGGTTGTAAAATAGAAGTGGTAGTAATGGTACCACATTACCCGGTAAATATTTTTGGATAAAGCCAAAATTTATCTAAAAAGTCAATTTGTTTTTTTCTTATTTTGTGTTCAGTGTCTTTTTTACAAATATAATTATCATTTTTATTTTTAAATTTTACCTCTTCAAGATGAACTAATAATCCACAAAAAATTGACGAACAATTAACATAGATGGTTTTTTTTTATTCTTATGTACAAGCCCAACTTTTAAACGGTTGGGCAGGGGACCTTACAGTAAGATTTAAACATAGAACCTTCTACTGTTAGAACTTAGAAGGAACTCAAGGCACTTCAACTACCCTTTGTTCTCCATTGGTTTTGTTTTAGTTCTTTCTATTATAGAACTATTTCCTTCCTGATCGAATGTCAGTCTTGGTTCAGTTGTTATGGAATCTCATATAGTCACTACAGGATCATATTGTCAAAATTTTGATATGATATGTAAATTAGCTATACTAATGAATCATTTCTCCAATTATGTAAGAGGAACAACAGTAGCTAAGCTATAAATGCAATTTGAGGTGTTTTACCTAACCAAAAGATGAAAATCTCAACTACAGCATCTTTGGTAAACCCTTTGGTAAAGTAACTCCGGCTACATTACTTGGCTATATTTGCTCAAGTACTGTTCACTCACTCTCTCTCTCTCTCAGATTGGTATTGTTGGAGTTTTAAAAGACATGTGAGTTAAATGAGTACTGTTCACTAGCATTTTTGGTAAAAATTTTGCCCAAGCTGCTTCTCTTGCTCTAAAATGCTTTGGTTATTACATTTGTAGGGGTAAGTCCAATGGTGCTAAAATGGCTTCAACAATTCCCAAACAATGGCAAAATTTGCACCCAAAAAAAAAGTAATTCTACCCCAATGACAATGACCATCCACTAGCTATAAATGGGTGCATCCACTTGTCCACCCATTTTCACCCCAAAATGACACTAAAAATGACTAGACCAATATTGCCACATCATCATTGCATCCACGAAATCCCTCTGTCCATCTTAAATGTGTTTGGTTTGGGATACAAATTCGGGAGTCTTCTAGAAATTTGAACGCCTTGATGATAGAACCTGTAAAAACTTGCTTTAAGGCAGGTTACTGAGTCATTTTACAAAAATAGTATTCACCCCCACCGTTTGGTGTTCACCGGGTTGATAGCGAATCTGTTCGAGGATACAACAAAGCCCGATCAATTGAATGATCTTCTGCATGCGTCTGCACAAACGAAGGACAGATAGAATACCGCGTCAAATTTATGATCTAATGAACCAAGGATTTGTTATATGTAACAAAACAAGAAAGAAACTAGAAAGTATTTTGGCAGAGCAACGGCATTAATAATCCGTATATAATGTTTGTGCCTAGGGCTCTATCTATAGACTTGATTGCACCTTTTCGCACAGGGTTACACCCTTTCATCAAGGGTCGCACTGCTTGCGTCCTTGGATTGTATCTCAATGTGCTTTCCCCAAGCGTAGGGTTTAGGTGATGCGTGGCATAGTAACCGGAAGTCCGGGTCGAGTCCTCAGGGACCAAATGTGCTGAGCGTGAAAGTTGACTTCGCGAATGAGGGTTTAGCCTTAGAGCGGCAAACTTGGCGTTTGGAGTTTTTGGGTGGATTTAACTTAACTACGTGAATGACTCGAGGATTAAAAGACTAATTAAAGGAAGGCAAGGTTTAGGGGTTTCCAACACCCATGCCTTAGGCCAATTCACTCTCCCCTAAGATAACCGGCTCGGGGCGTCGTTAAACGACCCCGAACGGAAGATTTGGTACTTAAACTCGTTTTCTAGAAAAGTGGCGTTTCTCAAAGAGTAGGATTCTTGTGCCATTTATACAAACATTTTGATTGCCATAGCCCGAAGCATCACACGTGCCACGCGGTCACGCCCTTGGCTACGCGTGATCAACGGGATTAACTAACCCAAATTTTGATACATAAAATTAATTCTAACTCTTTGATTAACACGAAATGTTTGCAATATTGGCGAAGAGAGTGAATTAACCCAAGTCACGGGATGCTAGTCACCCCTTAACCGAGCCTAAACCGACTACTCGTGCATTACTACATAAATCATGGCTATTTTCCTAAGGGAAATAAAAAACATAACAAGCAACTAATTAAACTTGATTTTAATGAAGATGCTATCCTAGCCTATCACTTTATACTTGAAGAAGTTAACAAACAACCAACCAAACCAAGTGTTTCTTAAGGAAATGGCAAGAAGAACAAGGAAACTAAATATTAGATGGAATTGAGAACAAACTAGATTTCTATGTAGAGTTAAACAAGAACAACAACATTAATAAACATCAAAATGACTTAAGGTTAACACTTACATGAAGAAACTAGAGAGAGAGCTTAAGAGGAACTCCCATGGAAGAGAGAAGGGAGAGCAAAAAAAAATCTAAGCTAGGAAAATAAAAATAACGTAATGAGAGAAGGAGAGAGGAGGTGAGACATATAGTCTTGCTCTTTCTCTCTCTACAAAATATCCATAAAGCACACACAACAACCCCAAAGTTGCCATAAATAGAAAGTACAAAAAGTGGCTGGAAATTTTACAGCTTGATCGTGAGTGGATCGATCCACTCTCTCAGAGTGGATCGATCCAGAAGGCTCTGGACAAATTCTAGGCTAGAGTGGATCGATCCACTTTTAGACTGGATCGATCCACTATCTCTGATGCATGGTTGGCCTTGAGTGGATCAATCCACTTTGTTGCAATGGATCAATCCAAAAGGGACTGATGATGTTTTGACTTGAGTGGATCGATCCACTCTAAGACACTGGATCGATCCACTATAGGTTCAATGATGCCTTAAACTTCACTTGGTGACTCCCTTGGCCTTGTGTGCTTCCGGACTTGCTCCAAAGCACGTAAATACGTAGTGCGACCCTCGGGGGAGGTATTCCTTGGTCATTGGAGTGCTTGTTCACTCCCGGACTCTACCGGGAATCTTGTGTGAGCGTGAAGCACGAATCCAAAACACCAACTCTCCGTATTCCTGAGCCCCGACCAAATTGTCGTTTCGTGGCTCGTGGGGCCCGGTGTCGGCGTGCCATGGGGCACGTGGCCCTCTGTAATGTGACACGGTTCCCAAAGGGCTCCAAATGTGATTATTTCATGCATTCAACCTGTAACTTCACCAAAAACACACTACGCGCATATTAACCATTTTAAGTGCGAAATCGCGTGCGTGTGTGAAACAATTGAACGAGATAAGTCCCGATTTATACAATATTGGGGGCTTATCACACCCCCCAACTTGGACTTTGCTAGTCCCTAGCAAATTAAACTAAACTAACTAATTAAACTAAATAAAACTTCCCGGAGTACCCGATACGATAACTATGCTCAATCTACAAAAGTCTAGGCAAAGTACCGGTCATCCGGTCTCTACTAAATACTTAAGGGATTTTGGAAATGTTGTTTGAACGGACTTTGATCATCAACTCATGCAATAACACATGAACACATAAAGAAAACTCATTAATTAAATGTGGATGCTTGTGCAAAATGTCATGAGTGGATGATCAAAATGCGTAGAACACTTGAACTTTACTAAAACACGCTTGAACAGTACTAAAAGACCCCAAAAATCAACCATAAACACCATACGACTCATACCCAGATAACAACCTGGACACCTAGACTAAGCAAATCTAGGCGCCTAGAGCAAGAGTGAGCGCTTGGAAAAGGACAAACTAGGCGCCTGGAATGACTTCAGGTGCCTGGAATCCCCCAGTGTGGGCGCCTGGAACACTGATTAGATGCACAAAATGAGTTCTCTTTCTGTGATGTTTGAGACTTTTCCAAGTCATATTGGTAGAAAAATCTACCTTGAAACCATGATTTGTGAACTTTGGAGAGTTATTTGGGATGATTTTTGAAAGTTGAGTGGATTGGATTTTGATTATTAGAAGTGTATCAAACTGATTATAGGTGGTTTGATTGGGGGTTTGATTGTGGATGATGACAAGTGGGTAGAATCAAGTGAGTTTTTAGAGTTAGGATGGGGGAAAATTGAGTTTTGATGGTTGAAAATGGAGGGATCAGTTTGGGGATGTGTTTCTGGAAATATTTGGGCAGAATAATAGTAAGGGAGAGAGGTGAGAGCTGGTCCTCTTGAAATGGAGGAGGGGAGGGGCTTTATATAGGTATGAAAGGTCCAAAATGGACCCTTAGGACGGCTTAGGGATGCACCTAGACTTTCCCTATTTTCCCTCCACTCTCTCTCTGAAAATTCTTGCAGAAAATCCCCAGGGAATCCTCCAAGATGCTCCTCCCCACTAACTTAACCTTGGGGATCAAGTATCTGGAGAGAGTCCAGGCACCTGCATTAAGGCAATCCAGGTGCCTGGATTGAATTCGGGCGCCGGGCGCCTGGAATAGGGTAATCCAGGCGCCTGGATTAGGAGACAGCACAAAATATGAAACTTCACGAGGCCATTCTGGGTGCAACCAAACTCCGTTTTGTGCATGGTTTGAAGTGTTGGAAAGCTCATCAAGTCTACTTTCTAAACCAAGCAGTTTGAACCCAAGATGATTTGTGCATAAAAATGTATGACCATTTTACACTCAAAAGGTCGGAAGAATGAATCATTTCAGTAAAACGAGCATAGCTCCCTCATTTCAAAACGGATTGGGACACATTATATATCAAAAAAGAGGGTTTTGAATGTACTAGAAGGTGGTGTAGGCTTGGGTTTATTTTAGAAAGGTTTTAGAGGGGTTATCAAGTTCACAATCAAGCTTCACGTGCTCTATTGGGCATTTTCATCATCGGGGATTGCCAAGGATTTTTGTGGATTCAAATTGGGGTGTCTACACTTGCCCCTCTTTGATGAGACTTTTCATCATTGATTTGATGTGAGTATCATCAAAGACCTAGACAACCCAATCTGCTGCCCAAGAATTTCCAAAGCTACAAAACACAAACATTGAAATCACGTGGTCGTGCTCGACGAGCTGCCTACGTACCCCATTGTAGGGATCAGACCAACGTAGTTCTTCGGGCCGTATGCAAATAAGTTCAACAGGTTTTCTTGTCCCTCAGGACGATTGATTTAATAAGTTTGGACTCTCAGGACGATTGACTTAAAAGCTGTCCCTCAGGACAAATGATTTAAAAAGTTTAGTCCCTCAGGACGATTGATTTAAAAAGTTTGGTCCCTCAGGACGATTGATTTAAAAAGTTTGGTCCCTCAGGACGATTGATTTAAAGGTTGTCCCTCAGGACGATTGATTTAAAAATTTTGGTCCCTCAGGACGATTGATTTAAAAAGTTTGGTCCCTCAGGACGATAGATTTAAAAAGTTTGTCGGCGTATTTGCAAACAAACGAAATCATGCGAATCGGTGAGCCTTCCCGGATCGTGAAACGCCAAACAAACGGATTATGAAAATCAACAAGCCTTCCCGGGTCGTGAAATGCCAAACAAACGAATCAATTCGATACAACCAACTGCTCATTCAAACATATGCACCAGCTAGGTAGCTAAAACAACTCATACCGTGACATGATTGAATGGAGCTACCCTTTGAGTAACGGGGAGTCTAAATCTAACGATGGCTATCCCTTGAGCAACAAGATGGCCAATGATAAGATGATTGTCTACTGAGCAACGAGTCAATCGAGGAAATGTGATTGGTTACTGAACAAAGAGGCAATCAAAATGCTACTGAATCAAACACATTTAGGTGATGGACTTAGCGGCACAACGACACAAGCAAAGCATGGACCAATCAAATGCACCAGCTAGGTGGCTATATGACTAATAACTTGATATGATTAAATGCACTAGCTAGGCGGCTAAAATGATTGGGGTGCACCTGCTAGGCGGCTCCATAAATCTATCTCGATATGACTGAAAGATTATCCCAAATGATATGATTGAAAATGTGGCCATACTGGTCTTGAAATTAATTTTGAAGGTGACCGGTCTTGAAATTAATTTTTGAAGGTGACCATTCCTGATCTTGAAATTAATTGAAAAAGTTGACCATTTCTGGTCTTGAAATTAATTTTGAAAAGGTGACCATTTCTGACCTTGAAATTAATTGAAAAAGTTGGCGATTTCTGGTCTTGAAATTAATTTTGAAAAGTTGACCATTTGAAAAAGTTGTCTTGCAGGATGATTGATTTAAAAGTTGTCCCTCAGGACGATTGATTTGAAAAACTGTCCCGCAGGACGATTGATTTTAAAGTTTGTCCCTCAGGATGATTGATTGAAAAATTGTCCCTAGGACGATTGCGTGTGACTCATGTATCGACACTTGACGACAACGACAAAAAAGAGGGTTTTGAATGTACTAAAAGGTGGTGTAGGCTCGGGTTTATTTTGGAAAGGTTTTGGAGGGGTTATCAAGTTCACAATCAAGCTTCACATGCTCTATTGGGTATTTTCATCATCGAGGATTGCCAAGGATTTTTGTGGATTCAAATTGGGGTGTCTACAAATCCTCAAATAAAGTAAATCCTCGAAATGCTTCAACTCAACTGCTACTAATTCTGTCACACCCTCAAAATTCCACAAGTACATATATATAAATATTCCACGTGGAGGTCAACACACTCCATAGTCAAATCTAAGTTTAATGTCGCAACAAACCACAGGTGTCCCGTGTCCCCAAATAATATAAATAAGTACTTTAAATATTACAAAGCCTTTGTCAAAAGATAACATTTGAATAAGTTACAGAATCATCTTATCAAAACATTATATATCCTAAGATGATGAAGTAACTCCTTTGATGCTCTTGAGATGTATGCATTCACACTCCATGCAACGGACTTCATGCTCCTTGCTGATCACCTGAAAATTTTTAGCTTGAGCTCACTAGCCCAGTAGGAAAACATCTATCATGTCTAAATGCAATGACATGCTAATGGAGTGCATGCAGCAAGATAGAGATTTACAAAGAGACTATACCCCAGGAAGCCACAAAGAATGAGAACAAACCCTCTAGAGTCCCATAACATCCAACCAAGATCTACTGATTACGCCGTTGTGTCCGATACGCACCCGATAATTCATGTGTACTCAACTCGCTTACATGATCCACGTGTCGTTTAGTTTGATCAACTTATAAAATTCCGGGCACATCTTATAAGTCCCGTGTCATTCTGGGCATACCCCTTACGAGGGCCCCGTGTCATTCCGGGCATACCCCTTGTGTGGGCCCCGTGTCATTCCGGGCATACCCCTTGTGAGGGTCCCGTGTCATTCCGGGCATACCCCTTGTGAGGGCTCCGTGTCATTCCGGGCATACCCCTTGTGAGGGCCCCGTGTCATTCCCGTTCATCTTTCGTTAGTATTTCACGTTCATAATAGTCCAACATCCATCAATCAATACTCGATTCCTAGTTTCATGTGTCAAACAAAATGTCACCGATGTATCAAACGCGTGTTTCGTATTCTGAGGAAGCGCAAGATTGCTAATTAACTAAAGATAGGCTTCAGACACGATTATCAATGAGTTTTAGAGTGGAGAGTGCGATTACATTGAGTTACAAGCCAAGACGTCACACCCAAGGTCAAAGGAAAAATTTCGTTTATAGGACCATCGGTATCGATACCAAGAAAGGTGGTATCGATACCGCTACGCACATCGGTATCGATACCAAGAAATGACAGTATCGATACCGCTACACAGTTTTGAGATCAGAAGCTATGGGTATCGATACCAAGGAAAGGTGTATCGATACCCGAACGTTACGAGCAGATTTTCGACTGGTTTTCTCACGAAAATCACAATGGGGCTCAACCCAAACACTTCCAAGACCAAATTTGAGACTACAAGAGACACAATGGAGCTAATCCACGGCTAATATGCATAAAATATCATCATAATCCCGGATCAAACATCAACCACAATCAAGAAATAAGAAAGATGAGATTATTGGCATGTTGAGAAGAAATTGGCCAAAGGGTGCTACAACACCCACAATAAACACCTTAATACACATAGAAATGATAGAAATCCCCTACCTCAAGAGTGCTTGAGCTCCCAATGGAAGATTTTTAAACCCTAGCTTCTCCTACTCCAAGCTCCAAGCAAATGTTCACCTCCCGGAGCGAAACGAGCACAAACCAAGCTTGGAAACGCGTAGAGGGACTGATTTTAGTGAAGGGTTGTGAAGGATTTTTGGTGAATGGGTGAGGTTTTGCTTGAGAGAGGAAGAAAAATGGAGGGGGAAGGAGAGAGGGGAAATATGGCTGTGAAAAAAATAAGAGGAGGAGAAATGTTCTCTCCTCCCTTACACACTACACATATATGCATTACACAAAATTACACCCCGAGTCCAAACTTCACATGTGTAAACCAATTAAACCCCAATCAACACTTAACACAAAATGCCTCAACACTTAGTTATCTTTTATTCTCATTTTATTTTAAAGATAAACTTCTCACATTATTCGATATTAATGAATAAAATAATAATGATAATTTACGGGTCCTTACAAATTCGCTCTTGAACTTGCCACAAAATTACAGGGGAAGTATAAAATACGAGGAATAATAGCTCAAAGCAATAAAAATAGCTTAATCACTGAGATAACAGGCTTTATATTTACGAGAAAACACCCGGCTTAACATCGGGAAAACACCCGGCTTTCAACAGGATACACCCGGCTTATGGTGGCATTAGCCATAATAAATAATACATGATTTCAATAATGACTTCATAGGAACCGATCATAGCATAATATCAATGAGAGAGTACAAAAAGGATGATAATGAAAAATACTCCAGAGATTAAGAAAGTATTGTATACTTCCGGTACCTCAAAATAATGATCGTAGCTATTGAATACGTGCATAACACCACCAAGAACATCGCCTCTAGACATTAAATTGATCGGGCTAAAACTGGAATGATCTAACCACAATTTCTAGATGAATGTATAGCCACAACCAAATGGCCTCTAAATCTATAAATTGATTTTCCTCTCCTGATCTCTCTCTTCTAAGAGCTCCTTTATAACCAACAAAACAATGAGTTGTTATAGCCACCTATATCAAAAACCCATTGAATGCTAACACCCAACTGCTATTTTCTTTCTTTATTATCTAGCAATGCACAATAGTGCTAAACACTTCAGCTACCACCGACACTCTCATTTTTTTTTAATTAAACAATAATTATCTTGCCATTTATTTTTTATTTCTTTCTACAAATGCTATTAATAACCCATGTAAAAAGGTAAGTGCCAATAAAGATACAGGGTGTCACAAGTGGGCTTAAGTCCCATCCCCTGTGATGTTTTCCTTCTTTTTTTTTGGTACATGGGAAAAAATGACAAAACAAAAACAAAAAACAAAACAAGATTATAGCCTTTCAAAGGCCACCCCCCTCATATCAACTTCCAAGAGGGGAATGATATCAACTGGAGGAGCTATATGTGAAACCCATTTGTCTTCTTGATCCACTCCAAAATTGGCTAGTTTATCAGTAACTTGGTTTCCTTCGCGATAGACATGGTTCAAAGAACATCCATTGGCCGCAAGAAGAGCTTGGCATTCTTGGATGAGGGTCTTGTGGGGAGAGTGAACAGGTGTCTCTCCTTTAATGAGTTTAATCGCTGCAGCAGAGTCAGATTCAATGTCCACAGCTTCCATATTTTGGCTTTTAATCATCTCAAGACCTTTAAAGATTCCCCATAGCTCTGCTTCCAAACTGGTACACTCTTCAAGTCTCCCATAGAAACCAATCACCCAATGCCCTATTTCCTCTCTGAAGGACACCTCCAAAACCAGCAGGTCTAGGGTTCCCTTTGCTACTGCCATCTATATTGAGTTTCAGCTTCCCTGTACCTGGGAATTTCCAAGATATGAGTTTGTTTTGTCAAATTCTTGTTGGAAAATGATCCCAAAATGAGTTCACAATTTCAGACCTAAATAGTAAACATTGTCTATGAATAATAGAAGAGTCTAAATTAATATCATCGAAAACTTTTTTATTTCTTCCCAACCAAATTTTCCATAAAGTAACCAAAATCAAAATAGAGTGAGAGTAACTCCCTTTATCTATTTTGACAGGTTTGATGTTTGTCTGTAACCAAGCCTTCCATTCATCTGAAACACCCATTGCTGGAATTTAAATGTTGGGAGTTCTGGACCACAGTTCCACACTTGGGGGACAATTGAAAAATAGGTGGAAAATATCTTCACATCCAGTCTCACACCTGGGACATGTGTCCCCAGGAGATAGTCCCCTAATCATTCTTTGTTGATTGGTAAGGTTTTCCACATCAAATCCCTTGCAAGAATTTAGCAAATACTAATACCATTGCCGCGAGGGCAAAATTTTCCATAGTTATAAACTATTGTAGCTCATGATATGAATTTTGTATCTAGACTAACATCACAATCATAACTACTTACACTTTCCCATAAGTGATTTACTGAGAAATAACCATGACAAAATACTATGTCATCCCATCTCATTGTAAAATCCTCACCTCAATTCAAGAGAGAAAACCCAACAAAAAGTAGACTCACTTTTTATCCATGGTTTCCATACTTAATGTATTCCGCGTCTTTGTATCCATGAGTAACTTATGGATGCCCATTACAAGCATATAAACCAATGCTCTAAATAATTTAATTTAGAACTAAACTTATGGGACATAGTTGTATAGAACAACTACATAAACAAAATAGTATAAACTAACAATTCCACATCTTTGTTAACTCTCCAAAGTCCAATATGCCTTAGGAGACCATGTGCCCATAAAGGCCACACTAACCAGACTACAAATAAGAGTTTAATCGATCAACATTTTCTCCAATGAAATTGCATTTCATTTATTTCACACCACTAGATTTAGCCTCCAATGGTTACCCCATTTAGATTAAATCCGAGAGCCACACCTTTTAGGTTGCACCCTCTTGTTAAACCCAGAACCTCCACATGTATAACTCAACATGTATATTAGAAGTGTGATTTAATAAGGTGTCTTTTAGTGTAAAAAGACCACATTCAATCAAAGAATACCCATCATTTTGTTTACCTCATGCAAAGAACTTGCATGTATAAAATTTTTGAAATATATGATGCACCGAACAGTGTAAAAGTGACTTCCAAACAAGAATATTTAAACTAGTGTAATAGTGACTTCCAAACTAGAATATTTAAACTAAATATCTAGCACTTGCATAAAGCAAAACATCCAAGATAACTTAAATAGCCACCAATTTGATTAAGTACCGATCACATGTCCCACAATACTATAACTTTGTACATATCCCAACACAATTATCTAATTGATGGTCAGAATCATAAAACACCGCTCATCAAAAGCCATATAACACATTGTCGTGTCATATAAACAACACGTCGACACAATTATCATATCAAGAGTCACCAACAGTAGACCATAAGATCTTTAGCTATAAAAATTATATCGGAATCCATCCATGAGAATATTTGGGGATAAGTATTGTAAAGACCCGTGTTTTTAAATAATTTTCCGAAAATAATATTGGGGAAGAGTGAAAAATGTTTCAAAATGCAATATGGGGTCAATGTGAAGTGAGTATATGCATTGGGCTGTCTTTATAACACATTAAAAACTTGAGGGGCTTAAGTGCAAGTGTGTGGGTGTATATATATCATGTTAAGATCAGATTTTTAGAGCATATGCACAACCCCTCTCTCTCTCTCTCTAAAATAGTCAGACATCTTTCCCTCTCACCCTTTCCATTTTTGCTTCTTTTCTCTTGCCAAAATCCACCTCCCACACCTCTTAAACTCAAGATTCAACCACATATTCATCATCTACACGTGATTTAGAGTCCGGGTACGTTTAGTGTTGCTTAGAGGAGGTGTATTTCGGTTCGGATCCAAGAACAAGGGTTAGGGATTTACTTCTCACTTGTTGGGAGCTTGATCTTTGAGGTAGGTGATAAGCCCCCAATATTGTATATATCAGGGCTTATCTTGCTCATCTATCTCACACACGCTCGCGATTTCGCATTTGAAATGTTTGATTTGCGCGTAGTTTGGTTTTTGTAAAGTTTCAGGTTGAACGTGCGGACTAAGCACATTTTGAGGGCATTTAGAACTGTGCCATGTTTACCGAGGGCCACGTGCCCCATGACACGCCAACACCGGGCCTCGAGAGCCAAGAAACGATGATTTGGCTAAGGCCCGGCAAACCGAGACATCCCAAGTACCGGGGGCTTGGAAGCCGCGCTTCACACTCACTCAAGATTCCCGGTAGAGTCCGGGAGTGAACAAGCACTCCAATGACCAAGGAATACCTCCCCCGAGGGTCGCACTACGTATTTACGTGCTTTGGAGCAAGTCCGGAAGCACACAAGGCCAAAGGAGTGACCAAGTGAAGTTAAGGCATCATTGAACCTATAGTGGATCGATCCAGTATCTTGGAGTGGATCGATCCACTCAAGTCAAAACATCATCAGTCCCTTTTGGATTGATCCATTGCAACAAAGTGGATTGATCCACTCAAGGCCAACCATGCATCAGAGATAGTGGATCGATTCCAGTCTCAAAGTGGATCGATCCACTCTAGTCTAGAAGTTGTCCAGAGCCTTCTGGATCGATCCACTCTGAGAGAGTGGATCAATCCACTCACGATCAAACTGTAAAATTTCCAGCCACTTTTTGCACTTTCTATTAATGGCAACTTTGGGGTTGTTGTGTGTGCTTTATGGATATTTTGTAGAGAGAGAAAGAGCAAGACTATATGACCTCTCTCCTCTCTCCTTCTCTCATACGTTATTTTTATCTTCCTAGCTTAGATTTTTGCTCTCCCTTCTCTCTTCCATGGGAGTTCCTCTCAAGCTCTCTCTCTCTCTAATTTCTTCATGTAAGAGTTAACCTTAAGTCATTTTGATGTTTATTAATGTTGTTGCTCTTGTTTAACTCTACATAGAAATCTAGTTTATTTTCAATTCCATCTAGTATTTAGTTTCCTTGTTCTTCTTGCCATTTCCTTAAGAAATACTTGGTTTGGTTGGTTGTTTGTTAACTTCTTCAAGTATAAAGTGATAGGCTAGGATAGCATCTTCATTAAAATCAAGTTTAATTAGTTGCTTGTTATGTTTTTTATTTCCCTTATAAAAACAGCCATGTTTTATGTAGTAATGCACGCAGTAGTCGGTTTAGGCTTTCGGTTAAGGGGGTGATTAGCACCCGTGACTTGGGGTTGGTTCACTCTCCTCGCTAATGTTGCAAACTTTGTATGTTAATCAAAGAGTTAGGATTAATTTTATGTATCAAAATTCGGGTCTGTAAACCCCTTTGATCGCACGTCGCCCGGGGCATGACCACTTGGTACGTGTGATGCTTAGGGATAGGGCGACTCAAATGTTTGTATAAATGGCACAAGAATCCTACTCTTTGAGAAACACCATTTTTCTAGTTAAATGAGTTTTAAGTACCAAATCTTCCGTTCGGGGTCGTTTAACGACGCCTCGAGCCGGTTATCTTAGGGGAGAGTGAATCGGCCTAAGGCATGGGTGTTGAGAACCCCGAAACCTTGCCTTCCTTTAATTAGTCTTTCTAATCTCGAGTCACTCACGTAGTTAAGTTAATTCCACCCACAAATCACCGAAGCCAAGTTTGCCGCTTTAAGGCTAAACCTCCATTCATGAAACAAATATTCACGCTTCGGCACATTGGTCCCTCGAGGACTTGACCCGGACTTCCGGTTACTATGCCACGTGTCACCTAAACCCTACGCTTGGGGAAAGCACATTGAGATACAATCCAAGGACGCAAGCAGTAGGGGACAAATTTCTACTCTCTCTAGTTGTTGCTTGTGTCCTTGGATTGTATCTCAATGTGCTTTCCCCAAGCATAGGGTTTAGGCGACGCGTGGCATAGTAACCGGAAGTCCGGGTCGAGTCCTCAGGGACCGAATGTGCTGAGCGTGAGTATTTGTTTCGCGAATGAAGGTTTAGCCTTAAAGCGGCAAACTTGGCTTCGGTGATTTGTGGGTGGAATTAACTTAACTACGTGAGTGACTTGAGATTAGAAAGACTAATTAAAGGAAGGCAAAGTTTAGGGGTTCTCAACACCCATGCCTTAGGCTGATTCATTCTCCTCTAAAAAACGCTCAAAGCGCCATTAAACTAATTCCTAACGGAAGATTTGGTACTTAAACTCATTTGACTAGAAAAATGGTGTTTCTCAAAGAGTAGGATTCTTGTGTCATTTATACAAACATTTTGATTGCCATAGCCCGAAGCATCACACATGCCAAGTGGTCAAGCCCTTGGCTATGTGTGATCAACGGGATTAACAAATCGCAATTTTGATACATAAAATCAATCCATACTTTTCGATTAACATGCAAAGTTTGCAACATTTGCGAGGAGAGTGAACCAACCCAAGTCACGGGGTGTTAATCACCCCTTAACCGAGCCTAAATCGACTACTCGTTCATTACTAAGGAAAACATGGCTGTTTTTCTAAGGGAAATAAAGAAACATGACAAGCAACTAATTAAACTTAATTTTAATTAAGAGACTAACTTAACCTATCACTTTATACTTGAAGAAACTAACAAACAACCAATCAAACCAAGTGATAACTAAGAAAATAGCAAGTTAAACAAGGAAACTAAATACTTGATGAAATTGAAAATAAACTTGATTTCTAGGTAGAACTAAGCAAGAGCAATAACATTAATAAGCATGAAAATAACATAGGTCCAATACTTACATGTGATAATCTAGAGAGAGAGAGCTTGGAAGCAACTCCCATGGAAGAGAGAAGGAAGAGCAAAAATTAATATCTAAGTTAAAGTGTGTGTGTTTTTTGAGAGGAAGAGAGGAGGGTATATTTATCATCCACTCACTCTCTCTCTACAAAATATCTCATAAAGACCTCACAACTACCAAAAATTTCCATAAATAGAATGTGCAAAAAGTAGCTTTAAAATGGCTGAATCGATCCATCACTTCCTCCGGATTGATCCAGATGCTGCTGTGGAAGAAAGAACCAAACCTGGATCGATCCACATTGGGCCCGGATCGATCCAGATGTTGATGTTGCTGGTTGATGAAGGTTGGATCGATCCAATGCACCCCTGGATCGATCCAAAGTTGGCTTGCATTGGTTTGAAGCAGTGGATCGATCCACCTTGAGCCTTGGATTGATCCAGAAGTGTCGGTCAGAAATATCTAAGGCTGGATCGATCCAGCCATCAATCCGGATCGATCCGGATGCTTCTGTTGCTGTTTGGTGTGATGTGGATCGATCCATCACCCCCCTTGGATCGATCCAGAGGGATCTGTTGCAGAGTTTGTATAGCGGATCGATCCACCCTATTCCTTCTAGACTTCCCCTTCTTTGATCACTCACTGAAATCACGTCACTCCGGATTCCTTCAAAGGCATTCGAATGCGTTGTTCCCTGGCCCTCGGGGCCTGGTGTTGGCGTGCCACAGGGCACATGACCCACATAAACGGGGCACGGTTCTCCATGCCCTCAAAATGCTCGTATTCCACGCATTCAACCTGTAACTTCACCAAAAACACACTACGGCATATTAACCATTTCATGTGCGAAACCGCGTGCGTGTGTGAATATAATTAACCGAGATAAGCCCCGATATATACAATATTGGGGGCTTATAAGTTGTATTTTGTTGATTTATTGCATATATCTTTGGGTTGCCTACAAATTTCTAATTAAACTTGAATATCTCCATAAATGGGTTTTAGATCTTGAAAACCTCCATTGAAATGAGTTTTGTTTGATTAAGTTTGGTTTCCATTTAATTGGTAGCTAGATCTACAAATTGGTAGTTGATATACTCTGATTCCATGTTTAGTTGGTGTTTGAAACTCCTAATTTGACTTGGGTTGGAACCCCCCTTTCATTGGGAAAAAAAGCTATTGGTAGGGCAACTTCGTGCAGAAAAAAAATTGCTCTTTCAACCGGAGTGCACTTTTGGTCTACCGGTACAAAAACTCACTGGATTCTGTCAACCGATAAACACAAAATGCTCTACCGGTTCATACTTTAAAAAAATGAATTTTCATTCATCTTGATCCCTTGACCTTCCGGTTGACTTGTTTGATTCCGTACATGGTATGTCCTCGTAGGGCACTTCATTAATGGCCAAAAATACCCTTTCATATCCTATAGTTGTATGATTGGTGATAATGTTGATTTTTCCAACGTACTTTGACATATATAAACTTGTAAGAATGGGCGGTGTACGTCACATGAAATAAAAATGTTTGTATATGGACATAAGTGAAATACTTGGTGGTGGTTGTTGAACGAAATGTAAGTGGAACTTGTGTTTTGATAAGTGATGATATGAGTATAAGATAATGAGACGGGGCCCAAAAGGGTATGCTCGGAGTGACACAGGGCCTTTATGGCATGCCCAGAGTGACATTGGGCCTATATGGTATGCTCAGAGAGAAATCAAATGTTTCAAAAAAATGAGATGTATGCAGTTAATGTGTAGGGCACATGTGTGTGTCGGGTACAAGTCAAGTACGAGAAACAAGAGTAAGTGATTACTTTTTTTGAAATGTTTGAGAATGAGGTTCTTTGTGAAAGGTACGATACTTGACAAAAAATTGGATATGTATGAAATACTTTGTGGTTTTTGGAACAAATGTGAGTTGATGGATTAATGAGATTGATTTATAGTTTTGATTGTGACAATGGTTGATCGTGGACATATGACAAGTTTGGAGTGATATAAGAGTCAACAAATGAGTTAGTGAGGCATTTAGGTATTTTTGGATGTTTATGTATTTCTGGATGTTTATGTATTTCATTGGATACTTAGGTTTCTTTTTAATATTTCTGTGCCACTTGGATACTTGAGTTATTGATATTTCTTGGACACGCGAGTATTTTGTGATCATTAACCTCTTATTTTAGGCCTTCTTGTCATACTTTGCTCAAATCATTTTTGGTATCCAACTTTGTGTGCATATATCATACTTCATACACCTAGCATTTGTCGAATTGTGTTCTATTGGGCTAGTGTAGTTCAATCTATCAATTTTCAGGTACATGTCAAGGAACATGTGTTGGATGCTTGGAGTGTGGAAGCATTGCATGAAGCTTGTTTGATCATGAAGTTATTTTATTCTCTCCATAACTTATGTATTTTGGGAGATGATCATGTAACCATTATCTTCTTCAATTTTTGACAAAACTCAATATATGTAATAACTTTAAGATTTTTGGTTACTTATGCATGGATACGGGTATCCTTGACTAAAACTCATTGTATTTTGACTTTGACCTTTCTAAGGAAAGTTGTTTGACTTTGGTCATGTCCTACATGGAAATTGTATGTATTTTGGTTATTCAAATTGAGCGCGTGACAAGTATCCACCAATAAAACCTAATTTCTGGAGTGGGTAAAATCTGATTACCCAACTATTAGGCATAGCACGTGTCTAATATAACCGCCACGAGAGGGCGATTAGCTCGACACCACATAGGGAGTTCGTCAGTCCCTGTACCGAGCTGGATTGACCATGAATGGGGTCAGAAATCAAATTAAATTAATACATCAGAATGCACTAGCTCGGCGTAAGGCATAAAGGGATGCCCCCGATATACCGAGCTAGGAAGGCTACGAATATAGTTCAAACGGCATTCTGGAATACATAAATCAGCTCGGCGTAATGAGCTGAGTTATGTACGGGTTATTCCGAGCTATGTAGAAGCTCGGCACTGCCACGAGAAGGGCGGTGAGACATTCCAGAATATTCTACAAGCGGTTCCTTACGAGATAAGGAGCAATCCCGTCGTGTGGGGGATTAATATGAACATTCTTAATGTGGATGGGGATAAACCCCATATAGGAATGAGTCCTATATGGAAAGAAAGACTACTGCTAGACGAGATTTAGCAATATATGGAAGCTGTCCCTTGATAGGAAAGTCCTATTGAGAGAAGAACTCCTAAAGAGAATAGGAAATAGTGGCACGAGATGCCTAATATGAAGGATATCTAAACCTATAAATACAAGGCAATAACCAAGACAAAAGGTACGCTGTGAAACCTATTTTCATACGCATTGTGATTTGAGCTTTCAAGTACGTGATACTAACTTAGGCATCGGAGGGCCTTTGCCAACGAGAGGCAAAGGTGCTCTAACCCTTTTTCTGTCTTGTAGATCTAGGGTTGATTCAAGGAAGCATGTGATCCAGGGTTACGCTTATTTATCCCCGTACAATTTCCATGCTTATTAGAGAAATATTATATAAACATATCAATTGCATAGATGTCATAAAAAATTATCAACCAAGTGAAGAAACCACACACAAATAGATGCACAACATACATAGAAAAAAGCAATCCGCAAATAAACTATTAATGTCCTTTATGTGTCTTGACTCCTATTCATGAATGTACCGGTGTCTCTTTCTTAAGCAAACAACACTAATTACACCTTTGGTGCTAAATGATGCAACTACACCATAACAAACCGGTGCAACGACTACTACACGGGGACATACAGAATCAGTTTCCATTCAAGCAAATTAATATCGTAATGGACCCGGCCATGAGGCTATGCAAAATTAGAAAAGATTAAAATGACTTTTCAAAACCCATAAATTATAAATCCTAATGCAACTATTTGAATTTATTTGCACACATGTAAAAACATGAATAATAACAAGGAGATCAAATGCCAAAGCCAAATTTGATTCATCATACTGTTATCAATTCCAAATAAATATTAATAACTTGACTACTAATTAATTCCCTTATAAAGAACAAGTTTCATTAACTTGTAACCACTATCACGCCCTGCTTGGTAAACCAAACATATCCAATATGGGACAAACAGATTACAACCAATCCAAATGGTTTACGTTGGAGTCGATTTTCAAAACATTAACAAATGGTTTCGGCCAACCAAATACAAAGCATATTTTAATCCCCACGACAACTCAATCCAATCGTTTGTCCCAATAGATGCCACACAATCAATGAAGCCTATCACAAATGCTATAAACAATTAGCCAAAACAATGCTCAAATTTCAAATGCATGAATATCACCATGTACAACAAACGCGAATTCATGTGGCATAAAGATGCATTAATCGGCCCTTAAATAATTAAAACACTATCTCCATGACCATAGTTTAAACCTCAAAGGAAAAACATTGTGACTAAATAATGGGCTAAGGACATAGGCAAACCTGATTATCATGAAATTAGGAACGAAATCATATAAATCTTTTCTGTGATTGTGATCCAAATTGCCTTTCTTCAATTTGCCAGCAATTAGCGACTTTATCTCTACCAAAACTAGAGCCAACGTCTGGAATTCCCGCCATCAAACTTGTCTAATTTCACAAAGTCTTGTGTCAATTGTTGCAAAGACTTGATGTTGACACCATTCCTAATATTGTTTTCAATTGTTGGTGCAAATCTGGGTGTCTTCGAGAATTTTGAACGCCTTGATAATGGAACCTGTAAAAACTTTCTTCGAGTCACATTACTGAGTCACTTTCTGAAAATAGTATTCGCTCCCACTGTTTGGTGTGCACCAAGTTAATAGCGAATATGTTTAAGGATACAACGAAGCCTGATCAATTGAATGATCTTCTGCTTGCATCTGCACAAACGAAGGACAGACAAAATACCGAGTCGAATTTGTGATCAAATGAACCAACGATTTGTTAACACCATTTTTGCAAAGTAAGAATGTAACAAAACAAGAAAGGAACTAGAAAGTATTTTGGCAGAGTAATGGCACTAAGAATCTGTATATAATGTTTGTGCCTAGGGCTCTATTTATAGACCCAATCGCACCTTTTCACATGGGGTTACACCCTTTTACCAAGGGTCGCACCCTTTCACCAAGGGACACAACCTTTCATCAAAGGTTGCACCCTTTTGCCACACCCTTTCATCAAGGGATGCACCCTTTCACCAAAGGTTGCATCCTTTCATCAAGTAGCCAACAACCCAAAACTCTTTTAGAAGCTTTCTCAAGGCACAAGGAATATTTTGATAAAACCTCAAACTAAAAACCCATTTTATATAGACAAATGCCAACATATTGTGAAAACATTGCCATTTTTTGGGAATGGCTTAAACCAAAATGGCAAAACCACTGGACTTGCCCTAAGTTTAGTGTATTGAACGGAACCTTATTTTTAACTCGATCCAATTGTTTTCTCAGGCTCAATTAAGAAAAAATAAACTCTTTTTTTATTATAATTTGTTTCCTAGATTGACTTGAAAACAGTGAACAAAGCGAGTAACTTGCATGATAATAAAAAGACTATATTTTACTACAATTTTTAACTTTTCACACTTGGTTATTCAATTCGATGAGGCTACACGAGAAATCCTAACCAACATTCATGATAAATACGTTTGTAGCTAATTTTAGAAAATGAACATAGTAAATTAGTCTCATACTTCAATTTTTGGCCATTGGCAATATTGTCAAACTAAAGAGTATTGGCATTGCTTTATCAACTTGAAACCAGAACCTCTAAACACTTAATTGTTGGTACAAGACTACTGACATGTTGTGGCCTTAGTTGGTCTAATCCGTCTCTGGTCCTCGTCCTTTATAGTTTTGACGAGCTATGGCTTGTGGCAAGACTAATAAGAAATGAGGATGGGTGAATAGAATTTTTTTTTTTTTTTTGTTTCTTGCTTTTTGTGTGTTTTCCCAAATCTAGCAACTTTGTTCGGCTGGTTTTCCCATATCAGTTTAGTTCTTGGGTTAATAATGGTGATGGTTCTAAGATGGTGAGATTTCATCTCTAGGAGCATTTATACTTTCAATTAATTGATTCAGTGAGTCATGTATGATGAGGTTAGTAAGCTTTGCAACCTCTACTTTCAGCTTATGTTGATTCAACTGTAATGGTCGTGGTCGTGGTTGTGGCTGTGATTCAGGTAGTGGTCATGGTTGCAGCCGTGATTCTGGGTTTGATAGTTGTGGTCATGGTTCTGGTAGTCGAAGTTCTGGTCGCTATGATTCAGGTACTAGTTCTGGTAGTCGTGGTGACTCTGGATCTAGTGGTCGTGGTGGTAATAGTCGTGATTGCATGTCAGGGGGAGGAAGTTCAGGTCGCGGTGGTTCAGGTCGTGGCCGTGTTACCAGATTATGTACTCGTTGTCGGGGTACAAATCATACAGTGGACTATTGTTATGATCTTCATGGCTTTCCTTAGGCTCATTAGGTTGCCCATTCTGAGGATGCTGGGTAGTTTACTCCTTCTACCGATAGTAGTGTGACTATCTCAACAGAGGAGTACCAGTGTCTCATGTCCATTCAGCCTTCTGCTACTGTAGCTTCTTTTTCCACAGCTACGTTTGCTCAGAGAGGTCCCTCTATTTCTTGTGTTGCATCATCTTTTTCTTCTCCTTGGGTTATCGATTCTGGTGCTACTAATCATATGACTGGTACTTCTAATTTTTTTTCTACTTGTTAGTCAATGGATAAAACCTTTCATGTTACCTTAGCAGATGGTTTTACCACTGAGGTTACTGGTTTGGGTTCAATTTCTTTCTCCCCGTCATTTACTCTAAACTTTGTGTTGCATGTTCCTCGTTTACCCTTTAATCTTGTGTCTATTAGTCAACTTACAAAATCCTTAAATTGTTTAGTCATATTTCTTCCTCATGGTTGTGTATTTCAGGATCTCCAGACGAGGAGGAAGATTGGTGCCGGTGTTGAGTAGGGCTGCTCAAAAAAACCGGTGAACCGTGAATACAGTCCGAACCGATCCGTACCTTTTGGATTTTAACCGTGACTTTTGGATTGGACACAGATTTTGATTTTGAAACCGTGGATTAATTGATCTGAACCGTGAGATTTTTATTATATATAATTTTTTAAAATATATACATATAATTATATATATATATATGTATATTTAATTTTTTCACTTTTATAATTATGTAGATATTGTTAATTTAGTAGACTCACGGTTTGTAAGAGTTATCAGTTATGGTGCGATATTGTTATCTCAACTTACGGTTTGCTAGTTTGAACTTTGAACTTTCTAGAAATGTCTTGCTATTGTCTTGATTTGCTATTGTCTTGCCTCTGTTGCTAGTCTTACTATTGTCTTACTCTGGGAATGTTTCCAACTTTGAACTTTCTATTTAGTGCATTTGCATTTGCTACTTGCTAGTAGCTTACCTGTCTTTATTTGTTGTTTTTTCAAATAAGTTGAAAATCCGGGGATTAATCTAGAACCAATCCATGACTCGTAGTTCAGATTGGAACCGAACCGTGAGACTTTTGGATCGGACACGGATTGTATTTTCAAAAAACCGTGACTTGCAGATTAGGATTGGATTCATGTCAATCCAGACCGATCTGGACCGTGAACACCCCTAGTGTTGAGCGTGGTGGTTTGTATTACCTAACCAATGATTGTGTTCAACCCATTGCCCTTCAGTCATCAGAGTCTTTATATCAACAACATTGTCAGCTTGGTCATCCATTTTTTCAGAATTTGAAGCGTCTAGCGCCTTCATGTAGTTCTCTTAAGGAGTTATTTTGTGAAGTATGTGAGTTTAGTAAACATCATAAAGTGCCATTTTATCCCAGGGTTGAACGTCGTGTGTCACATCCTTTTCAGTTAGTTCATTCAGACATTTGGGGGTCTATTCATGTGCCCAATTTTTTTTGGTTTTCATTATTATGTTATCTTTGTCAATGATTTCTCTCATATTACATATCTTTATCTTATGAAAAAGAGATCTGAGGTGAAGACTATTTTTAAATCCTTTTACATGGAAATAAAGACTCAGTTTAATACTTGCATTTGTATGTTTTGGTCTGACAATGCACGCGAATTTTTTCATAGTACTTCATCTCAGTTTTTTTTAGAATCATGGGATTATTCATCAGTCATCCTACGCTCGGACTCCACAACAAAATGGGGTTGCCGAACGCAAGATTCGACATTTATAAGAAGTTATGGTGCCATGTTATTTCAAATGAAAGTTCCTAAGTCTTACTGAGTGAACGCAGTTCTTACTACATGTCATTTGATCAATTGTATGGCATCTACTGTTCTTGGGGGTCAGATACCCCATACAGTCCTGTTTCTCAGTCGGCCTCTCCACTCATTACCCCCTTGGGTTTTTGGGTATACATGTTATATTCATGCTCTTGATCTCGACCAAAGTAAATTGGACTCACTGACCATTAAGTGAATTTTTCTTGGTTACTCTCGCACTCTGAAAGGGTATAAATGTTACTCCCCATCTTTACGTTGTCATTTTGTGTGTGCTGATGTCACATTTCATGAGTCTCTTCCTTTTTATTCGGAGTCTATTGCCGCCAATGATTTGCTTGCATATGAGCCTGTGTGTCCTCTAGCTGTCCCATTTTATACTGTTCCATCTAGTCTTGGTCCTCCATCAAAACCTTTGCAGGTATATCATCGTCATCCTAAAAATCCACCAATAATATCTTAGCCTGCAGAGCTGTCTCAGCTAGAACCTCAACCAGAGTCGTCTCAACCAGAGCCATCTCAGCCAACAACACCACCTTCACCTCCTGCGCCATCTTCTTCTCCGTTGCGGGATCCCAACAACCTTGATCTTCCTATTGACCACTATAAAGGTATTTGATCATGCACTCTCCATCCTATTTCTAACTTTGTTTCCTATAATCATTTGTCACCGTCCCTTCGAACTTTTACTACCTCGGTTTCTTCTGTTTTTGTTCCTAAGTCTGTTCAAGAGGCCTTAGCTGTGTCTGAATGGCGGACAGCTATGGAGGATGAAATGTTTACTCTTCATCATAATGGTACTTGGGACCTGGTTCCTTTTTCTGTTGGTAAGACAACTGTTGGCTATCGTTGAGTATTCAATGTCAAGTATCTTCCTGATGACACTGTTGAGCGCTATAAGGCTCGCCTTGTTGCCAAAGGCTACACCCAGACTTATGGTGTTGCTTATTTAGAGACATTCTCTCCTGTTGCTAAACTTGGTTCTGTTCGAGTTCTTATTTCTTTCACAGCGATTTTTGGTTAGCCATTGTTTAAACTGGATGTCAAGAATGTCTTTTTCCATGGGGATCTTCAAGAGGAAGTTTACATGGAGCAGCCACCTGAGTTTGTTGCTTAGGGGGAGCGTAATCAGGTATGTTGGCTTTGTAAAGCTCTTTATGACCTTAAGCAGTCTCCTAGGGCCTAGTTTGGTAAGTTTAGTGATGCAGTTTTGAGATTTGGCATGCATCATAGTCAGACTGACCATTCTGTGTTTTCCCTCACATCTGGTCGAGGGAAGGTATTGTTAATTGTATATGTGGATGACAATATCATTACCAGTGATGACCAGCGAGGTCTTGATGACTTAAAAACCTTCTTACATCAGCAATTTCATACTAAGGATTTGAGAAAACTTCGGTACTTTTTTAGGTATTGAAGTGGCCCGATCCAAAGAAGGTATTAGTTTATCATAGAGAAAGTATGTGTTGGATATTCTTGAGGATACAGGTTTGTTGGGAGCTAGACCTATTGAGACTCCTATGGATCCCAATGTCAAACTGTGTGTGGACCAGGGGGAGTTGCTTCATAATCCTGATCAGTATCGCCGGTTGGTTGGTAAGTTAAATTATCTCACGATTACATGTCTGGATATCTCATTTGCAGTTAGTTTGGTAATTCAGTTTATGTCAGCTCTTCGTTATCCACATTGGGAGGTTATCCTTACAATTGTGAAGAATCTTAAGCTACATCAAAGACGGGGTTTGTTGTATCGAGCTAGCAAACACTTGCGCGTTGAGGCATTCATTGATTCTGATTGGGCAGGAGGACCGTCTGATAGGAGATCTACTACTAGCTATTGTGTCTTTCTTGGTGGAAATCTTGTTAATTGGAAAAGCAAGAAGTAGACAGTAGTAGCCCGGTCCAGTGCAGAAGCAGATTATAGAGCAATGGCACACACGGCATGTGAGGTTATGTGGCTGCAATCATTTCTTGAAGATATAAGATTTAGTGTGCAATTGCCCATGCCTCTGTATTGTGATAATCAAGCGGCTATTCATATTGCCTCAAATTCAGTATTTCATGAGAGAACTAAGCATATTAAATTTGATTGTCATCTAGTACGTGAGAAACTGACTGGTGGTGTGATATCTACTCCATATGTATCTACGGGTGCTCAGTTGGCCAAAATGTTTACCAAATCATTGTTCAAGCCGCAATTAGAGTTGTTGTGTAACAAGCTGAGACTTTTTGATATTTATTCTCCAGCTTGAGGGGGAGTGTTAGAATAGTTTATATTGCTAGTTTTATGTTTGTCCCACATCGTCTATTTTAGTTATGTATTGTGGCACTCAATAATATAAATTACAATGCGTGTGTTGGGGTTCGTTAACATCTTACATGCTTCTCTTTCTCTTTCTCTTTCTCTTTCTCTCATCTAAACAACAGAACAGACTTTTGTGCCACTAGAACCGAAATATATTTATTGTTCAATATGAATTAAAATAATTATATAAACAAATTATTCCACTATTGTTGTTTAATTGATAATATATAGAACACCACTTGACGATTGGATCTAGAGCACCAAAATACCTTGGGCCAGCCGTGTGGGCACACCTGTTGTCCATATAATTTTCAGCTAGCTAGGTTTCAGCTTTAGCAATGAAAACCTTTGGTGCCTATGACACTGCAAAAGCCCAGTAAGAGAGGTCCTCTTTGTGCTGTTTTGACTGATCTGAATCGAAATATAACCACTACCACTGGCTAGGCATCCCCTCTGTGTTGGACTACTATTCGAAAACATTAGTTGGTACGGGCTAAACATGATTGAGCTTATTTGTCAGATGATTCTGAGTAACCTAATGGGAAATAATTTTCACACCCCGCCCACTTTATAAATGCACTTTTAATTTCAATATTTCTCTTTTATTGTGTTCTAAAAACTATTCTCACTACTGGGTAGTATAGGCTACAAATGAATTACTTGCTCATGAATAGCTCAAGTCTCAGCTCAGCTCAATCCTTTAGTAACCAATTGGAGCCAAAGCCGATTTTTCAAAAACTGACTCGGGCTCGACTCATTTACAAACGAGCAAAGCTCGAGCATGACAAAGCTCGACTCGACTCATTTGCAAGTTGCAGCCGGAAAGGGAGTGCATGTTGTTCGAGAAGGGACAGCATGCATGCTGACCCGATCCAGGCCGTTCGTTCTTGGCGTCTAACGGCGCAGATCATTTCAGTAATGGTCGGTGCATATTTGTTTGGGTCTGAGTAGCTCTGCACCATTGATCGCAGAGCACAGACAACCCGGATTGGGTCAGCACACATGTTTTCCCTTCCCAGACAGTGCACTCCTTTCCATTGCAGCCCTAGTGAGTAGTGAGCTCTTTTAAAGTTGTATATCAACGAATTTACTGACGTACTCATCACTTGGAGTTGTGCCCAACTGCTATTTCTGTCACTATTTTTGTTGCTATTAGATTCAACTACAAGATCAATTTAGGTGATAAACATATAAAGCATTTTTCCTCGTGTGTATCAAGATGCCCCTAACTTTTTCTTTATGCATTCGGCTACTTTATGCATATAATATAACCATGCCTCTTTTTGTACCTTTTCTTGGGAAAATAATATATTTGGAAAGAAAGCTAGCCACATAATTTAATAATCCTAGATTTAGATCGGGGACAGAAAGAAAAGGCACCAAGGAAAAATTAAATGAGACAGAAAAAAAAAAGGGAAAAAAATATATTGGTGATATGAGTGGTCAACTTAGGTAAGCATCACTCTCATGAAAGCACCATTGTGCCTATATACATTTTTAAACCACCTAATTTGATGAAATAGTGACACTTATCTACCTAATTTCCATCATTGGCTGCCCCCACCACTTAACCTCAAATCGATATCTCATTTGACACAAGTATGGTATCATAAAAATGTAGTATGACATATCCTCAAAGAACTTTATCTATGGGTACCGATCAAATTAGTACATATTGCATACGTGGGGGATCTCAGGGTCTCACGCAAATGTTTTGAACTACTTATAAATTTCAAAATGGGACCTGAGTAGTCTTTAGTAAAATCAGCTCAATCAGATAATCCAATCTTCTAGCTTTTCATTTATCTGAATGAAAAATTAGAAGATTGAATTGAACAATTCCACTTATCTGATTGAGCTGATTGTTCTGATCAAGGCTACTCCTAAAATTATTTTGAAATTTTATCAACAGTTCAGATAATTTGTGTGAGAGCTCAAAGAGGGCTCCTCACAACATCTGTTTGCAATATGTACTGTTTTCATGTGTACCCTTAGTATTTTTGTATCCTCAAAAGGAATTGTATAGCATTCGATACTATGGTACTTCTCATAAAATATACGTTTAAATCTTTTTTTTTTTAATCTAATTATATGTACAAATCTATCAAACGTGTATTTCTATACTTTCTTCTGTAAGGATAAAAAATAACAGAACCAAACCCATTTACACACCCTCACACAGTGTGAAGACTCGCAAATACCTCACATACTTGTGTGCGTGAGTGTGGTTCTTATATTGCTCTGGCTAATCTATTGGTTGAATTTTTAATTCAAATGGATTCCTACACTGTGATTTTCCCCCTAAATAAAAACCAAACTCTCAAAGGGAAAAAAAAAAAAAAAAAAAAAGGAGGGGTTCTGGTTACACTATGCTCTCTGTATGGCATATACCTAACTTTTTAACTAGGATTTCCACTAGAACTTTTGGCAAATGGCACTTTATGGATTCCTGGTGGCTTCTTGTTCATTATATCTTTATGTACTCCACTTCATGATCTGGATCAGCTTCTTCAGTTGTAGGCAAAGCCAAAATTTTCAAACTATATCTACTTTTCTAGTACTGATCTTCTTTATCTTACAACTATTCGGCTGGCAACTTGCCCCAATTTGGTGTAATGCATTGAAGGATAGAATAAATAATAAGGAACATTTTGAACTTGTTGATAGGTATAAACTGATGTCAGACGTGACACAGCGTAGCTCGGGCTTACACTTGCTTGGACCATATGTGGCCAAGCACGGGGAGTCACCACGGTGTTCAAACTTCAAACAAACCACTCCTAGATGTGCAAGGAATTTCTTGTAACCGTCTCCTATCTCTACCGGAATAAGCACGAACAGTCTAAATCCTATGGCTATCCTTAATCCTAAAGCAATTAGGGAAGTTCAAGCTATTAGACCCGATTGGTGCCATCGTAATCTACATTCCAAGATCCAAGAATTTTAATCCCAGTGGGACTCAATAATACTGGGGATCAACAAGTATGCAACTCTGACATAGGCGTCTGATGGGTATAGGCTAGCTTGCACTACACCAGTGTCCTTTGTTTTTATCTGTGGGCCATCGAATTCAATCGAGCATTTTTATCGGAAACTGATTGATCATTATCATCATGGAATTGGGGTATAGATTATTATCATCATTCGGACTTAGCCACCATTCTTTGGGGTAGTACTTAATTCTAAGTTTTTATAAATATATTTTTGTTACGGTATGACACGATCCAATTCTTATTATCTCAATGAGACTCTACGGTGAGACTTGAACCCTACTGAATGTCAGATTCGTAATTATGAAAAGGTATAATTTCACTCAACATTAGGGCCATCCGAAAACAACCTTTGTTTAAGTGTGTAGGACATCTTTTAGGTTTTGTCGGAGATGATATTCAAAAGAATAGTCTTTTGGGAAAGAGTTTCGCATAATATTCGTAAATTATAAGCTTAATTTTGAATTTTTATACAAAAGTTACAGATGTAAGATTGTTGTTGAACTTTTAATCCAGATATTATAAATTTCCATACCCTCTTAGGGTGCATATCATATACACAGTGCCGGCTCCGAGATTTGGGTTGCCCAAGTCCGACTCCTAACTTGGTTGCCTACTTAATATTAAGTCATGAAAATTTAAAAAAAAAATATATATGCAAGTAAAAAAATTACAAAATTCATAAGTCATTTTAGAGGCCCCAAACAAACTTCTAATATTGGATACATCTTTAAGTGCTTTTTTTTTAAAAAAAATACTACAAAATTACAAACAAAAAATATTAAAAGAATACAAAAGATAAACGGGAAAGATATATTTGTACGAGTTTTTTTTTTAAGAAACAATCCTCGATTACTGTGAAAAACATACAAATCAGGTTACATTGCTTGATTTTGTTTTCAATTTTCCACCATTGGGATAATTGTCTTTATTCAAATGTAAGAGCATATCACTTATACAATATTGTTGTGTTTGTTAAATACAACATTTCTTGCAAAATAATTGACTAATGTAATTTTTTTAAATATTCATTGGGCAGTAAAAAAACAAAAAGTTTAGAATCACATTTAAAATGTACATCCAATTATACAAACCCATATATAAATACATGTGGCTCGTACATATGATTCCACCCTTTTGTATGGTCTCATAAATTTATGGGAGTATTTGTATATTTGAGTGTGGTTTTAGACTTGCAAGGGGAAAAATAGAATAGAGAAAGTTGATAAACAAAAGTAAAATAAGGGAAAGAGATGAGAAAGAAGCCAAAATATTAGTGCAAGAAAGTAGCTACTGAGATTTGAACCCAGCTCACACGGGACGCTAACCCCATCAGTTAACCATCTACATTAGTGCACCTTTTACAACATTTAGAAACCTTTTTAAAATTTATATATAACTTACGAAATTTTAAATTTTTTTTGCCCCGGCCATGGGGGTTGCCCAAGCCCAGGGGCTTACCAGGGCCGGCCCTACATATACATATCTGGAGTTTGTACTAGACCATTTCTAAAAAGAAAATTTTACCATCAAACACTCTTACCGATTAGAATGAATTCTTACTAGCAAAAGAGTACTCTTATTGTCCACCTAATAGGCTAACAATAGAAGAGCTGCTCTGAAAAACTAATTTGAAAACACGAAGCAGCTATATTATCCACATATATCTGGTTTCGAGGTTTGTTTGTGAAGGAACAAACTATGATTGCAATTAATTTGTAACTTTTCCTTTTTCCTTGGTCGATTAATTATATGGTTAGTGGGAGAAAAATAAAGTGCGAATTAACCACAATCATCTCCACACTTAGCTTTCTTCTTATAGTTTATCTTATCCATAATTACTAATGTTTAGTGCCCAAATGTAGAATCCCATAAACATAATCTTGTCTCCTACATTTTCTATTTATATTGAAAACCATTCCATGGTTTTGCAATATTCTTGATTGCTACAATATCAATCACTAAATATTGAAAACTGCCATCATAGTAGTATATATAAAGTTAAGATTTTCATTTACTAGAATATCTCAAAGTTAATTTTATGCAGAATCGTGCAATCTGCATTATCCTATTACAGGCGTGTATGAACGATGTACACCTCTTTGAGTTTTCTCGGATTCATAACATTTTGAGTGTATATTGTACGATATATACCTCCTTGAGTTTCCTTGGATTCATAACAGTTTGCATAAAAATTCTGAGGGCCATTTGGTAACGTTCTTGTTTCCTGTTTTTTGTTTTCAATTTTTTTCATAGCTAAAAACGAAAATTTGTTTGGTAATTTATTTATGTTTTGTCTTTATTAAAAATATTTTCAAAATTTATGAAATTTTTCTAAACACAAAAAAAAGGTGATTTGCTTTGTTTTTAAGACAAGATCGTTTAAAAACAAAAAACAGAAAAGAGAAATTTTATTAGCAAACATGTTTTTTGATTTTCGTCTTTATAAACAATAAACATGATTATACTTTTAGTTTTAAAAAAAAAATAGAAAATAAAAAAATTACCAAACGCCCCCTTACCAACCATATTGAATCCAAATTGATTTTACTTTTCACGGCGTTGAAATAACTTCTGCACAAACAATAAAACGAAAAAATAGAAAGTTTAATTACATCACCTTCCACGATGGAGATAAGCACTGTGGATCCACTAGTGTCCTAGCTTTTGAGAGGGCCACTCCCCCATGTGGTTTTTGGGGTGTACAAATTTATTACCATCCGTACATTTACAAACCCTACTTTCAACCTTGACCTTAATTTCGCTGAACTTTCGACCTTAATTTCCTTGAACTTTCAAGAAACATAATTTCAACCTTAATTTCCTTGAACTTTCAAGAAACATAAATTGATTTTGAGTAGTATTTTATTAGCAAATCTTTGCTTTATTTATATTATAATTTTTTCCTGTGTAGTATGACAAAATGTAATCAGATTCATTGAGAAAAGTTCAATTGGGGGGCAGTTGGGCCATGAGGTCCATCATTTTACTTGTTTTGTTTGTTGCGCAATAGGCCATAATTATGCAAACCAGATTTTTTTTTAAAAAAATATTTTTATCACAAAATGTTGAATAAAATCATTACGTGTGGGTTCCAAACCGATGTAACAAGAAAGATAGAGAGAGGGAGTGGGGCACCTTGTTTGCTATATTAAATGGGCATGTTGATCAAATGGGTGCGGACTTGTGTATGGTTGTTGAACAAATCAAACTATTCAATTCATATTTGATTCACTATGAACCAAACGAGTTCGGTTCATGTTCAAATAGATTAAAAGTTTGTTCTAGATCGAACTTTTTAAGTATCAAACAAATTAATTGCTAATATATTTTTAAAACTCGTTAAATTGTGAAATTAGATTAATTATCTTCCCTACCAGTTTACCTTATTATCAACCCTAGACTTACGTATGTCTTGAAGTACTATTTATCCATTATTTTAGCACATATTTTAACAAGTGAAGAACCTAGTTATTCAACTGGTAAAGTAACAAATTCATACACATTAAATTTTACTTTTGTCTTATGCTAGAATTTTTTTTCTTTATATTCTACCCTATTTACAGCCGGTTTTGAAATTTGTGAGGCCTAAAGAAAACTTTTTAAATGGGCCCCTAAATGTAAATTTACTCTGCACAGTTTAAATAGTAAGGAAAAAACGTTATTTTTGCTTCATACACTGTTTAAATCTTACTTTTTTCTTATGCTAGAATTTTTTTTTTTCTTTATCTTCTACCCTATTTATGGCCAGTTTTGAAATTTGTGAGGCCTAAAGAAAACTTTTTACATGGGCACCTAAATGTAAATTTACTCACCACAGTTTAAATACTAAGGGAAAAAACGTTATTTTTCCTCATACACTGATTGATTAGCAATCGCACTTCAAAAACACAAATCAATCATGAATTCAAGAACAATCTGAATTTTATTCACGCCTCAATTCTAAACGAGTCTATAAAATTAGAGACCCTCAAAATTAGTGAGGTGCCTAAAGCAATGACTTTACCGACTCCGGTCTAGAGCCGAATCTGATTCCTATTACACACCTTTAACACACCATTTTAACTTTGATACGTGGATGCTCAAAAGAATGAGAAGTGTGAAACCAATGGGCAGCCCTGGTTTTCTTGGTAAGAAGAAGCGAATCAACAAACAGAGAAATTTGGAAGGATTTTGTGTGTCAAAAAAGTCGGTATCGTACTTGGCAACAACAACAAACAATCACGGAACTAAGTACAAAGCTTTCAGATCAGAGAGGGAGAAAGAGAAAGTGGCGTTTGGTGGAACAAAAGCAACACTTGGATTATGACAGGAGAAGAATCACTGCTGTGAAAACAACTCTTTATCCCAGAGGCGACAAGGTATCGTACCTGCACTTCCATTTTAGATACGGGTTCGAGGTCTGAAAACAAGTTTATATGTACAAAGTCGGTTGCTATCAAGAAGTTTTATCACTGAAATATCAACTCTCGATCTATACTCCCAAAAAAAAAACCAAGAAATTCAAGAGATATTTTAACAAAACACATACACATTGCGCAATTATTCACGAACGCTTACGTCCATATGCGGTCCCACAAATCCGTTGTCACTCATACTCTACATGAATATACTTAACAAAAACTCAAGGGAGGAAATATTTGTGTAAAGTGTGTGTGGTTATAGGCTTTTTACGGTAAACCCCCTTTGTACTGACAACACACAAATGGCGTCGGGGGCCCTTTTGTGGGTTCCAAATGGTAGATCCTAATCGTTGATTCATGGTGGGGGTGATTTTGGATAGAGCACATACGGCCGTCAGATGGCAGCGATTCTTGCGTGGGGCCCACTCAAAATTCGATTTTGAGATAAATCAACGGTTTGGATCAACCCTTTTGGACCCACAAAGGGGTTCCTAACATCATCTGTGTATGATCAGTACACTCCGGTCTGTACGTATAGAACGGTTCGCCTTTTCATTTGAAAGATGCTCCTGGAATAAAAAAAAGTTTCTCTGAGGCACTTAATCAACGCACAATAATAACCTTGAAGACTAGATTAATTTAGTAATTCGTACAGTCAATTAAAGGGGGAAAAAGAGTCTAAAAAGGACAAGGGGACAAAATATTTAGTACCCCAGTACGTTCTATCACTATATCCAATAGTAATTTCCAACAGTATTAATGATGTAAAAAGTCAAAAACTTTTTTGGTTTTCAAGATCTTTTAGATTTTGCCAATTCTAACAGAATGGCAGACCACAAAATCTACTGCCCCTATGTGTAAAATTGGCTTTCGGCATCTTTTTTCTTACTTGTTAGACTAAAAAATTTCGCCCATGGTCTTGCATTTTGGAAATAATGTGCTTCTACTCAACCATCGCACTCGAGAAGGAGCCACAATTTTGATTTCTACTCAACCATCGCACTCGAGAAGGAGCCAGAATTTTGATTCCTTGGGGACTCAAAACTCAACCTTCTTTTAGCTTTTTACATCTCTTGTTTATGGATTTGAAGCTCCGTTGTGCCTATATATCTAAGTAATTCAGGTCATCCAATTTGTTTGTCTTATTGATTTTATCAATCCACGTTCAAAAGGATATCAGTATATATCCAAGTAATTTAGATATTTTGTCGTAAAACTAATTATCAAAATCGTGTTAACCATTAAACTTTTCAATTAAAAATTTATTAATTACTAGTAGTTCTTATTGATGCTGAAAAAATATAGTTTCAAATCCCTTTTTGGGCCTGGGACAACGCCTTGGAGCAAAACAAGGCCCCTCCTACATTGTCATTCACTTCCAGCTTTTGTTTCTACACCTTTTCCTCTACCCTCCTATATTTTCTACAATTTGTGTCAAAGGAAAAAAAAAAATTATACGCAATAGGCAGGGAAGTACTATCTAAAGAGAGGCGAACGTAAAATCTTGGCTCAGAGGTAAATGGGGCAAAAAATTACACTCTCATGACACAGTTATTGGGAATTACTTCATAAATGATAAGGAAAAGAATAATTTCACATTGGCATCGAGACAGAGCCGGCTCTGGGCTAAAGCCTGTAAAGCAACCGCTTTAGGCCTCCAAATTTTGTCTAATTTTGGGAGCCCCCAATAATATAGGTCCATATAGTTATTAGGTATATATAAAAAATTAAGTTTAATTTGTCTTATAATTTGAGGGCCTAATTTAAAATAAGACCCAAGTGAAAGGGCCCAAATAAAATATGATTTTGGCACCTATTTCATTGTTTTGAAAAATTAAGGGTCCTAAGTGTCAATAAAGGAGTTAAACATCATGGGGTTAAGATCATGAGCACAACAATGTTTTAAAACCCGGACCGGTGAGCGAACCGGAAAAGGGACCGGACGGATGGGTCACCGGTCGAACCGCGGTCGAACCGGAATCGACCCCTGATGTCATAATTATGTTAAATAATATATTATACATATATAATTTAATAGAATAAGCATTTAAAACAGTGAACTTTGATAGCCCAAGTATTTTCTAGTCAATTCTCCCTCAATCTCACATCGATGGGACAAAGAATCAATCTTTGTTTTTCCTTCTATAAAAGGTGGTTACCTTCACTCCTGTATTCAATCCCATATCGGTGGGACAAAGAGTACATCTCTTGCTTTTCCATCTATAAAAGGAAGAGAAGCCTCTAATCTTCGCTTGGCATCAGCAGAAGGCGTGTGAGCTGGCAACGGCTCACTACTTAGATAAGTTTCTGTAACGTGTGTAAGCATTGGTCATAAATGGGTGCAAATTTCAGTTCAAAATTTTTCAGTCCGAGTTGATAGACCCAACTGCAGTTCGAACAAGTTGGCGGTTTGACCGTCCGGCTTGAACGATTTTCATATTTTAGACCCGATTTTTGGAAAGAAGCGGTTTTCGAATGAAACCGAACCAGTTGAAGGTCCGGTTGACGAAAAAAAAACACAACAATCAAAAAAGCGCAACAATCAGTGAAGATTCGTGATTTCTTTATGAGTAATTTTTTTTTCCTGTTTCTTGTTTGGAGAGATTTTCTTATTTTCTCTATAGGGTTTCCATTTTTTTTTGGAAGCCAATTTTTCTTCTCGTGCACTTTAACTGATGCTCTTCCTTTGATTTACTCGACCATGTCACAAGACAGATTGAATGGATTGGCTATGTTGTCTATTGAAAAGGCTATGGTGGAGAAACTAGATTATGCAAGTTTAATTAGTACTTTTGCTGCTAAAAACGCGAGAAGAGTAATATTTAAATGATAGTTTTTAATGTATTGTACTAGCTATCGATTCTAGGTACTTGTGATCTCAAATTATTGTATTATCTTTCGTATGAATGTTTTTTCTTTCTCTTATTGTTCACTATGCAAAAAAAGATTGAGGGCCCATTTTTTTTTCCTTTAAAAAGTTCGCTTTAAGCCTCACAAAACTCAGAGCCGGCCCTGCATCGAGAGATTGATCGAAGAAATTACCCCTGAGGGTGAAAACTGTATAACAAACACTCTCACTTGACTAATATAAGTGCAAGGATTTGGTTTGAGAGTGCAACACAATTGAATTCAAGGTGCAATAGAAATGGACTTAGGGTGCAATGCCGAGAATTTATCTACAGAAAGTTTGGTTTGACCACACACTGGCACCCCCATATGGACCAACACGAGTGCAATGTTTTTTTTTTTTCCTTCTTTGTGCAACAAAATTGCATTCAAGGTGCAATAGAAATAGACCCAGGGTGCAATATTGAGAATTTATTTCCTTTGACCACGCAACCCCACATGGACTAACATGAGTGCAACGCTTTCATTTTGGAGTGCAACACACTTGCATGCAAGGTGAAATTTAAATGTACCCAAGGTGCAATTATGATAATCTATTTTCAGAAAGTTTGATTTTGACCTCACATTGGCAACCCCATTTGGATCAACATGAGTGCAATGATTTTTCTTAAAATTGCAATACAATTACATTTGCAATGGAAATGAACCCAAGGTGCAATGCTGAAAATCTCTCTCTGAACAACCAAAGCTCTAATCCCTTTATTCGATTCTTCTTCTTCCGACGATGGCCAATCATAGTTTTTAAGAGGTTCAGCTACTTTCTTCACCCGGTAAATGTACAAGAAAACCAATGCTAGAATCGACACTCCAAGAACATCACTCACCGCGATCCCTAGCATGGTTCTCGTCATCATCCCATTTTGCGTCGACCCGGTTGCCTATCCAAATGAGTTTTATGGCTGGACTTGGGAATGGCAACGATATTTGGCGTTGACATTAGAGTTGGTCCATTTCTGTGGTCGTGGTGGTCAGTGATGGCGATCCGTCTGGTCCTCTCTCGCTCGTCATGGTGGTCGGTGATGGTGAGGGAAGAGTCGGGTTAATTTGTGAAGGATTTTAAAGCTCGGGATATTTTGTTCGGGAATTTTTCCCATGCCATGAATCTATAATTATTATTCCTCTACCCATTACCTAATGATATCCAAAAAGTGTCATGAAAGTGTAATATTTTACCTCTGAGTAGTCATTTCCCCTAAAATCATGAGAGGCAAATAAAATGAAGAGAAATTTTAATTAGGCATCCTATCTAGAAATCTTATTTAGGTTCTCATCCCTGATGTCATCGCTAGTTATGTTTACAATTTTACATCCTAAAATTGTATAGTTAGACCATTGTGCCCTTATTAACTCTCCTTAAACACCATTTTATAAATTATATATTAATATCATTTATAGATTTTCCTTATTTATATCATTACCTATATATATATATATATATATATATATATATATATATATATATATATATATAAATGTACTTCCCATCAGGACTACCTGACAGGAACTCCCATCCGGAAGCCTTTCCTCAGCCGTCCGATCAAAATGCACGGTTGAGATTTTAAAATGAATCTCGCGGGTCTAAATTACACCTAGGTCAGGTTATGCAGGTAAAACCCAAGTTCAAAGGGTAAAAGGTCAGATCCATTCTCCCCACTCTCATTTCATGCTGTTGAGAGACGAAGAGCGAGAAGGAGAGGCGATTATGGCGATTTGAAGTCGATTGAAGCTGAACAACTTGAAGATCCTCTGCAAATCCGAGAAATCGAACAAGCTCTCTCTCTCTCTCTCTCTCTCTCTCTCTCTCTCTCTCTCTCTCTCTCCCCCCTTTCATTTTGTACTTGTTTGAACGAAACCTAGGGTTTCTATTTTGGTACAAGTCAAAAAATCTAGGGTTTCGATTTCTTTTCAGTACTTTCTCTCTTGTTGTTGTGAGGTGAAGATGGGTATGTGGTGCAAACATACTCTCTGTATGTATTTGTCTCTGGGTTCGATTTTGGTAGAATCAAAAAAATCTAGGGTTTCTTATTCTCAAATTTCAGATTTTTGGTATTCATGTAGCCGACCTTAATTTGTTGGAACCTGTTTGGTTTGGTTTATCATACTTTTGTCAAAGAATAAATGGGAAGTTATTGATGAAAATCATAAGCAAGGGAGATGTTAAGTTATTGCCTTTCAACTTCGAAGTGTGTCACTCATGTTGTGTGTGAATTGGGACATACATGTTCACTCTTCAATTTTCAAATTATTATTACAAATTAGTTGTCGTATGCTCACCAAAGCTAATAAGATACCAAAGAGCATAATTAAGCGTTGACATGAGCTGTTATTTTGTCCTCTTCACAATTTGAACTCACTATACTTCAGATTTGTTACTGTTTTTCTCTTTGGAAGGTTGTCACCTAAAGAAATTATGCTAAATGAAATAGTTCTTTCTTGTTTATGTTTCCATAGCAATGCCATACTATTGGGTGGTTTTCGTCGGGCAAAATCCAAGAATTTATTCAACTTGGGAGGAAGCTAAAGCCGAGATTATTAGATACTCGGGGAACAAGCATAAAAGGTACAATACGCTGGAAGAAGCAAAAGAAGCGTTGTGCCAATTTCACGAGGACAAATTCAATAAACTAAAAAAGAAAACTAGCGGTGGTGCTTCCATGTCGGCATGGCCATTGGAATTACAAATCATGGTGAAGCACGAGCCCAATGTTCAAATTTTGGCTTTTGTTGCCACTTTCTTCATAGGTTTCATTGCTTGTATATTTTTTCCACATGTATTTGATTCGGAATGAAGTTGTACATTGTAGGGAGATAGACTAATTAGCTTTGGCTACATTTTTTTGGTGCCTTATGGTTCTTGCATTGTGTGTTTGAGATTGGGGATCTAGTTTAAGATTGTTAATGAAGGAATCCTTTTCTCATATTTTGGTAAGCTTGGCTGCACACACTTTGCTTGTCTTTTCTCTATCATATTGTAGTATTTGAGACCAACTTCATACTCATTTTTTGTGTTGGTAAAAGAAGATGTTTCAGATGTGGTAAATAATGACATCCACAGGATGCACTTGCATTTATGGAGCTTTTAGCAAAAGTGTATTCTTAGCAGAACTTTGAAATCTCATGGTGGAGATCATCCTTTAGTCCAATTCTCAAATAAGTATATCTTGATACGTTATTGACACTAAACCACTCCCACTACATACATTAAGAGATAAAAATCTCTCACCCAAAAAAAGTATGAACCTGAGCAAAACATTACTAGATCAAATCAAACCATTACTTATCTCAGATAGAAAATTATATCCAAAATCAAATCAAACTGCCTCAAGTTTTTCATAAATACGAACCTAAACAAGACATTCAAGTGTTTCACAGCTGCAACCATGAACATGAGACTGCATGACAATGACAATGCTGTAATCAGCTAGAAAGTTTACATAAAGTTCTACAAGCTAATAAATAAACATCCCACATCTCCAGTTATAACTTAATTCAACCAAAATATTAGAACCACTACTCATCATCCCATATTGAACATAGGCAAAACAAAAACATAGAACTCTAAAGAGACTCCAATTCCAGTGAGCATTTCCAGATTACAATAAGCATTTTCCAGATTCCAAATAGTATTTTCCAATAACCTTTTTTCCAATGAGATTTATGTCTCCCATCCTAAACACAAGGTCATATTATGAAGAAAAGATACAAAAAAAAAAAAAAAAATACAACTAAAAAAACAATTACACACTTACAATCATCGTCAGATTCAAAGTCCTCCTCCTCTTCCTCATCATCATCATTTAACGTAACATCTTGCGACGAGCTACAAAAAATAACAACTATTTAATATTTGTCTTCAAATATTTTAATTATAAATGAACATAATAAAAAAAAAATAACAACAATAAATAAACACCTACATTCCAAGAACAAGTGGACAATTCCTTTTGTCATGTCCAGTGACCACTTTCCCACAAACATTGCAACGCCTACCTTTCTTCAACACCTTCTCTTTCCCTCCCTTCAATTGTTTACCGCAACCCTTTGTCCTAGTTTTACCCGGGTGTTTAAAATTTTGTTCGCTTGCAAGAGAAATAGGCACTTGGCTACCACCCCCACTCCCTTCGCCATCCTCATTCCCACACTTCTTGGTTGCATACTCCTTTGAGTTGATAACAAATATTCTCCAAGAGCTTGAGTCTCTTTGTAAGAACCCCTGTTTTTAATTTTATATATATATCAAAAATAAAGTTGGGGGAAAATGTGAGGAAATAAGAAAATTGATTAAATGTTGGAAGATTTTGTGTTAAGAGTTGATTGGGGCTTGTTTGGTTTACACAAGCCACTATTGGGCTTGGGGTATAATTATTTGATAGTATATGTGTATAGTGTGTGAGAGGAGAGAGAGAGAACACTCCCCTCTCCCAATATACCCAGCCCTCTCTCTCTTTCTTCTTCCTCCATTTTCTTCTTCTTCCTCCACCAAATCTCACCCAATCACTCTAGTCCCTTCACAACCCTTGCTCAAAATCAACTCCTCTACGCGTTAAGAAGCTCGGTTTGCACTCATTTCACTCCACAAAGTTGGATTTTTGCTTGGGGCTTGGAGAAAGGGTTAGAGTTTTGCACATCATTCTCTTGGAAGTTTGATCTTTGCTTGAGGTAGGAAAATTTCTAACTCTTCTAAGTGTAAATGTGGTGTATATGTGTGTGTAGTCATTTGATTGCAAGGTTTCACTTTGGCTCGTTAATTTCTTGAGCAAAATCTAGTCAAATTTGTGTTAAAACTCATCATCTCATAGCTCCTATGTTGTTCTCCTTTTGATTTGGTAGGTAAATCATCCCATTGTTGCTCAATTTCATGGTGATGCTTATGATTTGTATGAAACCCATTTTTAATCCATTTCTTGAATTTGGGGAAAATGGCTAACCTTGTAAATTGGTGATGTGTTATGTTTCTATGTTGTTTGAACTTCATTTACATCTTAATATGTTCATTTGGAACCAAAGAAATACCCAAAAGAAGCCCCATTGATCATTTCTTCATTTGCAAAATTTTGTATTTGATGTTGTCCTATCCATAGGACTTGACGTCCTATCCATAGGAGCCTTTCTTCCGTCATTCTGGCCAATCTAATGGCCCTCCTATCCATAGAACTTTTTCTCCTATCCATAGGAGCCTCTGACGCCCTATTCATAGGACTTTTCTCCTATCCATAAGAGCCTGTGTTGTTTCAAAGGGTGGCCAATCTGACCTGAGTCCTATCCATGGGACCTGACCTCCTATCCATAGGACCCTTTTAATTCATGAAAACGTGTTTGGACCTATTTCACCTATCTAGTCTTGTTTATTTAAAGTTATTGGTTGCATAATGTCATTTGGATGGGTCATAAAGACTACCTTTGACACTCGGGTTAAAATTTCCTTTACAAACACATCTGGGTAACATGAACCACGAGTTTTGTGTCAAAATTTGACACATTAAAGTAAGGTGATGAGACATGTTGACACTGTGATGATATTAATGAGCATGGAATAAAGTATGAAGGTGGTAATGATGACACGGGGCCCGAAAGGGCATGCCCAGAGTGACCCAGGGCCCGAAAGGATATGCTCGGATTGACACAAGGTCCTAAAGGGGTATACCTGGAGTGACACGAGGCCCTTATGGCATGCCCGGAGTGACACGGGGCCTATATGGCATGCCCAGACAACAATCAAATGTTTGAAAGCAATAAGATGTATGTGGTTAACGTGTGGAACACGTGTTGTATCAGGTACAAGTTGGGTACAAGAGGCGAGAGTAAGTGAAATCTAGTTGATTATGTGTCCTTTTCAAGCCCTTAAACCATTCGAACTCTTTCTTAACTCTTGATACATGCCTTTGCTTTCTTGTCTATCATCCATATGCATTTCATTTCACTTAGGTTTGTTAGACATTTCTCTACTAGGTTAGTGAGCTCAACCTTACAAATTTCAGGTACCCACCAAAGAGCATGATATAGAGTGCTTGGATTGCATACATGCATTGTTTTGAAAGCTAATGGAGGAGTTATATCATCATCCTAGAACTTGTATTTTATTAAGATGATTTTGTAACTCAATTAACTTTATTTTTTTGACATTGGACTTGTAATAACTATACATTTATTTTATCTCATTTTGGGGTATGGGTACCCATAGACCGTGGTGTATTTTGATGTTGACTTTGAATATTCTATTTAGACTTTGACGTGGCTCGTGGACTTGTTGACTGTCCACGTGGATTATCCTAATGAATTATCCCTTTAAATTTTGAGGGCGTGACACTCTTCTCCACTTAATACAGCTTCATCAATAACATTACAAACAAGTCGGAGGAGCCTATTTCGTGTCACTAACAAAGGAGTGTCACAAATTTCTTTCACGCTCCCACCCAAGTCATCCATAACTCTACCTACTTTAGTTGATTTAGTCCACCTCCGCAAGATGTACTCATTAGGAAGTTCTAACATTTGCTTTTTGTTGAAGTACACCAACATGTGTCGACATGGAATTTCATCACATTCAAACATCTTATAACTACAACATAGTTTGATGAATTGTATACCGAAACCTCACGACCCTTCGATCCATTTGTGTCACCCCTCGCCACATTGTAAGAAGTGCGATGTTCATCTTTAAATATCCTCATTAGCACATACGCACAACTCTCAAAGATTTGCTCTTGAAACTTGTAAAAAACATGTCGTGCGTATAATTTGCTCATTTTTTTCTCCATGACCCACGTGGTTTTCAATAGTGGACTCTCATTCACATCCTTATGATCCAAATCCAACTCATTATGCCATAGTATACCGCATCACGAAATCTAACATAGTATTTTCCCTAGACACATACCTCTTGAAGAAATTATGAGAGCTTTATGCTCGTTGACTACTTGTCATGTGGGCTGAAAAAAAAATCTGGTATTCGCAGGTACCCATCTGTCACGGATTTTGTACATGGCATCTAACCATTCATTTCTGGACAAGTTAGCCTTTTGTACAACTTGTAGCCAACTTTCTTCAAACTCTCCAGGGCTCTCGGATTTCCATATACATTTCTTGAACTTTTCATAATGTTGTTTGTAGGCGAATGCACCTATTTTCTCGGAAAATTTACTCACAATATGCCATATACAATAACTATGAAGCACATTTGGAAGAACAACAGAAATTGCCCTTGTCATGGCCGGGCATTGATCAGTTATGATCATTTTAGGCGGGCCGGCAAGCATTGCGTTCAACCACACCTTCAAAAGCCACTCAAAGTTTTCAAATTTTTCATGATTTAAGAATGCACAACCGAAAAGGGTTGTCTGACCGTGGTGACTAACCCCAAGTATAGGTGCAAATATCAAATTATATCGATTTGTGTTGTAGGTTGTATCAAACACCACAACAACCCCAAAATATTGGTATGACTTTCTACAGGTGGCATCCGCCCAAAAACAATCAGTCATCATCCCCTCGTCATCTTTCTCCATTGAATACATAAAACTTGAATTCTTATGTTTTTCATTTTCAAAATGCTTGAATAAGAAATTAGCGTCATGACCCTCTAACATTTTCCTCCAATCTCTTTCAGCATTATAAAGATCTTGTAATGAGCATCCCACATTTTCAAGACCTCCCGCTTCCATCTCAAATAAACTCATTTGTTGGGGGATTGACACATTTGCACCTCCTAGTTGTCATGTTAAAGCTTTTTTTGCATGTGACACTCCACGGTGAGATCGCAACAAATGCACCTTCTTTGGTGTTGTAAGAGAGTGGTTATGACCGGGTTCAAATTGGATGACAACAAATCCCTCTCCTGTCCGGTCTTTCACGACATGCATTCTCGCACCACAACCAACTCTAGTTAGGCCAATTTTTCGTATAACTTTTCCAGAATATTGTTGAGTATACTTTTTGAACTTGACCCTTTCTTTGTAAGAAACATACTCTTTTCAGATGATTTCAACTTGCTTATTCTACTTGCTAGAATTGATTTGTGTACTAAATCCAAATTCTCTAGCATAGTTGTTGTAAAACAGGTGAGCTTCATCTAAACTGTCAAACTTTTGTGAAATTTTTGGAATCAATTCATTTTTTACTTCAGGAGTGTAAACTACCGCAGAAGAATTAGTAGATGAATGACACTATTCAGATGGTCCTATATCTTCCACAAATTCCATTCTGAAAATCAAAAAAATCAAAATGACAATAAAACTTCATTACTGTATTTGTAAGGGTTAAACAATTCATAAAAAGCCCAGGTAAACTAAGAAAATAACAATATAAGTGTGGGACATGTTTTACAAATACTCAGATGTGTTCAAGTAACACCAAAGACACTGCTTATTTTATAAAATAGGTGACATTGTTCAACATCCCTACATTTTTCGACTTGTACCAAAATCAGACGTGTTTAGGTTTTACAAATACTCAGAAGAGAGACCTTGTACAAACAATCGAAACCTTAGATTTTTTGACTTGTACCAAAATTGAAACCTTAAGTTTCCTTCAAACAAGTACAAAACGAAGTTGAGAGAAGAGATATAGAGAGACCTTGTTCGATTTCTTGGATTTGCAGAGGATCTTCAAGTTGTTCAGCTTCGATCAACTTCAAATCGCTATAATCGCCTCTCATTCTCTCTCTTCGTCTCTCAACAGCATGAAATGAGAGTGGGGAGAATGGATCTGACCTTTTACCCTTTGAACCCAGGTTTTACCCATATAACCTAACCCAGGTGTAATTTAGACCCACGAGATTCATTTTAAAATATCAATCGTGGCTTTTTGATCGACGGCTAAGGAAAGGCTCCCGGATGGGAGTTCCTGTCAAGTAGTCCTGATGGGAAGTGCGTTGGTATAAATATATATATAGTCCACTTTCGGTCCAAATTCCCTTATTTTGTTAAGTTTCGGACCTCATTGATCCCGGTCGAATTTTGACAATCCGAACTGTCCAATGTGTTTAAAAGGTGTTTTTTAAGGTCCCCGCGAGAAATCATCAAAACAAAAATTACCGGGAAGGGCTTGATCCGATCCGTTTTTCACAAAAACGGTATATGTAAAGTTTTGTGAAAACAGCTCGGATGAAGCCCTTCCTGGTATTTTTTTTTATGATTTCTCGTGGGACTCTAATAAACACCTTTTAAACACATTGGACAGTTCGGATCGTCGAAATTCGATCGGGATTAATAAGGTCCGGAACTTAACAAAATCCGGGAGTTTGGTGTAAGGAGAGCTTCTAAAACAGGAATCCCGTTTCCGGTCCTCCATGATCCAAAATTGTTTTTGATGATCCGAGCCGTCCAATGTTTTCAGAAGGTGTTTTCAAGGGTCCACGCAGAAAATCTTCAAAAAAAAATACCGGGAAGGGCTTGATCCAAGCAGTTTTCGCAAAAAAATTATATATACAATTTTTGCGAAAACTGCATGGATCAAGCCCTTCCCAATTTTCTTTTTTGGAGATTTCCTGCAAGGACGCTTGAAAACACCTTCTGAACACATTGGATGCCTCGGATTTTCCAAAAATAATTTGCAACACAAAAAAAAAATCATTTTTTTCTTGTTTCCGAGAGGAGTGGACTAGAAATTTTCCGTATTTATATATATACAGTTGTACGTATATACATGTAAACATAGATGTTTACAAAACAAACAAGGCGATTTATTTCCTATAAACAAATAAGAAAAATCATCTTATACCTTATTCTCAGAAATGATACCAACATGGAAATATTTATTACTCCTAAATGGTATCAATATTGCCCGGTCATATACATGTTTGTCCGGTCATATATATTTCCTATATACATGTTTCAAATTCTTTCAAATTCCCATGATTAATGAGATTAGTTATTTAGGCCTTCATCTTATACCTCTTTTTTCTCCCTACCTGGTCATCTTCCTATAATGGCGATTTGAAGGCCATCGCCCAATCGTTCACCATGAAGGCCTACCCCACCTCCATGAAGGCTACTGCCCTCTCTCTATAGGACGCAACAATCTCCACAATCATTCATCGACGCAAATCTCCAATCGTTCATCGCCGCCAATCGTTCACAACTGTTCATCTCCACCAATCTCCACAATTATTCATCGTCGCCGATCTCCATAGCCATTCTCCAAAATTGTTCAAGTTTTCCTCATTTTGGATTGTTAAAAAAAGGTGGATAACATTCAAATTTCGTCAAATCTGTTTGGTCATGTTGTTGAAAGAATGAAAAACAAATGCATGAATAGATCTCATGGTTTTTTTAAAAATCTTTTCTTTCCAATCTAACATTGAATATGGTTTATTGATTTAGTATTTTGGTGATTTGGTACAATAAAAGTGGTAAATCAGTAAATTATGTTCATTGTATGAAATTTCATGGTGATTTAGTACTATGTGATTTTATGATGCATTAATCTATCATATGTTCATGTTTTTGTTTTGTATTTTTGTGGTACAATAATATACCATGTTTTATGGTTATTGTATATGCAATCTGACTTTTATCCTTGGACTACATATACCTATTTTTTACAGTGCATTAATATATCATGTTTCTTAGTTCATTTTATTTACACTTGTATTTTTTTAGAAATTTATCATTTTTTCCATAGTTAATTTAGCCATGGAAATCGTGAAATTAATTTTCATAGTACATAAATCTATCATGGTAAAAAATATGGCAGATTACTACAAAAGTGCATGAAATCAATATCTCATGACTCATATTTTTAGGACAAAATATCATGATTATTTAGTTGCAATTTTTTTTTTTTTGGAGATTTTAAGTGTGAGAAGATTAGGAGATAATTATAAGATTAGGAAAGGGAGAGATTTTTCAAGATAGAGAGAGAGAGAGAGAGAGAGAGAGAGAGAGAGAGAGAGAGAGAGAGAGAAATTAGGAAAGATTAGGAGAGAGAAATTAGGAAAGATTAGGAGAGAGAAATGTTAGGAAATTAGGGGAGATAAATATTAAGAAAATGAGGAGAGAGAAAGGGTATTTTTGAGATAGAATCATAATGATTTGTTTTGTACAGAATGTCTAATTAACTCTCCCATATAGAGGTGTCAAACGGGCCGCCAAAGACGATTACGACGCAAGACGACACGCTTAAATGTGGTGCACGCACGCGGCGACGAGCACGGTTTTGACTCGCACGGCACGAAGTGGGCACGGCACGGCCGGGCACGCACGCACGGCATGATCTTGGATGGGCACCGCGACGGCATGGCACCTAAAGTGGGTCGGCACGGCACGGCACGATACGCACGGCACGCAAGACGCACGGGCACGGCGATTTTATTTTTTTTTTCTAACCCAAGTTAGCATTGGTTGAGATTTATTGTGACAAAATTTGTATTTTTTAATCATATGTAATGTATTTGTCAATAATCTTTGGTACAAATATGAAGCGAATCTCGATAAAACAAACTATTTTAACAATCAAGGCCGTTCATTTTGTTGCACTTATTTAGTAAATTATTCTAGTAAAATTCTGACTCGATCGGGTTTAAAAAACTTGTCGATTTAGACCCTGTTTGCTTTTTCTTTTTTATAATACTTTTCTTATGATTAAATGGCTACTTGAGTAACGGATATATGATCCACTTAAATTTTTCCGCATACTAATGGTGGACTCTGTTATATCATTATATGTAAAAGATAGACGGTTCTGATCACTCCAAAAAAACTAGTTGGAGCTCGGGTTGTCTACTATAGGACTTCAATGCCTTGAAATACATTAAATGTTATCCGATCAAGCAGTCATCGATATCTAATGATATCTGATTTTGGTGACAATTATGATATTGGCAAGACGCTTAAACTCTAATCTGTTCGTGACGACCATCGTAAAAATTGATTTAGTAATAACCTTTAAAATATATACACTGAATGTAGTTGATAACAAATGAAGTATTGTGTTGTAGTTTAATGTATAGTGGCCACGTGATCCTAACACAATCAAGATGATCGATACCGCTGGTTTTGTCGTACATAATAATTAAAGCAATATCGCAAATTTTTGGCTGAATCAAGTTTGGAAAAGTCCTTAATCGGGATGCAAAACTAAATCTTGTGTTGTAGCTGAATACTTGAATATAAAGCGGCCACATAATTGTGAAACAATGAAGATTGCAGAGGCTATTGATTTTTTTGTGCCTATTAATTAAATTAAAAATATAAAAATTTGGCTGAATCGGGTTTGGAAAAGGTTCTTAATCGGGACACAAACTTAATCTCGCGTTGTAGTCAAATGTACAGTGGCCACGTGACTGTGACACAATCAAGATGATCAAGACTGTTGGTTCTGTTGTGCCTATTAATTAAATTAATGTTGTAAAAATTTGGCTGAATCGGGTTTGAAAATCTCTTTGATCAGGGCGCAATTTCAATATTTCATCAAGTAAATAAATTTTTAGTAAAAAAAAAAGAATCAAAATTTTCCCCAAAATTGTTCCCTAATTTTCCCACGGTAAATTGAAAAATTCCCACCAATGTTTTTAACCCAAAATTCGGAAAATCCCTCCAATTCTCAAGAATCCCAACCATTATTTCCCCCCCAAAAATTGACACAAGATTACAACAAAGGAGCAATTGTAACAAAGAGTACTAGTAACTAGTAAGAAAAGTAGAAAACAAAACAAAATCCCCATAACACAGACATCTCTCACAACTTTCGACAAAAAACCCAAAAAAAAATGACAACCAAACACTGTCTTCTTCTCTCTCTGTTCTCTCTCTTCTTCTTCTTCCTCCACCACTCCCAAGCCCAAGACGGCTCCCCAACCACCACCGGCCACTTTTGGCAAACCAGGTCCTCGTCTCCACTTACCCATGCCAAACCTACCCTTCTCTGAGAACCCGTGGCCGAATTTCCTCGACCTCTCCTCCGGTGAGCCATCCTCCAAATCGCATAAAACCCCAAAGAACGTCACCTTCTCAAACGCCACCCCTTTGCCCCAAACCAACCCTCTTCGTCCCCGATATCCTATTCTTGCAATACCGTAAGCCTTTCGCCAAGAATCCGACCCCCAATTCCAATGCCGGCCTTTCCTACAACGAGTTTAATCCCGGCCCCCAATACCAATACCAGCATTTCCTACGCCAACATCACTTACACTATCGTCGGCGGGGATACCTTCTTCCTCCTGTCCACTGGCAGCTTCCAAAACCTCACCACTTACTATTCCGTCGAGATCGTCAACCCAGATCTCGTCCCGATGGATCTTTCGATTGGGGCTACTGCTTATTTCCCAATCTTTTGCTAGTGTCCAAACAGAACCCAGTCCAATTTCCTCATCACTTACGTTATTCAGCCTGGGGTTTGGTGATTGGGTTGTGGGTTTACAGAGAGAAGAAGTGGAAGAAGAGGGAGTTGGCAAGGGAGAGAGATGAAGAGAAATTGGGGGAAAAGGGTGGAAAAGTTAAGGGCGTGTTTGGGAAAGGGGTGGATCTGAATTTATTAGCTGCTAATTCCCCAATCTGGATTCTGGCAAGTGGCAACAGGAAACCCAAAACCCTAACTCTCTGTCTCTCTCTCTCTCTCTCTCTCTCTCTCTCTCTCTCTCTCTCTCTCTCTCTCTCTCTCTCTCTCATCATGAGTTCAAGACCCTGGAGTACCCTCACGAGTCACGACCCATCAGGCCATCATCCTCATCTCATCATCTCATGATTCTCATCTTCATTCTTCATCTTTGTCTGAACACGACTCACGATTCACGATTTCTGCTCTAAGTTAAGTCAAGCAAGCATCACGATTCATCTTCATCAACTCCGATCACCACGCCCTCCGACCAGTCGACCACTACGCCGTTACCCGCTGACCCTGGTAACTGGTAAGTTAAGTCTTTTCGTCTTTCCTCTCTCTTTCCCGAAAAGGAATTAGAAAACAGTAAACCACGCCACGTGTATTTCTCTATCCTCTCTCCTCCTCGAATAACTCTCTTTCAACGGCTATAATACCGTTGGTGGGGTGCCTCTGACCGACTGGCCCTCTTTGTTGCATAAATACCCCCCATCTCTCTCTGACTCTCTCTCTCTCTCTCTCTCTCTCTCTGATTCTGTTGATTCTACTGTGATATTCTTGTATCAGTCGATCCTATTCTTGTATCAGTCGTTCCTGCTGCTATTCTTTTCAATTCTTATATTCTTGTAGTATACTCATTTTTACTGATTCTGTTTGTAATAGAAGATGGATCCAGAGGGATTTGATTTTGGAATTCGCTCTAGTGATGTGAACTCTGATGATGAACACGACTCTCCTTCAATGTCACCATTAGTAGGAGAGTCTGTAGCTGAAGCTGAAGGTGCTTCAAACGCTGTAACAGGTAATTCTGATACTAGCTCTGGGGGTGGAAAAAGGAAGCGCACTTCCAAGGTATGGGATAATTATCATATTGTGAAAAAATTTAAGAATAAAAAGGGGGTCAACATAGGAAAGAGGGCTGTATGCAATGAATGTGGAAGTGATTTTAGTTGCACTAGTAATAGTGGGACAGGGCATTTGAACAGACATTGGAACAATAAACATGCAAATCAAACTACAATTGGCCAAGTTAGTCCTACTGGAAGTACTTTGTCCAAATTTACATATTCTCAGCCTAGAATGAGAGAGGGATTGGCCTGTTATGTGGCTGCAGCAGAGCAACCTTTTACATTTGGTGAAGATATTAGATTCGAATATTTTGTCCATAATTGTCTTAATCCATCTTTTTGTAAAGTTTCTAGAAATACAACAAAAAGTGATACTTTGGAAGTTTTTACTAAAATCAGAAATGATTTGATAACTGAAATTTCAAAACTTGACTCTACAATTGCTTTTACTTCTGATTTATGGACTGGTCGTAATGATCTTGGTTACATTTGTGTCACTGCTCATTATGTAGACTCTAGTTGGATCTTGAATAAAAAAATCATTGCTTTCCGTTTAATGGAGTTTCCTCATGATGCTAACCATATTTTCCAATGTATAAATGATGTCTTTAGGGAGTTTGGTCTTGTTGATAAAGTATTCAGTATTACTTTCGATAATGCCACTGCTAATACAAGTGCAATTGATTTGTTTAAAAGGAATTTGCCTACTCCTCATGCTGGTCAATTTTTTCATATGCGATGTGTGTGTCATATCTTTAACTTAGTTGTGCAAGATGGCTTGAGACATATAGCACCACAAATGGAAAAAATTAGAAATGCTATTCTTTTTATTTGTACTTCCCCATCTAGGCGACAAGAATTCGAAGGATTGTGTGAAAGTTACAATGTAAAACGTAAAAGGTTGAAAACTGATGTTAGAACTCGTTGGAACTCCACCTTTCTTATGTTAGAATCTTTTAGGAATCACAGTGATGTTATTCTTTGCCAAGTTAATGCCAAATATGGTGATAATAGTTTAACTCCATGTGATTGGAGAATTGCTTTTGAGTTCATGGACTTTTTGAAAGTATTTTATGATGCTACTACAGGCTTGTTAGGTGTTCGTTATCCTACTTCTTGTCTTGTGCTTAATCACTTATATAATATCAGTCATAATTTTGCAAGTTATAGAACCAAAACAAATTTCGTAGTTGCTTGTAAGGTTATGGAAGAAAAATTCAAAAAATATTTTGAGGAAATGCCACCGGTATTTATTGTAGCTGCAATAATGGACCCAAGGATTAAGTTAGAGGGTGTTGTAGCGCTCTTACAAGGGATTGCTGAAAATTTGATGATTACATTACCTTCTGTCGTTGATGTGAATGCGTTGTTGACTACTTTATATGCTACATATGAATCTAAATTTGCAAGCACTGCAGCAAGTACTGCTCCTTTACAATCTTGTACGAGTCATAGCAATGACCCCTCTTGGTCTCTAATTTCAAGGAAAGGAAAAAGTACTATAAGTTCACGCACGGAGCTTTCTAAATATTTAGAGATAGATTATCTTACCGAGCATGATAACATACCAAAGTTGGATATCTTAGGTTGGTGGAAAAAAAATGTAAACATATTTCCCATTCTTTCTATTATGGCACGTGATCTACTAACCCCTCCTGTATCTTCAGTGGCATCGGAATCAGCTTTTAGTGCAGGCAATAGAGTGTTGGACGAGAGGAGAAGCAGACTAGGTGCGGAGATTTTGGATTGTCTAATATGCCTGAAGGATTGGGAGGATGCGCGTCTTGGAATTCAAAGCTCATCTGCAGATGATTACATAGAATATTATCAGGACTTGACTGCTCTAGTTTGAACTATGATTTTAAGTCCGACATAGCAGCTAGCCAAACTGTTTGGCTAAAGTATAGTCAAGCAGTAAGTTAACACAGCTGCGGACATTAATTTTAAAGGCACAGAACCAGCACTTGACTACTATAGTTTGAGCAGTGCAAGGTTGATAGTGCCGGACATAAGCTCTTGTTAAACAAAACCTTTTTCAATGTGAACTATGATTTTGGGGACTAATATGAGTTTGTTTCAAAAAAAAAAAAGGAAGGGCAGCTAGGCCTTCTAAAAACATGTTATTTTGTGTACTAGATGGGTTACTACTTACTAGTTAGGGTCCTTAAGGAACTTAGTTACATTATGTTACTGTTTCTCTCCCCGATTTCACAAGAGTTTAGTGCAGTTTGTTTCATATTATGTGGATGATGTACTATGCAATTAGTCTCTTACTAGCAAAACAAGTGGACAAGAAAAATGCATACAAGGGCTAGATTGACTAGTGAATGGGAGGCTACTCGAATCGAAGCGTTGCACTGGTAAAACGTTGCCTTCTGAATTTCAGGCCTTAATTATACAACTGTGATATCGCTGAACTCTTGATGGTCATTATTAGAAATGGAATTGATTTTCAATTTGAGACTTCTACTAGCTCTTTGGAGATAATAAATGTTTCTGTTGATTTTTCATGCAGAGAGAGCTTGTATGAAGACGAGGAGTTCGACCAACGACAACTTGCTGCGTTGCTTGTTTCAAAGGTCATTGCCTGATAGTTTTTTTTGTGCCGCCTCTTTGTTTGTTTGGTCACTATTGTCTCTCTTAGTTTGTGATTACTTTCTTTACTCAATTGATGGATATAATGATTCGCAATTTTGGTTTCTATGCCCATGGGATTTCGGGGTTATATGTTCTTATTTTTTGTTTTTGTGTTTCTTTACTTTCTCTTGACAGGTTTTTTATTACTTGGTTGAACTCAATGACTCCTTGTCATATGCTCTTGGAGCTGGTCCTCTTTTTGATGTTTCTGAGGATTCAGATTATGTTCATACCCTTCTTGGTAAGAATTTCCTTCTAGCATTCATTCTTTTCCTACATGAAAATTTCTATGTTTGCATTAAGGTTTGAAGATCTGCTTTTTACTCCACATTGATTGCCCTTCTGTTTTAAAATTTTTGTAGTTAGTGCTATGTTGTGGTATGATAGAATAACACATTCGAGTTATCACTGATGGTAATGTTCTTTTTCTCAGCCAAAGCGATTGATGAATATGCCAGTCTCAAGTCGAAGGCTGCAGAGAAAAATGATGAAGCCACGAAAATGGACCCTCGGTTGGAGGCAATTGTTGAGAGAATGTTGGACAAGTATGTAAATTTCTTCTTCTCTTCATGCAACCTTATCATATTGCATCAATATCTCTCATTCTTATGTCAACCTTAGAGAATATCGTTGTGAGGTATGGTCAAAATCATTCTTGTCCAGCTTGGTGTTTACCGTTCAAATAGTTAACATGTGTTTGTCAACATTGTATAAATTGAGTAGAGATGTGCTGCCTGTTTTGGCATTGCTTGCCCTTTTACCTGCTGCCCAGTGAGCGAACCTTTAGTTAATGCTAAACTTACCCCATTCCATGATTTTGCACGTAGGTCGGATCTCCTTATTCTTAAGACAATAAAACAGTCTGTAGAGATGAGAAATAGTGTCTGCCACAGTGCAACAATATATGCCAATGCCATTATGCGGAACAACTGTGGATACATTTCTTCGGGAGAATCTGGTAAATCTGCCAAGCCTTTTGTTCTCGTATCATCGTTTATTGTATGACTGTAGAATTTATGTATTCTGACCCTCTTTATTTCTAACAACTTGTAGGATTGGTAGTGCACCTATCCATCCATCCCCCTCTGTGAGGAGTCTTGATGTTTCCAGAGAGGTATGACCACTTAGTTCTGCACGCAAACGGTATTTCGGTGTAGAGCTATGTAGCACGGTCAATGACTTTGATGGCCATGATTTTGATCCAACTGATTTTGACATGCCAGAGAGTGGATATGAGTATGAACTTGTTCAATCTCAGCTCTAGCCTCTCGATCAATCATGTTTGAAGATGGTTCTTTTTTTTTCCCCCGGAAAAATAGTACCAACAGTGACGTCGAGACACTAAACAAGCATGCATTCATTTCCAGCTTTTTCAACCATGTGAAAAAAAAAAAAGAAAACATGAGGCAACAACGTTACCAAACATGCTGTTTGTGTTTATATTTTTTTGTTTTCATTTCTCTCTTATTTTCGACTTGTACTATGTATTGCAGCTTCTGTATTTGGCCAGCATCTGAGACTAGAACCCCTGCATCCAGAAAAGAAGTTGATGTGGAGGAGAGAAATGAATTGCCTGCTAGCCGTATGCGATCACATGGTAGAACTTGTCCCTAAATCAAAAAATTTGCATGATGGAACAACCCTTGAGGTAAAAACTCATTTAATTTTCAAAAGATTCAAATGAATTCTCCATAAATCTAAGCCTGTTTTAGTCTAATGCATCATTTGTTCAATTCAGGTGATGGCGGGTATGCCAAGATCAGATATTTACATGAACCTCCCTGCCTTGAAAAAACTCGACACAATGCTCCTGGTAAGACAAGCTCGTTTGTTGTCGTTTTCATTTCCCGTTTTCTGTTTTTCGTTTTTTTCTGGAAAAAATGGAAATATTGGTTGATGAACTTTCTCCAAAATCTGTTTGCTCCAAAATGTGAAAACAATGAGTGTTTTTGAATTGTGTTTGGCAGGAGATACTGGAAGGTTTCTAGGAGACAGAATTTTGGTATGTCGAGCAAGGGAGCTTGTCAGGAAATTCAACGAGGGCCGGGTCATTCAGGAGGATTGTGCAGCCCCTTCAGCGTAAGGAGGAGAAGTGGTGGTTGCCGGTTCCATGTGTTCCCTCCGGTGGCCTCTCTAAAAAGTCGACGAAGCAACTTCGGCACAAACGTGACTGCGTGAAACAAATCCACAAAGCAGCCATGGCCATCAATGCTAGTGTTCTAGCTGAGATGGAAATTCCTGATTCATATTTGGCTTCACTTCCTAAGGTTAGTGCCTCTAGGCGATTCTAAAGCTGTAATTTCGGAAGACAATCAAGATAATAATAGGCATCAACTAACATCAAATGGTGAAGGTTTGTTTGTTAGCTCAATTTACTGATGATTTTGTTTTCTTGCTTGAAGGCATGTGCATGATATGTTAGGAGAAGCATGACAAAATCCAACCGTTATCATTAAATAGACTAACATCAACTAAATGAGGAACTGGTTTTTACTAGTAAAAAGGAATCAACTCCTAGATATCTGTGTCCTTAGACATTTTACTTTGTCTCACCTTGTTTTGTTGTCTGCTGTCTAACAAAGATGGACAGATGCAGAAATTTAGTATTCTAACTCACCTAATGTTGTATGGATAAATGCAGGTACCAATATGGCTGTAAGAAACGCAGGAGGAGATAGCAGCTCAAGTCAAGCCAGAAGAGGAATGGTTTTGCCTTTCCAGCCACTTTCACTTGCATTCAACCATGTGAATTACTACGTGGATTATTGTGAGTAATCTCTATTTATCATGTGTGATGACACGTAGACTTCAACAGGTTTTGTATGTCTTTTTCTGTATTAAAATGGCTCTTACAGTGTAACCAGAGTATTTATGCATAACACAAGTCTTATTGTGGTGATGAAGTATAACTTGTTACCTTAGGCATACTTGATGGGTGCATATCAATTTATCCTGCTGGACATGCATTCCATTTCCTTGCTGAATTTTTGAGTTCCTAACAGTGGTATTTCCACGTTTAATAGTCTTCCCTCCACAATTTCTACTGGTTCTTCATTCTTGTGGTATTGTTGCATCATTTCCTGCATCCGTTTCTTAGTTTGTTTGGTATTGAACTAGGTTTTGATTCATGTCTCAACTCAAATACCATGAATTGTGTGTTGTGTCCTCATTTTGGGGTTCTTACCAGTATTTCTGCAAAATTCTTATTTCTGGAAAGCTTAATATAGCAATTTTGGGTTCAAGTAACCGTTGTGGTGTATTGCATATTACTTGCATCTTCTAGCTACGTGCATTAGCATGTGTTTCACTTCCTTCCTTCTGTTTACCCTGTTGGCAAACACATCAAATTTGGGTTATCACTTATCAGTGCGTTGGTCTTTTTATATGCCCTGAATAGAAGAGTGTCCAATTACTGAGTAAAAACTAGGTGCTCCAACTGATCTTTTGTGTTTTTTCATTTGGGATTTCTGGATCTTGTTGCTCAGTTCCCCTGGGCCTACACTGTCGTAACTTGTTCCTTTACACTGTTTTTTGATCTTTTTGTCTCAGTCTCACAGTGGATATGCCAGCCGTAGGTCTCTTCTACAGAATTCATTTACTTCAAGTCTTCAACTGCACATCTGATAGCACAAAAGTGTATTCCCGAGGAAAAAAATAACTAATTCAATTAAGTAGTCATCTTTTCTCCTTTTTATGTATTACTAAAGATTTCCATTCAAATTTGTTGCTGCTAAAACGAGATTGGAATTTTTTTTTAATAATTTATTTTTTGGCCGGTAAAAACAAAAAGAACATTTACTTTGTGTCAAGCAAATTCTGGATCTTCAACCGGTGCAATGTATATGTACTGAAATCTTGTGTCAAGCAATGTATATGAACATTTACTCGCGGCAATTGGATGGATTGTTTTTGGATGATGCTATGGACATTGTGGTTGGATTTTGTATTTCGCGGTTTTTGTAGTATGATACTAAAAAAATTTCCTTGACAAAACTCGGCTAGATTAAACGGACTCGGAAAAAAAACTGTGACGAAAAAAGGAGATGTCCCAAGACGCGCTGCACGGCAAGACGACGATTACAAAATGGCACGGCAGCGACGCGGCCCGATTATAAACAGCCGGCACGACACGCACGATTAAGAAATAAGACGCACGGCACGCGGTTTTAGTAAACGGCCGCAAGACGCAAGACGCAAGACGCAAGACGGCCAAGACTTAAATCCAAAGGGCGCCAAGACGCACGCCCGTTTGACACCTCTACTCCCATACATTGAAATCAGAGCTACACATATAAATAGTACCTTTTCCCTTAACTTTTTATACATGAGCAAGTTTTTCAACGTCAACTCTCAAGCGCACCCAACAGAAGATAATTTTCCTTGTTTTCATTGCAATAGTTTTTCACAGAGATAAAGTTTTATTTTCTTAAATTATCCCAACCCCTTAGTGAGAACTAGTTATCAAGTGAAAGCGAAGCATTACTTTCTTGAATACAGTAAAAACCAAGAAGAATTTACTTCGAAAAATACAAAGAGAAATTGTTTTCTTTGAGTTGGATTGTGTTAGTCAGTATGCATTATAACCGGGATTATTTTTATTTTTTTTGATGTTATTCAGGATAAATTTTTACTAAAAATATCGTAGTCTCACTGTACTCAAAAGTATACTATATTAATTTCGCTAAATGTCAAATTAGTTGATACATGTAATGAGGCTAGTGAGAGAATACCGTTGAAAATACCATAGTGGAACCATAGCCTTAAGCTAAAGCACAGTGTAGCATTACTATTGTTTTTTACTCATATGGTTTTTTTTATTTTTATGAGTTTAATAGTAAGTAGGCAACCAAGGTCAGGCTTGGACAACCTATTGGGACCAGCCTTACGCATACTCCAAAAAATATGGATTTCTCAAATACTTTTTTCGTAGCAAATTAACACGATATTAAAACCAAGAGTGTTTTCAAACTTTTTATTATTTTGATATTTGTCAAAAATCATTAACAAATAAAAAGGGAAACGAACTAGAAACGAAAAGCATCCCATATAACTAAGAAAAACTTGGGTGCTAGACCAATACCACGTGGCGGTATCCGCTGCGCATCTTGGTTATCCAAAAGTATTTTGGACGGTTTGAATTTTAAAGAGAGCGGGAGGAGAAATGCAGATCATCTAATACACTTTTGAACAGTCGAGATGGGTAATGGATACCGCCATGTGATACCCATTTAGCACCAAAGTTCTTCTCCAAACAACCAAACTCCTGCCACTAATTTACACTAATGATAGAAACACAACTTTAAAACACAACCGCATCTAAAATCCTTTGATGCGTGTGGGTATATACATCCAACACACAATTTTGTCCTAAAGTTGCGTTACTAAACTTTTCCATAGCGAAAACCCGAGGTTGCGGATTTGAGGTCTTTACCTCGTCCGGAAGACCTCATCTTTCTTAATATTTCACTTGGCCAATGGAATTTGGTTTTGGAATATCTTTTTAGGCCTTTTTTCTTGAAAATAAAATAAAATAGAGGATTAAAGCTTCCTATAAAACAAAAATCAATAAATAAAAAAAATTCTAGTGGTGGAAACTATATCCTCTTATCCCTTGGCTCTTTCCTTGATTCGAGCCTACATGAGCAAGTGGATATGGTGGACATTTGAATTTTGATCTAAGCAAGAATATTTTCTTGCAACGTGTAAAAAAAAAAAAAGGATGATAGCATTTCCTCAATTTACACTCAACGGTCAATAACCTGCTTCTTCTCAAATCAAGGGACAAGTTTGCAATTTCCACTTTTTGTAGATATTAAAAAATATACTTTCATATAATATTTTTAAATTTTTTTACACCAAATTAAAGTCTCAATGAGCACTTTAATTTGGTATAAAACAAATTAAAAAATAATATAGATAAATATATTTTGTAGGAGTTTGAAATTACATGTATTCCAATTGTGAACAAACAAATTGGGACAGATGGAGTATATTTTCCCAAGGTCTAGCTTTTAATGAGCTTATGAAATGAAACCATTTTCAATATTTTTTCCAACTAAAACAAGATGTGAAAATTTCACTAAAATTTGCATCCACTATGACATATGTACATGGATTAATCTGTCAAGTTGCTAATACAAAGGCACGGCGATGCGCGGCGGCTTAGGCGGCGACTTCTGCACCGTCACGAAAATTTTCTCCTGCCGCGGCGGCTCACGCGGACATGGCAATGCTATGAATTTCGGTATATGATCCCCGGGCATTAAAACCGGCAAGCTTTGGCTTTTGTTTTCATTTGAATTCTGTTTCCAAAAAAAAAACAATAAACGTCTCATTAGTATAGATGAGAGAAATAAAATGGTAATTTTTGCTTCCTTTATTAATTTGAGAAGCCAATAAAAGGCAAATAAAATGATAATTATTCAGAAACGCTTTTTTAGTATTAATTAGAACTCAAAAGTATCAAAATTACAGCTTTTTGCAGTTTTTTTCTTCAAAAATACTAAAGGTATAACAGGAGTGGACAAATACATCTCTCGTGGACAAATACATCTCTCGCCGTACAAAAGTATTTTTTGATAGTCTAGATTTGAAGTACTCTTTTTGACCCTCTCTTACCCTTACCAGTCAAAAAATATTTCAAATCCACACTATTAATTACTAAAATGAATGGTTGAGATCCGTGTTGTCTATTTTTATTGTACCTATAGCATCTTTGTTTTTTCTTCTTTGAAAGTGATGAGTTTGCGCGAAGTTTGGCAAAATACACGGGCACAACTCCAAAATTTAATTATTTTAGACCAGAATTTCAGCAGTTATCGTAAATACAATTAATATATTCATGTGATGAATTTCATGTGTAATTTTTAAATTTATTTTTGTAGTTTAAAAATCTCATTTAATTCTTCAGATCGACACGAAAAAAAAAAACTCACAAACGAAAGTACTTCCTTTTTCTATTTAAAGACGGTACAATTTCTAGAAATAGACTGATAATTTCGGAAAATTTTAAACAAAATGAAAATTAAAATATTGCCCATGTGAGAGAGCATGTCAATGAAAATGATGGTGTAATTAAATACGTGTGATTTTAGTAAAATTGCTGGGGTTTTTTCATTTAAAATTGCTGAAGAGAAAATGATGGTGTAATTAAATAGGTGTGATTTTAGTAAAATTGCTGGGGGTTTTTCATTTAAAATTGCTGAAAAGGGAGGAAAATGTTACCATGTAAGGGGACTTAGGCTTGGAGGTGGAATCTTGGTTATCTGCCTCGAGATCCGTATCGCCGGACACAGATCGACGGAGGGATCTGATTTTCTCCCAGTGGTAGCAGCAGGAGAAGACCCCACTCAAGCTGAATATGACGATCAAGAGGAGCGCTGTCCCGAGAGGGAACCCGATGGACGGACGAGACGTGTCCATCCGGGGCGGTGCATAAGAAGAATTCTCCATCACTTGTACTGTAACTAAACCTCACTCCTTCCCTCATGTGGAGGAAAAAGAATCTGCTGAGAGGAATTTTTGTAGAGTGAGGAGAGAGAAGGGTGAGGTAGGATGAGAGGCGGGAGGTGGGGTTTTATAGGACGGGTACGCTTGATTGTCCGGGATGTGGTACGGAAACTGGGTGGGGTCCAGTTTGTGACAGCTTTGAGCACGATAGGGTTTCTTTGGGCCCCACCATGCTTGTACCGTTGGAAAATGGAGGAAAAGGACAAAAACAGAATGTGAAAGTCTGGTAGGTAGGTGCAAACGAATTGAGCCGAATTTTGAAGGATTTTTTTGTTTTAAGTTTAGGTTTCTCTAGCAAAATTGGTTTTCAAAATTGGTCCTTATAACCGGATATTAAAAATCGGTTCTCAAAACCTTTAAATGAACATTATTTGGGGTTGGTTTGTTTCGGATTTTAAAGTTTTTTTTTTTATCCTTCTCAAAAGCGGTTCTTAAAACCGATTCCTCAAATTCGGTTCTCAAAGCCCTTTAAATGAATGTAGTCGTAGTATTCGAGATCCTGTCAAGTCATGTTTATTTACTAAAATAGACTCTTGAAACGAGCCAAGTCGATGTTTAGAGTGTTGAGTTCCGAGTTTAGCTCGTTCTTGCACAAGCAATTCAAGCTTGAGCAAGCTCAGGATTGGCTCATTGTCAAACAAGTCGAGCACATCCAGCCCAACTCTGAACGAGTTGAGTTTAGACTGGTTGTGAGTAACTCAATTTGTTTGTTGCCTTTAAAAAAAATTGTGAATGTGAAAAGCAAATATTGAAAGTTGAAATTATAAGTATGAAAATGAACCCTGCAAGGGAGGGGTACCCCAAATTTTGCGAAATCAAAATTCATTCCTTTTAGGACCCCTTTTAGCCCTATTTGGAATGAAAATGATCCGTTCATTCATTGTTTTAAATATTTTTTCCGAAATATCAAAAAATGTTCGTCGGACGGTTAGAAGATGTTGAATTGTTCACCCGTTCAAATCAAAATTGATTTGAAGCGGTGAGATGGAGCTGATCAGAGTTCTTGGGCAAAGCTCACCATTTCAAATCAAAATTGATTTGAAACGGTGAGACTTTGGTTCAAGCACTTCTAACCGTCCGATTGATTTGAAACAGTGAGACTTTGGTTCAAACACTTCTAACCGGCCCAATCGAACATTTGCAAATTTCCCCTAAAAATGTTTTAAAGAACAACGAATCCGTTTTGATCAAATAAGACCTAATAGTGGGTCTCCAAAGGGGTGGGATGCATTTTTGATGCAAAAATATGGGTACCCCCAGGTTTTCCGTATGAAAAAAGGGAGAGGTGCCGTTTAGCTGGCACCAGCAACTATAGGGAAATAGGTTGCTCTTTTCCTTTTCTCCTTGCTATATCAGGACCCGGGGCTCTATGAGGGACAGCTCTGTCAACTTTCAACTTGAATAGTTGATCTTTGTAATTGATAGTTCGGTTTCGCAAATAAACTTTTATCGTTAAAAGTCATTTGTCTTGAGATTTTAGCACATGAGTTTATTTAATTATTTGGCAAATCCACCTGAATTTTATCATTTGGCAAACCCGCCCAAGTTAATTCTTATCGGTAAAAGTTCACAACATATCTAAACTAATTGCAGAGATAAACAACTTGAATTGCGAGTTGACAAGTCTGGCGTCCCTCGAGAAAACAGCATAGCCCACCAATCCATGCTTTTGATCCTTTGTGTGAAACATTATGCAGCTGTGTTTAAATCTTAGATTTGCAGTTAAAAAAAACAAAACAAAAATGGAAGGACAATAGAAAATAAGTTTCATAAGTTTATTGGTTCTTCTTAAGTTCTTTTACCTCCGCAAATTCATAAGTAAATCGGAATATTACCCGGAAAATGATAAAATTTCAAATTGACCACGGATGAAGATGACATTTAATTTCGAACCAGTCAAACATGGTTCACAATTACAGTGCGTGGCAGTAGCCAAACCACATAATATCATGACTACACTCATAAATTTGGAGGGTGCAACTGCAAATGATACGCTCACTCTCTTAATGTTCAGGGCCGGATTAAGCATTAGGCTTAAACCCTTTGCTTTAGGCCTCCAATTTTTCAAGCCCCGAACTCCTCTTGTGATATGCGCTGCACAGTACAATATGCTGCAGGGTCCTCGGGTCTTCAGTCGCTATACAAGTGTAATTTAATACTATTTGTGCTAAAAGAGATCTACAAATTACCAGCAAAACTCAAAACACTCTGTTGTTAATTATCTTTTCCAGTAAAAACAGTGTGAATTCTAATCAACCATGCAATATAACTGAGCTAACAGCTTTCGTGCAATCCTAAGTTGTTGACTTGGTGGTCGAGACTTGGAATCTAGAAATGTTTTCTCTTTTAAGGTCTCAGGTTTGAATATCTTATATATTATCTAGCTAGTATCAACCCCTTGGGGCCACTCAAGATTTGTTCGGTTGTTTACTTCAGAATCCCAAGATTACTTGAGATGTGTGCAAACTGCCCTAACACCTGATCATGAAAAAAATTGCCCCTCATATGATTTCATTTTCATTGATAATAACACATCACATCTTTAATAAATGCTCTTTAGCTTGTAAAATGGAGTGATCATTCAGTGCTCTTAGAGCGCCGCTAGATGATATTCCAAGAGTTTTCCCTCCTATCACACATTTGTGTGGAGGCTACATACTTAGTGGTGGAAATCTCATAAATATGTGGTGGAGGGGGTCCATAGAGCACCACATGACGGTACTCAATGAGCAATTAATAATTTCTACCTAAAGTCATGAGGTCACAACTTTGTCACTGCAAATATCATTGTAAATACTACTAACTTTGAAGATAAATTGAGCAAAATTATGATCATAGAAATCTGAGTCCTTTCATTGTATTTCAAGGAGAAAGAACAAGGTGTACTATAGGATTGTAGTGTAACATTCTAGATGTTCATCTAGCGATTAATGGTTTAGAACTTAAAAAGACTGTTTCAAAAATGAATTGTTTCTTTCGGGAAAGAGCCTTTTAAAAAAAATCTACTTCATTATTAAAAACACTTTTGATTAGTGAAATATTGCTGCACTATACTCCAATAATATTCACATGTGCTACAGGGTCCCCATCCTAGATTAAGGAAGCAGTGCAAAAGGATGTTTTGGCCTCTTGGGTTCTTAAAAAGGACAATCATGCACACATTACAAGTACTATCCAAAAAAAAGGAGAGGTCAATTCAAATGGTTACTATCACTCTTATCAGTTAGTTTCCCATTATTATCAAATAAATGAAGATATTTGTGGATAGAATTGCAAATAAATGAATGAAGAAATATAAATATATATATATATATATATATATATATATATATATATATATATTAAACTTCTAATTCGGACTTTTAATTTGCAGACTTTTTATACAAAAAAATTTTGATTTATCCGATCCGTCAATGTCGTCGGAAGGTGTTTTCAGGCTTACGCGGAAAATCTTCAAAAACACGGAAAGGGGATCAAAGTTTTGAAAAAATATGTAAATACAATTTTTTAAAACCGCTTGGATCAAGCCCTTCCCCGCATTTTTTTTGAAGATTTTCGCGATAAACCCTAGAAAATACCTTCCAACACATTACGGACGGATCGGATTTTTCCAAAAAAATTTGCAACACAAAAAAACCCCATTTTTTCCTTAAATCCAGGAGTGTGGACTAGAATATAAGAGTAAATGAAGAAACAGAATTGCGAGACCATAACAATAGGCACAGCTTATCTTGGGACTTGGTGGGAACCTATAATTTGTGGACATATATTTGACTAGACATCCAAAAGGGGCCAAAACCGTCAATTGGTCAATTTTGGAAGACCCTAAATAAAGCTCGAAGTTAGGTCATGTGGTAGAACGAGCCTCACCTTATCGTGGGGTGTTTACATATAAAATTAACAAATCCAATAGTTAATTGACACGTAATGGGAAAAGCCAAACGTTGGCAATTACTCGTCAATACAGATACACTGGATTAAAAGAACATATTTGAATAAATACGATGTCGATCGCGGTTCAAATGTAAAAGCGATTATTGGTAGTTTCAAACCATCGTTATTGGAAGGAATTGACGCCGAAGTTATGGGATTAATCGCTAAATATATAAGTTCCACGTGTGAACTTGGAAAGCGCCGAAATTAACAGCTTATAACACGCGGAGTACTTATAGAAAGGCGCTTATTCATCTTAACGCCAGTAAATCATTTGAGTTTGTTTTAAACAATCAGATAGATTCAAAATCAAAGCTTTTGGAGGAAGAATTAGAGGAATTCAAATCCAGACGTGGAGGAAGGAGCAACTGCCAACTCGAGGAGTGGAAGTTAGAGTTCGAAGCAAGCTAGTGTTTAAATTCATTGACCGGGAAGTTTGAATTGCAAGCAGCGTCTATAAATAGAAGAAATTGAAGAAGTAAAGCCCCGACAAGAAAATCTTCAACAAACAACTATCAAAAACTTGATGCTTGGGTTTGTTCATTGGAAAAAAGTAGTTTAGGATTTCAACTCGATTTCAATTAGTCTAGGATCTCGAACACGTTCAAGTAGATTAGGAAGTAGTTAGGATTAATCTCATTGTTCCTCAGAATAATCAACCGCTCAAATTCTTGTATTTGAAGTTGGAGACAAATTTCGAAGTAAGTTTACCTTTGATTATTTAATTGAAGTATCTTGTTTCTCTTTTGTTCTTCGATTTCCTAAGTTTGTTGGTTTACATTTCTTCACTTGTTGAAAAAATCCTCTTAATTGAGGTAATTGAACCAATAAAACACAATCGCCTGATTAGATTTGGTTTTTTCCAAAGTTAATCTGAGGGAGGAGATTGAGACTCTCTCTGGCACGCTCGCACACAATTATTTTCCATTGCAAAGAAGTAAAAGAACCAAACACATTTTTTGGCATGCCCAGTGGGACACCTGAAAGTGTTGAATGGCTCCAAAACTTAGGAAGCAAGCAGATGATTCTCAGATTGTCCAAACGCTAGAAGATGAGAACAATGTTAATTCTAGAGAGAATGAACAAGTCGAAGGCCTTCAAATAGGACCAGAGACTCGTACTGGTCAAGACTTAAATATGGGAATTGGCCAGACTTCTCGAATGAATACTAGGAATAATAGAACTGTACATGTTGATGACAAAAAAATCCGAGAGATTGGAGGAGGTGTGTCATCTAGTCGCTTTCTTTGAAATGATTGCCACATTTAAAGAACCGCTCAAACCCAGAAGCTTGTATTACAAAAATTAGAAGAGCAATCAGGACTTAAGCATGATCCTTTGCCTTCATTTGAGAAGGATAAAGGGGAGGCTAGCACAAGTAGATTTAAATCAAGGCCTGGAAAAGAGCCTATAATTGTAGACGACATACCAGAATCTTGGTATGAACCTGCAAAAACTTATGATTACCAAATCCCTAAACCTAAGAGAGTATTCAAACAAAACACTAATGTCTCATTCGAACCAAATTTTGATGGTTTAAATGAGGAGAGAGGTTTCAGAAACATGGATTATGGGTTCGATGAGTATGTTTATAATCCTGGAAATCATTTTAATGAGAAGGATAGGACTAGTGCAAAAAGGCCTAACCCAGAAATTGGAATTCCTAAGTATGTAGGGATACCAGAGATGGGTAGGATGCATTCGAACCACTTGTATGAACCTTTTGCACAGCAAGAAGGAGGTTTCAAGCAACATAGGTCTTTTGAGAACCCTTTTCAGAGGTTTCAAAAGATCACATGCCTAGAAATGTTACTTGGGAACCACCTGTTAATCCAAGGGTACCTCTAGGAGAACGTCCAGTCCTTCGAGATGAAATATTAGGTCTCATGCAAGAAGTATATGGACCTCTAAACCGAGGAGTACAAACCCAAATTTATAGAAAACCCTATCCAGAATGGATAGATAGGCAGTTCGAAGTCCCTAGGGGTTTTAAAATTCCAGATTTTACTTTATTCCATGGGGATGGAAAACAATCAACAACTGAGCACATTGCCAGATTTACGGCTCAATGTAAAGAATTGGGCAACAATGGGTTTGTTAAGTTGAAATTGTTTTCTAATTCTTTTGACAGAAGCGACCTTGAATGGTACTCTAACTTAACGCCGTGAGTCGGTTCCAAATTGGCAAAGAATGGAAGAATTATTCCATGCACAATTTTATCAAACTGAACCAGAAGTTACTATGGCTGATCTAGCAAGACTAAAGCAAAAGCCTGATGAAAAGGCTTCACAATTTATCGCTAGATTTAAAAGGGCTAGAAACAAGTGTAAACTTCAACTACCAGAAGTTGAATTTGTGAGAATAGCACAAGATGGCTTAAGTAGAGAACTTAGGAAGAAGTTCGATTCTACAGAGTTCAGGGATTTGGTTGATTTGACTTACAAAGCTTCTAGATATGAATCTTTGTTAGAAGAAGATGTCGATAGGAATAATTCTTCTTATTCAACCTATTATAAGGAGCCCACTTATGAAATTGATGCTGCTGAAATTGTTGAACATGACCCTTGTGTGTGTGAATGTTTAGTTCAAAAGGATTCTTCCATAGCACCAAGAACTAATAAGAAAGCAGTTAGTAAAGTATATTCATTTGATGTTTCTAAAGCAGATGAAATTTTTGATTACCTTTTGAAGAAAAAGTTTATCAAACTTCCTGAAAATGTTAAACTTCCAACTTTGGAAGAAACAAAAGGAAAGAACTATTGCAAATGGCATGCTTCTTGGACTCATTCAACTAAGAATTGTAATGTTTTCCGTGACAGGGTTCAAGAGCAAATCAAAAAAGGAAGGATCATGTTTCCATAAAAGACTATGGGAATAGATACAGATCAATTTCCTAAAATTAAAGAAGTAACTGCTAATACCAATGTGCCAACAGCTTTGGCCAAAACAGTGCAGGAGGTATGGCAGAACAGGCGGGTTCATGTTGAGATGAACTCTATGCAATTTGAAAGAGAAAAGCCAAAGTTTGGCCAACTTCGAAGTGAGGCTAGAAAGACCTATGGGCAGAAGTATGAAACAGGAAGTTCTTCTAAAAAAGGCTTTAAGGAATCTCATCTTCCCATGCTTGAAGCATCTTTCTTGGAATGCCTATGCATGAAGTGCAGGGCTAATTACTTGATTTTCAAAGATTTAGATCAACAGGGGGTTGATTTCTTTCCATAGAGGATGGAAAGAAAGGCTTTGGATCATAATAATGAAAGAAAATCTTAGATAAGCCCAAAACAAGGAAAGAATGAGAAGCCTTGGCCAGTTTCGAAGAGAAATGTACCTTCTAGTCCAGTTCCATCTGCTTCGAAGAGGGAGTATCCTCCTTTCAAGAAAGTTAACACTGGAAAGGCCTTAATAGGCCGAGAAACTGAAGAAGAAGGGGAATAATTCACCTTGGTAAAAGGAGTTCCCGATTGGTTTCTAAAGAAGGTTAAACCAGAACTCTTCCAGAATATAAAACCCCTTTGGGTGGGAAACAAGATGGTTAAACCTCCAAATTCTCCCCTCGGGTCAATGGGTTGTGATTAGAGATCCAAAGACCAAGTCACCTCAAATGATTCCTATGTTGACTCGAACTCAGAAGAGGAAATTGCAAAGGAGGTATACTAGCTTCCAATGGAGGAATATGCTTCTAAAGAAAATCATAATGGGGGTGATAAGTTTAACCCAAGGTTTAACAGACTTCGAAGAGAAGATTCTGAAGATTCTCTTAAAAAATGGTTCACTCAATCAGAAAGAGAAGCACTGGAAAGTCTGGCTGCAAGGATGGGATGTTGAAGCACACCGAAAACAAATCCCAACGTCACCAAATTCCTTGGCAAGCTATCAGTCTAGCTTATTAGAGGCCATGGTAGTGGAACAGGAAGAAGGTGGAGGAATGAATTCATCTCCTATTGAGACATTGTCCCCTATGGAAACCGCAAAGGGAGTTTCACAAAAAGATGGACACAATAGAGGATGGATCGAGTTACCAAGTCAGGTGACAAGAGGACCATTCAGTTTGGAACTTTGCCTGAAGTTCAAATTAACATGGTTTCTCCGTCATTCGATTTTGGACCTTTTGGACCAGATTGTTCACCAGTTTGAAGGGCATTACAACCAACAGTTACTCCTATGGAAATCATTGATGTGTCAAGTGAAGAGGAGTATAACCTTACATATGACAATGGTTGGAATGAGAGTTGGGGAACTCTAGTATCTAAAATTCAAAAGGAAGAAGAAGAAGAAGAGCTTATGATCATGGTTAATGCTATGGAGGAGCCAGAAGTAACGTCTGCAGAAAGAGCAGTGTTTGTTCCAGAGACAGAGACTGACTTGAAGTATCCTTTGGTTGTTGATTTGAATTGTGCTAATCTTTCTTATCCTTTCAAATCACCTTCGAATGATATGAGGCACCATTTGAAGCCATTATACATATCTGTTTTGTTTGATGGGATTTTGTTAAACAGAGTGTTGGTTGACAATGGTGCAGCAGTGAATATTTTGCCTTCTAGGACCTTAAAGAAGTTGGGGAAGAAAAAGGTTCGATTGATCCCAACAAGCACATCCATTGCTGGGTTTACTAGTGAAAGTAAAAACCCCAAATGAATTGTTTCTATACGCCTGAAAGTTGGCCAAGTGGAAACTGATACAGCCTTTTTTGTGGTGGATACTTTTACAAGTAAGTATAATGCTTTACTTGGTAGAGATTGGATTCATGTTAATGGCTGTATTCCGTCTTCGATGCATCAAGCCTTGATGATTGTGAAGTATGAAAAAGGGAAAGAAGTGGGAATCGAAGAGGTTAAAGCAGATCCACATCCCTTTAGTACTACAGCAAATTGTGCAAAGGCTGAAATGTATAAGCCTGAAATCATTCCTTTGAGTGAGATAGCACAATCTGCCACCCTTCCATCCAGAGTATTGGAAATGGGAGAATTGGCAGAGTTAAAATCTAAGCTTAAACAAGCAGTTGATTATGAATCAGACAATCCACCAGATGAGGCTGCTTGGATGTGAATCCAAGGCAGAGTTCGAAGAGACCAATTCATTGGCCTTAGTCAAATTTATGGCTCTAAAAATAGAGCAGAAATTACAAGAAACAAATGATTGGAAAGAATTATTGGCTGAAAAATCTGACTGGGGGTTGAAGCCAATTAAGTTCGAAGAAGCGTTCATAGGCCATGTCGACTCTCAAGACCCTCTAGAAGAAGTGGAATTGGGAGAAGGAATTGTTCGAAACACTGTACAAATCAACAAGGAGCTTGATGCTGCTTCGAAGTCCAAGTTGATCTCAGTGCTTAAAGAGAACAAAGAGTGTTTTGCTTGGAGTTACAAGAAATTAATAGGTTTGAGTAGGGATTTAGTTGAGCATAGATTGCCTATCAAAACTAATTGCAAACCTTTCAAACAGCTTCCAAGAAAAATGTCTCCTGAAACCATATCATTGGTTAAAAAGGAAATTCAGAATCTTCTAAATGCTGGTTTTATTAGAACATCAAGATACGTAGAATGGCTATCAAATATTGTTCCTGTTATTAAGAAAAATGGAAAAATTAGGGTTTGCATTGATTTCAGAAACTTGAATACTGCAACCCCTAAAGATGAATACCCAATGCCTATAGTAGATATGCTTGTGGATAGTTCTGCAGGTCATAAAATTTTGTCTATTATGGATGGACATTCAGGGTATAATCAAATTTGTATAGCTGAAGAAGATGTTCATAAAACTGCATTTAGAGCCCCAGGCAACCTTGGGACCTTCGAATGGGTCAAAATGCCTTTTGGGCTCAAAAATGCTGGTGTTACTTATCAAAGAGCTATGAACACTATCTTCCATGAGATAATTGGGGATTTTCTAGAATGCTACATAGACGACATTATTGTCAAATCAAAATCTATTGATGATCATGTAGAACACTTGAAAACTGCCTTTTCAAAAATGAAGCATTATCAACTAAAATTGAATCCTGCTAAGTGTGCTTTTGGAGTGACAGCAGGTAACTTTTTAGGATATCTAGTTCACAGCAAAGGTATTCAAGTTGATAACAATAAAGCTAAAGCTATTATTGAAGCAAAACCTCCTTCAAATAAGAAGGAGCTTCAAAGATTTCTTGGTCAGTTGAATTTTCTTCGAAGGTTTATTTCTAACACTACAAGGAAAACTAAAGTCTTTTCTTCCTTGTTGAAATTGAAGGATGGAGAGGACTTCGAATGGACAAAGGAGCATGATGATGCTTTCAAGACCATCAAGAGTACTTGATCAATCCACCAGTTCTTGTTCCACCCAAAAAGGGAGAGCCACATTAAATTGTATTTGCAAAGAAACCATGACTCAATTGGAGTTCTATTGGCTCGAGGATAATGAAGAGGGAAAGGAGCAAGCTATCTATTATCTAAGTAGATTTCTTAATGATTGTGAAAGTAGGTATTCCAAAGAGAAAAGTTATGTTTAACTTTGTTTTTTGCTTCAAGAAACTCGTGTACTATATGATGCCTAGAGTAACTTATGTAATTTCCCAGACAGATGTTATGAAGTATATGTTGTCTCAACCTGTACTTAGTGGCAGAATTGGGAAATGGATTGTATCTTTAATTGAATTCAATCTAGAATATGTTCCTCAAAAGTCAGTTAAGGGACAAGCTTTGGCTAATTTTTTAGCTGACCATCCAAATGAAATTGAGACTTCTGAGATAGCAGATGTTGATATTGTAACAATTAAACCATAAAAGATGTGGTTCGATGGTTCGAAAACATCTCAAATGGTTGGAATTGGAGTTGTTTTGGAGTCCCCTCAAGGTTTGAAAACCAAATTTGGATTTCAGATAAATGAAGGGGAATGCACCAACAATCAAGCAGAGTATGAAGCCTTAGTTACGGGGCTAGAGCTATTGCTTACTTTAAAGATTGACATAGTTGAAGTGTTTGGAGACTCTCAGTTGGTGATAAACCAGGTGAATGGAGATTTTGGTTGCCATAGTGTTGGTCTAAAACCTTATTATCAATATGTGAAATTGTTAGTTAAGCAATTTCATATGATTACCTTCACCTATGTGCCAAGATTCTTTAATGAAGAAGCAGATGCAGTAGCACAAAGAGCATCAAGATTTAAATTTATCACTGATGAAAACAGAGAGTTTTGTCAGTTGACTCTAAGGAAACCCTTAACAATGTTTAAAGATAGATATACTGATTTCGAAGTATGTGAAATCACCACTCCTCTTAGTTCGAACGATTGGAGACAACCATTGATTGATTATCTAACAAAACCTGATGCTAAAACAGATAGAGCAACAAGGTTGAGATCTGTTAATTACATTATGTACAATGGAGAGTTGCTCAAGAGAGGAGCAGATGGTTTGTTGCTTAAATGTCTAAGCAAGGTTGATGCCTTTAAAGTCATGGCAGAAGTCCATGAAGGTATTTGTGGAGCTCATCAAGCAGGAATCAAGATGAGATGGTTAATTAGAAGGTATGAATATTATTGGCCTACTATCCTTAAAGATTGTATTGATTATGCAAAGGGATGCCAAGCTTGTCAAAAGATAGGACCTCTTAAGCGATTACCTGTTACTGAATTACAGTATGTAGTTAAGCCTTGGCCATTCAGAGGATGGGTCATGGATATGATTGGCATGATTTACCCTGCTTCTAGAAGTGGTGATAAGTTCATCTTAGTTGCTACTGATTACTTTACTAAATGGGTGGAGGCTCAAGCTTTTGAGAATGTATCTCAAGAATAAGTAATTGAATTCATTAAGAATATTGTTTACAGATTTGGATCTCCAGAAACCATAACAGTAGATAATGGTTCCATTTTCGAAGGTAGAGCAGTGAAAGCTTTTGCAGCTTCTCATGGAGTTTCTTTGGTCAACTCTACTCCTTATTATGCTCAGTCAAATGGTCAAGCAGAGTCAACCAATAAGATTATCAAAAGAGGTATTCAAAGAATGGTTGATAGAAACCCAGAAGAATGGCCAAGTTTACTCTTAAATGTACTATGGGCATATCGAACCACTAGAAGAACGATGCAGATGTACTACTACCCTTTTGCTCTAACTTATGGGCATGATGCTGTTTTACCAATGGAAATTGTAGTGAGATCACAAAGAGTTGCTTCTCAAAATAACCTAAATATTGGAGCATACCATCAAGCAATGTATATGGAGCTCGAAGGGATGGATGAAGAAAGAATTAAAGCTCTAAATCAAATACTGCTACAAAAGTCAAGAGTAGCTAGAAGTTACAACAAGAAAGTGGCTGTTCGAAGCTTTGATATAGGTGATTTAGTATGGAAAGTGGTGTTACCTATCAAAGAAAGAAAGCAAGGACTTGGAAAATGGGCCCCAAATTGGGAAGGGCCTTTTCAAATTCATAGAGTTCTTAAAAGAGGGGCATATCATTTGAAAGACTTAAATGGTTATGTTCATAGAAGAAAGATCAATGGAAGATATCTGAAGGCCTATTTCCCAACCATTTGGGAGTCCTTTAGTAGAAGATGAAAGTGAAAGTAGTTTGTCTTCTATTTCTGCTTGTGCTGTTCAAGATAAATTGTAAGGAACAAGCAGATAAAATGGTTCAAGATTGAATGCTAAATAATGAGATCAATATTCCAAGCAGTCACAAAGTAATGAAATTAAGAGGAAAATGAGCATTTCATTCATTACTTAGAAACTGTACAATTGTATCTTTTAGGTCACTCCATACATGAGCACCTCTGGTACAAACAAAGTCATAAAATTCCTTTTGATCAGAGGTTCGTTGCAGTTGAGACTTAAGATCTTTGATGATTGCGACTGTTGAAGAAGCTTTGTTCATAGAAGTCTGTATATTAGAAGAGGTCTGGTCAATTTTTCTTCTAACTTGAAGTAAAGCTTCTTCTAGTCGAACTTCTTCTTCTTTTAGATGATGAAGCTTCTTAACATCCTGATCATAAAAAGAAACTACACTTCGAGCTTCATCATCTGCATTAGATAAGGCTACTTTCAAGCTCTCTCTCAGGAGATGCTTCTCTTGAACTTCACAAAGTTGTTGAGCCTTCACTTGAAACTCAGAAGCTTTATTCAGAAGTTGTTTATGAAGCTCTTGAGAAGCGTGTTTCAAGCACCAGCAAACTTGGACGTAAGATATCCAAATGCACCTTTAAATCTCCCTCAGCCAGGTTTTCAAAGTCCAACTCTAAAAGTTGTTGGAAGATCTCCTTCAATTCTTGAACCTCATCTGGAGTGAAAGTTGGTTTCACCAACTCAGAAGGAGACAAACTGTATTGAACTTTGAGTTGGTTGATGGGAGATTCAGGAGAAGAAATGGGAGCTTTGGGATTGGTGATTCTTTGGCAGAAATCACTCACTCTTGACTTGAACTGCTCCAATGAAGAAATGTCACCAATAGGAGTGCTAGTAGAAGCACCAATTTCCTGCTAAAAAGGAAATGGATAAGCATAGTTAAGCTTGATCCTTTGAAGAAAGTATGATGATCATGAATTTGAATAGCAATAATATATAGTACCTCAGTTGGATGGGTTTGTCTTAAAGAAAGCTGTTCTGTAGGAGTGTCAGTTCTTGGGACTGGATCAGGACCTGCTCCCTCAACCACTATCTCAGGTTGATCAGTGATTTTGACAGTGGAGATATTTGGTGCAATCTCAGAAAATAAACTTGTGCTATCCTTTGTGGTTGAAATTTCAACTTCAGATTGAACAGTTTCAGGTTCAGAAATTGGCTCCTGCAGTGGGCCTTTGGCCATCGAAGGAGGAAACTCTACAGTAGAGCCTGTGTAAGCTGATATTGGTGCTTTAATGCTCTCTGAAACTAAGGCTTGTGCAATGACATGTCTTATAGGAGCAGTTAAATCTAGCAATGTACTTTTTGAGGGAATAACAAGAGTGCGAATTCCAATTATTTTACTGGATGAATCAAGCCTTGATTGAGACACGACAGCCTGAAGATCAGATGTTGGGACAGGTGATTTAGAAGTCTCAGCATGCTTGAACTTTGTCCTCCTCTCTGGAAATGGATCAATACATGAAATTGAAAAACCGAAGTGAAGTTTAAAGGCTCTAGTGAAATGGAAGTCACTATAGTTACCTTTCACAATTTGGCCTATATCAGCATCGAAGTCTCTTCTTCTTCTGGCTCTTCAAGTAAGATTTTTCTCCTTCTTTTCGAAGCCTCATAAACCTTAGTAAGAGAAGTTTCTTTGTGGATGGATCTTTCTTTGGTAGCCAAAACCTTTTTCTTTTTCTTGGCTTCTGAAAGGGAAATGAGAATATTGGTATCTTTTGAAAACCAAAGAGTTAACATAAGTAAGTGGAATGAGGAGTTATATGGTTTCGAACCTGGAAGAATAGAAGTATGTGCGGTTTCTCTCTTTCTCCTCACCTTTTGTTTGGGTTCAGATCCTGTGTATTGAGTCATTAAGTAAAAAAAAAAGGGGGGGTGGTTTGAAGCCATACCAATTACGAAAGGCATTAAGAGTTACCTGATGGAGAAGGAGGAGAGGCTCTTTGTTGTTGAGATCTGGTCATCATTGGCGGTACAGATCGAAGTGGTTCAACATTCAAAGCCACGGGCACCGAGGCAAAGGATTGCACTTCTGAGGTTTCCTCTTCTTGGTTTGCTTGAGAAGTGTCTCTTGGACCTCTCCCAAAACCATCATCCGATATTGAATCAGAATGAGTTATTTCTCCAGCACTAATACCAATATCTTTGGTAAAAGTCTTGACAGGAGCAGACTCATGGTATAATTCTATAGAGTTATGCCACCATCTAGAGAATGCTAGGAGAGGAGGTTCCACGGTTATAGTAAGAGTGTATGGTTGAAACTGTGCTCTAGAGTTCCTAAGTTTTGCATTAAATTTTGCAACTTGATCCTTGTCAATCTTGTTTCTGGAAGTAAGATCGATGTTGATTTCACCAGGATAAGGGCAAGGAATAGCTTGTACCAACCCAAACTGCCTGGCAAATTGTGCAGGACAATAGAATTCAGCATGAGCTTGTCTGCAACCACCCATAAAAGCTCCTATGATAATTTCCCTCGGGAGAAGGATGCTAGCCCATGCTTCACGATAGGCAGGACTACCCCTTTGTTCCATAAGTCTGCCCATCCACTTTGGTCCAATATCCCAGTGATCGAAGGGAGTAAACTCTATTTCTTTCTTATCTTCTTTTAGTTGATGGAAATATTGTAGATATCCAGTCAAGGTAAGGGGAGTTGAAGCTAGAACAGTGAACTTATCTCCATAAACGCTAAGAGGATACCTTTCTGCAACCTTCTGGTCTGGGAAATAAGCTAACAACCAAATTTGTAGAAACCAGAGAGGGCCTCCTAGGTTTTGATTAAGAGGTTTAGCATGATTATCAAAACCTGCCTTGTACACATAACCTAAAAAGTAAGAAGCCAAATCAATGGTTTCACCCTTCGAGAGGGCATAGGCTAAGGGTGCAAATTCCAGTACCATTTTCTTGCCACCATGACAGAAAATCATTTTGCACAATGTATACCAGATATACGCAAACATCTCCCTATCAGATACTTTATCTGAAAACCTCCTTTCGGCACTTAGGAATCTACTATAAGAGGCATTCTTCCCATCATACTCAATTTCTTCTAAGAAAGGGACTTCAGTAGATAAAGCAATATCGAAGAGATGGCCATGTGGAGGGAGCCCGATGAGGAAAGATACATCTAAAACTGTGGGAGCCATCGTCCCACAGTTAAATCTAAAACAATTGAATGTGAATCCCTTAAGGCTAAAAGGCAAAGATGTATGAGAGAAGGATTTTGTAAAATACCATTTTGAAGGAAGATAATGACATGTGACAATCCAACGTCTGTTAATTCCTTCTCTTTGGCTTTGAACATACGCTCAGTCCAGGTTTCCCATCCGTTGTCACAGTTTGGCCAGCAAATCTTCTTGGCCCATTTGGAGAAATGTAGAGGTCTATCTTTCACAAGATCACTTTGTTCAAGAATTGGATAACATGATGTAAAATCTAAGGGTAGTTCAAAAAATGAAGGCCCGAGGATTTGAGTATTAGGAACAACGGGATGTTCAATGAAGATACGATTTTGTAGCTCACCGTCGCCAGAATTGGACTTTTGGTTTTCTCTAGTTACCAGTTTCCTAAGAGCGAGGGAGGGAGTGTCTTCGAGCATCTCACTTCCAAAAGCCATGTCTGTAAGAAGGTTGGAAATCGAGGAGGGAAAGCAAAGCGTTTGAAGGTTTGAACGTGTAATGAAAGCGGTTCAAGCCCTAATTTTATACTTTGTGATGAGGCGGTGCGTGAATTCGGGTCAAGTATTCTTTTAAAAGCAAGTGGGCCTATTTTATTTTAGGCCCAAGTTTAAAACTTTAACCTGTAAACAATACCTATCCTCGATTTTAAAATTTTTTTGTAGAGTTAAACCATTTTTATTGGTTTTATATCTTCGTGTTTCAATTGTCAAGAGCTCAAATTGGTTTGAAGTTACTTCAAATACTTCGAAAGGCATCAGAGAATGCAAGATAAACCATAAAGGAACTAAAAATTGCATTAACATAAAAGGAGTTACATGCTACAAAGGGAAATCCTATTACAGTTGAAGGGAATTAAAATATCTACTTCGATGGAGCAGCAGCTGGAGTAGGGATAACTTGGAGATAATGAGGAAAGCTCCAAGTCACTAGGGCATGAAATTTTGCCCAAGTGAAATCAAAAAATTCTTTTTCCTTCATTCTGACTTCAGTTTCTCCATCTAGTTTGAGTTTCTTTTCAATCAGAGGCCTGATCTTTAGGACCAGAGCTTTGGCTTTGACCTCGAACTTGGCCAATTTTAGAGCATTCCTCTTTGCACGACTTCTGAACTTCTTTCGAAGTCTTTTGGAGACTCCGGATGGAATTTCGACAGACTTCTTTTTCAGATTTTCTATCTTATTGTGAAGCTTAATGACCTGATCATGTGCTATTTCATAGTCATGAAGGTCTTGGTTGAAACCATGAGCAGCACTGTTATTCCTCATCCACATTCGAAGGAGAGGAAACTGGCTTAGAAAAGAATAGAGAAAAGAGCCAGTTAAGATAGAAACAGAACATTGAATGGTCTCACAAGCCCACAAGAAGTTTTTGCAAGGGATGTCTTCTTCAAGAATCCCAATGTCCAAAAATGCAAAAGCAGCCAGTAGTTCTTTGGCCCTGACAGAATCAGAATGTGGGTAAAGAGAATAAGAATAATCAGCTTGGAAGATGATAGGATCGAAGTTGATACTCTTCAATTCCTGAAACCAACTGGATTCTCAAAAAGGGTTCGAAGAGAAAGGTTGGAGGGATCAACAAACTTTCCTTCAAAATGAGGCCTTCGAACCTCGTTCAACCAATAAATATATTGGCTTTTGGCCTTCTACTTAAGTTCACCATAGTCAGCGAAGCCAGATTTTTCATCTTCACATACTTTGAAGAATGAAGGAGTCAGACAAGTGGCAATGAGACTATCAAGCACCATTATATTAGGATCACGCTCAACAAGAGAGGGTAAATATTTGCTCATAGACAGTGAGCGATATTTACTCCAACTCCTGTAACCAGCAGGATCATCCATCTTTACCACCACTATTTCATATGGTAAACCCCATAGAAAGGGTTTAAAAGAAGGAGAGGTTGGAGGGTTCCATGGATCAATTGGCTCTGGATCCTCCACTTGAACCAATACATAAGAGCGATTCCATCGAATTTCACCAACAATTGGTGTAGTAGCATTTCTGGGTATTGACTAGGACTGGATCTTGAAGAACCAAGTTTTCGAAGGCTTCTTGGGTAATCGAAAGGTCAGCCATGGTTAATTTGAGTTTAAGGAATGAAAGTAAGATTAGAGTGAAAATTGGTGATTAATTTTGCCAGTGATTAATTGCTTTTATAACTCAAAACTTGAATTCAAAACGATTCAAATTACTGTGAATGGAGAACGTGGGTTTTAACTGCCCATTTTTCATAAACCCCTCATAAGGAGTGCAAGAATCAATTGCAACCGCATCATTGTAAGTGGTGGGGACTCACAAGAATCCTCACGCTTTGGAAGTTTATAGGAATTCGAAGCGGCAAAAGGCACATTAACACTTATTCAAATTTTCTTGAACAAAGATGTTAATGTGGGGGGTATGTTTACATATAAAATTAACAAATCCAATAGTTAATTGACACGTAATGGGAAAAGCCAAACGTTGGCAATTACTTGTCAATACAAATACACTGGATTAAAAGAACATATTTGAATAAATACGATGTCGTATCGTGTTCAAATGTAAAAACAGTTATTGGTAGTTTCAAACCATCGTTATTGGAAGGAATTGACCTCGAAGTTATGGGATTAACTGCTAAATATATAAGTTCCACGTGTGAACTTGGGAAGCAAGGCAAATTAACAGTTATAACACGTGGAGTACTTATAGAAAGGCAATTATTCATCTTAACGTCTAAATCATTTGAGTTTGTTTAAACAACTGTATAGATTCAAAATCAAAGCTTTTGGAGGAAGAATTAGAGGAATTCAAATCCAGACGTGGAGGAAGGAGCAACTGCCAACTCAAGGAGTGGAAGTTAGAGTTCGAAGCAAGCTAGTGTTTAAATTCATTGACCGGGAAGTTTGAATTGCAAGCAGTGTCTATAAATAGAAGAAATTGAAGAAGTAAAGCCCCGGACAAATCTTCAACAAACAGCTATCAAAAAACTGATGCTTGGTTTGTTCATTGGCAAAGTAGTTTAGGATTTCGAACTCAGTTCGAATTAGTCTAGGATCTCGAACACAGTTCGAAGTAGATTAGGAAGTAGTTAGGATTAATCTCGATTGTTCCTGTAACAATCAACCGTTCGAAATTCTTGTATTTGAAGTTGGAGGCAAATTTCGAAGTAAGTTTACCTTTGATTATTTAATTGAAGTATCTTGTTTCTCTTTTGTTCTTCGATTTCCTAAGTTTGTTGGTTTACATTTCTTCACTTGTTGAAAAAATCCTCTTAATTGAGGTAATTGAACCAATAAAACACAATCGCCTGATTAGATTTGGTTTTTTTCAAAGTTAATCTGAGGGAGGAGATTGAGACTCTCTCTGGCACGCTCGCACACAATTATTTTCCATTGCAAAGAAGTAAAAGAACCAAACAGGAGGGAGGGGTACTGACTACTGAGTCAAGTACTGGGGTAAAGCTCCCAATTTGCTCTTATTTGTGAATTTAACCCCAGAAGTAAAATGAAGGAAAAGTTCATTTTAACTTATTATGGGTAGGTCTTGTGCTAAGAGCAATTTCAACCCATCTCTATTTTTTCAAAATAAAAAATTGAGGTGACACATTGAGGAAAGATTTTGTAATTAATGTCATCTTTTTATCACTTTTTGTACTTTTTGGGAGAATCTTGGAGGGACTCATCGTCCTTTTTGTACTTCAACTCATCTTTATTCCTCCAAAATGAGATTTGGTTCTCTATATTTGAAGGATCAAAATAGTTTTGAAGGACCAAATCTCTAAAAAGATAGTGGGTCCCTCCAAGATTCTTTCATAAGTAAAGAAAAGAGGACATTAATTACAAAATTTCTCCTTAATGTGTCACATCCATTGAAGTTGCTCGAATAGCCCCTTATGTTTTGGCATCTGCAAGACTTCAACCCAGTTGCTCGAATAGCCCCTTATGTTTTGGCATCTGCAAGACTTCAACCCAGTTCTCAATAAACCTCCGCTACACATACTCCAACTCCAAATTTTCATTTTCATCTCTATTTTCCAAATATACATTCTTTTTTTTTTTTTGCACGGACATATTCATTTCTTTTACAAACACAGTTTCCCTCCAAATATTTCATTTTAATATTTTAATAAATTTGTCGAGCTATATAGAATATGGATCTCACTTTGAAGGTATCATTGATACCTTTACAGTGGTACCATATTTTTATACTAGGGATTGCATGTGCTAAGGACACGAAGAAACACGTTTTGACCACAACATGTCTGAATGTGATAAATTTTCAAAATTAAACGAACTTGTTCTACCTGATAAATACAATCAAATTACACCAAAGTACATACACATTCTTCATACTAAAACTTCGAAATGACATACCAAAAGAAGTTGAAATATAGTCAACATGCTGGCAAGTCGTGCCTTTTTTTCTACCAAGTTATACACTAAACCAATTAAATGTAATGATAAGTTAGGAAAAAATAAAACGAAGAAAGGAGGAACAGGGTGGCGTACCCACTTTGAAAACTATTTCTTTCTCTCTCGTAGTATCACTATAATAACCCTAATTTTTGTAAAATTAAAATTTCAATTTGAAAATTCAGTAATTCCTTTTAATTTATAATAATTGGTTTATTTCCTTTTTAATTTTTTAAAATTCCTTTCTAATTATTTAATTGGTACATCAAGCCATGCATGCATGTGTACAAGCCAAGTACCACACCCATTACACATCATAACCTGACCATATTTTCCCATACCAACTTTGTCACCCTTTTTCCAACAAAATATCTTTTCTCCTCTTCTCTAAGACAATTCCTAACTCATTCACCAACTATTCTCCTACTCCCCCACATTTGCGGGATTGTGTTTTAGAGAGAGAGAGAGAGAGAGAGAGAGAGAGAGAGATGTGTGTGTGTGTGCGTACGCGCATGTGTCTAACCCTAGGACTAGAAATTAGGTTAGATTTTATTCTTCTGCTTATGGAAAGATTTCATAAGTGAATCTAACCTGGATTTTTCTAGATATAGTAGTACCCTAGCCAATTAGACTTGTGTCTAAATTAGTGCACATTTGTGTGTGTAACTAGCACCCAAAACTCTATTAGTAGGGTTTTCTCTCCAATTATTTATAGAAAATATATTCTCTCATTAATTAGAGGAATATATCATTATTCCTTATTTAATAACCTAGATTGCCCTAAGATTACATAGCCCTCAATAGGTACATGTCTCCTAACTTAGTTCTAGTAACCAAAACTCCCTAAAATAAAGGTGGACATGCAAAATCATACACTACTTAGAGCTAAGGAAACTACCTAGAAATTTCCTAGCAATTAAAACCCTAGACTTTCCATTTAAAACCCTAAGATTTAAAAAAAAAAAAAAAAAAACCTAGGATTTCTTAAGTACTAACCTAGGATTTTGTTCTTCCAAAATCCCCCAAAATCTTGTACTTGAATCTAGCCATTTATGGGAGAAATCTCGATCACATGGGAGAGAGAGGGGGGCCGACCAAACCAAGAGGGAGGGGAGATCACTCCATTGCCTATAAATACCCATCACCTCACTTGTTTTTCCTGATCACACCAACAAGCTCTCCAACTTTTTTCTTTGTTCTTGAGTTCTAAGCCTTGTTCTTCTCCTCCACCACTAAAAACCACCACACTTCTTCACCAACAACTACCCACCAATCCAAAACTAGTAGAAAAGTTAGAAGTTTAGTCGTTCGAAGTCCAAACCCGGAGTTCAACCTAGCTTATCGGCTTCGTGCTAACACTTAGAAATCAAGGTAGCTTTCCTAACCATTATAATTAGTCAATTTCTACCGGAAATCAAGGTAGAAATTAACTTTAATTAGTCAATTCCTAACTCATTCACCAACTATTCTCCTACTCCCCCACATTTGCGGGATTGTGTTTTAGAGAGAGAGAAAGAGAGAGAGAGAGAGAGAGAGAGAGAGAGAGAGAGAGAGAGAGAGAGTGTGTGTGTGTGTGCGTACGCGCATGTGTCTAACCCTAGGACTAGAAATTAGGTTAGATTTTATTCTTCTGCTTATGGAAAGATTTCATAAGTGAATCTAACCTGGATTTTTCTAGATATAGTAGTACCCTAGCCAATTAGACTTGTGTCTAAATTAGTGCACATTTGTGTGTGTAACTAGCACCCAAAACTCTATTAGTAGGGTTTTCTCTCCAATTATTTATAGAAAATATATTCTCTCATTAATTAGAGGAATATATCATTATTCCTTATTTAATAACCTAGATTGCCCTAAGATTACATAGCCCTCAATAGGTACATGTCTCCTAACTTAGTTCTAGTAACCAAAACTCCCTAAAATAAAGGTGGACATGCAAAATCATACACTACTTAGAGCTAAGGAAACTACCTAGAAATTTCCTAGCAATTAAAACCCTAGACTTTCCATTTAAAACCCTAAGATTTAAAAAAAAAAAAAAAAAAAAAAAAAACCTAGGATTTCTTAAGTACTAACCTAGGATTTTGTTCTTCCAAAATCCCCCAAAATCTTGTACTTGAATCTAGCCATTTATGGGAGAAATCTCGATCACATGGGAGAGAGAGGGGGGCCGACCAAACCAAGAGGGAGGGGAGATCACTCCATTGCCTATAAATACCCATCACCTCACTTGTTTTTCCTGATCACACCAACAAGCTCTCCAACTTTTTTCTTTGTTCTTGAGTTCTAAGCCTTGTTCTTCTCCTCCACCACTAAAAACCACCACACTTCTTCACCAACAACTACCCACCAATCCAAAACTAGTAGAAAAGTTAGAAGTTTAGTCGTTCGAAGTCCAAACCCGGAGTTCAACCTAGCTTATCGGCTTCGTGCTAACACTTAGAAATCAAGGTAGCTTTCCTAACCATTATAATTAGTCAATTTCTACCGGAAATCAAGGTAGAAATTAACTTTAATTAGTCAATTTCTATACCATTATAATGCTTGCATTACTTCTAAATTTTTCCTTAAAGTTAATTAAAGTGCATTTTTTCGGAAAATTAGTTCCTAATTAGAAAGCTTACAGTAAAAAGTTAGAAGTTCTTAAAGTGATTTTTCCATAATCATACGTAGTCATTATAATGCCCAAATTGAGATAGATTTTTTTGAAAATATGCAGTTATAATGCCCAAGTGAAAATCGACTTTCTGAAATTACGCTGTTATAATGCTCGACTAAAATGAGATCGACTAATTTTTCTTAAAGCAACTTCAAAATGTTTTGACCGTATTTGGACTATGAGATAACCCAAGGCTAACACCCTTGATGTCTATCAAAAGAACAAGCTTCGCTTTGTCTAAGAAAGGGATGGTAATTCTAACTAGACTCTTCCGACCATCTGGTCTGGGACTCTAATTTGTCTAAAGAAAGTCACCAAAGAAAATTAAGTTTTATAAAAACTTAGTAAACAATCAGTAACGATTTTCTATTTAACCTAGACTAGTTTTAAAAGGATAGCGCGGAGAAAAGCCATTATTTTATGTGACACGTTTATCGAGAAATGTTGCATTGACACGATATGAGTTTAACATTCATGCTGCATAATTACTTCATGATACGTTTATTGACACGACATGATTTTACGAGAAAATGATAGCGATGATGAGAAATAGAGATGAGATTGAAAATGTTTGAAAATGCAAAGAAATGGATTGCAAGGATACAGTAATGCATTGAGGGCGCCACCCCAATTTCGTGGGAGAACTTGGTGGATTGGGCTAAGCGTGCACAACACATAGTGAACGGACGTTATACATAGATTGGTTACGTTCAGTGATATAAGATGGTCGAGACTATGTCATGTGACTCATGGGGTGGATGGACCTTGCAAACAGGCTGTTAAGTTTGGTAATTCAAGATGTCCAAGACCTTGAGCAGAAAGGTTGGTGCCGTCAATTGAAAAGAGATGAAAATGGACCAATAACTTTCAAGTGGTGGGAGATGTTGACATGAAAGAAATTTGAAGAAGAATGCTAATACAGAAAGATAATACAAGACATTGTTTTATTGTGCATGATTTACTCTAATCCGCATTGACACTGACATGCTTGCACTCATGAGATCTTCTGATATCAAGTCTGCTTTACTTGACATGATCATATTTTTCTAGAATTGCTAGTTAAGGATTGGGTAGTATTGTCTACTGGGTCTTGTTGCTCACGGTGTTGCACTTGTGTAACCCTGACGTAATACTACGATGTTGCTACGCGACTCCAACGTATTATGTCAGTGTACTGAGATGAAGAGGAGGAATTCTACAGGCAAGAGGCTTTTGAACCCGGAGGTGCTGCTAACATGGGGGACAACCAGGCGTAGTGATAGATGGAGCCATATATCCAACCCAGTTGTAATAATATTATTTCATGGAGAAAAACTTTATTGTATTAAGTTTTATATTATGGCTTTTGTTTATATTTTGTAATATTATTAATGTGCCCAAACATTGAGGGCGTTGCAATCATGTAAGAGTTGTTCCTGTCAACTCATTCTGTGAAAATATTTATTTTCTTCAAACCTTGGTCTATAGATGATATAACTCCCAAACGATTTCCACTATGATCAGTCAATCTCATACAATAACCAAAACTGAAATGAGACTAAATTGTCAAACTACTTATGATTCATAAGTTAGAGAAACATGACACAAAATACATAGGCCATAAAAACTATGCAAAATTAAGATAGGGAAAGATGTATTAATAACCTTTTAGAAAGGCCCGTGGATAAGCAACATTAACAAACGAATACAAACTTCTCAAGAAATGTAACCTTATTGTTTGATCATGCTTTCAAGCATGGTATGGCGTGCTAAATATTGTCCTTTTGGAGAGGATTAGAGCACCCATAGCCAATTGATCATCTTTTTAAGTAATCTTTTCTAGATATGCTAATCCTACAACAACAGAGAGAGAGAGAGAGAGAGAGAGAGAGAGAGAGAGAGAGAATCATGAATAAAATTTTGAGAAAGGACTTCTTTTTATATACGAATGTGGAAATTCCAAACTTTGAATTTTAAGTATGGTATATTGCTAGTTTTGCAAATGTATTAGGGTATAATACATGCAACTGAATAAAGAAGGATGAAGAGCAATATGGAAAATTGTAATTACAGCATCCTATAAACAAATGTAACTATAAAATATTTTGAAAATGCATAAATCATGGATTAGCAACTATTTTTTTCCAACACATTTCCTAATTATTAACGTGATTTATGAAAGACGGACAATTACAGATTATACCTACTATACTAGACTTAATTTTCCCTAATATGATTATTAAATATGAAACTAAAAAGATTTATGTATGTGTGACTGAGGGGTAGAGTTGTGAGACCCCATCAGAGAATCCCACATGAAGAAGTAAAGGAAAATTCATCTGGTTTACAAAGTAAGACCAACTAGCTAATATTAACTTGAGATTAACCTTTTGAGCCACGTGATTAGGCTAAGGGTTAGAACATGAGCTGGGATGAGTCGATATAGGTGATATCAGAGCACAATGTCGGTCTACATAGTGGAAGCCACCTCTAGAATTTGCATGAACCACCTCTTGAAACCCGGAATAGAAGCAAAGGGCTATGCAAAACTAGGTGTTACACCATGGCCACTGGGGGAAGGTTGTTGAACCAATTCAACAAGGATGTTGCATCAAAAGGTGGGGAGATTGTGAGACCTCATCAACGCAATCCCACCTTTTTAAGCCACATAGTTAGGCTAAGGGTTACCAGGTCAGTTAGGACCAGTCATTACACGATTGATATAGATAAATAGCGAGTTTGAAATTGAAAATGATCCATTCTCAATCTTTCAGATTTCATCTCACCCCTTATATTAACTTTGGGCCAATCACAGCCCTAGAAGAGAAATTTACAGCACATGGGTTTGAATTTTGAACTTGAATAATAAAAGCCCTTGGATCAATTGGAACTCAACTTTTTAAAATTCAACCACAGCCCTTTAATGTGTGCCACAGAGGACAATTGTGAGAGAAACATTTTGCAAAACCGTTGTGTAATGTAATATAGATAGGTAAATTGAGTTATCCAAAATTTCCATAAATGGAGATCCCCATATCCATTTTGTGAGAGAGTCTTAATTTATAGATACTCAAATGGTTGGAGTTTTTCCATTCTTTACTTGGTCATACACATTTTCCATTTTAGAGTTTTGGAAATGGGTTGGAGAAAGTCTCAAAAATTTTCTATTTTGAAGACGCACACAAAAACTTATTATTTATAAAGCCCCCATTTGCTATTATGTATAAGTTAGCCGTTTAGATTGTTGGCTAAAAAAATTAAAATAAGCTGTAAAACTGTTTGCTATAGCCTTTTATAAGTTGTAAAAAAAGAAGTTTAATGTGTTTGTTTGAATAAGCTGTCAAATAACTTTTTATTAACTAATGTGTAGAGTGCCTAATTAAAACTTGAGTAAGAATAACTTATTCGTTGAGGATTCTTTTGTCCATTCATATTTTAACAACTTAAAATAAACAAAAATCTTTCAAATTGGAGCTTAAAATAATCTAGATTCTTAGGTCAAATAAGTTGGAAAAGGCAAATAAGTGATTATTCATAATAATTAACAAATATCATTCATTAGCCTTTTTTAAGCAAATAACCATAATAAGTTAGTTAAGTGCTAGCAAACGGGGTCAGAATGTGTTTGGAGCACAACATTCTCTACACACACTACAACCTCAATTTTCTATTTTCATCTATTTTTAAATATATATATATATATGTACATTTCTTTTAAAAAACACAAGTTTCCCTCCAAATCTTTAGTTTTGGTCTTTTATTTTATTTTGTATATATATAAATTTATCAAAGTATATCATAGTTGTATCTCATTTTGAAGGTATTGTACATGTCTTTATAACGGTACAATTTTGTAATACATCGGAGCTAGGTGTGCTGAGGTATTTGCAATAGACGTAAATGAAGTTCCACCATCAAAATTAGTAATTTTTTTTAACGATCCATCTTCAAACTCGGTTCTCCATTTTCGAGCTAAAAAATGGAGGTGAGTTGGAGCCTATTCTTTTTTTTTTTTGAAGAGAACACATGATAACAAAAAACTAACAAGGCTTATAATCCAAGTGGAATACAACCTTGAAAACACTCAGACCTTTCAAAGACTTTGTAGCCAACCAATTAGCTGCTCTATTCTTCTCATGTCAACAACACACAAAGGACCATGATCTCCAACTAGCCCATTATTTGATATCCCTGATCAGAGTACCAATCTCCCACGGATACTGGGAATTATCATTGGTACGACTGAGGATAATCGCGTGACAATCCGACTCAAAAATCGCATCTAAGACTCCCATATCAATAGCCATGCCACATGCAATCCGAAGAGCCCAAGCTTTTGCATAAATAAACGATCACACTTTACATATACTGAAATTACAAATCTATGCAACTCCACCACTATTTCTAGCAATGATGCCAAATGCAGCCAATTAAATTGCGGCAGGAGAAAAACGCTCCATGACAATTAAATTTGACACTCGGTCGAGGAGGAGACCATTTACCACTTCTATTCACGTTTCGAAACTGAAATATTATTTCTTTTGAACATAGCATGAAGGTAATCCGCACAAGCCACTCTAGCCCTATCAATTCTCCTTTCTAGATTGGGTATATTTCCATTGAAAGCACAGTCATTCTTAGACTTCCGCATAGCCCAACACAATTGAAACAACTTAGCCACCACCTCACCATTAGTTTCCTTTGCAAGACTTCCACAAAGCAAATCTTCAACCCAATTATCAGTTGAAATTAACCGATAGTCAAGAGTTCAAAAGGACATCCCACTACCAACCAAACCGCCCTAGTCCAGGGACAGTGAAACAGAATATACTCAATTGATTCTCTCCTTCTCACATATGGGACAAATAGGGGAAATTGTATATTTTCTACAGAACAAATTATCTTTACATGCTATCCTATTGCAAACAACTCTCCAAATGGAATGACACACCTTGGGAATTGTAGGGACTGCCCATAACTTGGACCACATGGCTTTTGAGTGAGAATAGGAAGAAGATGGATGCTCCCTTTTTGACTCTGCAGTCACTTCATAAGCTAGAAAATGGCCTGATTTTACTTATTTATGTAATTACGATTTTTGTTGGCCATTGTTCCGGTCGAGCACTCTTTTTTCTTTGTCTAATTCTGTCTTACCAAACAAGACTGACTTTTTACCAACCCACGAAGGGTTGTGAGGCTAAACCAGATACAAAGAATGAATCTATATCTGTGCATGGAAGTTGCTGGCCAATGGCCGCTCAACTCTTCAAGCGCAATACAATGGTAGTTGGTTCCGATTCTACAAAGGTAGAATGGCTAGTTGAAGGTCTAGTACAGTAGGTAGCAAGTGTGTTTGTTTTGGCTCCTGGGCAAGAACGAGAAATAGGCGATACACCATCCTTGTTGCTACATACGTTGATCTTGACTAGACAGATTCATCCAATTGAACCAATTGAGAGAAATTGATAATACATGTGAGCGCAGCGAAAACTTGAAATCGTACCTTCAAACATTATTGTTCAAGTGATCGAATAAAGTAAAGAGATCTTCTAACCTATGACCCATGTAATGAACCCTGTTGATGGAAACTGACTTGTTCTTCTTTTCTGGTTAGGCCAAGGACCCTATGCATGCAGTATTTATAGGTAAAATATTTCCTACCATCAAGGAAAAGTTGTCTCCAAAAGGTGTCATTCTCAATGGGTGTATCTCTTGATCATTTCCTAACAGATATGACTCTTAGTGTATTAATTCGTAACAAGTACACACTTTCACATAGGATATGTCTTTTCATAATAAGACACTTTTTCACAATTAAACACTGAATAAATGGGCAATTTAATTATCACTCATAACTTCAATTAATAAATAGAAAGTGATATGTCGGCCACATTACATAATTTCTTACACTCCTTTCCCTCCAACAAACTACACCATGTCCATGACAGAAGAAGCTCCATTTTTTGCTTCAAGAGCCGATGAAGTGGGAAATTATCATTTTTCTATTTTATCAATTTGTACATAGTCTTGTGAAATCCAGGTCACACACGCACTCAAACACACACAAGAAATTTGAAGAAAAACTCCGTCCATCCATATATATTCCCAAAATATACAAAGACATGAAAAAACCTCTCTAGGGAGCAATAAGCGGCTCCCACTCCGGCTGGGGGAGGCCACACCCAGCTCCCCCTCTCACACTCTCAGCCTGTCCCACTCACATTGTGCCACCACACACCAAAAAGAGAGACAACAAGAGTATTTAAAGAGATGCAAATCGTAAACCTAATAAGAAATCATAAATGAAATAGGAAATTATCCCATTCGGCCCACACGGGGTGGAATCCCAACAATCACCCAATCCACACCGAGTGGGCAAAGTTGTTTGCAACACCCTCATCGCCAGCTCCAATCAGCTACCTCTAGTAAGCGCATGTGTCACTAACCATTCGAGCATCTATGCACCACCAAACAGAGTACAAAAACCCGAAAGAGTGTATCCTTGCAAGTTAGAATCCACAGCCAATCAAAAAATCTGAGTACTGCACCCTCTCAACTGGAATGCCTCCACTTGTCCTAGTACCGCACCCCCTCAACTAGAATGCCTCCACTCGCACACCTCAAACCCGAGGTGTATCCGTTCACCAACAGAAGCGTCCGTGCTCTCCAAAGAAGCGCCCACACCCCCTCATCGAGTGCCCGCAACTTCATCGCCGCGCTCTGCCACTCTAGCATTTTGTCCTGTCAAGAGAATGAAGCTACCCTCTGCTCACACCAGAGGCTCACTCCACCAGATAATCACACAGCATCTACGATGAGGCTGACTCCTTCTCTGACACCGCATCCCCCACCGAGTACCTCCGTATCACCAAAATCGGGATGCACCTCTCGTGAATCTAGGATGTGAAAAAATCCTACTAGATCTCCATGGCATCGATTGAACTAGACTGCCTCCGATCACCGCTGACCAACTCTGATCTGTCACTCTAGCAAGCGTCTGTGCCATTAACCAATCGAGTCTGCAAAGTCTGTCCAATACTTCTGATGTGTAGCTCTTCCAACTTCGCTCGCTTTTTCCGTCACCAATCCGCTACTCCTGCTACTATCCTGGTTTTGTACCACTCTTCGTTAGCTCTCATGGGTCTTCTCTTGCCTCCTGGTTCATCTCTATTGCATTCCTGGCTCTCCTAACACACCCTGAACTCCCATCAGATCTCTCATGGTTTGCCTCCGACTCAACATCCCATTCGATTGACATGACTGCGTCGGATTCTCCTCAATCTCTCCGAATGTGTCTAGAACCACAAAATCTGACTCAAATCACCCAAATCCAAGCCCACCAATCAATTCGAAACCATCCAATTAGTTGGGAACAAGCCTCCTCATGACCTAAACACTCGAGTTAACTCCGGAACATCCCATTTGGCCTCCGTTTAACCTCCTGACCTGACCCCTTTAACCTCTTTGACCGGTCAAAAGGTCCATACGGGTCAAACTGGTCAACTGTCTGACCCGCTTGCTGACATGGCGTTGGCCCTCTGACGTGGCGCCTCCATGGTTGCTGGCATGGTCGTTTTCAGCCTCTGACTGCGAGTAGTCTTTGAGACGAACAAAACTTCGTGAGCAAAATCTTCGATTGACTTTTTTTTTTCTTCATGTTCTTGAATTCGTGTGTTTCAAACGCGAATCCGGTGACCTCTCGCTCCACTCGAGCTCTAATACTAGTTTATTGTGAAATCCAGATCACACACACACACACAAGAAATCTAAGGAAAAACTTTGTACATTTGTATATATTCTCAAAATATACAAAGACATGAAAAAACCTCTATGGGGAGCAATAACTGACTCCCACTCCGGCCGGGGGAGGCCACAACCGGCTCCCTCTCTCACACTCTCAGCTTGTCCCGCTCATATTGTGCTACCACACACCAAAAAGAGAGACAACAAGAGTATTTATAGAGATACAAATCCTAAACCCAATAGGAAATCCTAAATGCAATAGGAAATTACTCTCATTCGGTCCTAAGCCTACCCGGTCCACACGGGGTTGAATCCTAACAGATAGATTCAAGATGCTCTAACCCCCTATGGTTTTCGTACGAACCCGCACCCGAGCACACCTTTAACAACTTCATCCTTACTATATGTTAGTGCCATGAACGGGCTTAGTTAGAAAATCAAATTTTTAAAAGGAAAATGCTAACCGCCATCCAATAAGTGGACGATCAATTAGAAAGTAAATAGATAATCAGAGAAAATTGCATTAATATTCTATGAAAGTATATTTGATATTCGTGAAATTTACATTAATATCTAAACTAATTTAGCATTATATAAATATTATCCTCCTCCCATTGAGTAAAGGTTAGCGAGACCCATTTTAATATGCATGTCTACCCTTCCATCCTTCACCAGCAACGGTACCCCTGGCTTTTGTGGCTTCGGCACGTAAACCCATTTTGCAGTACTGTATACAGAAGTTCAATCCAGGGCACTAACTAAACTTACACATATTTCTTCCTATCAAGTACATATTATATTTAGGAGGTGTTTCATTAGCAAAAAATTATTTTTTCTAAAAATTGAGACAAGTCATTCTCTCACAATACATCACATAAAAAATTGTGAAAAACCAGTTTTTTTAAAAAACCACCTTAGTGGAACACCCCCTTAGTCCAATGGCGGGACCAAAAATCAAAGTTGAACAGGTCGAATTATGAAAGAAATTTTTGTTCAATGATAATTCTAGCCATTTGAGCTTTTAGGATACGATATTAAGAAATTAAAGAATTAATGCCAAAGTGTTGATGCTATTATATCAATCGAGAATACTCAGTATCATTATCACATAGTATCCTTCGCTCTAATTTTATATTTTCAAACTGAAAATCCTTATTGCTTTTTTATTATATTGGATTTTTTTATACTACGAGTAAATAAAAGTGGTAAAAGATTGGGTGGAGCCGAGGCCCTCGGATTCCATAATAGCGTCGCCATTGAATCGAACACACTTCGACATTATTCTTGGTTTTATACATCCAAATTCATTGGAGCTAAAATCTCCTCCCCACTTCATTTGCTAAAATCAACCACTTGATTTTAGCAAATTTCCATTTTAGTTTTTGATAACTATACTAAAAAAAAAATCAAATAATTAAGGTTCTAGGTATTAAAGCTTGGTTTAGGTAAATTTAAAAAAATTAGTTTTTTTGTTTTTTTAATTTTGTCCTTATTCAAATTTTTTTTGCATTTGTTGTTTTTCGGTCGATTTTTTGTAGTTTCTTGGCTTGTCTCAACAAAAGGAATCTAAAAAGTACTCCAATATAAAATTATTAGTCGAACTTAATGTTTTGTGAATAAAGACGAAAAATAATTCAAAAAACTGGTTTTTGAGATGTCACATTCGTCTTTATTCACGAAACTTGAAGTTTAACTAATAATTTTATACTTTTTAGATTCCTCTCATCGAGACAAGCCAAGAAACTATAAAAAATTGATTAAAAAAACTAACAAGTACAAAAAAAATTTTGAATAAGGACAAAATCAAAAAACCAAAAAACTAGTTTTTTCCAATTTACCAATACCACCCCTAACTCATCTTTTTGAATTTGGTTTGTATATATATATATATATATATATATATATATAGATCCAAATAATTTCACCTCTTTGATTTCACTTAGCGAGACGAACTAAAAAATAATACTAATAACTCAAGAAAATTCATAAATGACAAACAGAAGGAATTCCAAAAAAGAAAAAGAAACAACCATTTTAAGACAAACAAGACTCATGATCAGAGGTCTTCCTCAAGTCTTTTAAAAAATAAGACTTCCTCCGTCCCAATTTTATAGTCCCTCGTTCTATCCTAACCGGATAAAAAACGATTATATCTTTCAATCGATAATATATTTTATATATAATATGAATCTTATTTGATAGATCTTGATTTAATCTATTAAACAAAATGTTCAAAATCACCTAAAATACTGTAAATTATAAGATATAATACTTTAAAATTGGCACGAACTCCCAAAAGAGACTATAAAATTAGGAGGGAGTAATAACTCAAGAAAATTCATAAATGACAAACAGAAGGAATTCCAAAAAGGAAAAAGAAACAACCATTTTAAGGGTGAGTTTCGGAATGAAATTTATCTAGATTTTATCAAAATTTGATAAAATTAAACCTTGATTTTTATTCATTCGTGCAGAGAGTTAAAAAATTTAAGATTTTATCAACTCTACTCACGAATAAATAAAATCAAAAATTTAATTTTATTAAATTTTAATAAAATTCATTTGGAAGCGCACCCTAAGACAAACAAGAGTCATGATTAGAGGTCTTGCTCAAGTCTTTTCAATTTGTGCATGTGAAGTCGTTGCGTAGAGACTATACACGAATCTTCTCTTTTATCGTTCGAATCTAATCGGATGTAACGGAAAGCACGTCTTGCTCAAGTCTTTTCAACGTCACTGTTTACTTTGCATACTTCCAAGGAAGTATCCGAAAAGAAAGTGATTGCCTTCTGCTTCAAACGATTGTCAGTTATCACCACTTTGGCACTTTCTACTTTGTATATTTCCAGGCTGCTTCCCCCATTGTTCTTATCCTCCTGTTAGTATAGGACTAAAATCCATCACGGCTCAGTAATGTATACCGTTATGGGCTAGTGCTTTACTCTTTTTCTTTTATTTTGGCCAGTTTTTTAAGCATTTCGTACACTACTACAATAAACTTAAAAGATCATGGGTAAAAACTATGATCTTTATAATTTAATCACGGTTTTAAAACCGTGGTTGATGGAGTCGTTATTAAAAGTCTTCAAGATTCAACCACTGTTTATGTCTGTGGTTAAATGTAAGCCCAAACCGATATGAAAACGCATAAGGCGTGATGATAAATAAGATAAGACCACGGTTTGGACAACAAACCGAGGTTAAAGATCGTAAAAGATCACGATTTGAACAAAAAAAAACGTGTTTAAAAATATTATACAATTACGGTTTATACAGCAAACCGTAGTTAAATCAACAATATTATCACGGTTTGAAGATAAAACTATTATGAAATTAGTTTTAAGATCACGGTTTGGACAAATAACGGGATTAAAAACACAATACAATCATGGTTTGCTCAAAAAACCGTGATTAAGTTAAATCAACAATATTATCACGGTTTGAAGATAAAACTGTGATGAAATTAGTTTTAAGATCACGGTTTGGACAAATAACGTGATTAAAAACACAATACAATCACGGTTTGGACAAAAAACTGTGATTGGATTCACCATACCATCACGCTTTGGACATAAATGTTTCGTGGCATCATCTCCACAATCTCCCAACATGCATTTGCTAAGAATTGAACCTCCAACCTCCCAATTCTTATTCTAACACTCCAACCACCAGGCTACCCAAGTCTTCATGTCACATTTTTCAAAAAGAATATATATGTATTATCTTTTCGTTTATTCCATTTTATATTACAACAAATATTTAATATATTTTACATAAAATATATATTGCATTATATCATAATATATTATATTACATTAAATTATAATATTTTAATTTATAGAAATTATACAGTTGACGACGTAAATTTGGTTGCCGTAGACTAACCTTTGGCGACACCTAGTAATGTAGTACACACTAACAAAAAATTAGTTAGTGACATGTTTTCTTTTTGGCACCAATATGTCTCTATCAGATTCTACTTTGGCAACTAACCTCATATTTTGGTTGACAAATGTATTGCATAAGGCAACAAACATTTATTTCGTCACCAAAAGTGATGCATAAGGTAACAAAATTTAGAAAAACATAAAATGAATAAGAAAGTATTTACTAGTCCATCACACTTGTAATCGAAGTATGATTAAAATATGCAAACACATTTTATCAAGGTCGAAAAAATTATGATAAATTTTTTTTTTATCACGGTTGTAACAAAGCGTGATTAAAATAAACATATTTTATCCCGGTTTGTAACAAAGCGTGGTGAAAATAATATATTTTATCACACTTGTAATCGAAGTGTGGTTAAAATATACGAAACACATTTTATCACGGTTGTAACACAGTGTAGTAAAAATAAATACATTTTATCACAGTTATAACAAAGCATGGCAAAAATAAACACATTTTATCACACTTGTAACAAAGTGTGGTAAAAATAAACACATTTTATCACACTTGTTGGAAAATGTGATTAAATTAAGTAAGTATAATCACAGTTCTTTTAAACCTGTGATAATTATGATTAATCACTACGGTTTTATTAGCAAAGTGACATTAAAACCTCACCTTGCATTTCTTTATCACGGTTTCATCAAAACCGTAATCTTTCAAATTTTCGTAGTGTGATCTTTATCAATTATTCTAGTAGTGATAGGATTGATGGCTTTTGCCTCATCCGTGTTATTTGCCCGACGTTGGCTTCTTTTCTCAATGTACTCTTTGTCGAGTAATAATAAAAAAATTCTCCCCGATAAAAAAAAAAAACATGTACCTTGATAATTTGAAGGTTTTCCCATGACCTAATTTCTTGCAATTAAAAAATTGAAAAAGAAGTTGTAATCAAGAGTGAGTAGAAATTTAAAAGTTTGTGAGCTTGGGGTCTTTCAGTCTCGATGCAGATAAAGCAAATCATTACTTTCATTTAATGGCTTTTGTTTGATTGGATTAAGCACCAAATTGAATCGGACCATATAATCAAAATGAATAGTGATACATACACACACATTCAACCACACACACTCACATGCCGTGGGACCCACCCGGCATATGAGTGTGTGTGTGGTTGTGTGTGTCCCAATCACTTTTGAATCAAAATCTATAATGATCAATCATTCATCAAGTATAGAGTACATTTTTCCGTGATTCAATACTCCTTGAGCACTAGCAACAGTGGTACGAGGGAACTTAGAGCATCTCCTATCAAGCTCTAAATTTTTATTTTAGAAGCTGAATTTTTTTTTTGAATGACGAAAAAGAGATTTATTAATCAAATGTACTAACAGATACAAGAGATTAAAAGAAAAAGAGAGGAGGCATCATAACAAGAGCATAGCATCCCAACAAGGTTAGCATCCTACAAACTTGACAATCATATGCCACTCAAGTTCAGAAAGAGCATGGTTGATAAGAACTCAACCAAGCCCAGGAAAATAACTGAAATTAGAAACAGGGGTCCCCCATGGCCATGTCCATGCAGAGGCCACTGCTGAAAACCCAAAATGACATGAGATACAATCATCAACTAAGAAATTGAGAGCTAAAACTAACTTGCCAAGATGCAGAGGTATCATCATGATCTCCGTTCAGCAAAGCATACTAACTCTTTTTGCTTCCAGAGTTCCCATGTTCAACAGAAGGCTATGATGATTCGTAGCAAGATTTTATGAACTCCTCTTTTTTTCAATTTGTTGTATTTTTTGAAAAGACCCGTCATCATTTTTAGAGTTTTAGAGACCAAAATGGATGTGTAGGTCTCTATAATTGGAGACCCGGAATTAAATTTGGAGACAAAACCTCTAAAAATGACAATGAGCCTCTTCATAAAGTACAAAAAGTTAAAGAAGATAAGAGATATATTACAAAAATCTCTTATTAATGTGTCACATCTGGTTTCTAAAATAAAATTCTAGAGATTGATAAGAGATGATGCTCTTGGTACAACTAACGTGTCCCTGGCTTAAACGTTAGGAGAGGGCCCTTTTGGCAAAATCTTGTTCCCAATTCTTTTATTGGATCTACGCGTGGCATACATTACTCTTGTTCCCCTTGTATTACAAATAATGCTTTTTTGTTGAAGATGTTACAAGAACAAAGGTATCTTTAGCACGCAATAAATGTTTTCTTTCGTTTCTCTTTAATTTTCTTTCGTTGATTTTTGTTTTACTTATAACTTATATCAAATTCACAAATAAAATAATTTTGACTATGAATAAAACAAAATAACTTATGTTCACTCTACAAACTTTGATTTTAATAATTAAAAAAAAGGTTTAAAATATAGTTCTCTTATTTTTTAAACAAGTATTTTTTGCCACATATATTGAATTTTTTTATTAAAAAACTCTGGCTCTATTGTTTAAACTAGCGTTTTACCCGTTCAATGCACGGGAGAGTAGAAAAAAAATTCACGTTGAGGTACTTTTTGGTACCTCGTGCCTCAGGTGGGCACATCGCCAAAGGGGAAAAGTAAATGCGTAAGTAGTTTGGAGATGGAAACCATCCTTCATTGGTATGCTCTACCTAAGCAAATTCTTATAACAATTGGAGGCGAACAAATCTGTGATAGAATTCTCGCGGAAATTGGTACTTAAAAATCTATGAACGAATTCTCGTAACCAATGGAGATGTGCATAATTGTATATGGGTAATGATTTAAGTAAGGAAAATCTCTATATGGTATCAATATAATTGATTAAGTGGTATTTAGGGAGAGTTAACAAGGGCACAATTGTCCAATTATAAAATTTCAGTATGTAATCACAAGTATTCAAACTCTACATGATAGAATAATAAGGGTTGTGTTTGGTTAGATAGTTAAGTTTAGTTTAGTTTTGATGATGTCAACAGGTGTAATGAGTGAATAGAGATAAAGAGAGAAATAATTATGTCATCAAAATTAAAACTAAAACTAAACAAATAAACGAACAAGACCAATGACATTATTGATACAGGATGCCTAATTAAAATTCTCATATTTTAAAAGCCAACAAATCTTTAAATACAACTCTGTAACTCAACAAAACCAAGAAAGAAAAAAACAAATTGTTCAAACCTGAAAAACAAAAAGAATTAAATGTGGATCTTTGAGAATGATTTTGTGGTATCAATATTGGTACAAATTAGAGTCCAACACCACGGTTGTGGACTCGTTTCCTCCGATGGGTTCCAATCACAAAGTTTTGGATGAGAAAGCTCTTTGGGATTTGATCGTGCAGGGAGCCACAAGTGGATGTGAACCGCCGGACCTTAGTCGGATTGCTAGAGAGAGGGGAGAAGGAGTGGATTTCGAAGAGAGGAGAGAGGGGGGGTTGTTTCATAAGATGGTCGGGCCGAGAAGAGGGTTCATGTGTGATGACCAAAATAACTAATCCCGTCACCCATGGGAATTTGAAACGTGAATAAAGGTAATGAAAATATGTAATGAAAGAGTAGTGTTCTAGTCCGGGAGTCCCGGATCCGGGACTCCATGTTCCCGATATTTTTTTGACGATCCGAGCCGTCCAATGTGTTCAAAAAGTGTTTTCCAAGACCCCCGCGAGAAATCTTCAAAAAAAAATACCGGGAAGGGCTTGATCCAAGCAGTTTTCGCAAAAAACTTTATATTTACAGTTTTTGCGAAAAACTACTTGGATCAAGCCCTTCCCGGTATTTTTTTTTTAAGATTTCTCGCAGGGACCTTGGAAAACACCTTTTGAACACAATGGACGGCTCGGATTTCCCAAAAACAATGTTTAAAAGTATCAAAACACCGAAAAATGCTCCAGTCCGGGAAATCCGGGATCCCGGACTGGATCACCGGTGTGTAATGAAATACGTACACTGCCATCTTTTGATTTTCCGGAGATGTGCATAACTGCATATGGGTAATGGTGTTAATTAGGAAAATCTATAAATGGTATTGATATAATTGATTAAATGGTATTTAGGGAGAGTTAACAAAAGCACAATTTTCCAATTATACAATTTCGAGATGTAATCATAAGTATTCAAACTCTATAGGATGGAATCATAAGGACATTATTGATACAAGATACATAATTAAAATTCTCATCTTTAAAAAACCCACAAATCTTTAAATACAAATCTGTAACTCAACAAAATCAAGAAAGAAAAATACAAATTGCTCAAACCTGAAAAACAAAAAAAAGAATTAAACGTGGGTCTTCGAGAATGATTTTGTAGTATCAATGCTGGTGCAAATTAGAGTCCAACACCACGGTTGTTGAGTCGTTTCCTCCAATGGGTTCTACTGACAATGTTTTGGATGAGAAAGCTCTTAGGGATTTGATCGTGCGTGGAGCTAAAAGTGGATGTGGACCGCTGGATCTTAGCCAGATTGTCGGAGAGAAAGGAGAAGGAGTGGATTTCGAAGAGAGGAGAGGGGGATTGTTTCAGTAGATGGTTGGGCAGAGAATAGGGTTTTGATGACATAAATAACTAATCCCATCAATCATGGGATTTTGAAATGTGAATAAAGGTAATGAATATAGGTAATGATATACGTACATTGCTGTGGGGGTGTTCTCGCCGGAGTGAGCTCTCTGAACCTTCCGGGGTGGGAGATGTAGAGGTGGAGCGAGTGGAGCACACTTGAGCCTTTGCTATTCGCCGGTGGGGATGGCCTGCACACGTAGACAAACGCGTCAGTGCCTAGCCCAGACGGTGGTGGTCCGGGAAGGCACTCCGACGATTAAGTCAGTCACCGGAGGGGGAAAATGCCACAAAGATCTAGAAAAATAGAGGAGTTAAGAGGGTAGTAAATGTGGAGAGAGAGATCCCTTTTGTGGTAGTTGTGAATGGGTATTTATAGGTAGAGGGGGCATGCGTCCCACGCGCTTAGTGCCCCTCACACGCCTGTCATTGGCACTCAGAATGACAGGTGAGGTGACCTCTGTCCCTGCCGCAGACGCTATGCCCGGGATGACGTCACGGCACGTGGGCTCGAGTAGTCAAATCACCCTCGAGACATTCCCTATCACCCATGTGCTGCTGCAGGTGGCGGTGGTACAGTAGGTGACTGCCGCATTTAATGCTCCATCGTGGAATGTGTAGCGTGCCTGGTACGCTTCCCCGAACCAAGTTAATCCCGAGCCCCCGCGTAACCGAAGTTAACCAACCCAACACGCGAGTAGCCCAGCCCCCGGGCACTCAGCACGCCGATCGGCGGAGATCCCGAGGGTATTCCGAGAGCCAAGAGGAGAATGTCACGCCCTCGGCACTTCTCGCTCGGCAAAGATCGTTCAAAATCATATTCGTCTAGAACCACACACACACGTGCTCCTCGCCGAGGGTGCCATGCGCTTGCCACTGTCGAGACGGATCAAACTGCATTCAATTCTGCTGATTATGAGACAGTGACCCTTTTAGCTCTTTGTGGTTGTAGGGAGGGGCCTCTCCTAGCCCCTGTGAACTTGGTCGCTACAATAGCCCCATCAACTTCCCATGCCAAGGAACGACGAATGTGGGAATTGATCCAACCGGAGACAGAGGTCGAAAAAATCAGGCTCGGCATTGTGTTGTTGGTGGTCAGGGAGCTGCCTCGTGGTCCATACGGCGATGGCCTGGGTCCTTATGATCCGAGCGTTGGGGGTTAGTTGGGGTTCAGAACGTCACATCAATCAGCGACCGTGAACAGACGCCTGACACACTAGTTCAGGAATCTATGATGCATGATGATGTTTTTGCCACATGTCGCGGCGTGGTTGGTCCAAGCGCCGTCACATGGATTCGCGCCCAAACGGTTCAAACGCAGTGGACAGGTGTCACATCGCAATTGGGAGGCATTTTGCCTCCCGAGCCGGTGTCATTACTGCGCCTATTCAATAGGGCCTAACCCCCTACCCTTCCCTCTATAAATACGGGGAGGGGAAGAGAGAGAGGACTACTGTTACTCTCTTTCTCCTATGCCAGAGCTTCGCGCCACTGCCAACCGTCGTCGTGCTTCGCCAATAACCCCCTGAAAACACGTTTTTTAGGCAGAAATCATCACCAAAAACTCAAGTATTCCGTATTCCCATCGGTTTCTCTACATTATGTGAAGTTTTTTTGAGAATTTTTTCTGCATTTTGGGTGGGTTTGTGAGCGTTTTCGTTTTTCCTCTCTGTTGCGTTTGAGTTTTCCAGCGGTTTGTGCAACGGAGCATGGCTGCCAGATTCTGGGCTTGAAGAACACTCAATGTGTTCTTCTGAGCGTTCAACCATTGCATGCGCCGTCCTCTACCGAGACCTATTGATCAATCTAAACGTGTCTACCCCTTAGGCTTAGCCGAGAGCTTGTAGACTAGTTCGGCTTCCGGAATAATTGACACACTGTGGGGAGCTCGGCTAGGGCCGAAGCTCAACCTTTCATATCTTCTTGAACTCAAACTTGTGCATATCGCTGATGGTTGCTTCACCCGTGCACTATAGGTTCTTGCTTGGATGAGCTTATCCTCCTTGGACTCTTCTCAAGACGATGTTCTCACCGATTACAGGGTCGGCAATTTCATCCAGGACATCCTTCTCCGCGAGCAACTCAGAAGTCTCGGGAGGGATTATAGAAGCCGAGTGCATTCTGTCCCTCCGCAAGCCGGTGTAGCACCACTGAACATAGCCCCGCTTCAAGCCATAACCCACGGGCGTTGGATGGAAATGGAGGCAGAAGCTAGGTGTGTCGAGAGTGGATCTCATGCCACCACATCCGGACGAAACATTCCTCCTAACCCGACCCCCGAGACAGACGTGCCGACCAACGTCCCCCTGTCTCCCATAATCGACGAGCGGGACGATCTCAGGCCGCGGTGTTCAATGAGCCCGAGCCGGTCGAGGTTCTCAAGGTGGACGAGTTTATAGCCCAGTCTCCACAGATCGAGGGGAGCGTTCCCCATGTCGAGGGTGAAGACTCACACTCGAGCCCCCACGGTCAAGCAGAGGATGACCAAGGCTCCTCGCACCCTGGTGCCGAGAATGAGGAGCAAGAGCAAGCCCCCGAAGACGCCGATGAGGCGGATGTCGAAGGGGGCATCGAATATGGAAGCGGTTGGGTGTCAATCCCACCGTCGAACCCGAAGCACGGGAAATGCAAGTACGTCGACATGTACTTTGACGGTTCCGCAGACAAGCTCACCATGTTCCGAAGGGACTACAACATCCCCGAAGACGTGGAAATTGCTAGGCCCACCGACGATAGAATCCACTACGTGAAAGGGCAAGTGACCGTGCCCTTGATGGCTATAACCGAGGGTGGGCCATTTTTTCCCATGCCTCGCCTCTTCCGACAATTCTTGGATGTGTACGAGCTCACTGATAAGTCCCAAATGTTGTATATATCCGGGCTTATCTCGCTCGTTGTAATCACACACACGTGCATTTTGTGTCTTTATATGATTGATATTGCGCGTGGTTGGCTTTTGTTAGTTATAAGCAAATCGAAGGAACAAGGCTTGTTTTTGACGCCATGGTTGAACCATGGATTGCCTGAGCACCCGAAGCCACGTGGCACTCCGCCACCGAGTCTCGGGAGTCAAGGAATGAAGCATTGAACAAGGCTCGGGAGGCCTAGAAGTCAAGATGACAAGCCGGAAGGTCAAGGGATTAAGACAATAAATTTCTCAGTTTTTGCACCTTGTACCGGTAGACCACTTTTTATCCTACCGGTACAACGCGAACAGAAGGTTTTTGTACCGGTAGAGTACTTTTGTTTCTACCGGTACAAGCTGCACTTTTCTACAACTTTTTAGCCCGATCAAGAAATATCTAGTGGCAATTTTGTAATAACTTTTGGTGACTTTTGGGGCCTTTATAAGATCTCCAACCTCAGATTTCTAGGGTAAGCTTGGTTCTTCACTCTCTCTCTCTACCTCCATTAATTTGCTAGTAGCCAAAGCTCCACCTTCTCTCTAGATTTACATGCTTTCCACTTAGATTCAAGGTATTTTATCTTCTTTAATGTTGTAGTGCTTGTCGAGACCTTCATCTAAATCAATTTTATTTCCGTTTTCATCGGTTAATTTATTTCCTTGTCTTTCTAGCTTAATCCTTCTAAAACACTTGGTTCTTAGAGTTGTTTGTTAATTCTTCAAAGTTTAATGTTGTAGGTAGACCTATAATCTTCCATAAAAATCAATTTTTAATGTTGTATGTTATGTTCTTTATTTCCTTCATAGAAATAGTCATGGTTTACGCAGTTATGGTCGAGTAGTCGTTATAGGCACGGTCATGGGGTGATTAGCACCCCGTGACTTAGGTAAATTCACTCTTCTCGCCAATATCGCAAACTTTGCATGTTAATCAAAGAGTTAGAATTAATTTTATGTATCAAAATTTGGGTTAGTTAATCCCGTTGATCACGCGTAGCTAGGGGCGTGACGTCTTGGCACGTGTGATGCTTCGGGCTATGGCAATCAAAATGTTTGTATAAATGGCACAAGAATCCTAGTCTTTGAGAAACACCATTTCTAGTTAAACGAGTTTAAGTACCAAATCTTCCGTTCGGGGTCGTTTAACGACGCCCCGAGCCGGTTATCTTAGGGGAGAGTGAATCGGCCTAAGGCATGGGTGTTGAGAAGCCCGAAACCTTGCCTTCCTTTAATTAGTCTTTCTAATCTCGAGTCACTCACATAGTTAAGTTAAATCCACCCACAAATCACCGAAGCCAAGTTTGCCGCTTTAAGGCTAAAACCCTCACTCGCGAGTCAACCTTCACGCTCAGCACCTTAGGTCTCTGTGGACTCGACCCGGACTTCCGGTTAATATGCTATCACCGGCCTGACCCTACGCTTGGGGAATCAACATCGGAAAACAATCCAAGGGCGCAAGCACTCACCCCCTAGTAGCTGGTTACCAACGTGTACCGCATCATATGTTCGGTGGTAAGGTTATCCGAGCAGCACAACATCCACTTCCGCCTGACCGACCTCATGGCGATTTATACCATGCCGCGAAGCAAAAGCTACGGCCGTTATTACTTCTCCAAGCGCCCCGAGTACCCCCACCTCATTGGTCAACTCTCGGACTCGGAGAGGCATGCCTGCGAACTAGTCATAGTGAGGGGGAACTACGAAAAAGCCCCGGCGAGGAGTCCAGGTGGTCCGTACCCTGGAGTCATGGGAGGCCCAGTAAGCTGAGAGCTCACACTTGCATTTTCATTTTTCTCATCCCATGTACTTTTCTAATCTGCATTTGTCTTGTTTCTTCAGCGTGTAGGAAGTTGACAAAGAAGCTCTCCAAGGACACGGACGATGACGTCATCGACCAGATCTTCAGCATCCAAAACCGTACTGCCTCGGCCATCCTCGGCTACGTGCCAACGTACAGAGGTTTCCTGAAGCGGGGGAAAAGCCCTGTGCCGAGGACAAGGGAGCGTCGAACACACCACTTCGACCTTGACTTTCAATGCTCCGGCCTCATTGGCTGGGAGCATGTACTGAGGGATACTCATCGACCTAAGTCTTTTGTTGCGGGCAGCAGTCCAGAGGTTGACATGGCCAGATCATCTACTTTGAGGGAGGCCTAAAAGAAGGAAAGGGCCAAGAGGAAGAGGAAGGACGCCGATAAGGTGGTGGGCACTCAGCCAGGTCGTTTCGCCAAGGGGGAAGGTCCTCTGAAGAAGACTCGGATGATTGAGGCCCCGGAGGGATCCATGGCACCTCTGCCACCAACACATTCTCCCAAAACCACGCCAACTAAAACCCAGCCGAGGAGGGCAGCCCCCAAGGATAAGCAGGTGGTCTTTCCGCCACTCGGGGAAACGCCCTCCCCAGTTGATAAGGACGAGCCGTGGGTCTCGATCATCCGGACCTCGCACGGCGAGCCAGTAAAAAGGAATGCCAGCGTTCGGGAAAGCCGAAAGATGGCGATGACCCTGCCGAGGGACATGAAGGATCAGCCGAAGAATACAGCGGATAATTACGTCAAGCTTTGCACCCACATCATGAGGGTAAAAACCCTAACTTCACACTTCGCACTTTTTCCCAAGTCTTTTTCTTCGGTTTATTACTCAATTAGTTTGAAAAATTTTTTAGCAGGCTGGCCAGTCGGCTCTGGCTCTCGGCAACAAGGTGTACAAACTCGGCATTGAGATGACCGAGGTCGAGAAGAAGCTAGAGGCAGAGCAGAAGGCTCAGGCAGATTTGAAGAAAAGTGTCGAGGCCCTTGCTACCAATGGCTAGGAGCTTGAAAAGAAGCTCGTAGAGGCGCGCTGACTCCAAAACGATGCTGAAAAGAGGGCCATGGTTGCCGAGAGCAAGGTCACAGCGGTCGAGGAGAAGGCCTCTCAAGCCGAAAGGGATCTTCAGCATGCCTAGGCCGATCACGACAAGGTGATGGCTGCTGCAGATTCTAACGGCTACCAGAGGGGGGCGAAGGAAACACTCTAGAAATTTGCCTAGGAGGCCAACAACAATGAGGAGGCGGCCTTCAAAAAAGGCTACCTCCTTGGTCGTGCCGGTTGCTGGCCTGAAGCTTTCGTTCAGGCCTATGACCTTGTTTTCTTCCCGGCAGACTCTGCCCTTCAGTCTTCCATCCCCCCTGTTCCCGAGATCAAAGTCCCAGAGATGCCCTTCGACGACGAGGATGAAGCACCCGAGGGGACCATCTCTGAGAGCGGGGGTGCCACTGACCCTCCTGCTGACAATCAGGGCCAGGCCTAGGCTCCTGAGGTTTAGTCCTCTTTTGCGAAACATCTTTTGTACTCCCTCCGTCCCATAAAGTTGTATCACTATGACACTACGTGCAATTTTAAAACTAAAAAATAATATATTTACCAAAATAATTTTTGAATTTTTTTTGCATCGTATAAAAGTTCTCGATGAGATCTATAAAACAAGATCCATATTGACTCAAAAATTATTTTCGTAAGCATGTTAATTTTTAGCTTGAAAATTGCACGTAGTTTCGTAGTGATACAACTTTATGGGATGGAGGGAGTACTTTTTTTTTGTGTTGTACTCGGGACCGGCACCGAACGATGTACTTCTGCCAGGTCCCCTTTTTGTTTAATGAATGAATGCCTCCTTCCTTCCTTTTATGAATGCGTTCATCATTTTCTGATTCAATATCTCAATACCTTGTCTGAGTAATTTCACAAGTAATGGCTCTCGTGGGTGATAAAAGTTATAACAACCAAACTGTAACCACCGAAACTGGAAATCAATCATAGCCCCTGCTTCGGCGGGGAGCCAATAGACAAATGACACCCTGCCGAGAAGCATAGGAGTTAAAAAATTCCTGGCTCCATTTAAAAATTAAGGAAGAATAGCCACTGATTTCCAAACCGAGTCGAAGGTTTGTATGCGCCGAGCGAATAATCGATGCAATAGCCCCCAGCTAGTTCGATAGGTAGGTCCAGAGACTAGGGGCATTTCCCAAGGAAGGCTGGAAGTATTTATTTTTTATGGTTTCTTGGCTTGTCTTGACGAGAGGAATTTAAAAAGTATAAAATTATTAGCCAGACTGAAAGTTTTGTGAATAAAGACGAAAAATAATCCAAAAAAACCAAAAAACTAGTTTTTTCAATTCACCCAAACCAACCCTAAATGGTATTTAGGGAGAGTTAACAAGGGCACAATTGTCAAATTATATAATTTTCGGATGTAATCATAAGTATTCAAACTCTATTGAATGGAATAATAAGGACATTATTGATACAAGATCTCTAATTAAAACTCTTATCTTTAAAAAAAAAACCCACAAATCTGTTACTCAAAGAAGATACTTTTTGTGAAAATTTTATATTCATCGCAAAATCAATTGACAATGAGTGGAGAGGTCCCTCATGCTGTTACGTGGTCACTTATTCCATACCCAAGCAATATGAGATTGTATTACATAACATCCTCACTCATATACAGCTGCATTTGAGTTTTGTCACATATAGTCTTTTTTTGGTTCTATCCAGGGCCGGCCCAGAGGCAAGCCCTGCAAGCCTCCAGACTTGGGCAATCCCCAAGCCAGGACAACAAAAACAATTCCATAAGTTATATATAAATACCAAAAAGGTTTCCAAATGTAACAAAAGGTATGCTCCACAATATCAGGGTCGATGCCAGGCATATCCGAGTGTGACCATGCAAAAACATCCTCGAATTCTTTCAGGAGATCCGAGTGGGCTTTGAATTCTTCTGGAGATAGTTCGGAACCAATTTGAACCATGTGCGGATTGCTTTCATCTATTAAATTTATAGAAATAATTTCTTCTTTTATAGGCTGAGCATGCCTTTCATCTTCCCTTCTGTACAGATTGAAGTTCTTCTAGAATTTCTTCCTCGAACTCAATCCTTTCATCGTCGGGGTCAACACAATTTATTTCAGATACAATAAGATAAGCAAAATCTATTTCATTGGTAGCAAATGCGAGGGAATGACAGATACATGTTTGGAGTCAGACTCAGACTCAGACTAAGTGCTAGACTCAGATTCTGACTCAAATTTAGTGCTAATGTAAGTGATCTTAGGTACAAAAATGCAATTTTTATAAATTCCATTGGCATCCACAATGAGTGCAGTAACATCTCTAAGGGCATCCTGGCTCAGCATCATCAATTCTACTTCCTCGACAAGCTCCAAATCAGACTTCAAATCAAACAACATCGTAGCAGGCCCATCCTCTTCTACACCTATCAGGCTTTTTTCCCCAAACAGCGATTGAAGATTCTCTGAGTCAAGAGTTTCGATCCAGTCAACTTGAAGTGCCTCAATCAACTCTTCCCTCTTCTTGGCTTCATCCTCACTGTCCAAAGTATTGTTTGCAAAGATTTCAAAGCCTGGTAGCTTAGTCTTTGGTTTCATGTCCCAGAGTGGTTCTGGTTTCCCTTAATAGCTGGCTTCAGGAGCTTTCACAAATTGAATAGGCTTCTTCTTAGCACCAGCTGGCATCTCCTTTCCTTTTCTTAGTTTGCCATCAGTTGATTCATAACCTAGACCGAAGCGGTGGTTATTTGCGGAATTCAGCCATCCCTTGATTATTCAAACATAACCCCAGGCCAGGCAGGTATTCCATCTTTCTCATCATTTCTAAAGTAGTTAACCTGATTGAGAAGTCCTCGTCCATTTTGACAGTAAGGACTGACCCTGAAGTGTCAAAAGAGAAATGACCGAGAGTGACATCTTCTTCTCCATGAGCAATCTTGAGTAATGGTGCATTGTTAGGAACATGGGGACGAATTCTTGAATCTCCATGAATAGTTAAAGTTGTCGTAGCCATACCAAGTTGGACTTTCCGGTATAGAGAAGAAGGGACTGCCATGATATCTGACCGATGGAGCCAAGGCCTGCCCAACAACAGGTTAAAAGATGAGGGAATGTCGAGTACGTGGAACTCGATATTTGTTTTGAAGTCTTCAATTACCACTTCCATTTGGATTACCCCCCACTACATCCCTGTACGTGTTGTCATATGCGCGCACTCCGAGGTTAGAAGGCTGGAAGTATTTATTTTTTAAACCCAAGCAGTAGGCTGGAAGTATTTGTTTTTTAAACCCAAGCAGTAGGTTGTTCGCAGAGGACACACATTCAGAGCGGATCCGTTGTCAAGCAGAACGACTGAGACCCATTTTCCAAAGCACTTGAGAGTGATGTGCAAAGGTTTGTTATGACCAACTCCTTCTGGGGGGGTAAATCCTTTTCAGTAATGATGACACGTGTTTTGCACAAGCTGTAATGAGCAATGCCACCATGGTTTTCGGGGGAATATCGGCTAGTACTTCCATATTGGATAAGGTTTTGATCAGCTTTTAACGATGTTCTCGGGAGGAAGAGAGCAAGCCCCAGATTGAGACTGATGTTGGAGTTCTTTCAAGCTGTTTCTGAACCAAGTCTTATACTATTGTTCAGTTCCTTTGAGGTGGTTGAGTAGTACTTCCTGGTTCAACCGGAATTGAATTTTTCTGAACGGGATCGTCCCAAATGAATTCTTCTGACTGAGTTTGGTGTAAGATGTTCCTTTAAAGGTTGGTTGGCTGGTAAATTCAGTTGCTTCTCGTTACCCAATTGACTATGTCTTCCCAGAGTTGCTGATTTTCACCCCAGAAATTGGCAAATCCTTCACCTACTTTGCACTTGCCAGCTTTGATGGCTTCTCTCTTCTATATTTCATTTTGATCTTCAGGCCATAAGTCTATCAAACTGTCTAGAGTTTCTTGACTGTTGACATCAACTATTTCCAATTTTGTCTTCAGATCTGCTACCTCTAAATCTTGCCAGAAAGACTGATCTAGCATGGATTTATTGATTGTCCACACTTCGTCACTATTGACTCAGATGTCGATAACTTCATTCTCATTCCATGAGGTTGTCTGGGGATCGGTGACCGGAACCGATACGTTGGAAGTGTGTAGGAATGGCGCGGATGGCCGTGGGAGGGATTCTCTGATAATGTATGCTTGAGGGAACCAATTCTGATCACCAAAAGACAGTTTCGATGGCTTGCAGATTCTCTTCTTCGAGAAGTGGAGATAGTGAATAGCTGCTTGAAAAGTTGCGCTAAAGCTTTCCATAATTTTCAGATTCCCTAAACAAGATTGAGAGTGAAACTGCGTCTATTGGGTCAGTACCAATCGTCTTTTCTTTAATTTGGCTGATGCCGGATGTAAAGACCCAGAAGATTTAATTACTTTTTGAAAAATCACTTTTTGGAGAAGTTTCGATTTGGTCGATAAAAAGTCCCAGTAATTATTCCTTGGATTTTTCTAATCAAAATGGTATAATCGGAAGTTATTTTTGAGTAAGGCAAAGTCATCTTTCGCCCAATTCATTCGGAGAAAAATGTGCCCATTTTCGATTTTGTACTAAAAGTGGGGGGATGAGATTTTGATGTGATTAGAATTTCAAAATTTTGTAAATGTCATTGTTTCCAAATGGGGGATACTTCATTATTTTCATAAATAAAATAAAGTAAAGAATTTACTTAAGTTTGGTTTATGAAAATGAAAACATTACACTCTCTCCTCCCCCTTCACCCGATCGGCTCCTCTCTCCTCTCTCTCCTCCATAGTTGTTCACCCCAAGCTCAAATTACTCCCTCCTGACTCAACCACTTCAAGAACCAAGACCATTTTCGTGTTCTACACACCGTGTGGAGTCCGGGTTGCTTGTGGATTTGCACGGGTGCTCAAGTTTCAGGATTTGAAGGTTTTTACACCTAGGGTTCCATTCATCTTCCATTTTCAAAAAAAAACTTGAGGTAGGGAAACAAATTACTACCTCCTCTAGTTATATACCTGTGATTTGTAGCATATATCTTGTTTTTTGCTGCAATTTCTTCGAATATCATGTTTTCCCTCTTTGTATAGGTTTTTCTCACTTTGACTTTGCGATCTACGAAATTAGTTGTTGATTGATGAAATTGGGAGTGGAATTGAACTCCCTCCATGTTTAATTTTTGACTAGCATCTCTAATTTGAGCCTAGACTATCACATTTGCATTTGGGTTGAAATTCCATACCTCTATAGTGAAAATCTGCACTGCTGCCCCTGTTTTCCAGCAACCTCTCCATATTTTCTGGGTGGTTTTCAGCCACCCTTTGACATCCGTTTGACCTTCAATCATCCGGAACTTCGTATACTTGATATGTAGCAACGTGGTAACCACAAAAACCATTTTGAAATCATTTAAACTACAACTTTGACACATGCTTTTATTGGAAAATTTGTTGTACGTATCAAACACCAAGGCATATTGGATTAGTCGCCCCTTTTTGGCGAAAATTGTGGCATTTCAAAATAAAGGGCACTTTGGTGAATTGAAATTTGAGAAATGGACTTGTTATGAAAGTTTTAATGAAATGTTTGTGATAATGAGGTGTTTTACACTAATGCCATCATTTGGTAAAATTTTTGATAAAGGCACGCGAGGCCTATGGAACCCGGCAGAGGCACGTAGGGCCTATGGAACCCAGCAAAGGCAGGCAAGGCCTATAGATACCAAGCAAAGACACGCGGGGTCTATGGAACCCGATAGAGGCAGGCAAGGCCTATAAATACCCAGCAAAGGCATGCAGGGCTTATGGAACCCGGTATAGGCAGACGGGGCCTGCAAATACCCAGCAAAGGCACGCGGGGCCTACGGAACCCGGCAGAGGGATTAAATCCCTAGTACTAATGAAAATGATGTTTTTCTTCAATGAAAAAAATAGGAAATGAGATTTTAGACTTTCTATGGTGTTTTGTCGAAACTCGACTTGTGGACTTGATTTTAAACTTGCGTGAGTAACTTGGGTAGTTTTGGTGAAACAAAGATGGAAACTTAGGTGGTGTTGAGTACTTGGAAATGAAAATGTTGTAAGGTATTGTAGGTGATGGTTCTTGCTAACGTGATGAGCTGGAGAGGTATGGATAGTTAACAGTAAAAACACAGTGAAAGAAAGGAATAAAGCGGTCTAGAGAAAGGGTGAAGAACAAAGCAGGTGTGCACAGGAAGAACTATGGCAGTGGATTGCTCTCAGTTTAATCCATAGTACCCTTGGTGACCTAGGAGATGGGGTATGATCTTACTAGAGAGAATGTTCTTCTCTCACTTAGTGATTGCCCTTTCTCTCTCTTTAGGATAGCATATGCTTCTGCTAAGATTTCACCAACATCCTGGGTATGAAAGGGGATGTCCCATATTTATAGGCACCTTGGACCAATCAAAAGGTGCCAGGCTATCATCTTATAATATGATGACACATGTCCTTTCCGTACAACCTGACAGTACGGGCGACGTCACCACCGTGCGGCTGACGCGAGCGGCGGCGAGCCATTCCCCCGCGCAGCGATCATTTTGTTCCTAGCCACCAAGCCACTAGATTTCCCTTATTCCTGTTAGGGTAAGGTCGTGACCTGTTCGGTCACGCCTATACCATAGCCAAGCCTCAGGGGGCCCCTAGGGTCCTGCCTTTAGACCGCAACAGGCATCATTACCTGGGCTAAGTGGGACTAGCTTTTCGCATCCTCGCTCATGTTCTGAGCCGCGCCAGTCATTTGAGCCATGGATTGTTCTCCTATTCGGATGACCCCTTAGCTATTCAAGCTCTGCCCCTAGTCGGCACATGATTCGCACCACTGGGGCACCTTATGCAAGAGGGTCCAGCCTTAGTGGCCCCTTCGCATGGAGGCTCACGCCCGCACTAGTGGCCCTCCTTTGCNGCGAAAACTTGAACGAAGGTTGCCACGTGTCACGTGGACGCTGCACCACCTAGGTGACACTTGTCATGATCTCATTGGTGGGTCAACGCTGACTCAAGTCAACAGAGGTTTCGCGCTGACCTCCCCTACAGGTACATATGATATTTTGGTAACAATGGATACTTGGACATGGTCTTGGACACGTGTGATACTTGTGGATGATTTTGACAAACTTAATGAACTAATGGGTACTCTAGGACACCTTGAAATCATTTTGGACACTTGATATCACTTTGGACACGTGGGTACTTCTTGGACACGTATCCCTTGTTTTAGCTTCCGTTGTATTCCTTTGAGCATCTTTTATCTTGAAATAGAGCCGAACGAATTAAATTGGATGATTACGAGGGATGGACACTGGACTACTGAGTTTGTGTATAGGAAAGGCTTGAGTCGTGAATGAATATAGGTATAGCGACTAGGGTTTTGAAGAGAGTAACAATATCACTGGAAATTTTCAATTGACTTGTATGGAAGGGATTCGAGTTTTTCCTTTTTTGGTATTATCTGATCGAGCCTCCTTTCTTCTTTTTTTTCAAAACTCTTGAAATCGCCAGATGCCATCGAATTTTATAGGTGAGGGTGGGCAAGGTTCATACGCAAAGAAGTTCTCATCATTGTCGAATATCATCATTCGCCGAATAACATCATTTGTTTCTGAGCTGCTGAGCAATCGCGGGAATCCTACTGATGGGACAAGGAATGCCATACGACATCAAAGGTGTACCGCACGGTGCACATGGCAACACCTCATGGTGCAAATAGAGTTTCAAGCCGTACGGTTATGGGTTTCAGGTCGTACGGTTCAGGTGGGTTTGAGTTTTTGGCTCTTTTGATCCATCTGACTCAAGTATCCATTCCAAGGTATATTTTGCGCGTTCTTCTCATCATTGGGGGATGCATAAGTTGTCAAAATTGGGGTGTCTACAATGCCTCGAAATGGTAGCTCTGATACCACCGATACACTTACTGACCCAAGTTCACAGAAAATTTAGAAGAAATTGAGATCCTAAAATGGAACTCAAGCCACTGATATTAAGCAACAGGAGGAAGTTACAAATCTAGGAAGAAGAAAAAGCAAAATGAAATGAAATACAATTCTCCACCCTTTTGTCTCTCTCTACTCTCCTTCCTTATATAAGTTCCCCATTCACGTGTTCTCTCCCCCTTCTGTTAACAGAAATTCCCGCTAAAAGGAAATACTAGACATAAAAGAAGAAACAGGAAAAACATCTCATATTAAATTAAGTAAATTACTGTTTGCTCCTGACATGGTGCATCATAATTGTTCTTTTTTTTTTTTTGTCAAAAGTTGAGAGATAGTATTCATCAAAGATTCCCATAGGGAAAGATTGGGAGTCCACAGATCGGACACTCCAACGACAACAGGTCACAGAAATACAACGAGAAAGCATATGACCAAACCAACGGAACACACCGGACAAAATCCGGCCTAAAGCCGGACATAACCGGCCTAAAGCCGGACAAAACACAAAAGAAATGAGAAAAAAAATATACACTCCCCTTCGTCGCTGAGGAGCCCATCTCTAGCCAAACCTCCAACCGGTCACGCGCCTCTACCGGAGGCCTAAGAAGCCGCCGGAACCCGTAAGGTTACAAAGGAGGAGCAGACGAATCGTAACGCCCAATAGGGCTGCGGAACGCCAAGTTCCAACGATTGGCGAACGGAAGATGGATATGGTGCAAAAGGGAAAGGGGAAACCAAATTTGGAAAAGGGATTAGTCCCTCCCCTCCCGCCGCCCAAAGGGTGTGCAACCCATGGAGGGGGAGGGGAAGGAGAGGCGGCTAGGGTTAGAGTTTTTTAGAGAGAGAGAGAGAGAGTTTTTTAGAGAGAGAGGGGGTTGGTTTCTGGGTAAAGAAATTTAATTAATTATCATAATTGTTCATTCAATAACACAGATTGCTGCCAAATTTTGAATACAAAAGAAAAAGCAACAACAAATATACAAGTCCCAGGACCCGACTTCAATGGCCAATTCTTTGTAAGGCACAAGACTCCTCTTAAACGCACTATTCTGGTCCTCTGAAGCTGCAGGCACTACAAATTTGTCATGTTAGGTCACCGAACTTCTAGAAACCCAATTGAGGTGTAATTGGATTTGAGCCAATAAATCCCACACTGGGGTAGCACTAGTCAGCTTACGTAGGAGTATCGTTTGCAATAATGCAAGGGATACAGACCTAAGGGTCAGATGATGTACAGATCTGAATTGGAAAGGTGAGGTGGACAACCTGACTAGGCTACTCTCTCTCTCTCTCTCTCTGTGGCGGACCCAATTGGAGGAAAATTCAAATTTTTTGAGAAGAGAAAACAAAATAGGGCCCACTCATTCTTTAAGAGCATCTTAAAACCCTTTGCTATCATTGTCTCTCTCCCCTCTCTCTCTCTCTCTCTCTCTCTCTCTCTCTCTCTCTCTCTCTCTCTCTCACCACCACCACAACCACTACCGACGCTCACCGCCATGCTACCCAACTCTGATCATAAGTAGAAACCCCCTTTTCTTCCTTCTTCTCCTCCAACCCTGATATCTCTCCTCAATTCTTACCCCCCAAACTGAACCTCAAACCCACCACCAACAACGAGGGCAACAGCCGCTAAAAAAATTAGCGACGATTGACAGCAGTTGCTTTGACAACACGGGTGGGAAAGGCAAAGCTCAGACCACCCATTTTGAATTTAGTTTTAATTGTTGTTGAGAAGTCAAAGGATTTTGGATCATTTCGATTGTTAAGCTGATGGAGGAACCATGCTTCCTTTAGTGTTCATTGGTTCTGGAATTGGAAGTTTAAATGTTACTTATAATCTTGTTAGTAGATCTCCATATCCCATGGTTGGGCCTGTAACTTCTCACCTAGCAGATAAAATTTAGATCGAAAATTATGGGGGCGTTGAAGGTTTTCTCAAGTCACCATGCCAACCAAACTAATTCCATCCTTTTCAACCATCAACCTTTTTACATTCACAGTATTATAACCCTGATATTACAAAATCAAAGGCTTTTCAAATAAGCAAAATTCATGACAAATATTAAAGGCAAGAACTGTTAAATGAATCACCACACGCACACAACAGAATACAAAAACAGTAAAGGAAATCAACACATGAATTTACGTGGTTCCCCAAGATCGGGCACGTCCACAGGAGCAAGAACGAGTCTGTATTATTCTGTAAAAAAAAATCGGCTAGGGTTTTACAATAGAGAGTATATATAGCCCTACTCTATTTCAACCCTAATAATTTTGTACCGTACCATAAGGGGGGCTACACCCCCAAGTATTCACCCCACGGGCGCGACGCGTGACAATAGTTGGACGCGATGGGCGGATGCCCTTTGTTCCGCCTGCATTACGCTCCGCATCCGCCTTTCATTAGAACTCCTTAGTACCTCTCTATATGAGCCACAAGTTCCATCAATCTCCACCTTGGTGAATAACCTCACCCATTCAGAAGACATGACCATCTGGATCCAACCGTTAGGGGGGGGACGTCTCCTCTCTATCACCTGGAGACGTTAACCAAGTCCAAGCAATGCTGGAACTTGTCCAAAGTCACAATCTTTGTTAACATGTCTACTGCATTCTTAGAAATGTACACCTTTTCCAATATCAAATCACCCGAAGCAATCAACTCTCTCACCTTGTGAAATCTAATGTCAATATGCTTGGTCCTCGCATGATATACTTGGTGCTTCGCCAAATAAATGGCACTCTGACTGTCACAGTATAATTGCACTGCACCTTGATCTATGCCTAGTTCTTTCACCAAACCCTTCAACCACAATGCTTCCTTAGCTGCCTCAGTCACCGCCATGTATTCAGACTCAGTAGTAGATAGAGCAACTTGAGGTTGAACCATGGATCTCCAACAAATAGGCCCACCCGCAAGTGTAAACACACAACCCGTAGTAGACCTCCTTTCATCCATACCCCCAGCATAATCCGCATCCACATACCCCATAATTGAAATCTAATCCTGCTTTGCAAACATAATCCCACGGCCTACAGTACCCCTCAAGTATCTGAACATCCATTTGACTGCCTTCCAATGCTCTCTGCATGGATTGGCCATGTACTTGCTGACTGTGCTAACCGCATGTGCCAAATCGGGTCTAGTACATACCATTGCATACATCAAGCAACCAACTGCACTGGCATAAGGCACCTTTGACATGTCCTGAATCTCTTCCTCAGCCTTTGGACACTGTGCTATAGACAACCTAAAAGGACTCGCCAAAGTTGTGCTAACAGGCTTAGCACTATCCATGCTGAACCTCTCTAACACTTTCATCACATAATCCTTTTCAGATAACCACAGCTTCCACGCTAGCCTATCCCTGCGAATCTCCATCCCAAGTATTTTCCTTGCAGCACCCAAATTCTTCATGTCAAACTCCTTGCCCAACAAAGATTTCAACCTATTCACCTCAACCATACTCTTTGCAACAATAAGCATATCATCCACATAAAGTAGTAGGAAAATACATGAACCATCATCAAGACTCTTAACATAAACACAGCAATCATACTCACAGCGTGTGAACCCAATCCGAATCATGTAGGAGTCAAACCTCTTATACCATTGTCTTAGAGACTTCTTCAACCCATAAAGTGACTTCTTTAACTTACAGACAAGGTGCTTAGTCCCTGGCTACATGAATCCCTCAGGCTGCTCCATGTAAATAACCTCCTCCAAATCACCAAGCAGGAATGTTGTTTTCACATCCACCTACTTTAACTCCATATCAGAGCTAGCCACCAATGCCATGAGAATCCGGATCGAAGTGTGCCTCACCACTGGAGAAAAAACCTCATCATAATTAATCCCCTTCCTCTGTGAGTACCCCTTTGCTACCAACCTAGCCTTGAACTTTTCATTTTCAGATGCAGCTTCCTACTTCTTATAAACCCACTTGCAACCCACTATTTTCTTCCCTTGAGGCAGTTCTTTCAGCTCCCAAGTCTTGTTCTTATGCAATGACTCCATCTCCTCGACAATGGCTTCCATCCATCTATCCTTTTTCAAAAGTAGTAATGGCCTCTTGAAAAGTAGACGAATCCCCATTGGTAGTGGACAATTCATAAGCAACCATATCTTCAAACCCATACCTCACCAGTGGCTTGATAACTCGTTTGGGTCTCCCTGTGGCTATGCTCTCCTGTTGCTCCTTCTACTGTTGATCAAGTTGTTCCTTTGGTTAAGAACCACCTGTGTCTCCACCTATATTTGTGTCGCCACCTGTGTCAGAATCACCAAGCACAATCTGTATACCTTGCTGCTTGCTACGTTCCCCTGACTTGGATTTTTGTACCCCTTGATATGCCTTGACCATTGAATCCTCATCAAATACCACATCTCTATTGATCACCTGCTTCCTTTCTTTCGTATCCCAAAGCTTGTACCCTTTAACCCCTTTTTCATACCCAATAAAGATACAATATTTGGACTTCACATCAAGCTTCGACCTCTCATTACCAGGAACATGAACATATGCTAGACACCCAAAGATTCTCAAAACTGAGTAGTCAACCTCTCTGTCTGTCCACACCTCTTTTGCTACCTTTCCATTCAAAGCAATACTAGCCGACCTGTTTATCACAAACACTGCCATGCTCACTGCTTCTGCCCAGAACATTTTTAGAAGCACTGCATTAAGTCTGATACACCGTGCCCTTTCTACTATGGTTCTGTTCATCCTTTCCGCCACCCCATTCTGCTGCGGTGTCTTTCGAACTGTCTTGTGTCGTTGAATACCATGCTCCTCACAAAACCTCAAAAAATCCCCATCCTTGTACTCTGTCCCATTATCTATCCAGAGGCACTTAATCCGCTTCCCAGTCTGATTTTCCACCTCAGCTTTCCACATTTTGAACGTTGCATAAACCTTAGACTTGTGTCGCAAGAAGTAAACCCAGACTTTCCTCGAACAATCATCGATAAATGTCACGAAATACAGAGATCCCCCTTTCGAGGCTACCCTCACTAGCCCCCAAACATCAAAATGAATGCAGTCAAGAATGCCCTTTGTCCAATGAGTAGCATTCCTAAACTACACCATACATTGCTTCCCCAGAACACAAAATTTATAGAACCCCACTTTGCATGATTTCACCCCTTTCAGCAAATTCCTCTTATGTAGCTCCAGCATCCCATGTACCCCATATGCCCCAACCACATATGCCAAAGAATGGTATCATCAGTATCAACCATTGTGGTGGCAGCAGCTTCACCTACAACTATACTCTATGTCAGCTTATAAATATTACCAGGAACTTTGGAACCCTTCATTATCACCATAGCACCCTTCGTCACCTTCATCACTCCACCGTCTGTTTTACATCCACAGCCATTGGAGTCTAAAGTTCCCAACGAAATTAAATTTTTCCTCAATTTTGGAACATGTCTAACATCACCCAAGGTTCTCACAACACCATCAAACATTCTGATTTTAATTGTGTTTATTCCTATGACTTTACACGATGCATCATTACCTATAAGAATATTACCACAATCCACTGACCTTTTAGGTGTCAAACCCTCCCTGTTAGGGGACATGTGATAAGAACATGCTGAATCCAGAATCCATGAGTCTGCCAAGTGATCCGGATTGGCAGAGACTGAAAGCATATCACCATCTTCAGAGTCATCCTGCTCCACCACGTTTGCAGAATTTGATGGTCCATCTTTCCTATCCCCTGCCTTTCCCTGTTTCTTCTTCCAGTTCCCTTTTGTGGATAGTTTTTCTTGAAGTGACCGGGTTCATGACACCTATAACACTTCAACTCAAAACCTGCCTTCGATTTTGATCTCCCACGCTCAACAGATTTCTCCCTCTCCAACTTTCTGCCATGTTCCTCGTACCCCTTAACCACCAGTCCTTCACCCTGTATCGACTCAATCTGTAACCTGCGCTGATTATAGGCCAGAAGGGCTACAATAACTTCCTCTAGTTCTAGGGTTTCTTTCCCTCAGAGTAGAGTGGTAACGAGATTATCCAGAGAACCCGGTACAGAGGACAGCAACATCAGAGCCTGATCTTCCTCTTCGAATGTTACTTCAATCCACAACAAATCACTAACAATCTGATTGAACGTGTTGACATGCTGAATTATGTTAGAAACAGTTTATTAGTCAAAGACCCGACATATACACGCTCTTGGCCGCGAAACCCCGGCCGTGAATCGCCGCCCGATCGCGTGATACATAACTTTATGCGCAAGATCTGGGCGAATGCGTACTCTCCGCGGCCTTTGCACCGCAAATCTTCCCAATCATCATTGGACATTTGCTCTGGTTTCTTGGATGCCCGCTCAGCGCCGCCGACAAACCCCATTTGCACCCGCGAGATCCTTTACCCTCATTTGTTACGGTCAAAATTACCGATCCGTTGAACTTTACAACATCGAACCCGACACAGATGTATTCCCCACCATTGTTCTTCGTGTGATTCAATCCGCGTGAATAAACCCGCACTCTGATAGCACTTGTTAAATGAATCACCACACGCACACAACAGAATACAAAAATAGTAAAGGAAATCAACACAGGAATTTACGTGGTTCCCCAAGATCGGGTACGTCCACGGGAGCAAAAGCGAGTTTGTATTATTCTATAAAAAAAAATTGGCTAGGGTTTTACAATAGAGAGTATATATAGCCCTTCTCTATTTCAACCCTAATAATTGCACCGTCTTCAAGCGGGGGCCCCAATTATTCGGCTCTACGGGCCACACGTCACAATAGTTGGACCCGCGATGGGCCAGATGCCCTCGCTCTGCTCCGGCATCTGGCTTTTCATTAGAACTCCTTAGTACCTCTCTATATGAGCCATAAGTTCCAACAATAACAAATTCATTCCAATTTATGTCCATGTCAAGTCTTTTCCTTCAATCTTATTTTTTCCTTTCAACTTGAAAGGAAAAGGAGCAAATATCTCATTAACCCTGATGCTCCTGATCTTCCTCTCCTACGTTTTTCAAGAGATTTTGTTTCCAATCCAGGAAAAAGAGAAAAAAAAATTCTACAAATTACAATATGCTCAAGGTAAAATCAAAGATAAATATAATAATAATAATAATAATAATAATAATAATAATAATAATAAAGTTTGTTGTCGTAGTGGACGGAGGACGACGGAGCTCATCGTTATGGAGACAAAAGTCTGAGACGCCGAAATCAGAAGTTAGATCCATCAAAGTCATCAATATAGGTGGTCTATGGCGGTAGCCCAGTGAGTAGTGGTCTATAGCGTCTATGGCGGTCGGTAGTGTCGGCAGTGCTCGATGGCGGTGTGTGGAGTCTGCCTCAATCGGTAGAGGACTGAGGATGACCGAGCTCGTCTTTTTTTTATGGGCTGTCGTCGTCGGTGGTGGTGGTGATGGTGGTGAGACAAAGAGAGAGAGACAGAAGGCTATAGAGATAGGGAGAGAGAAAATGATAGGAAAGTGTTTCTCCTTTAAAGAATTAATGGGCCCTATTTTGTTTTCTGAAAATTTGAATTTTCCGCCAATCGAGTCAGCTAGAGAGAGAGAGTAACCCAGTCAGCTTGTCCACCCCACCTTGCCAACTCAGATCTGTACATCATCTGTCCCTCATGTCTGTACCCCTAGTATGGTTCGTATTGTTAATATAGTAGTATAAGCAGTTTTATGTAGTACATTCAGTTAGAAAACTTCTAGTCAAGTATCCCTGATTTTGCTTAAAGTGCGGACTTCATCTTTCCCAATTGAATTTTGATGATCTAAACCGTTCAATGTGTTTAGAATGTGTTTTTAAGGATTCTTATAGAAAACTTCTCACATCAAACCTTTGCTGATCCTTTTTTTATGATTTCTCGCGAGGACCCTTAAACATTTTAAACATATTGAACGGTTTGAATCATCAAAATTCAATCGGGAAATGTGCGATCCGCACTTTAAGCAGTTTAAGGGATTCTTGACTCACGGACGATTTCGTGCTGACCTCACCCATTTCTCAACTTTCCCAATCAAATTTTGATGATTCAAACCGTTCAATGTGTTTAAAAAGTATTTTTTAAGGGTCAATGGAAGGAATCGTCAAAAAAATAACCTAGACGAGCTTGATTGGAGTAGTTTTTGATAAAATAGTACATATATATATATATATTCTCAAGAACTGCTTAGATCAAGCCCTTCCAGATCTTTTTTTTTTGGCAATTTCTCACATAGACCCTTAAAAACACATTTCAGATACATTGAAAGGTTCGAATTGCTAAGAATTCAATCCCAATCCATGAGGTCCGCAAGAAATGGTCATGAGGGATCCCTCAATGGATTGGGACTCTCTCTCTCTCTAAGCCACGACAGCAGTGGTGCGATCTAGAGATCCTGTAGTGCGGCACACAAGTCGTTGATCTCGGCAATGAACGGCTCGGATTTCATCTCGGCAATGAACAACTCAAATCATGCAAGCACTAAGATGAAATCGGAGTCGTTGGTTGCACGATCAACAGCTCAGATGCCGCACTACAACCTTGTGGTGCGGCAATGCACTATAGAATGCCCTCTTCCGCGGTGGTGAGCTTCGTTGAAGTGCGAACATCAAGAGTAGCACCCCAACTAATTTAGGTCAATCTCAAACACACGAATGAACCTTTTCCCCAAACTTTTTGATGTTTTATCAAATTTGACCCCACACCTTTTTATCACGTTACTTTGGCCACAGAACATCCCAAGGCAAAGGCAAAAAGGAACAACAACTAAATTATTAAGGCAAAAAGGGATCATGCCGGGGAATGTTGCGGGGGTGAGGGTAAAACTATCTCTGACTCATTCCCCAATTTTTTCCTAAGAACCTTTGCCGGTCCCTGAAAAAATTGGTGAAGTTGATATAATTGTGCGTCTCCTTCTTTGTGTTTGATTCGTATATGTGTGATTGGTTTGTCGGTCCTTACACAACACCTAGTTGGTTAAGTTGATATAATCCTCTCAAATATGATTTAAGTGTAAAAAGAATCTTAGCCAATATTCTGATCACTTAGTTGTTATCTTTGGTTGCCCTCTCATTCGATTCTCAAATTTATCAAGAAACATAGACACCAAGATTTCAATGCTAAAAATAAATAGCAATTTGAAATAACAGAATTTCAAAATATGCATGCATTCAAAAAGGGATTCCCTGTACTCGTACTCTTTTCAGGAGAAAAAGAGCAACAGAATTCAATACACAATTCAAATTTAGAAGATGTACGTTGAAAGAAAGAATGTTCCCTCAGAGAGTTGGCCACATGCTTCCCCCGTCTTTTCCAACAAAATTTTCGCTATTTTCTCATTGTTCTACGTGTCCAATCATGGAACTGATCCTAGCAGTGAGATGGTCTTGAAAATCAAAGAGCCAAGGACTCAAAATGTGAGTTGATTCTGTTGCTGCCAGGGTTCTAAATTGCGATATCAAAAAATGTAACAATACCAGTGATACAGCTACTTATCGGCTGATGGTGGACAGTATGGGTGGTCGATGCATATGTATTAAACAAATTCGTTGCTCCAAAATCCCGTTACGTAATGGCCAATATGATAGGTAACGGCCTTTATCTAATACCCTGGTTGTTTCCATTCTCAAAATTTCTAGAGCATTTAGAAACCACCGGGTCAGGATTAGGGGAAACTATTTCTGTGGGAGTTTTAAGTTACGAAGAAGCTAACGTGGGTTTGGTTGGACTCAACTTACAATTATGCCGAATGCACTTTCCTTGATAGATTATTAATATTTAACTAGGTGATCTGGTGAGGGTAGCATTGACTTATAGACGGAAATTTTCACGGCTTTGTTTGAGGGTCACGCCAACTTCTCTCTCCTTTAGTATATTACAATAGATGCTCTTTGCACCTCGCCGCAACTGTATTCTGCTTGTTCTTTCTGACTCCTTTTCAAATCCTGGGTTTCTCTTCGTAATGTTATCAGAAGCTACGGCGGTTTTAATACATTGTATGATTTGATTTTGTACTCCTTTGGTATTTGATTTGTTAGTAATTTTTGTTGATTGCTACAATCTATATTAGATTATGGTGCCATGTTTTATTCATATGTTTCTCTCAAAATGTGATGATAATAAAATGCTATCCATTGAAAAACAAAATTTTGGTGGAGAAGATTGAGTACTTTTGCTTAATTAGTACTTTTGCTTCTAAAGATGAAAATCATGCAATAAGGCTATAAGAGTTGTAAAGGGCGAGAAGCTTACCGAGCGCAAAGTTCTGTTAGGGTGTAGGCGAGAGGCATAAGGCGAGGTACACGCCTTTTTGAAGTGAGGCACACATGTGCAAAGAAAAATAGGGAAATACCAAAAACCTGAACCCGCCTTTATTTTCATAAACAGGGCGGTCTTTAATTCTGTAAATTATCTCTCTTTTCTCGTTAAACAGGTTAGATTAAAGTATTAGACATCTACATATATATATATATATATATATATATATAGAGAGAGAGAGAGAGAGAGAGAGAGAGAGGGGAGAGAATACCTTGGATGTTGAAGAAAATGGACAGTTTAAGATGTGTTTATGATTGATTGAGAGAGAACGAGAGGCGCGCCTTTGACAACTGCATATAAGAGTGATATTAAAGTGATACCTCCAAATTCTTGAAATGAACCTTATTCTTTGTCTGTTTGACATTTTATCTTGTTGAGTTTTTGCAATTTTGCTTAAAGGGCTCCATTTTTTTAGGTTCTCTTTGGGCTCCAAAAAACTTAGGCCCAAACCTGGTTTTTACACTCTCCCTTCATAGAGTGAGACAGAGGGATAGAGAGAAACAGAGAGATGGCTGATAGCAACAAAGATCTTCTCAACCTGGAGAAAATCAATTCGTCCTCTTCAACCATCTCTCTCTCTCTCTCTCTCTCTCTCTCTCTATAAATCTTTTATGTGCGCGCTTGTGTTCTTGTAAAGATTATGTTAACTTGGTCCTAAAATGTATTTTGTGCAGAATCAAAGCTTATTGTCTGCCGAAACAACGAATTTCATCAGACTCAAAATGCAAAACCTAAACCGCACAATAGAATGCATTCACTTCTTCTGTTCCCAAAAGCCAAGGTACCCCCCCCGACATTGTTCCCATCTTATTCTTCTTATGTCACTGTGTACATATTGCATATGAGCGTGACAATTTTAAGGATTCCAAAGATGGTCTGAGGAACATAATGAAACTAAATTAACGGTTAAAAAAGACTAGGGGTGTGGTTATGAGTGGAGTTCACTGTTTTGGTTGTCTTGTTCTTATTAATTTGGTTTGAAATTTTTGGTATGGTTCTAAATTCACCTATTTGGGCATCATATGAAAATGATAACTTATAATGCTATTCTATACACCAACTTTGTATGCGAATTTTCAAAATCAGAGGAAATCAACATTGATACACCGTGACTTTAGGGCTATACTTGCTATAGATCTCCTTTGTTTGGTTGATGTTCTGTCTATTTTGCTGGTAGCTCTTTTGCATTCCAAGTGATCATGGAATCCTGGAGAAGGCCATTCTTTGTAATTACTCAAAACTAAACTTTTTTTTTTTGGCTCAGCAATTACTCAAAACTTTTTTACCCGTGGGACAGAATGTGAAAAGATTACCTTTGCATATTGGAATTTTTTTTTTTTGATCAGTTGCATATTGGAATTTGCTTACACTTTTTCGGGTCATTCATACATCCTACGCTAATAATATTGGTATTATGTGGTTTTAGACATTTGAGTTCCAGTATCTCTAATTATATCTTTACTCAAGATATATAAGTGATTAGTTCTCCGTCTTTCTTCCATAGATGAGGTGGTCTACTTCTGGGTAATGTTTATGCCGTCATATTTCTTCCTGTTTTTGCTCCGGATCTGAGTCGTAACTACGTCTTCCTTTTACTGCTGGCATAAGCTTCATACTAAAGAATATCAGGGAAAGAAGCATGGATGTCGTTTAATAGTTGATAACTCACCAAGTGAGTTATCTGGTTGTTATGTTCCCTTATTTTGGATCTTATCTCTATCCCCGATGTGTATATGGCTCTATTTTCTCATGGTGGTGATCACTTATAGATTCTAGTGTTTCTAAGCTACTATAGTGGGCATAGACTTTGTACCGGTGGTGAAGGAATGGTGTCGCTATTTGTCGGGTTTCTCCTTGTTAGCACCCAAAAAGTTGGCACCAGTAGTAACTACTAATCTGAACTGACGGTTAATCTATTGTCTCTTTGACAGTTCTTGGAAAAGCAAAAGGACTTCCTAGGAGTTTTTCGGAAGCAAATAAAAGGCTGGAGGATGATGCAAAGGCACGCATATGAATATCATTACCCAAATTGCCTCTCAAAATTTCACCAATTCTCTCCTTCGTCCTAAAATGAATTAGACTTTGTGGACATGCAGGACAATGCGAAGGAATACGATATTGAGGCACTTACTGGGAGCGAATCCGAATACATTGAAATGGTGAGTATAAACTTTTTCAGTAATTTTTTTTTTCCCCATTACAAAGTAGCATCAATACGACTACTAGTTGATGTCGGTATTTGTCCTATTTAGGATTTAATGTTGGGCGTTGCTGATCTCCATACACCTGAGGCTGTTGCTGCTGCTGAGTTTGCAATTGCTGGTTATCAACCAGTGATTTCTTTGGCAGCTAGCTGTAGCAGTGATGATGACGATGATGACAGTGATGATGGTGACAAGGACGAAACCAATGGTGGTTGTGTTGATGGTGAGGGTTTGGCTTGCTCACCTACGGAAATGAAAAAATTGAAGCCTCTCGATGGTGATCGTTCTACCAAACCTTCTGGAAACGATAGTTCAAAAAAGCGACCAAAGATTGTTGAGCTCCCATAGAACTGTTTTTTTATTTTAATATAGCTAGGTTTTAAAGATCGTGTGATCAAATTATCGGTGCGAATAAAACTATAGTTAGTTTTTGAGAGTTGAATGTAGCAAGGTTTATGAATGTAAGAATGCTGCCAAATGCATATAGTGTGAGAGTAGATGCTTGTTCTGTTATCAATGAGAAAATGGCAACATGTTACATTCCTTTATAATTTGCCTTCGTTCCTATAAACCACCAATATTCAGACACCAAAGCACAGCACCCTGAGTAAAAAGCTTTATTAATGGCATAGATGTAGATTGTGAAGAGCAAAACAAGCCTTCAAATGTAGTAAAAATGTGAGTCTCCCTTGATTTGGTTAAAAATTTGAGTAAGAAACTCGATCTTGTGCAAGTTTGAGACAAGGAATGGAGTAAGTTTAGAGGGATTTTGCTCAGAATTTGTTTTTCAGTCAATTAAAAGAGAAAGTGATGGAGATGCTCTTTGATATGGCAAACAAAGCCGTAGCATCACCTATTAGGGATTCGTGATTTCTACTGGTAGCTCTCTTTAGAATAAATAGCCATAAATCCAAACTGCTGCTGGCTAAAGGCAGGCTTCTGGGAATTTTGTTTGATGTAGCCTGGAGGTTCAGAAACCTCTTCAGCTGTTTGATTGTGTCTTTAGATGGAGAATGTGGGTATTTGGGTATTATTGTAGTATAAAGTTATTTGTTGAATCGGACGTCAAAAGTATCAAATTGGTGTTTTCTGATTTGCAATGTTTTCCAACTTACTTAAGCAGTTTTCAGCCACGATGCAGCAGCACAGTAACAAACAAAAAGCGTGTTATATATATGGTTGAGACGTGATTGAAAGCAGATATTGTCTTTACTTTAGGTGGAGAGGTGACTAGGTAGTGACTTAAAAGCAGATGCTCCTTTTGGAATTTAGTCTAAAGGCCAAAACTGTTTTTCTTTACTTTCAATGATTCGCATGATTTTGCTCTTGACTTGAAGGAATGGTCATATGAATGGGCGCATCCGAATGAATCTAAATTCCAGCCAACGAAACTGCAGCAAACACCACCCCGATTTGACTGACACATTGATTTTTCATATGGTAACCGAGAAAACACCTAAGAAAGTGCCAGGCTTTCTATTGCCACTATTGGATGACACAGGGGGTTTTAACAATGGGCTGCAACCATAATGTGATGCTGCTTCGTAGCCTTACGGGTGGTTATTGCCACTCGATGCGCTCGACCATTATTCCCTACAATTGTGTGGAGGAGAGAAAATCGCGGCTCTGTTGCTGCCAGTGTTGTGCTACAGCTGTTTCACCCTCCAACCACGCCATTGCCATTATTGTTAAGGGACACCAGAAATTCAGTAATTATTTCTCTCAGTTAAAAGGGACACCAGAAAGACCAAGATTGTGTGTCTTACGCTCGAACAAGCATATCTATGTCCAGGTTATTGATGACACAAAGATGCATACTCTTGCTTCGGCTTCAACAATGCAGGAACTAATGCTGCAAAAAATGAAAATAAAAATTTTTTTTTAAAAAAAAAAAGAAGAAGAAAAGAAGTAAAAGAAAATGATGAACAAAAAGAATTAGGGTATAAACTACACTAGCTGTTTTTCCTTGTTATCAACTTTTTAACCATCTAAGTGAATATTAAGTCTGAAGAGTGAAGCTGCAGTCCCTCATCTCTGTTGATTCAATTCAGTTATTTATTTCAAATTGTATAGTTCCCTCCATGGCGTGTGTTCTACGCATAAGCTGCTAATTCGTTCTGAAAACGATAACTGCATGCACCAAGTTTGTTCTTTGCCAATGAGCTGCCTTTTCATTTACAAGTTTCTAATTCGTTACCAAGAAGGTGGTTAAATGAGTTTTGTACGTATATATTTTACATTTTTTTACACTGTTTTTGAAACTCTAACCTCTTAGAAGAACTATATTGTCATTTCAAACATACAAAATGATAATAAAATATAGGAAAAGACTACAATACACACCCCTATAAAAGTTACGAATTTTTTTTTATAAAAGTAAACGATTTTTTTTGTAAAAGTTACAAGACACACCAAAATATTACGAATCATACAAAATGTTACGAATCAGATTCCTGAAAAGTAACGAAAAACTAAAAATGTTACGATTGCCGATAAGATGACACAATCTGGATCATACAATAGGTGCATATGGTACACTCAAACAAGGGGTGTATATTGTAGCCATTTCCTAAAATATATTTCAGACGAAAATTAGGTCGAACATCCAGTCAAGATTTTCTCCCAATATGTACGTTTTCGTAATGTACTACTTGGTTGATGGTTCCATTTTTACACTCAGAAGCAGAATGGGGATTGGGGTTTGGTTCTACTTATGGGATGTGAGCTAAATGGATACCTTAGATTACTAGATTGGAGTTCAGTGAGGTTGTTTTGATCACAAGATAATTTTTGCCATCGAGAAGAGAATTCCCAAAAGCTCACGTTAAGGAATGGAATGCTACTGCAATTTCTCTTATCCCTAAGGTGAGTGCTCCTTCATCAGTTAAAAGAGACCAATTTCATGCTGCAATGTTAAATACAAATGCATCACTAAGGTGTTGGCCAGTGGAATGCAACTTGTTCTTCCATATATCATAGACCAAGCTCAGTCTGCTTTTATAAAAGGGAGATCAATACTAGACAACGTTTTTTAATGCAAGAGCTAGTGAGAGGGTATCATAGGTCAGATGGTATTCCTAGGTGTTCGATTAAGATAGATCTTATCAAGGTTTATGACTCTGTGGATTGGCATTTCCTTTTTCATTCTATGGTTTGTATGGAGTTCCCTCCTTTGTTTATGCACTGGGTTCAACAATGTGTAGATATGTTCTGTGAAATACTCAGTGGTTATCAATGGAGGTTTTGAGGGGTTTTTTCCTGGTAAAAGAGGGCTCAGGCAGGGGAATCCCTTATCACCCTATCTTTATCTCATTGTGATGGAATTGTTTGCTACTCTTCTCAAGTTCAGAGTATTGAATGACAGTTTTAACTATCACCCAAAGTGTTGTGCCCTCAAATTGTGTCACCTTGCATTTGCGGACGATCATTTCATTTTATGTGGAGTGTCTCAAGATTCTTTTATCCTTACTAAAAATCTGTTGCATGATTCTCATTCCTTTTCTCGGCTTCAGCCAAATGTTCAGGAGAGTGCATTTTTCTTTGGGGGTGTGAATGATCCTTTTGAAGCTCCAAATGCTTGGCATTCTTCTTTTTCCTGAAGGTTGTTTCCCCATCAACTATCTTGGAGTTCCTCTGATTTCTACAAAGTTAAAAAGCTGGGGATTGTGCTATTTTGAAGGATAAAATCTTGCATCAAATATAAGGTTGGTCTAATAAGTCCTTGACTTATGGTGGGAGGGCTATCTTAATCCTCCAAGTGTACTGGAGCTCTATTTTCATCCTTCCTAGCAAGCTGGTTAAAGAGATTGAGGGATCCCTTATGGCGTTTATGTGGTTTGGTGCAGAGCTTAAACATAGTGGAGTAAAGGTCAAATGGGAGTAGATTTGTTGTCCTAAGAATGAAGGAGGTCTGGGATTTTGAAGAATTAAATATTGGAACAAGGCAACTATGCTTAGGCACCTGTGGGCCCTCTGCAAAAAGGCTGACACTCTATGGGTGAAATGGGTCCATACTTATATTATAAAAGATAAATGTATCTGGAATATGGCCATTCCCCACGATGCTTCTTAGACAATTAGAAAAGTTTGAGGTCTAAGGTATCTTGGTAAGCCTCTTATTAAGTCCCTTTATAAGTAATGGTCTAACAACTTTCTTATGGATTGACAATTGGCACTCTCTTGGACCCTTGTGATCAATTTTGGGATAGTCTCGTGGTTAATAGGGGCAGCGCTATACTGGCTGAATTTGCAACTGTTTTTGTCAATGGTAACTAGTGTTGGCTTAGATTGAGGACCTTAGCAATTCAATCCATAATTGCCCATTCTCCTCCTTGTATTTTACCCTATCCTGCAATGGAAGATACAGTGGTATGGATGCCACATCTGGGTGGACAGTACACTACTAAGTCAGCATGGGAAGCTATCAGATCGAGGTTTACTCCTTAGGACTGGTGTAGTATTTTTAGGGAAACCATAGTGTCCTTCGTTGGTCTTTTATTCTCTAGCTTGCTGCTCAGTCAAGACTAAGTACAAGAGATCGTTTGAGAAATTGGGGGATGGTCATTGTTGCCTGAGTGGGATTGCACCCGAGTCCCATACTTATCTCTTTTTTGCCTGCCCTTTTTCATTGTTTGCATGTCACAGTTTGATGAATCGTTGCCAGGTTACGGGGATGCTGGATACGCTGTTTGATATTCTCAGTTGGTATAGTCCCATTGCCAAGGGGAAGAGTCTAAGGTGCCTTTGTCTTAGGGGACCATTAGCTGCTACAGTTTATGGTCTGTGGAGGGAGAGAAATGCTAGAATTTTCCAAGGACGGATCTTTGCCCTTGATCAAGTTTCTCAAGTTATTTACACTGCTGTCGGGGATTTCCTTAGCTCTAAAAGGAATTTGAAGGCTTCCATCAAGAGCAAAGTTATATGTACGAGATGGAGGTTGATATATAGAATTTTAGGATTTGAATATCTTGCCTGTATAGTTTTGTTTCTCTTCTTTTTACTGTGTTTTTCCAGTTGTGATGTCTTTGGGATGATTGATGTCCCACCCTTTTTGATTCATTTGGTTGTGCCTTAATAAAATATTTGCACTTATTGGGAAGAAAAAAATCTTACTGTAACGCCCTTGTCCCGCATCGGGTAAATAAGAAATTGGAGAATTAAATATAAACAACAACTGGAAATGTGAGGCGGATCTCGCGATGAGACATGCTTGGGTGGGCCCGACAAGGGAGGAGCTTGAGGTGCTTGTCATGCTTGGGTGGATCCTACCATGTGATGAGCTTGGGAAGCTTGATGTGATTAAGTGGGTATTTGTCTCACATCGCTTGGTGAGTGAAAGTGATGGACCATAGGGCGCAACGAGGACGTTGCAATTCTAAGTGAGGGAGATTGTGAAGCCCATATCACACATCGGCGAACTAGGAAAATGGAGAATTAAATATAAACAATTTTAATCAGCTACTGTATTGAGGTTAAACTTTTGAGTCATATGCTTAGGCTAAGAGTTAGCAGGTCAACTGGAGTGAGTCATTACACTTACCCTATGATTAGAACCCTCACAATTGAGCATAAGATTTACTTGCCGAATCCATGTTCACCACAACTAGTGCTTTGACCCTTGCTACCTTGAATTCACAAGCCTTCTCTTTGCCTCCCAGAATCCACCTAAGGACCTTGTAATTCCCAAGAATCATCCTTAGGGCTTCTCTTAAACTAATCACAAATTGATGTAGAACAAAGATACAACTTCGAGATCGTAGATACACTTCAAGAACTCATAATGTTAGTTAATCTGTAAGAATCATCAAAGAAATACTCTTCAATATCTTGCAAGATGTTTCAAGGTCTTTTCACACTAATGAGAGAGAGAACGGCTCTTAGCACCATTTTTTTGCACTTCAAGAGCTGCTGTAAATCTTCAAATTCACTCGAGCAAAACATCCAGCAAATACATCTAGAAGACCTGCTTGACAAGTTACCTGATAGTTCTTGACGCCCCAAATCCCTATACAACTATACCATCCCACTCAAACAATCAATATATATTCGAAATCATTTCTTTTCATATAATCTCTAAACAGACTCTCTTGAAAGATAAGTAGATAAAATACAATTTGATAAACAGAATATAAGCAAATGTTTGTTTTGTCAATGAAATACAAAAACAAAGAACCTCGGCTTTTTGGAGCTTTACAAAAAGAACAATGATAGGTACACACCCTCTCAACCACTCCTACCACACCCTCTCTCACATGTGTGGTGGGGTCCACTGAGACCCACTGGGTGAGCCCCACCTCACATTTGAGAGAGGGTGTGGTAGGAAGTGGTTGAGAGAGTGTACCTATCATTTTTGTATCAAAAATTGTCCGATTATGAGTCGTGCTCCAATCCCTGCTACTGTGCCACCCTTTTTCCCTTCCTCTTATAATTAGTTAATTACCCCTCAAATCTGATGTAATTTGATGTACGGAGAATATGTACAGAAGTAGTTTTAAAAATAAAAAAAAAACACAACCCAATTTGCCAGGTAAATAAAGGTTTCCCTTCTTTCTTCATATATGTCATCATTATATATCTTAGACAAAGTTCATAATTTTTATGTTGGGTCTTGTTTTTCTTCATATATGTCATCATTATATATCTTAGAAAAAGTTCATAATTTTTATGTTGGGTCTTGTTGACGGGTGCACCATTGCATCTGTTGAAGTATAAAAAAAATACACTTGTTGGGTCTCATTTGTACTTTAAAATACACTAGGTATACTTGTACGTTAAAGTTCACTAAAGATACAACTAGGACCCACAAGTTTACTTTTTTGTAAGCTTAACGGGTGCAACATTGCACCCGTTAGCATTTCCCTTTTGGGGTTTCCTTTAATGCTTGCGCGTGGCAGGCATGGATTCATGCCTTGATTTGGAAATCTCCCAATGTACTAATCTGTCTTTGAAGTCTCGAGTACTACGAATTCCAATTCCCTTTCCTGTTTTGTGTGTGTGTTTGGATCAAATGTAATTCCACTACTTCCAGTGCACACATTCCATGTTTACTCGGGCGAATTATGTAGGAGACCACCTTAAATTCAAATCAAAAGGTCACACTGTCATACAACAACAAAAATATGTAGAATTGAGCGAAAACAATAAAAAAAAAATAAAAACATATAAGTTACATGATTTGGCCTCAGATTCCTATTTCTACTGACAAAAAGATTTCAATATATTCAGAGATGGCAAAAAGTTCCTTGGATTCAACATTCCATTCCACATGGTAAAGCACAACGGGTCGTGTATATATATATATATATATATATATATATATATATATATATATATATATATATATATATATATATATATATATATATATATATAGATGTTGATAGAACTACTATATGTGATGTGAAGGTTGCTAGTAAAAACTCATAAAATCAGACTATATATATTTTGTTGGTTCTCCAGTAATGAGCCTATAAATAGATTGTAGTATGAATTTTGCACCCCTCCCCTGACACACGCTTCTTTCCATGGCTCCACTCCAATACCCCAACTACCCCCGCCCCCTTTCTTCCTATTTTATTGCCAATTTCTATCTTTTTTTTGTTCCAATTATTTTTAACTTTAATTACCTTTTTTTTTTTACATTTACATTTGCAAGTAAATTATATTTTTACTCAAATTACATTTGCAAGTAAATTATTTTTTTACATTTACATTTGAATTTTATTTTATATTTGGAAACTTTATATTATTTTAATTAGTTAATTAATTTGTCTTAACAATGAATAATAAATAAAAAACTTCTAAAAGTGAATAATAATATTATAATCACATTTTAAAGTGAATAAATATTACAATCACGTTGACAAGTGATCAGCCCTAATCAATATTGTCTCCAAATTGCGGTCCTGGCACGACACCCAGTACCTGGAACCACAAATCAAGACGTGTGTCATAACTTAAAGTCCATCCTTTAGCTTCATCCGATGCATTATTTCACCACCACATTGGGATGGGTGGTACAGGGTGATTGGGGCACAAAAAAAATTGTATATGATTTTACCAATACAAAGTGAGTGAATTTTTAGTGAAAATTAAGATGCATTTTTTCTATCCTTAGATAATTAAATAATTAAAAAAGTGAAACAACATATTAGAGCATATTAAAAAGATAAAAGAAAAAAAAGATATTAATCAAAGTCATAAATAAATAATTAAATAAAAAATGAATTAAATTAAAGAACTGAATTAAATAATTAATTAAATTAATTTATATAAATAAATGAATTAATATAAATAAATTAATTAAAGGAAACAAAGTAATATAAATAAAGTTAATAAAGTAATATAAATGAATTAATATAAATAATATATTATATGGTAATTAAAGGACAAGAGGAGGGGTAAAATGGTAATTTTATTGTGTCAGGCGCGCGGGGCCCAGGGAGGGGCGCATGTCAAGGGAGGGCGCAAAGCAATTTCCATTTTATAAATGGCATTTTCATTTTCTTTGGAAGAACAGATTATAAACATATCGCAGTATTGTCAGTAATAATAGGAGAGAATTGACGACATTGGTTCTTATGAACATATTACAATTTGGGTTTAGTATCATCAACATGGCCAAACAAAATCTAAATGCAATAAGTAAAACACATGCTATTAAAGTAGAATATTCTTGAGGCTAGTTAAACGGTGAGTTTGGATCAAGAATTTGAAAAGAGATTTGTATAAGTAAAAACTATGAGGAGATTGATGTAACTCTGCAGTTGATAAACACTAATCACTAAATTTCTAAATTAAATCATCAACATAATTATAAATACAATATTGTATAAATATTGGTGTTTGGAATTTGCCATTAAAATACTATGCAATATTATCATCTATATCTTTTATTATCTCCAAATGTCTCCTTTTATTAATAAATTAAATCAAAGAGGGATGAAATATTTTCCCTTTGTGTAAGTATTCACGACACCTTCGAGGGCCAGTAATTCACAACATTGTTTAACGTATAAGATCTCTGGATTTACAAATCGTCACTATTCCCAGGTACCATCTTTATTTGACTCCATCAAATATTGCCAACAGCATTTTGTGTAATTTAGTTTTATTCTTTATTTTGATTAGCGTTGTCTATTTCCTCCGTCAACGCTTCAGTTTTTTTTATTTTGTATATCTAAATTGTGTCAATCTACTCAATCATCAATGTCGGATTTCATCATCGTTGATTGAGATTTATCAAATCTACCGAGCTATCAATTCATTTCGTTCAAGAGACCACGGAGTTAAAAATTATGAATCTCAGTCCTACCATATAATATAAGTTCACATACAAATGTACCTATAATGGCTTCCATTTGACCTACCTCATTACGCATTAAAAATGACAGCATATATATGTTGTAAAATTAATCGACAACAATTATTCAAATCATTTTGTTTCATAAAAATCCTAAATAAGCATATATTATAAAATTAATCTAATCAAATACTCACCCCATTCCAAAATGGATGTCCATTGCGAAGTTTTTTTTTTTTTTTTTGGTCCCAAATTCTTTGTCATTTTTAAAGTCAAAGGGACAAAGCCGCTTATTTTTCAACTTTGGCCTTCTATAAATAATTAATATATTAAAACAAAAGAACAAAAGATGTAACTGTTGAAAGGCATTCTTGAAAAGCTATAACTTGAAAAAGGTAATGATTGTGGGTCTACTAATTTTGTTTAGAATTTTCAAAATGGACATTTATGCTGAGACAAATAGAGAATTTATAAAAACTTAAATAAGTGTAAGTAATGTCTAAATTTATAGTAAAATGTAAATCAATCAATTTGGTCAAATTAGTAATAGGAGTAGCAAAGTAGCTCAGAAACGGGCATACTGTGGGTATCCAAGAAATCCGGTAAACATCTTAGAAGTTCTTCTTTGATACGAAAAAAGAAAAAAGAAAACCATAAATCGAACTGACCAGACCAGTCTATTTGGATTGGTACTGTGGTTTTCATGCTTTGGTTCTAGTTCTAAAAAATGAGAATCAGATGATTTGGTCAGTTTCGTAATTGGGAACCATAATTCGAATTGAACCAGACTGTTTACCTATATGTATATGTTTATTTACGCTTGAATTAGTAAGTATTTTTCATCTGTATCAATAAAGAGATACATGATACATCTCACTACTTTGAGAAAATTTCAAAAAATCCCCAAACTTTGGCATTAATGTCTCAAAAACTACTGAACTTTAATAAATTTCAATTGCACTGTCAAACTATTACTTCATTATTCAATTTACCTCCCATTGTCTAATTCTGTCAAATATCAAACGGAAATCACTGAGGTGGACTTTTTTAGACGTTAATCCGCTAAAAACAAAAATTTAATTATCTCCCACATGGCAGTGGGCCCACCCCTTTACTAACAAAAAAAAAACTCTAAAAATCACAATCTCTCTCATAATCAAACCTTCCACACCATTTTCCCCCTATTCAAAAGAATTCGAACAAAGGCCAAGACTTGAACCCTCATCAACAAGATAACCATCTAACATATAATTATCCACTCTACTCAAATTAATCTCATCAAATTCATTCTCAATTTCCTCTTATTCCAATGAAACCCTAACCACCCTCAAACCACCCAAAGTCAAGGACTCACTAGACTCGGATTGAAATCCCCTTCTTAACACGTAGGAGTTGTCAACACCGCCAATAAAAGTAAAGTGACAATAATAATTGTCAATTGGGTTTTTGTACCGCCTCTTCTTCTTCTTCTTCTTCTTCCTCTTCGTTGTCGTCGTCGTCATGGTGTTTATATAGAGTAGTAGATGTATATATCTCACATGAACATGGGTGATTTATGAAGAAATCAAACCCGTTTCTAGTCATGAACTAGAGACCCTTTCGAATTTGATATGGAATCAGCTTTGTCGGTGGTATTCAGGGTCATAGAATCAGCTTTGTCGGTGGTAATGAACTAAGGCCTTGATTGGATGGAGAATTATTATCAGGGGGATAAGTTATGGAGGTGGGATAAGATAAGAGGGGGTATTATTTTTGGAGAGTTGGCCCACATTAATTTGATGTTTATGGAAGGGGAATAAAAAAGTAGATGGTTTGGATGAGAGATTAAATAGAGAGATAACTTTTGACTTAGTTTGGATGCATGGAGAATAAGAGGGGGTGGATGATGTCAAAAATTGTCAAATGACTTTTTTTTCCCTTTTTTTTTAAAAAATGTTTTTTTTAAAAAAATTAAGTACAATAAATATATTAATTGGTGGAAAATTGGTAAATAGTTGAAGGGGGCTAGTGCAATTTTCAAATATATTTTGCATTTCCACTTTCCAGAGCATACACAATTGCTTTATTTTTTTCTTTTTTTTCACTGACTCTCTCTCTCTCTCTCTCTCTCTCTCTCTCTCTCTCTCTCTCTCTATATATATATATATATATATATATATATATATATATATATATATATATATATATTAGAGGTGACAATTTTCAACCCAACCCATGAACTCATCCAAACCCACCCACCTAAAACCCAACCCAACCTACCCATATTATAACGTGGGTTGTAAATGGGTGAACCAATATTTGCCCATTTTTAGATGGGTTTACCTAGGTTCAAAATGGGTTGAAGTTGAACCCAAAGTTTTGGTGGGATTGAACCGCATCCCCCACCCCTTGAAGAAGCAGAGACCAACGTGTTAATTCCCGTGGCACTTGGCATGAGTCTTTAATTTCACCGTGGAAATCCATTTCAAGCTTCTCTCTCGTCCCAATCTAAAATCAAAAGTATTGTTTACAAAAAAAAAAACAACTTTCTATTAATTAATTGAAAATGTATTTAGCAAATTTGAGTTCACGTGTATTCTGGGAATTAATTGAAAGGCTGTGATTTAATTAATGATTCACTAAATCGGTTAATTGGTGGTGCCGACATCGTACCCTTTCGATGCATCCGAGCCATCCAACTAATCGAGATTCATTTCCTCATTTCATACTAAGCGACATAATTCCAAATATAAATACTTTCACGATGATGTGCTTAGTTTGTGAGTGAATTTAATTAGTTCCTCCCCACTTCCATCCCCCAACCAAAATAATGTTGAATATTGTTGGCAAAAAACTTGATTACAAATCACAACCAAAAAACTTGAGGTACATTGAATAATTTTTACCAACATCCACATGACTGAGGCCACAACCCTCTATTGTGTTGTCTTGGAATAAAACTTTTTATCACACGCTTAAAAAAATAATAATTTCGGGTTGGGTGGGGTTGGATTGGGTTTGGCTTCATCTATATTCAATCCGCTCATATGCAACCCATTCAGGATAATGAGTTTTCCTGCATATCCAGGCCCTGGGATTGATGCATGATTTTGGATGAGGATGATTTACATACCATTGACAGCTAATTTACATTGAAAGATACACCTATTGACGAGGGAAAAACATGGTATAGCTATAGCTCAATAAACTTTTACTAACTGAATACAGTATATCTGTAAGAAAACTGTCCACCCTTTTTTTAGCAGGATTTGAATCCACAAATATAATAGTGCATACTCTTCTTCTTTTTTCAAAAAAATTTTTTTTGATTGGATTGGGTTGGGTTGGGTTTGGTTTGACCTTCAACCCACCCATATCAAGCCCAGTCACTTTCAACCCATATTCAACCCACCCACACTCAACCCATAACCCATACTAACCCACACAAACCCAACCCAACCCACCCATTTGCCACCTCTAATATATATATATATATATATATATATATATATATATATATATATAGGTTCCACTTCTAGTCCGGGATCCGGGACTCCGGGACTCCATGATCCGATCATTTTTTTGATGATCCGAGCCGTCCAATGTTTTCAGAAGGTGATTTCAAGGGTCAACGCGAGAAATCTTCAAAAACAATACCGGGAAGGGCTTGATCCAAGCAGTTTTCGCAAAAAATATATATTTACATTTTTTGCGAAAATTGCTTGGATCAAGCCCTTCCCGGTATTTTTTTTTGAAGATTTCTCGCGTGGACCCTTGAAATCACTTTCTGAAAACATTGGACGGCTCGGATTTTCCAAAAACAATTTGCAACACCAAAAAAACACGTTTTTTCTTATTTCCGGGAGTCCCGGATAAGAAATTTTCGGTATATATATATATACAAAAATCTTCTTATCCACAACTCCCGGAAATAAGAAAAAAATAGTTTTTTTTGTGTTGCAAATTTTTTTTGAAAAATCCGATCCGTACAATATGTTCAGAAGGTGTTTTCAAGGGTCCACGTGGAAAATCTTCAAAAAAAATACCAGGAAGGGCTTGATCCAAGCAGTTTTTGCAAAAACTATATTTATATATTCTTGCGAAAACTGCTTAGATCAAGTCCATCCCGGTATTTTTTTTTTGAAGATTTTCCGCGAAGGCCTTTGAAAACACCTTCTAAACACATTGGACGGATCGGATCGTCAAAAAAAAAATTGGATAAAAAGTCCGGAAAAGAAGCGGAACCTATATATATATCTTTCTCAACCCCAAACCCAATCTCATGTTTCAAATCCAAAAATCAAAGGCTATAATGTCAAATTCCATCTAAGAGCCAAGAGGGAAGATTATTCTACTCTGCGAGAGCTTCAAATCCAAAAAAAAAAAAAAAACCACCATCGGTTCACCTTGGATTTTCATCCTTCCAATCAAGGGGTCTTTGATTTTCGTTCTCCAACAAAACCATCATGGGAGCTTCAATGAAGATGATCACAAAAACACACTAACCAAGATCGACGATCTGTATTTTTTTTTCCAATTGTTTGTTGAAAAATTTCTTTTGTTTTTAGAAAATGTAATAGCCAGAAATTGGAAGAATTCCCTCAGCTAGAAAATTGTAATAGCCAGAAGCTGCGTTGGTTGTGAAATGAAGATGATCACTTGTGGGTGGGGGTTGGGGCAGGGGGATAAGGAAGGGTAAAATGGACAAAAGCCCCCCTACAGCCGGATAATTTTTAGGGAGGCCTGAGGGTGCCCAAAAATTATCTAGGAGAAGACCCTTGCAGGGGTATAACGGAAGAGGGGGTGAAAATTTATCCGGTTGTTTTGTGGTGTTGCCAAACGGGGGATTAGCAGAGTGGGACCCATGGTTTTTGGGGTGAAATGTTATCAGGAGGACATATTCCCAATCCAAGCGGGGCGTAAAGGTTGAAAAGGTGTGGAATTCTACATTGTGGTTTCCGATTCATGTGCCTCTTACTTGCAATCAATGGGCCACATCATCAACCTTTTCCTCCAAAAATACCATTTAACGTCTAATTTTTATTGTCTATGTCCAACTCAGCTATTTTGTTTGGCATTTCACAAAATTAGACGGTATGAGACATTGAGGTCAAAGTTTGACGAGTTGTAAAATTTAATTTTCCCCACTACTTTTCAACAAAACTCTTCCACTCCTCCAAAACTATTTTGAAGCTATTGCAATGATTCTATGGTCTATTTTGTTAGTGACCTTTTTGTGGCACTTTTTTAACTCTATTGCAATCATTTTTTTAACGAAACCGGACCAGTTAATGGTTTGATTGTAATTCAATTCCATATCTGTAGTAAAATATTACCCTGATTCTCAATTTTTTAAAATCGTTGAATATAATTCGGTTGCAAATTTTTTATGAGGAGAACGATCCACTCCCTGGTCCTTACTAGGACATACCTCTCCCACGTGAGGTTTCAGATACGGGGCATGGGGATAGGGTGGTGGACCCTCACCGTAAGAGGCCCATTGACCTTCACAAAGTGTAGCCTATTCTTGTCAGTCACGCCACGTGCCATTATTTCTGTCGCCAACAAGTTAACAAAGCAGATAACGTGTCAGACTCTCATTCGTTTTTGGCAGACCAAGGAAAACGGTGATTTCTCGGATTGTTCATCTAACGGCCCAGCCTTGGAAGTTGGAACCGTCGCTCTCAAGTAGATATAACAATTTCACCCAAAATCGATGGATATCCGAACCAAATTGAACTTATCAGAGAGGTTTTTTTTTTTTTTTTTCTACTTATGAGGCGGATTTGGTTTTCGAAACATGATATCTGACGAGTTTGGATTTGGGTTTGGTCTTAGCAAGTATTCGGCCAAATTCAAATCCAAACCAAATCTAAATCGATCCATATAATATTACTTATGGGCTATGTTAGCTATCCTCGTGTCTTCTGCTTCTAAGTCGGCATTTAACACTAGTGATAGATTGGTGACTCTGCATCGTAGTCGACGTCATCCCAAAATAATGGAGGCATTAATGTTCCTTTTTTGTTTTAATATATACAGAGTAATATTTTTTCCTTCATATGTTCCTTAATGGAATGAATTAATATTAATGTGAGTTTGGTACGGTTCAGATAAAATCTAAATCCATATGGTTTGGTTATGATGCACTAAAATTTATACCCGTTAGATATCGGTTTGGATCTCGGTATAGAAAAATACTTTGAGTTTGGATATGGTAATCACAAAATCCGGACCAAACCGATCCATTGTCATCCCTACTCTCAAGTCCTTTTTGCCTTCTTCCTCAGGCTTTGTTTGGAACCCTGCTATGGGTACCAACAATTTATGTACCGATGGGGTACAAACAACTCCCGAGGCCTACTTAAGGATTCCGCACAAATAATCTGAATCATTCAAAAAATTTAAATTAATTTTTTGACTAGGCTTGCCAGAAATCAACTCAAAAGAATTCTTGCAACTAGTTGATCCGATATACCTATTTTTCATTCATATTACCAGGCAATGGGTGGTTCAATATTGAAATTTCTCATTCAGAATTCTATATGAGAAGTTTAAATATTGGATCACCCATTTATGTAAATCCGATTAAACTGATTTTTTGCAATCACTAGAAAAACTATTTTAAATTATTGAATTATTTGGATTATTTGTGCAAGACCTAAAAGTGGTTTCCGCAGGCCGCTATGTACATTTTCGGTACTCCTAGCACTGTCCTGCATAGATAGGCCCTTAAGGCTAACGTACGAGTCCCACACAAAAATTCTAGTTGTTTAGTTATTTTTAAATTTTTTTTTATTGACTCAATGAAAAATCACCTAAATCGGCTAATCTAAAATGTTTGATCCAATGTACCATTTTTTATCTCAGAATCTGAAAAATGTAAATTTGTAAACATTGGATTGGATACTTCTGTTAAATCGATAGAGCTAATTTTTCACTTGACCACTCAAAAATTTATTTTAAAATTAGTGAATCTCTAGATTTTTTCTTGTGGCACCCTTATGTGGACGCCACAAGGCAATTTTTACATAATTTGTGTACTATTGATCGGTGCCCCTTGTGCCTCTCATTTTGGAGACCCGCTTTTTTCATTTTGCAATTTGTATTTTTCGCCTTTTGGATTATAGATGGAATGTATTATTGAATCTGTAAAGTGTCTGAAAGATATATACAAAATACATTTTATAGTAAGAATAATGTTTAAAAGATATGTGCATAATACATTTTATAAGTTTTTTTATTATGTAAAATGAGAAAAATAAAAAATGAGAAGTTAAAAAACCCATCTCAACCTACCTACCTTTAAACCCACCTACTTTTACATTTTCAGTTTTTTTTTTTATTTAAAAAACTTACTTTTACATTTCGCTCTATCATTCTTTTCTTCTTTTTTTTTTTCATTCGTCATTCCTAATCTATTACATGAGGGAGGAGGAATGAGACTAAATCCTAAAATATAGTGTGAGACATTCAAGAATTCACCGCAAAAGCTAGCCGCCACTTCATCTATCATTCAAATTAAAAGAATGCATTTTGAAAAAACAAGTTATGACCTCTTGTCAACCTTTTCTTTTGGGTTATTTATTTGGGTCATGATTATTGTAGGATGGAGTCTCAACATAGCTGGGATTCCACTCCTTGTCTTGATGCTCTCCTTGTACCTTAAGTATTTGATTAATAAAATCTTCCTTTTTTGTTCAGAAAAAATAGGCTCTTTGGTTTTTAGATGGAGTGACCCATAATACATTTTTCTTAAAATGTATTTTCAATTTTTGAGTTTAGATGGCAAAAGTTAAGTAGGGGAAGGGGAATTTTTTTACTTTAAATTTTTATTATCTTCTGATATTGGTTAATATAAAAGATCTACAAAATATATTTTGCACACCTCTCAAATACTTCTTGTTTCAAAATGCATTTTCGACATGTCTACTAAATATTATTCATATTCATATTATATTTTGGCCAAAATTTAAAAAGCAAAAAATGCCAAATACAAAAAGAAAAAACAAATCCCAAAACACCCTCTCTTTTTTTTTGACAAAAAAACCCCCTCAATTTGTGACATTGTCTTCACATTTTTTTTCGATTATTTTAAATTGATTTAAAATGGCGTTTTGAAGTAACTACCAAAAACATTACAAAATTGTTTCCAAAAGCCAAAACTCCCGATTTTAAACATATAAAACAATTTTTTAGGAAAAAACTGAAGAGCTTAAATTGGTCGATGTTCGAAACGAAGCCCTATTTGATTTGCATCATTCATTTCCCTTTTTTAAGTCCTTTTTTTTAATTTTTATCTTAGTCAAATTTTTATTTTCTTCGATTGCAAAATTAGTGTAAAATTTGTTAAAAATCATGCACCAAAATGAAAAAAAAAAAAAACTATTATACGACTTTTTCAAATAGATAAAAATTAAAGTTCTGAGACGGCAGGAACTAGGAAGAGATGTTTCAGAAAGAGAAACAACTACGAAAAATAAATAACCAGATGAAAAAATCCAACCCAAACAAGCTCCTAACCACGGTTATTAATCATCTTTAACTAATCTTAACCATAGTCATAATTAAAAAAAAGTCCCCGGCAAAAGCGGAAGTCTTCCGGCATTGGGTCCCTATGTCGTGGCACAGCGCCGCAAATTCTGCCTTCACTAAAAAAATGGCCTTTTTTTTTTAAACTCCGGTTGGTTGGTTTGTTTTCCTCACATGGCCGCAGAAGAATACTTCCTTTGTCCTATTTTTTTGTCAATTTTAAAAGAGCGTGTTAATTTTTAATTGTTTATATATCTTTCAATCTATTATATTTCTCATTATACTGAAAAGTTTATATTTCAGAAGTAATAGATAATTATCCAACAAGATCTATATCACATATTTTTTAAAAATCCATGGTAGAAGATATAATTATAAGCTATTAATCAACTACGCCATCTTCGAAAATTAACAAACAAAATAGGACGAAGGGAGTAAAATATTGTGAATCCTCTAGTTTTGACGTGGATAGTCTGTCTTTGGCCGTATCCTGTAAGAGATTAGTTGATGTATGTGTAAATTGGCTTGACACTCGGACAAAAAAAAAAGCTTTTCAACTACAAGATGATCACATGCACATACACTCATGCTGCATAAAAACATGCCATCACAACCGTTGATTTATGATCGTAGGGCAGGGAAGTATTGTTCAATGAGGTGGAGGTGACGTATGGGTTATGTAAGGTGAGAGCATGGAGTCATGGGGAATGTGGCATACATGGTGTTGATTTTGGGTGAGGCAAAGCGTGCAAACTGTAGTGGCAGTTAATGATGATTGTGAGACCAAAGGATAATTATTTTTGTACAACTATGATAGAGAGAGAGAGTGGGATGAGAGAGAGATATAGCTTTAGGCAGTGTTTGGTGACCTTTTTTGAGCTAGTGAATAAGGAGATTTATAGATATTTTGGATTTTTTTTTTTTACTTTCTATGTTTTTTCAAGGCATGTCATCCTCCTCACGTAATTTAACTAAAAATCTCAAATAGTCGAAAAGCAAAGAACCAAAGTTAGTGAAATTTCGCTTCAAAATTAATTAATTTAAGCCTCAAGTTCATTAACCATTATTCGTTGCTAGTAATGTGCGTAGACTCCACTTTGGTAGGTGAGAGAAAATAGACCAGAAGCGTTACGTGACGATACCTAAAAATCATAAATAATCTCTAATCTTCGAATAACTGAGCGAGTGATTTTTTTGGTATTTTAATCAATTGAAATATTAATTAAAAACCCAAATAGTTTATAATTGAAAGCCCATTGTTTCAGTCACCACTTTTTCAATCAATCGAAACAAATTATTTTTTTGATAAAAAATGGTTCAAGTAATTTAAATAAAAACATAAAAAAACGTCCATTATTTTGGAAGGATATAGTAACATATTAGAAGTTGGGGTTTCCAAGTATATGATACAAAAATTACTTATGGCTCCTCACGGTACTGACATTAATGTAACGAAGTGTTGAGGATTATCCTTGCAAAAAAATCATATCAATAAAATAACAAGAGTCAACAGTTACAAAAAGATTGACTCGAATATTTGTTCAAATGAAGTGTCAAATCGCGTGCTCTCCTATTTGAAGTAATTTTGGCCTTGTTCGTTTACCAGTTTAGTTTTAGTTTAATGATATCATCATTTTCTTCATGTCTCTCTCTATCTCTCTCCACTTATTACACCTGATGACATTATCAAAACTAAACTAAACTATCTAACCACACACAGCCTTTGTCATTTTGCACATTTGACCTCTCCGTAAGTCTTTCAAAGTGAATAATTTCATTCATTTAGGACCTGTTATAGGTCACTAACGCCGCAATTGAAAATATGAGAGGCAAAAAATTAAGGGTTGGTTTGGGTGAATTGAAAAAACTAATTTTTTGGTTTTGTCCTTATTCAATTTTTTTTTTTGCATTTGTTGGTTTTCGGTTAATTTTTTGTGATTTCTTGACTTGTCTCAACAAGAAGAATCTAAAAAGTATAAAATTATTAGCTAAACTTAAAGTTTTGTAAATAAAGACGAAAAATAATCTAAAAATTTGACTGAAAACTAATAAATGAATTTTTTTTAATAAGGACAAAACTAAAAAAACCAAAAAACTAATTTTTCCAATTCACCCAAACCAACCCTAAGTATATAAGGTTGTCCTCACTAATAGAAGTGCACAAATATGAACATAGAACTAGGGCTGCACAAAAAAATCGGTGAATCGTGAATCCGGTCCGGACCGAATTGATTCGTACGTTTTAGATTTTAACTGTGGATTAATGGTCTGGACATGGATTCAAAAATAATAAACCATGACTTGCCGTCCGGATGGATTAACCGATCCGGACCGTGAGATTTTTATCATATATAATTTTTTTTAAATATATATATATATATATATATATATATATATATATATATATATATATATATATATATATATATATGGGGTAAAATTGGGGCCACGCATGTCATACAATTCCAGAAACGTTTATGTAAAGATCTATACACTTTTATCTACGTCAATCATATTTTCTTAGGAATTATCGAGTAATAATTCTTCGTTAAATAACAATTAAAAAATACCATTATTAAACTATCAACTCATTTGTGACCAATCCATCCGTATAGAGTTTTCGGTTGGCTTAATTGAACCTCAACTAGTAAATGGTAAGATTGGGTTTTTTAGAATTAGTCAGGGTGCGGGTAATCTGGCTCAAAAATCTGAATTATAAATATAGACCATCTCCATCTTCAATCTTTATCCTAATTTTTTGTATCCCAATGAAATTCCACTTTCACGCTTTCTTTTTTAGAGTATGTACACGACATGATGATGTTTTAAAGAAAAATAAAAAGGGAAAAAGTATGAAAACTAGAATTACAGTACTGTATTATATTTTCCTAATCAGCTGAAATTCTTAAAATGGATCAATAAGGCCTGGTTTGGGTGAATTGGAAAATTTGATTTTTTTAGTTTTGTTCTTATTCAAAAAAAATTGCATTTGTTAGTTTTCGGTCGATTTTTTGTTGTTTCTTGGCTTGTCTCGATGAGAGGAATCTAAAAAATATAAAATTATTAGCCAAACTTAAAGCTTTGTGTTTTTTGGATTATTTTTCGTCCGGTTTTTTGGATTATTTTTAGTCTTTATTCACAAAATTTTAAGTTTGGCTAATAATTTTATACTTTTTAGATTCCTCTCGTCGAGACAAGCCAAGAAACCACAAAAAATCGACCGAAAACTAAAAAATGCAAAAAAAAAATTAAATAAGAAAAAAACCAAAAAATGAAAAAATTAATTTTTTCAATTCACTTAAATCAACCCTAAATTGGGACGGGGAGAGTACTTCTAAAAAAAACCCTTGTTACACATCCCAAACAAAACCTTAATTAAGAGAGAGAAAGAGAGGGTGATGGGGGTGGAGGTTAGCTGTCCCATTCACCACCCGGCAAACCTATTTAAAATGCCGCTTTCTTGTCCCCCCCTTAATCACACCCATTCCACCTGTTTTCCTCTGTCTCCCCCTCCACCTTCTCCAAATTCAATGTTTCCTTTACGTGACTTACACACCCTCACTCCTCCCTTTTTCCACTTTCACCCCCTTCCACTATTACGCATTCCTTCTCAGGCCCCTCCCTCGTATTCTCTTCGTCCCGATTTGTTTTGTCAGTTTTTAGATTTTTGCATGTTCTAAAAAATTTTACTTTTGGATTTTTTTAATGAAGAGTCTGGCTAAAGTGTGTCTAATGGGCACACCTTAAGCACATAAACAAATTAAAACAACATACATTTCAATACACTTTTTCAACCTTTATGCGTGCCTTAGCATTTTCTATGTGAAATAAACGTCATTTTTTTCCCTTGCATTTTTTTAAAATAAAGCAACTTTTCAAAAATGAAAAATAAAGGGTAAATATTGGAAAATTATACATTTTCAGGTGTAATGATTATGTTCATCTAAAAAAAATTGAATTTTCAAAAATAGACAGATAAATTAGGACTGAAGGATTATTTATTTTCCCTATGCAAGTTGATTTCCCCATGTGGGATAGGATCATGGGCTGGTCCATTTTTTTTCCAATAGGAGTCTAATTGAATTCACTTTAATAATGAAAACCGTTAATTTAAGCCTTGTTCCATAAACTAACTTAAGTTGGATTTGTGAATCGATGTATATGAGAAAATAACCTGTCTCATAAAGTGCAATAAATCAATTTTAAGTTGGTTTATGAACAAGTCAGAGTATAATTTGCAGAAGTTAGACCTTAGCAAAAATTATGTTTGTTAGACATCAATAAAAAAAAACAGTACTAAATATATTCTGATCTATATATTTCTTCTTAAATAGGAGTATAGATCTATTTAAAACCATGTCTAATGATGTTCGATTAATGCGATTTCCGGAATGATTCATCTTCTCGATAAATTCTATAAAAAAAATAAAATAAAAAGCAAAAAGTACTCTTTTTCAATAATCGAAATGCTCGACAAATTCTACAAAATACAAAATGAACTTTTCCCCAATATTCGAAATGAGCTAGAAAAGGAAAACTGGACTGGGTCCCGGTAGTTATGAAACTGATCTTGGAAAATCTTTCTCCCTTTCCCACTCGAGGATATGTTAGAGTCTTAGACATTTCGGTTACGAATCATGATCCTGCTGTAATGAGTGGTTTGGTTCAATTTTGATATTCATAAATCTTTTGGGTCCATTTGTTATTTTTGGCTAAACAGGTGGGCTGTTTTCCTCGCTTTGGAATTTGTCATTTATATAAATTTCCACTTTGCCCCCACTTTATAAAAGTCTTCTTGATAAGCCCTGTCCAGCCAACTTGCTCACCTGAAATCACAATCTCAAATTAATTATCTTAAATTTGACTAAGTCATTATTAGTACAATATAATCAAACCCCCAAGCAACATCAACATCTTAATTTAATATCTTAAATAATTTTGACAAATGCTTTTTTGGTATTTACTTAATTTTCACATTCTGAATTTAATTGTTTTTTACTACAGATAAATATATGTATAGAAAAAATCAGAAGTAATGGAAAGTAATGTAATGCCAAGTTCTAAACAATTACATCAAAACACTTAAAATAACCAATTCTCTTGTTGTCAACTCTTTCATATTTTGTATTTTTTGTTCAACGGAAAAATAACAAATATTGATTTTTTTCTAGTACAGATTTTGGTTACAATGAAAATAGCAAGAAATAAAGCCAATTTGTCTAGATGTAAGTTATTACCAAGAGGGATAAATTAGTTCAAATTTAGGATAGATAATTTGAAGGGCAAATTTAAACTCGATGAGCCGGGATAATTATCAGACCCAAGTTTTAAAATGTGGTTGAAATTATATTATTTTTTCTCAAAAAAATTAAAATGATATATATTTTGATGCCCAATGCTTTTCAGAGAAATCTGACACTTGTACATTGTGGATTTTATAGAAAAATAGCCTTCGTAAGATTGCATGTATCTGTAAAAAATCTCACGCTAAATTCTACTAGAATTTACCTTTCAAATAAATGTGAATGTACAAGATTGTATGCATCTATAGGTAGATATGATCATATTTCTTTTAATTGTCGAAAACATTTACAATTTTTTTTTAGTAATATTCGTAGTTTGTATTGACGCAAGCTAAGAGTGCATTTTACACGTTACTATTTTTTTCATTTAATTATTCACTGAACATTAAAATACTGATTCCATCCCTATACGAGACAATGAGTTGTGTACATCAATTTCTAAATTATGTCACAACTTTTCTCTTTCTTAAATATTTTTTTAGAGCATTTCCCGCCCTTACCCTTTGTTTTTATCTCTTAAACTCAAAATTTGATTACAGATCTCTAAAAATAAACTCCATTCCAAGACTCAACCTAAACCAAGATTGAGGGTTACATACATTTTTATTCAAATAGAGGGAGACTCAAATTTTTTCTCAATATTTATGCTATCAATAAATTTTTTCTCATATTTATGCGTAAATTTGAGTCTTTGTTCGGGATGTTCCTTACGGTTACGGAAAGATTTTTTTTACTCAATTTTATGAGTTTGATTTTGTTCAACCTCATTAATAGAAAGTAAACGCTACCCTCGTTTTGATTGTCACGTAGGATTTACGGAATTAATATATTTTTTCATGAAAAGATGTTAATTTGTGGAGGGACCCACACTTTCTCCCTAATTAAAATGAGACTAACATTGTGAAGAAAATCATTCTCCAATTTTAACAAAAACCAGAAATTGTCTTTAGGAAACCTTTTTCCAAACAAAATGATTCGCGTACGCACCACTTGCACGACGGACAGACACGTACGTATAATTAAATTCCGATCAACGGCTCCTATTCTTTTACTCAAACCAATCCTATCCGTCAATCAAATCACTCACATCCAGATCGACCTCATTAATAAACGAAAACATAAAAAAAAAGAAAAAAGAAATTGCAAAAAAAAACTGACCAAACTTTTCCCGTAATTTTCCTTTTTGCCCCTTTTGGCCTTTTATCTTTTGCTGAGCTTCGTTGTTCACGGCCAACAGCTCGAGCTTTTGTTTGCTTTCTGCTTTAATGGAGGGTCCTTAATCTCTCTCTCTCTCTCTCTCTGCGTTTTCTGCTTAGATCTCAAATCCTCTCTCTCCGTTCACTCTCCGGCGAATATATAAGCTTTTTCAGGTACGTTTCCGGCCATTGATTCTTCAAATATTACGCATGCATATAAAATTACATGCGAGTGTCTTTGTTTAGCTATTTCAAGGTCGAAATCAGTTTTTCTGGAGTGAGATCTTGATTTTTTGGCTTAATTTTACCTGGGTTTTGCTTTAGTGTTGTTTCTATTTAGCTTTACTTTGAGCCTTCTTCTTTTGGTAATTTGTTTTTGTCTGAGCTTTTTAATGGCATTTTACTTTTTTAAATGGTATTTTGGCAATGTTTGATGATAAAGTTATCATCAGCTATTTATTGTTTTCTAGATCTTGTGAGTAAAGAATTTTGAAGTTTGATATTTTTTTGTTTATTCTTCAACCTCTTTGTGTTTATTTGGTCGCTAAAAAATGCCGAGGAAAATCTAGAGTGAAATGGACAGATGTTTTCCCATTTTTGCTTTGTGCTAACAGTGTTTAGTTGATCTCTCTCTCTCTCTCTCTCTCTCTCTCTCTCTCTCTCTCTCTCTCTCTCTCTCTCCGTGTGCACTTTTTCCCTAAACGAAACAATCAAATTGCATGGCTGAGGGCGAGTTTCCGCTATGGTATTTTTGGTATTTTCGCCGTTAGAATGCGAATGTGAGTGCGAATGCGAGAATATGGAAAATACCAAAAATATTTTTTAGTGGAAACTCAACCTGAGTGCTTCCTTTTTCTTAGGACTTTTTATACTTTCGATCGATTATGGCTTGTGAGTTGTTAACAAGAGAGTTTTTATTGTGTATGATTGGTTTCTTCATCAAGAAATTCAATTTCTTGGTTTATTAAATTTACACTGTTGAACAAAAACGCTGATCTGTTGTTTTTCCATGGTAGATTGTTCCATAGCAGGACCTTATTACCGTAATTTTAATTTTTGTTGACCATTTGAAATTGGTTGAAGGGTTGGCAAAACGATGTGGTTTTGCTGATTTGCTCAGTAAGTTTGTTCTAACTTGGGGTTTTCCTTTCTCAAAAGATTCTGCTTGTCCTCCTGGCGCTGTACTGTAAAAATCTCCTGATTCCAATTTCGTCAAACAATTGATTTTCTTCACTCCCTTGGGATGTTTTATGCAGTAATACTTTCAATTAGCAAAACCCCTCATTCCAACTTGAATAATTATCTGAATTGTTATTAGACATGTCAGATCTTAATCTTACGAAAGGTTGTGCGTGCGTGTGCGTGTCTGTTTGGCTGATTAAGTCCTTTTTTGTGGGCATTATTGTTTGCCTTGAGACATCTAAGAATATACTGGAAATCCATTGGGAAGAAAATACATCAAGAGAAAATGCATCACAACATAGAACATTGGAACTCGAGAAAAATCCACCATTGTACCTTGTTTTGGCACCGTCACTGATAGGTCAACTAATGCCCACAATAGCGAATATGTGGTAATGGATGGATGCTTTATTTTGGTGTTCGATAACTCTTACATCCTGTCCATATTCTTGATAAATATTACTAGTAGAAGAGTGATACAAGTATGAATACCTTTGACTTCCTATAAAAAGCTGATTTTTTGGATTTCTTTCTTATTTTTATCCTATGATAGATAGATTTTCTTGACAATTCAATATTATTTAACGATTGTTTTTTAATAACTATGCAGATATGCACACGGTTGAACAAGGGCTCTCCATTTTGTAAAGGAAATTCTAATTGTTTTCTTGTTTTGATTTCAAACAGGTTAAGAGGAATTTCCAGAAGTTCTGTAGTGTGATGTCTCCACCACTGATAGGTGTTGATGGGGAAGGTCGGGGTGGTGTTTCCCTAATGGCTGCGGCCCAGAATGGTTTGGAACTGAAAGAACGGAATTATCTGGGGTTGCCAGATTGTTCTTCGGGGGAGAGCTCCTCAGTCTCAAGTGATTCAGAGGTTAATAAGAGAAACCTAAATCTGAAGGCAACTGAGTTAAGGCTTGGTCTACCTGGTTCCCAATCACCTGAACGAGATTCCGAGCTTTGCCAACTGAGCTCAGGAAAACTCGAGGAGAAGAATTTGTTTCCTTTGCTTCCTTCGAAAGACGGAGTCTGTGCACAACCGCCAAAGAATGTTGTTTCTGGCAACAAAAGAGGCTTCTCTGACACCATGAGCGGTATCTCAGAGATGAAAGGATCTATGTATACTGAAGGAAAGTGGATGTTCCATACAGGTTCCGAATCTGAAACTCCACAGGTCACAGGGAAGTTTCCTGGCAACGCAGGAACAAATGTTGGGCTGGCCTCTAGGGCATCTGGGGCTCAATCGAACATAATGAAGGAAGTGCCATCAAAGGTGTTACAGGAACGATCTCGTGCTGCAAACGGAGCTACCCATAATGAAATTAAGGCTCCTACCAACAATAGCAGTGCACCACCTGCTGCAAAGTAAGTGAAGAACCCACTATAAATGGGAGATTTTCGGACAAAAATAGACCAAACACTCATGCATTTGCATTTCTCAGCACACACAACATGGAATTCTTATTTATTGTGATTATTTCTCTTCCATTCCAGGGCACAGGTTGTTGGTTGGCCTCCTATAAGATCATATAGGAAGAATACGCTGGCAACCACTTCAAAGAATAATGATGAAGTTGATGGAAAACCAGGCCCTGGTACACTTTTTGTCAAGGTTAGCATGGATGGTGCTCCTTATCTGAGGAAGGTGGATCTGAGGATGTACTCTACATATCAAGAACTTTCATCTGCTCTTGAGAAAATGTTCAGCTGCTTCACCATAGGTGAACCATTTTTGTAGTTTTGAACGTTTGATTAAAAATTGGTTTACATTTTAGATTCGATGATGCATACTAATTTAAATGTTAACTTAAGATTTACGAAAACTACCATTTCTAACCATGTTGGTAAAAGTTACTAGCGTCCTATTGCAATTTCAGGTCAATGGGGATCCCATGGAACTCCAGGGAAGGACATGCTTAGTGAGAGCAAGTTGAGGGATATGCTGCATGGTTCAGATTGTGTGCTCACTTACGAGGATAAGGATGGTGACTGGATGCTTGTGGGAGATGTACCCTGGGAGTAAGATTCCATCAACTCCACCTATTTTATGACTTCCTGCTACCAAATAATATATTTATTTCGTTAAGTTCCATATATAGTTATCAGTAGAAGTTATATAGTTTGAACTACATAGTTAAGTTTTGTCTATGTGCTGTACTGAAGGAACTTGGCTAACTTTTCTTTTAACTTGTTTAGAGATAATTTGCTATTTCATCTTTTATTATTATCAGCATAGAAAGTGATAAAAGCGGCCTAGTGATTTTAACTTTTAAGTACGATTGAAGAAGACTGGAATATTTAGTTTCTTAAACTTGGATATGATTTTACGGCTGTGTTTGGTTTAGAGTTTTAGTTTAGTTTTGATGATGCAAGCAGGTGTAATGAGTGGAGAGAGATAGAAAGAGAAATGAGGGAAATGATGATGTCATCAAAACCAAAACTAAAACAAAACTACAAACCGAACAAGGCAACTGTAATTGTTTGGTTATCATTTTACAAAATTTGTCTCTAAAAGTTTTCACTGTTTTGTCAGCCTTGTTTTTTTGTTGTTGTTGTATTTGTACTGATTTTTTTATTTATTTATCAAACTTTCTATTTATTTTTTACTTTTTGGATGTATATTGTGTCTCTATTCAAAAAAAAAAATGTTAAAATGTTAAAAAAATTTACTAAAGACAAAATGTTACCCAACCATATACAAAATTATTATCTCAAAAACTTATCTCAAAACTATGAACTAAACAAAGCAATTATGCCATTTAGTAACTGATAGGCAATGTCTTTAGTTCGTTCTGTGTACACGGAACAATCATTATCTTACCCTGGTAAGAAGTACGCAATGCAGAAAATAAGACAAGTTGTTTTCATGATGTCGAAGGAGAGTTGGTGGGCATCAGACTCATGCGTTAGAGTGCTTATTCCATGGGTTAAGAGTGCTTTTTTGCCAGTTAATAGCTCTTGTTAGTTTGTTTGTTTACGAATTACGAATCTTATATATACATCTGATTAGCCGCTTTTGTACCTCGCACATTGTGTTAAGGAACCAATTCTGTTTGAATGGGTTTGATCCAGTAGATCAGGAACCCATATCATGGTACATAAATATCAGGAGATCATGATGTTATGGTATCTTCTCTCAGTGTTGGTTTTTTTTTTTTTTAGAACATGAATGAATGAACCCATATTGTGGGCTATATAAATATGTCCTTTTCTCAATGTTGGGTTTTTTTTTTTTTGCGTGATTAATTTTCTCCATTATAGAACCTCTTTGTATGGTCAGAGTCATTTGGATTACCTTTGAACCAATATTTTGTTCATCTAAAAAATAACATATAATATAAAAACAGATAACGCATATTTTGTAATGAACATATAATATAAAAACAGATAACGCATATTTTGTAATGACTAATGAGATGTTAGGGATCTCTTGGATCAGAAATTGAAAAGTAGTTGCCTTGACCCTATTTTCTTGTCCACTGCTGGAATTTTTTAAATATGGTTCATAATTGCAGGTCTTGTTTAAATATGTTTTGTTTGGTTGCTTTTGTACATCAATACGCTTTTAACTTTTTCGTTTAATTCACAGGATGTTTATTGAATCCTGCAAGAGGCTCAAGATCATGAAGAGCTCTGATGCTATTGGATTAGGTGCGTGTTCTGTTTTTCTGGTTTCGTCCTAGATAACCACTACAAGCTTTATAGATTTTGGACAGATAATCTTAAATGTTTTATTTCTAAGAGCACTTCACTACTTGTTATTGCTATGTCTTGGAATGGGTAGAAAATTTTCCCCTGTTCATATATTTTGTATTTATTACACATGCTTGCTTGTCTGTTACTGTTTGCACCCACCATAAATTAAAGTTTCCCAGATACTTCAGTGCACTTGAAGCATTGTTGGGCCATCAATTATCGATTCTCTGCTACCAGTTGTATGCAAATTTGGTCTTAGGGTACAATGGCATTGTTATTTTATTAGTGGAACAACATTTTGCAGTTAATTGTGCTAAAGCAGTTTGTCTGTTTGGCACACAAAGTGTCAGATGTGCACTAAAAAGGAATGTCCTTGGTTTTTTCTCTTTTATCATGTGATGTTTATTACCCTATTCTGGTGCCAGCAGGTTCAGTCTTGTGACTTCAAATTTCAGCGTGTTATTGAATGGTTTGGGTCTTTTACGTACAAATATGTGTTTGGTTCCGCTGTCTAGTTGCAATAAAAATGAGAAATGGCAGAAAAGATGGGTTTCCAAGTCAAGCATCGGGGTTACCTGTTGCAACAGGGATTTTTTTTTTTGAAATTGTTGGTTAATATTCTTTTTTGTCCTTGTTCTTCATTGAGGAATTTTGTGATGTGCAACATTGTTTTGAAATATGAATGAAGGATAAAACTAAGTATTTTCTGTCCTTTTGGTATCCTCTACAGCTCCCAGGGCCATGGAAAAATCGAAGAACCGCATCTAAGCCAGGGCTTGGGGGTATGATTTGACTGCTTTCCAGTCACTTTGTCTGAGGCAGGGTATGGTGAAACGGCAAGGAGTGTTTGGTTGATGAAAGAAGCAGAGTGTGATAACATGGCTTGGTGCTGCAGTGCAGATCATGGTTTAGATTATTTTATGTCTTACCGTGTTTGTTGCTTTCGTCAAAAGAGTACATGTTCAAAAAAAATTGTTTGTGTCTGAAGTCTGTGATTCGTTACAAGACCTTGTGATACTGAGAAGATTATTGTCTGGAGAGGTAATGAACTTTAGTTGTGCCTTTTGTATTTGATGTGTATGTCCAAAAACCAAGTGGTCATTTTGTTTCTTAACCTAATGATTTTCCTACCGTGCGGTTTGATGGATTATCTGGGCTGTTGTTTCATTTCGGGTTTGATGGATTATCCGGGCTGTTGTTTCATTTCAAGCTCTCGATTGTTGTAACTAATTTCAAAAGTTGTGTGATCAATTCGCCGAAGCTGCCCTATTTCCTACCCTAATTTTAGTTATATTTCAATTTCCCGGTAGATTGCCATACCTATTCGCTAGGGACTTAATTTGGGGGTTGTGGTAACTTTGCTTTTGCTGCTTGGAGCTAGGGTTATGTTTTTTTGTCAGAATAACAATTCAGAAACTTGAAAATTGCCATATTCCGGCGGATGGGCTGATCTAGATTGGTACTCCACGGATTTTATTTTAAATAAAGGGTCATTTGTAACGCATTCTCACATAATGTGAATCTTTTGCACGAGTAGGTCTCAGTTCCTGCGAGAGAGGTATTACAAATAACTATTTGCTATTTTTCTCATTTTGATTGTTTTTTTAATATAACGGTAATTTGTAACGCCTTTTCACATAATGTGAATCTTGTGCATATGCAGGTCTTAGTCTACGCGAGAGAGGCATTACAAATAACTATATGTTGTTTTTCTTTTGGGTTTTTCTATTGTAAGCCCATTGGGCTGTCAATAAGCACATAAAGACACATATTTCGATATATTTTTCACATATTTTAATATACTTTCACACTTTTCTATATATTTTTCACATATTTTAATACATTTTTTAAACTTTAATGCCAGCCCAATAGATTGAGTTTAGAATTTGCCTTTTCATATTCTGATTGTTACTTCTTATACTTGTCCTTCCTTTTGTGACTGAAATGGGCAAATATGCTTTGAAGTACCCTTCTTCCACCCCTCCACATATTGTTGTACTGACTGCTCTGAGATGCTTAGGTTTGTTTCTCCACGAGGACCAATGAGATTCGAAGTTCATACGGGCTTTGCTTTGGTCTTAGTTGGACCTCGCTAGTGGACGGTGAAATTGATTTTCCAAAATTAGTTAAATTGCACGGAAATTGACCTGGACACCTATATTATCTCAAAAGAAAAAAGTTCGAAGCACTCATCAGGCGTACATAGTTGAATCCCAAATAGATTTTCATTATTGTTGGAGAGCTACTTTTGTTTGGTGAAATCAGCATATAATGGCAATACGGCAGTACCCACCAATTCGTTGTTTTTGATACGTAGTTTTCAAAGGAAAATGCGCAAGAGATGTTGACCTCTCATGAGGCGAGGCGCTAAGGCATAATTCTTTAAGGAGAATGAGTTATTTCAGCCGGCTATGAAAACAAATATTTTTTCCGAATCAATCAGAGCTAGGGTTGTTAACGGTCTGGTTTGGTGCGGATTAGTATGAATCGTAGGACTGAACCAAAAGTCTACGGTCCAATGTAAGGCAATCCGTGTCCAAATCAAAAGTCTACGGTTCGGTTCCGAAGCAGTAAAAAAAAATACGGTTCGGTTCACGGTTTATCCACGGATTATAATATTCCACAAAATAAAAAAACATATTTCACATTCACATTCTCAATGTAACTTTTGGAATAAATTCATCAGTAGCTTTTAAGTTTTAATAAACAACATCAAGTCACCAACAACATTGCTTCAAAATTATTCAAAGAGAGTACCACTAACAGTAGTAAAAAGATGTAGAAACAACATAATATAAAGCAAGTAAACAAAAGTTTTCACCATGACCAATCCCGAGCCTGGGAGTAGCTAATATACGTGAAAGCAAAATTACAATTGCTAATTATAGTTTGCACCTTTACTTTTCAGTTATACCACATTCACCTATTTAGGGTATGAAATTAAGAATAATATGTTTAATTATAATTCTTATCCCAATATTATATATATATATATATATATGTATATATATTTTATTTATTAAATTCTCACGGTCCGGTTCGGTTTATCCACGGTTCTTTTATGAAAATCCATGGACCGAACCGTGACGCACAGTTTTCTAATTTTTCAATCTGTGTCCGGACCATTAATCCACGAACCCAATCCAAAACCTACGGTTTCGTTCGGTCCGGTTTGGATTCACCGTTCGCCGTTTTTTTTTACAGCCCTAATCATAGCAGTCTATGTGATTGTGTACTACATAATCACATGGACCGTTGTGATTGATTTGGAGAAAACATTTGTTTCCGCCGGCAGTGGAAATAATGTTTTCACTTCTTTGAAGTTTCTACATTTTATTTATCAAAAATAAATTCATCAAAAATACCATAAAAAGAGGAGATGGTGTTTGTGCCATATAAAAGCATCTCGCAAAAAATAAGAAAAATAGCAGATAGAATTAAAAAAAAAAAAAAAAAAAAAGAAGAAGAAGGATTTTATGGTATAAAAATATAGTGCATTAATAGATTCAACTTTTAAAAGCAATCGAAGTCTAAAGTCGTCTTTGTCTCAACAACTTATAATCAACCGGTTTTTTTGATAATCAGCTCATTTAATGCGTTTGCCTCTGGGCGAAAAAGGAGTGAAAATGTATGCCTCAAAAGGATGGGCAAACCCTTCATAGATCTCTGCCCAAAATTCAATGCCCCGGAACGTTTTTGCTATGCCTGGCCTCGAGGCTAGCCCAGAATGGCCTTTGAAAACATTTGGATATGTTAATGTGACGATTAGCAAGAAGATGTTCTCAATGCCTTTCGATTTGAGTTATCGACAGTTATTTGGGTATAAAACTTAATGCATTAATAGATGCGATTTTTAGAAACATTGTCGTCGTTGCCCCAACAACTTGTAATGAACTCATTTTTCTGATGAACCAACTTATTCAATGCGTTTGCCTCCGTCGTCTGGGCAAAAAAGGCATAAAAAAATGTGCACCTCCGCATGCCTCTAGCGGACGGATGAACGCCTTTGTAGTTCTCTGCCCAAAAATCAACTCCCAGGCGCGGTTTTTCTATGTGTCGCCCTAGAATGGCTTTGAAAACATTGATGGGATCTGTTGAATGTGACAATTAGCAAGAAGATGGTCATAATGCCTTTCAATTTGAGTTATCGACAGTTATTTGGATAGACTTTAGGTCTCTGATTTTTTCTTCACTGCCCTGTGCTTGTATTGTAGTAAGATTGATCGCAGCTTTCAATTATTGCCAAATTAGTGCATGCTTAATCAAGATTTATTTAATTATTTGGTGCCAGACGCTTATTAGGGGTTCACGGACATCGAGCATCCTCCGTGGAAACTCAGACTTAGGACCTCCCTTAAAAGGAAGAGTGACGAACCAACCATACTAGCTGTAATGTTCCTTAATCATGAATTCATGACCAATATCATAGATAATTACAAAAGCAATATTTTGATAGCATTTTCTCACTATTTTCACCCATCATAGTGTGATCCAGACATTGTTTTTCTTGAATTCAATCATTTAAACCTCAATTGCATTCCATTTTGTCTCTGTCCTTTTCCTCCTCCATCTGCAAATTTAAGATTCAAACATGTGAGAGAATAATGATGTCAAGAGATAATTATTTCTTGCTAATTGGGTTCTGGCTGTAATACAATATTTCTTTATGGGAAGCTAATGAATCTGATAAGGACTTTGTAATTATGTTGTTGGTTGAAAGTTGGGTATTTTAACACATCCTATGTGAAAGCAAAAAATGAAAAGTCAACACACCTTTCGAATACAACTATGCTCAGAATCGTCCGATGTACGTGGATTTACATGCAGAGAACGGTTTTGAACACAGTTCTGTCTGGAGTTGTGTTTTAAAATTGTGTCCCTATTGTTGCTGAAGAAAAAATCTCTTAGGCATGTCCCTCTGTTCTTGTACAATTTCAGTCCCACAAGATTGCATAAAACTACAAACACTTTTGACAAAGGTGAAATTGTACGGGAATAGAGCTACAAACACTTTTGACAAAGGTGACCTGAAGCCAAAAGTGAGTGATAATCCATGAAAGTGGCGTTATCCTTAGTAGCCAATGAAATGTCCTAACTCAAGTTTAGAAAACTCTTAGGAATTGCCACCTTGTTCGTTTTGGATTTCAACATCCAGTTTTTTCAATTATTATCCCATCATTATTCACATTTTCCTTCAATTATTACTCTTATTTTCAAATATTATTCTCATTTCTCTCTGTATCTCTCTCAAATCATTAACCCCTATTTTTAATTATTATTCATATTTCTCTCTCCAATCATTACCAAAAAATCAAAACCCAAAACCTAAACCAGATACAATTTGCATTTCTCACCTAAATTCCAAGGTATGACAAGATTTTTCCTTCCTTCAGGCCATCACCTATATATGTGCCTTAATCTTCCACATTGTCCGATTCCACGCCAATGATTTTGCTTTCAATTCTTAGTACACTCTGGCCTTGTATTCTACTACCACCAAACCTAATCTAACGATTGTGATTTCTAGAAAGAAAAAGCCTCCTCTGCCCAATCAAAGTAGAGTCCTAATCAGGTCACAACAATGTACATTTATTTGCCTTCTAATTACTAGTTTTTAGGTCTTAAAACAAAAACGTGCAGTATTGTACAGAATGCATAAGATACTTTTATTAGATTGTTGACCACAAATTCATCTAAAAGCTTAAAGTGTTAGAGAAAAGGGTAATTTTATTATTTGTATCTTCAACACGCTACCTCACTTGTAGCTAGACTTCCCTTCACAAGCGGGCTAAACACGTGCAAGTATTTAATTAAGGTAGGCGGTGAGGTTCGAATACAGGATCTATTGCCTAGCTTTGATACCTATCATATTAGACTGTTAAGAGGTTAAGGTGTAAGAGAGAGAGGTAAGTTTATTATTTATACCTTCAATATGTCAGTGATCAGCGGTCCTTGTCTCTACTCGTTCCACCCTCATTTTCTTGTTCATTGAGTTCAACTGTGCATCGAGTCGATATCAGAATGACGTTGGTCTTGATAGTAAAAGAACTGGCCGATTCCTAGTTAAATTACCAGCATAGTATTCGCTCTAGCAAATGAAACGTCCAAAATCCTGTAATTGTTTACCATATAATTACATTAGGCTTGGAGAGCATTTGTGAAAATTTGTATTTGGTATTCATGTAGTATTTCAAAATAGGAGTATCAAAAAGTGGATAAATAAATTGCAATGGATAAACACTAATGTAGTAGTAATGTTTTTTTTGTTTTTTTATTTTTATAACACACACAAAATTGAGGCAGTTAATTGTTCGAAGTGTGCTAATTAATTGTTTATTTTTAAGGTACGTTAATTTTGTCAGGTTAAAGACATTGAAGGATTTGGTCGGTTGATTTCCCTTTCTTTCCAGTCTCTTCTCTAGGACTGAATGGAAAAAGGTGCATCAATCTTCAAATCTTCTTCGTGCATATATTATGTACATGTATAGAAAATGGACCCTGCTATTTAGCATACAAAAGTGCAATGCGATTAAAATGTAAAAAAATATTTCGTGAAACCGTTTTTGGGCCCCACACGAAAGTGATCCGAACTGATTCATTATTCTTTAACATTTTTTAGAGCCCCACAAAAATTTCAAATTTCAATCGGATAGTTTAAATTCAAACCAAAAATCCCACCGTTTCAATCCAATTTTTTTGTGTTCTTCATTCAAACATCTGTTTTAGTAGGGTAAAATCCGAGTCCAAACGTCAAGAATGTTTGTCAATTCATTAGTCTCTGCTATCACATACGCATACATATGTGCCTTAATCTTCCACATTGCCCAATTCCACGCCAATCATTCAAACATCTGTTTCAGTAGGATAGAATATGAGTCTATACATCAAGAATGTTTGTCAATTCATTAGTCTCTGCTATCACACACGCATACATATGTGCCTTAATCTTCCACATTGCCCGATTCCACGCCAATCATTCAAACATCTGTTTCAGTAGGGTAGAATCTGAGTCCATACGTCAACAATGTTTGTTAATTTGTCAATTCATTAGTCTTTGCTATCACACACGCATACATACGTGCCTTAATCTTCCACATTGCCTGATTCCACATCAATCATTCAAACATCTGTGTTTCAGTAGGATAGAATCTGGGTCCATACGTCAAGAATGTTTGTCAATTTGTCAATTCATTAGTCTCTGTTATCACACACGCATACATATGTGCCTTAATCTTCCACATTGCCCGATTCCACGCCAATGATTTTGCTTTCCATTTTAGTACAGGCTGGCTTATATTCTGCCACCGAACCGAATCTAACCAATGCGATTGCTAGAAAGAAAGGCCTCCTCTGCCCAATCAAAGTAGAGTCCTAATCGGTTCACAACGTACGGGGAACGATGTATTGTTTTTTTGCTTTGAATGCGTAGTGGTCCTTGTCTCTACTCATTTCACATCCCTCTCTGCTCATTAAGTTTAACTGTACTAGAATGACGTTGGTTTTGATAGTAACAGTAACGGCCGATTCCTAGTTGAATTACAAACCTGCATTGAAAGCGCTAAAGCAAATGGACCGTCCAAAATTATTTACCATATACAGTTAATTACGCTAGCATGAACTCGTGCTATGCACAGGCCGATTTTAAGTGCAATGATGAAAATTCGTTTCCTTAAATTACTCCACAAATCGTTGCATAATAATAGCATCCTTTTAAATGTGTTTCAAGTTTGAAAGAATTATCCCACAAATTAACGATTCTCTAACAAAATGGAATTCTTTCATGGCAACCTATTATCTTACATTTCATTTGTAAAATCGGTGAAAAAAAATAAAATGCTGTATCTGGTGGTTACCATGTGGTGGTGCCGATGTGGTGCCCCCTCTGCCCATCTGGGCCATCCAAAAGTATATTGGACGGTCGAGATTAAAACTCCCTCTCTCTTCACTCTCTCTCATCTTTCCTTCTCCTTTTTCTCTCTCCCAATCCAGACCACCCACAACCAAAATGGACGACACTGAAAAATCTCTCTTCGGGGTGAGATTGTATATCTAAGTTAGAAATGATTTGGTGAGTTGATTGCCGGTACTCACGGTAAAAGTTCAATTGGTGTATTCATCAACCAAATAGAATATATTTGACAAAAATACTATGGGTGCTATTTGACTAATTTTGAAAAAAAAAATCAAATAAATCAGTTAACTATCATGCGTTGATCCAATTGTCTAGCTTTTCTTCCAAATTCATTCCGAGTGTATGGAGAAAATTTAAAAGATTGGATCAAACACTTACAATTATCAAATTATTTGATTTTTTTCAACACAATCTAATATTATTTGGGTCGGGCGTACTCTCTACAATTATTATGACTGGTATCTAGAAGATCTATGCTAGCCCTTGACAAATGAATTTAAAAGAATTTCCACTCATGAAATATGATCAATCTTCTTCTGGTTATGTACCAAAACTTTAATAATAACAGCTAGGATATTTTGTGTGGGACTCCGAAGTAGACCCATCGGTATTGGTTCGTTCTATAATCTTCTATTTCATCATAGTTTAGGAACCAAACCAAGTTGCATGGTAAGAGTTGCTGATCACAAATGCAAAATATTAAGAAAATGAGTGGACAATCACAGAAAAAACATATCATGCATATGCATAATCATTTTACACTTTGAGAGTTATAAAACCAATGACTTGCCTGGTAGCACTTCTCGATCTACATAAAAATTAAAATAAAATTCCAAAAAGGGAAAAAACGGAGTAAATGTAAGAGAGCACATAACAACATAAATACATAATCAAAAGAGAATTGATTATATAGCTAATTTATTTTAAACTTACAGAGTCAAGATCGATACCAAGGACTTGCACATTTTGTTGTTCTTGATTGACATTAAAACCTAGAGAGAAAAAGAAGAGTTTGTAAGTGACATGGTAACAACTTTACAACACAAACGAATAATGAAATGGTCGTTATACTATGAGATTGAGATGGATACAAAGGTGATATATAATGAATAAATCAAATTCCGTTCAAAAAAATGAATAGATCAAATATTTTTAGTCCTATGCGGAATCCACGAACTACCTTTATATGTTCAAATTAGTTTCAAAATCACAGAGGGAGAAAGTACAGGGAAGGAAGAGGATTAAAAAATTCCACTCAAGACTATTTGCATGGTTTCCATTTACTATTTGCGTTGTTTCCATTTACTGGATCTTTTCCTTTTAAAATCCATCAGTAAGGAAATACTAATTGGAGGCTTAGGTATGGTTTCCACATATTTAGGTAAGTGTTTGATTTTTAATGGTAACATGTAACCTATTTTTGGATAACTTTTAAGATTAGCATTAAGAGTATGTTACATGCGTTGCTTTAAACCTTCACGACAACCCAATCAATTAATGCCACTTGTCGCTCCCACAGTATTCCTTACGAAAAGTCATTTCTACAATAATATATAAAATGATTAGGCTATGAGAACATTTGTGAAAATCTGTATTTTTGGTATTCATGTAGTATTATGTTATGTTGAAACTCTTGCCCTTTCCTTGCTATTGGATTTCGAAAAGTATAGGTGACATGACAAGAAACCAAGAAGAAAAAAAAAACGAGAAAGTTCATTGAACGGTTGAGATCTCTTCGATGCACTGTTTTTTCTTGTACTGTACTATTCCTCATTGGATTCAGTGCTCTCATTGTATTCTGTTTTGCAATGAGACAATCATCAAATGAGGCATTTTACAACTGTTTTCTTGCATTCATATCTAAAAGTTCTCAGTGTCATTGTTGCCCTATTGCTAGGAACCGTTAGAATGTACGTAGACTCACAGGCATGGGAAGCTAATGAATCTGATAAGGACTTTGTAATTATGTTGTTGGTTGAAAAATGGGTATTTTAACACATCCTATGTGAAAACAAAAAAAGGAAAGGCAACACACCTTTCAAACACAACTGTGCTCGAAACCATTGAATGTACGTAGACCCACATGCATAGAACAGTTTTGTGTTTTAAAATTGTGTTCCTATCGTTGCTGAAGGAAAAATCTCTTAAGCCTGTACCTCTGTTCCCGTGCAATTTCAGCCGCAAGATTGCATAAAACTATCGTCCTAACTGAAATTGGGTGCAGAGCTATGAACACTTTTGACAAAGGTGACCTGACGCCAAAAGTGAGTGGTAATCCATGAAAGTGGCATTATCCTTTCCATTTGCTAAAATCAAGTGGTTGATTTTAGTAAATGAAGTGGGAATGCGATTTTATCTCCAATGAATCTGGACATATTTTAGCAAATGAAGTGGGAATGCGATTTTATCTTCAATGAATCTGGACTTATAAGATAAAATCAACCACTTGATTTTATAAGATTTCCATTTTAGCAAATGGAAAACCAAGCCAATGAAATGTCTAAAGTCATTTTGGAAAACTCCTAGGAATTGCATTTCTCACCTAAATTCCAAGTTATGACTTGGATTTTATTCCTTTCTTCAGGCCATCACCTATATATATATATATGCCTTAATCTTCCACATTGTCCAACTCCACGCCAGTGATTTTGCTTTCAATGCTTAGAACACTCTGACCTAACGATTTCGATTTCTAGAAAAAGAAAGGCCTCCTCTGCCCAATCAAACTTGTATTTATTTGCCTTCTATGTAGGTTTTAGGTCTTAAAAAAACATGTAGCACCGCACAGAATGCAAAAAGGTACTTTTATTAGATTGTTAACTATCAACTCATCTAAAGCTTAAGTTGCTATTGAGAGAGGTAAGTTTATTATTTATATCTTCAACACGCCCTCTCACTTGTAGCCAAACTTTAATTTCCTCTATAAGCAGGCCAAATATGTGCGTATTTAATTATCAGGTAGGCGGTGAGGTGGATCTATTGCCTGGCTCTAAGACCACATTAGTTTGTTAACCATGAACTCATCTAAAAACTGAAGCTGTTAGAGATAGAGGTAAGTTTATTATTTATATCTTCAACATACCAGTCACTTGGTGATCAATGGTCCTTCTCTCTACTTGTATCACATCGTTATCTCTGTTCATTGAGTTTAACTGTGTATCGAAGTCGATACCGAATGACGTTGGTCTCGATAGTAATAGAAATGGCCGATTCCTAGTTGAATTACACCTGCACTGAGAGTGCTAAAGCAAATGAAACGTCCAAAATCCTGTAACTATTTAACCATGTAATTACATTAGGCTTTGAGAGCATTTGTGAAATCTCTGTATTTGGTAATCATGTAGTATTATGTTATGTTGAAAGTCTTGCCCTGGCCTTCTTGCTATTGGATTCTGAAAAGTGTAGGTGACAGGAAAAGAAACCAGGGAAAAAAAATAGGATATAGCGCATCGGATGCTAAGATCTGTTCGGTGCACTGTTTTTTCCATTACTGTACTATTCCTCATTGGATTTAGCTCTCTCATCTTGTTCCGTTTTGCAATGAGATAATCATCAAATGAGGCATTTTACAACTGTTTTCTTGCATTCATATCAAAAGTTCTTTGTGTCATGGTTGCCCTGTTGCCAGAATTGTTGAAATGAGCTACGGCCTCCGTCCAAAAATATCGTTTTTTTTTTTCCATGGAAGAAGAGGTTATTATTAATGAATAGGGAAGCGGTCAAAAGACCGAACATCATCAAGGGCAAGATTAGTAAGTGTATGTGGGACAGGACCCCCCCCAACACTCGAATCTTGCACCTAAAAAGAATTGTTTAGCCAACGAATGAGCTACCCTACTAAAAGTATGCTTAACATGAGTAAAAAAACCAAGAAGAAAAAAGAGGTAAAAGCTCTACACAATCAGAGAGGATAGAGCTACAATCGGACAAAGATTTTCCTTCTTGAGTCAAAGCTTGGACTATCTGAAGTGCATCACCCTCAACTATTATACTTGCCAAACCTTGGTTTGCAGCCAAAACAAGAGCTTCACGAAAACCCAGAGCTTCAGTGGTTCAAGCCAAGAAGAAACCTCTAAAAGGAATGGACATCGTACCCAAAATATTGCCAAAATGATCTCTAGCCACGACACCAACACCCACCCGCCCAGCTTGCTTGTCAACTGCACCATCAACATTGAGTTTGATCACGCCAGGGGAAGGCAGGAGCCAAGAGGACGGGTGGGATGGGGTTGTGACTGACGGGGAACGGTGAGCTAGCACCTTAGCTTTTCTAAAATCTTTGCATAAAGACCCAACTTTTTCCAAAACAAGGGTACCAGGCCAACTTTGATTCTCAAACAGACAGTGATTTCTGCCATTCCACAAGAACCAGCAGATTGAAGCCACCAACCCACATAAATCAAGATTATTAGGATTAAAATTAGGGCAGTTAATTGATCGAAGTTTGCTAATTAATCGTTTTAAAGTTTATAAGGTAGTTAGTTTTATCAGGTTAAAGATATTGACGGATTTGGTAAGTTGATTTCCCTTTCTTTCCAGTCTCTTCTCTTGGACTGATTGGTCAAAGGTGCATCAATCATCAAATCTTCTTGATACATATATTATGTACATGTAATAGAAATTGGGTAGATACATGTATTAGTTTAGTTGTGGGGGAATTCTATCATTAATGAGAGGTCATGACATGTGACCCAATAATGACAACAACTTTACCACCAACTGAGGGGATATACCCAAATTCACTATCACCCACATTCTATGATTTGTTTTTATAGCTCAGTTTGCGCGCAACTCTATTAGCTTCAGAGTCCTGGAGTTAATGGCATAACAAACTTTTCAGTAGCCCCAAGATTTAGGATGTTGGGCCTTCGTGAAATTCAATCATGCAATCTGATAGAGGACAAACACTTATTGCTTTCTCATGCCCACTTGACAAAACAGCTTGAGGTTGATTTTATGATTATTATTATTCTAGCATAATAAGTACATGCATATATATGTGCACATATAATTTTTTGGACAGCTATGCCCATGCATAACAAATTTATAACCAACCATGTGAAAGTGAACTAATGATCCTCCTCTCTCAGCCCTATCGTAGTCCATGTGACCTCAGTACCTCACCCAATTTCTAGTGGCAGTTTGGACAAAAATCCCATTCACCCAACTGCTAATCATTCCTCAAAAAAAAAAAAAAAATGATGGCTCAAAACATCAATCGTTCTTGGTTAATTTTCAAGAGACATTTTTGCAACCCAAAAATTAGATTCATATACTCTATTTTCTTTTCTTTTTTTTCCCTGACGAGAATTGTCCGGACATTCGCCCGAATTCTCAAGACGAATCGATCGTTTATTGAAACGCAATTAAGTGCTCTTGGTAAAACTTCACTATCATCCCTAGTAAATGAGAAATCAAGAAGTTTCATGTATTACTCTCGAGGAAAAGATAGCACTTAGCCAAACACAAGTATATAGAAAGAAAAGAGTACCATTAACAAATCAGGAGAATTCTAGATCCAGAAAAGGAAAGATAACAAAAAATATAAATCGTGGCAATTAGTGGTCGATTGAATACGTAAGAGTACAACCAAATCAATCAACTACACTAACAGAACCTCAATTAATCAATAAGAACCTTAATTTAGGCCTTGTTTGCCGTAAGTTTTTATGAGAAATTCCATAAAATTAACTAGGGATTTCTCATTTTAGCACCTTGATTGTATGAGATTTCCCATAACATAAAGGTGCTAAAATGGGAAATCCCATAAAATCAATAAAACCTTATGGGAAACAAGGCCGTAAGAGAAATCACAAAACCTAATTATGAGAACACTATCAACACACATCTAGGGATGGCAATGCCGACCGATCCGATCCGATCCGTCTCCGCCCTGTTCGAGTTAGAGTTCTAGAGAATTTTTCAGGGATTGGATTAGATTTGGAGGGAAAAATTAAAATAAAAATAAAATAAAATGGGGATCGGGTTGGAGGCGGTTCTACATAATCCCAAGCCGTTCTTGAACCCAGTTTTTATTATACGTCTAATATGTTATTCACATTTAGACCCCTTGAATTATTGTAATTGCTAGGGTTTCCCCACTATATGTATTATATGTAGTAATACACTTCATACTTCACATTCTCAGACATAATCAAACATAATTTAGTTGGTAATTCTAGACTTTAAGGTTGGAATCCTTCACTCTAATGTAATTTTATTTGGTTGATTGGGATTTTTGGGGAAAATTTACAAATTGTTGCCATATTTTGCATTATTTGGTGGTTTAGGATATCAAATATGTTGATAAAGTCTAGGATTATTTTTCTAGTTTTTTTTTAAAATTTTTAAAAATTTTTTTTGTTGGTTTGGTATCTTTTAGATCGGGGTGGGGATCCCCCATCCCCATTAAGAGCGGGGATGGAGGGAGGAGAGGATTGGGACGGGGACAAAGGCAGATATGGGGTTCAAGGATTGGAGGCAAGGATGGTTAAATTTGTCCCCAATCCGCCCCATTGCCATCCCTACACGCGTCCAAAAAACCTCCAAATTTGAAGCTATGGTTGGAGAGGAAGAATTTGTACAAGACAAATTTTGAGATGTCAACATGCCACATAAGTTTTCAAAAAAAAAAAATTGGCACCTCCAAATTTTGGATATGGGGAGCTTGCCGCCCCTCACACATGGCAGAACCTGCCAAACAACAAAACAACATTGTTTTCGGGCCAAAACCGAAAGCTAGCAGTCTACCCATTGGGTCTTGTTTGGTAGCAACATAACTCTCTTTCACCCTTAATTTTAGATTAATGATTTAGGCATGGTTTCTCATATTTGTTAAAACTGTTAAAATGACAAAGTGTTAAAAGTTGTTAATGTACGTGAGGAGATGACATATTTTGAAATCCGTGTTTAGCCATTTTAAGACTTTTAGCAAAAATGGGAAACCCCTGCTCATTATTCTTAAAATATTTTGTAATGGGTTCTTACAAAAATTGGCTCAATTCGATACTAGTAAATGCTTTTTTAGAAATTAAGGAGCGGTTTGAATCATCTTCATTGGACGCCAAATGAGCCCAAAAAATAAAAAATTCATTAATTTAAAATTAAGTGTTTTTCCTTATGAATTTTGAAAAATCTCATACTGAAATTGGATTGAGCTAATTTTATTTTTGAAAGAACTCATAAAAAACATGTTAAGAATAATGAGCAGTTTGAAACATCTAGGTGGAATCTGAAATGGGCCCAAAAATAAAAATATTTGACAAACAGGACTTTAACAACACATTTAGGAGCCTCCTCAAAAGTCAAAACCCCAAAACGACATAGTTTTGGGGCGTGGCACCGGAGGGACAACAAGCTCTCCGGATCCCCAAAACTGAAGCCCCGTTGGAGATGCTTAGCATCCAATCCATTCTCCAAAAAGAGAGAGAGAGAGAGCATCCGATAGAAAGATTAAAGAATTAGCATCCAATAAAATGAATCCAATAAGGGGTAGTTTTCCATTTGCTAAAATCAAGTGCGTGATTTTAGCAAATGAAGTAGATGGGTGCTAAAATCAAGTGGGCCCCATGCTAAAAGCAATTAGCAAATGGAAAACCAAGCCAGTAATCTAAATAGTGGAGACTAATATCATTTTTGAACGGGCAAATGTGTGGTTTTTTTTACTCCTAAGTTAGTTTGAACACTGGAATTACGAAGAAAAAAATTTAAGTGGATAAAGGGACACTGGACACGTGTTCCTACGCTGTATCCGCAAGTGATATCGAGGGAGGTAACGAGAATGAAAAGAAAAGTAGTGAGACTTGTCCTAAAAGAAATTTTCAACCGATGGATCATTATTTCTTGCACAGCTAACCTTCATAACTTTAAAGCAACTAATTAAGGGCTTGAAATCTTCCCCTTGTGTCCCCAATGCAAAGGCTTTACAGTAAAGATATAAGGAAAGAGAATTTGATCATGTCCAAAATTCTAACTTGTGGACATTTTAATAATCCACCAATCAAATCTTTGTGGACCTTTGATTTGGCTTGTCTAAAAAATGTCTTCCAGTAGGAGTATTTTTTTCCCGTCAAAGAATCCGAGCCAACTTGCACGTACTTCGATTCATTCCGAAACCTTAGAAATAAAGACCAGATATAATTTCCACTGACCCCAAGGTTTGAGATAGTTGACATCTGTAAAATTTGAACGTGCAACCTTATAGTCAAATATTTATTGTTTTCTCATGCTTACTTTGTCAACCTTTTAGAGTTATTTACTCCCTCCATCCCCATTTATTTGTCCCTTTTGGGAGTTCGTGCCACTTTTCAATTGATTATATCTCGTAATATACATTGTTTTATATGATTTCGAAAACACTGTTTTATAGAATTAATTGAGATCTATCAAACAAGATCCATATTGAATATAAAATTCATTACCGATTAAAAGTTATAGCTTGTTTTTTATCCGGTTAGAATTGGACGAGGGACCAAAATTTGGGGAGGAGGGAGTATTTTAATAGGAGTATTTCTTTATGTTAATCTCTATCTCTCTCTGAGTCAGAATCAGATTTGCGTGCTAAAATGTATGATTGGGGTACCCTCCTCGGAGACCGACACTTTTGTCCATTTGTCTTCTTCCAATCTCCCAATTATCATGCCATAAGAGCATCACTAGGGGAGACAAATGCCCCTGATGGTTATTTTGTTAAGGCAAAGGGTAGAAAACATCCCAAAATCAGCATCAACAAGTGTTGGGCAAATTTGCAAAAAATGTAACTGTAACTCGGTATTTGGATAAAGGCACTGTTCATTGGCTACCGAATAGTTTAATTGTTTTTTCCAATTTTGCGTCAGAAGTGATGGGGCTGCATGCGTGGGCTACCGAATAGTTTAATTGTAATTAAGTGGCAAGTTTTATATATATATATATATATATATATATATATATATATATATATATATATATATATATATATATATATATAGATTTGAGGGAAATAGATTAATATAGTGAAGTTTGAATAGATAGTTTGATTTTGTGAGTTTTTTAAAAAGTGACTTACTAATTTATAAAATGTGTTTTTAAAGTTAAATTTAGTATTTTTTTTGTTGTTGAGCCTATTAAGGATGCCCTAATATGGTTAGCCTTCGAGCCACTCGACTAATTTTTGAAAATCAGACACACTGTCTACTAATTTGGAGCTGATTAATGCCAAGATAAAATTGCATTCAGTGGCCATGCGAGAGTTGATGCCATCGAGGATCAAAGGTTTTCAAATCTAAGAACTAGAATTGAGCGAGCTCCTAGCTAGGTGGCACGTCTTCAATATCATGTTTTTCTTTTTTCTTCCCTTTAGATTATCAGAAATTTCATTAAAAAATGTCCAACGATATTAATTTATGAGAAAATTTCATAATAAATACTAAGAAAGAACCCAAACCATTGTCATCAAGACGCGCGCTTCATGTTAAATTTAACACATTCAATAAAAAAGGTGAAATTGTATAAGACCCTAGAAAAACAAAGAAGAAAGCTCAAACCCAAGCGATCGAGGTACAAGGCATTGTTTAACTAATCGTGTGCATTGGGATATTCCCATTAGTACATATTAAACTAAACTTCAGTCCCTTGATCCTAACACAAACCAATAAAAATTTCGCAACCCCTACTAAAGTCAAACAGGAAGGTGGGTTAGGTTTAATTTGGTGGTCACAATTAATGAAGCCCATTTTATATTAATCAGCTGCCTAGGCATTTGGCTTGATGCTGCCCAATATTATATTTTTTTCTTGTCACGAGTCCCCAGTTGATTCTGTCTAAAAATGAAGTGTGGTCGAAGCCAAGTGCATTTGTGCTTTTAATTAAAATTTTACTAAATGAGTTTAGTCAAGAAGTTTCCTATAAAGACTCTTTCACGAAAAAATGCAGGAAAACAGTTATGAGCCATTGAATCGCATGAAGGGTATAAGATTCAACAGCCCACAAATATTTTTCCGCACTTCTTGTGAGTTTATAATCGTGCAATAATTATATTGCCTATATTAAAGATGACAAGACTTCTATGTACTCGATCACTTCTCAGCCTGTTCTAAAAATAAATAATAAAAAACTAAGCAAGTATTGTCACGTGTGAGAGAAGCACGTGAGAATAAAAGCATTGAGATTAATTTTTCGCGTTCAGAGTTTAGATGAGTTAACCCCAACAGATTGACAAAGTAGTGGTCTTGGCTTGAAGTTTCAGAGTTTGCTCGTTTAGATGAGTTTGCGAACAGTAGTTTAATACCAATTGGGCACTATTAAATTAAGTTAGTTTGGGGGGTTGACCACGTTGATGGGTCATAAGACTCAAACCAATCAACCTTTGAATAATAATCTGTCATTAGTGCTGTGTTTTATGGTAAGGTAAGGTATACACAAGCAAAAAATTAAACAATTGGCACATGAGATGGGCGCTTTATATAGGAGATTGTTTTGGAAGTGGATACGTTTCACGTACGTAAAATGAAAAATCACGTGAGGGGATCGATTATCACAAGACTTTCTGGGGGAGATTGGAACAACTTCATGTGAATAGTTTATGGCAATCATCTGGGCAGTGAATCCACTTTCACTCCATCCACGAAAATAGAGTGAAAAGGGCAAATAAAAATATGTATGGTTTTACATGTTAATCCAATGTTCCAATGCAAATTGAGACATCTCACAAGTGGAACTTGAAATTTAAGTCTGGAAATCGTGGGTATTTGATCCTTCACCTAATCTTTTTTTTTGCATGACATGCACATGAAGTCTGCCTTTGTAAAACCCTAGTTTGCCTAAGTATATAGAATTTTTATGTTTTGATCCCTACTATTAATCAACCCATCAATCAATATCTCAACCGATCAAGGAACGAAAAGCAATAAACAAATGCATACAGATATATACGTGGAAAACTCTTATATGCGTAAAATCTACGGGAAGGTGGCTAGAGTAGCAAACTCAGATGCAGAGAATTTGACATGGGCTGCGTTTGAGGAACTCTTCGACAACCAATATTTTCTAGAATCCTATCGTGAGCAACTTAGGGAATAGTTCGAAAAGCTAGAACAAGGTGATATGACTGTTTCTGATGATGCCACTAAATTTCAAACCATGTCCCATTTTGCGCCAGTAGCAATCGAGGAAAGAAAGTGTAGACGTTTTTCAGATAGGGTTGCACGAGTCAGTTAAGAGTTTAGTTGTGAGTCAACGTATTAAGAAGTATTCTGAGATAGTTGAGTGTGCTTGGATCTAGAGGGGAAAAAAGAAAAGGAGAGAAGGTGCGAGAACCAATGTAGCAAACTAGGAATACTAGTTTAACCTGGGAAAATATTGGGGATTTAGGTAGGAAGCGATAGAGAGAGCAATTTCAGTCTCCTTTAGATAAGGCCCAATTTGTTGCAAATAACTTTCCATCTTCCATCACTGCACATAATTTAGATTTTATTCGGGTCAGGTACCAAATTCCCAGCTCGGTCACTCTCAGGATTTCCAAGAGCTCAAAATGGGCTTGTTCTCACCTCAAAGACAAGATCTGCCTGTCCTATGGGGCCTTTGAGGGTGTTTTTGACCTCCCTTTCTACCACATTCTCTGAGACGTCTTGAGTTCTTTCGGGCTTGTCCCAGCCCAAATTGCGCTGAACTCTTAGAGGCATTTGATATGATGCACTACCCAAAGCAGCGATGTTTAATAACCATACTCCTCTTACCCTTGAGGTCTTTCTTAATTTATATCAACTGAGAAAATCCCCTAGTGGGAATGACTGGTGATACTTCTTTAAAGAGAGAGGAAGTCCCCTATGATTACCTCCATCCCCACTCTGATTACCTCCATCCCCACTTCCATCAAGGAGTGGAAGGACACATTTTTCTTTATGGGTGGCTCCAGATAAGAGTTCCTGAGATGGGAGAGCCCCAAACTCCCCTAACCCATTGTTTCTCTCTGGAGAGTGAGTATTATGAATACTTTCAAATTTTTTAGAACTTTTTTCTTCATAATTTACTTTTGTCGAGCTGACCTCTCAACCCATGTTTTCAGGTTGTTCCAAAGTCAGTATCTCCAAGGAGAAAGAAGGAGAGATCGCGAAGGCTAAAGCCCACGAGGTCCGCTCCTTCAACTTAACTGTTATGTTTGAAATGCTTGCCACCTACCTGCTTGGCCCTGAAGTATGAAGTACGACTCTTTCTCTTGATAGAGGTATCAGATCTTTACTTTAATTGAGAACTTCCTTTTTCCAAATTAACTCATTTCCTTTTATTGTGTGTTCAGTTGATACAGAAGAAGAGATGTCGAAGGCCAATATCAACATGGAGCCCACTAAGCTGAAGGCCAAGAGAGGTAAACTCGTCGGCGCCAATCCACAATGGTCATAGTGCCTAATAAGTTTTCTCTAATTATTTCTTTTATTTCTCTAGTTATCTCTCTCTCTCTCTCTCTCTCTCTCTCTCTCTCTCTCACATTTTCCCCCAAACCTCACTCAAAACCTAAACCAAACAAACCTAGGACTTCGTTTGTTTTGATGTAAATGCAATGTAAAATATTTTTCGTGTAAATGATTTGGAGAATGTTTTCAACCACTTCATGTCTGAGCACTTGCATATAAGATACATATATGTATTTGTGGAGGTTTTAGATGATATTTATCGAAACACCTAAGCAAATTGGTGGTTTGATTAGAACACTTACTGGTATTGCCCTGCATTAGCGGCTCAGTCATGTAGTTTGGTCTATCTTCAAGCCAGCTGAAGTTCTCAGGCGCAATTAGAATCCTAGAATGACACATACAAGTAAAATAGGTCATAAAACTCAGCCTAGTGATTTAAAATGTTAATACATAAATATCAGAATGAGAAATGAGTTAGTAGCTAGCTCATTTCAACAAGATAAATGGAAAAACAAATATGAAATGATCTACCCCTCTTTCAACAGGATTATACAGCTAGCTCTGTGTGTGTGTGTGTGTACTCGAGAAAATTGTGATTTCTTTTTTCTTTTTCTTGAAAGGAATGAGAGACTTGCTCTAGTGGAAAGAGGGGTAAATCATTTCGCATTTGTTTTTTCATTTATCATATTGAAATGAGCTAGCAGCTAACTCATTTCTCTCTCTCTCTCTCTTTCTCTCTCTCTCTCTCTCTCTCTCTCTCTCTCTCTCTCTTTATTTTTATTTATGATATTTACGTATATACGTTTTAAATCACTGGGCTGAGTTTTATGAATTATTTTTCTTGTATGTGCCATTCTAGGATTCTAATGGCGCCTAAGAAAGAGCAATTTCAGTCTCCTTTAGATAAGGCCCAATTTACTTCAAATAACTTTCCCTTTTCCATCACTGCACATGATTTAGATTTTATTCGGGTCAGGTACCTAATTCCTAGCTCGGTCACTCTTAGGATTCCCAAGAGCTCAGAATGGGCTTGTTCTCACCTCAAGGAAAAGATGTGCCTGTCCTATGGGGCCTTTGAGGGTGGTCTTCGCCTCCCTTTCTCCCAAATCGTTTAAGATGTCTTGAGTTATTTTGGGCTTGTCCCAGCTCAATTTGCGGCGAACTCCTAAAGGCACTTGATATAATGCACTGCCCAGAGCAACGATGGCTAATAACCGTATTCCTCTTACCCTCGAGGTCTTTCTTATTTTATATCAATTGAGGAAATCCCCTAGTGGGAATGTTTGGTGGTACTTCTTTGAAAGAGAGGGGAAGTCCCCTCTGATTAACCCCATCCCCACTTCCAACAAGGAGTGGAAGGACAGATTTTTCCGTGGGTGGCTCCAGACAAGAGTTTCCGAGATGGGACGAGCCCCAAACTCCCCAGATCCATTGTTTTTCTCTGAAGAGTGAGCGACCTACCTGCTTGGCCCTGCAGTATGAAGTACGACTCTTTCTCTTGATAAAGGTATTTGATCTTTTTACTTTAATTTAGAACTTCCTTTTCCAAATTAACTCATCCCCTTTTATTGCGTGTTCAGCTGATACAGAAGAAGAGATGTTGAAGGCCAATATCAACATGGAGATGCTCACCAGGCTAAAGGCCGAGAGAGGTAAGCTTGTCGGTGCCAATCCACAATGGTTATAGTGCCTAATAAGTTTTCTCTCTAATTACTTCTTTCATTTCCTTATTTATCTTTCTCTCTCCACTTATTTCCTCCAAAACCTCACTTAAAACCTAAACCAAAAAAACCTAGGACTCCATTTGTTTTGAAGTAGACGCAATGTAAAATATTTTTCGTGTAAATGATTCAGAGAATGTTTTTTAAGATACATATATGCATATAAGATACATATATGTATTTGTGGATGTTTTAGATGTTATTTATCGAAACACCTGAGCTTATTAGTGGTTTGATTAGAGCACTTACTGGTATTGCCCTGCATTAGCAACTCAATCATGCAGTCTGGTTTAGCTTCAAGCTAGCTAAAGTTCTCGGGCACCATTAGAATCTTATAACGGCACATACAGGTAAAATAATTCATAAAGCTCAGCCCAGTGATTTAAAATGTATATACATAAATATCAAAAATAGAAATGAGTTAGCAGCTAGCTCATTTCAACAAGATAAATGGAAAAATAAATGTGAAATGAGCTTCCCTTCTTTAAATAGGATTACGCAACTAGTTGTGTGTGTGTGTGGGTGTACTCGAGAAGAGTGTGCTTTCATTTTTCTTTTTCTTGAGAGGAATGAGTGACTTGCTCTGGTGGATGGTTTCCATGTACCGTACCAGCCAACACCCCTTTGTCCTTCTTGTAATTTTGGTTGTGTTAGGATAATGAGGAAACAATTTACTTACCACTCCTCAATACTTCTTTCAAAATGCATGGACTATAAATTCACACATTAAAAGACAAAGTGGAGTGTCATTGGTAAAAAAAAATAGAGCGTGGAATTTATTTTCCTAATGATATTTGCACCACACTTTCTTATATATGCAATCTATTATTATTTAGTGTAAAATTATACAAAGTATAAGCGATAAAATTTGAAATGCATTAATAAGAATAAAGTTTGATGTCTCAACCTTTGTATATTCTGGAGTGCTGATCTCTTCTATCAATCCTTATACAACCGAGATGGAGAAAGAAAAGAAGAGAGAGGAAGAGAAAAAAAAGAGAGGAGAATGAGAGGGCTCCTAGGAAACAAAAGAACAAGGGTGTGACCTCTGCTCCTCTTAAGCATCACGGTGACGGTCCTTCTGCTCTTCTAAACAGAAAGTCATGTTTTGATAAGATGAGGTCTTTTCCTCTTCCTGGTGACTAGAAGATTTTGGAAATTGTGGATTCCATAACCCTAGGTTCCAATATTGCTACAAAGGTCAAGTAAACTACTTTTTTCTAATAGCTCAAAATTTTCATTCTGCTTATTTTAAGTTGTTCTAACTTGTTGTTCTTATCTGGCTGCCATTCACTCCCTCCACCTCACCTGTTTCTAGATCAAACTTGTGGAGCAGGGCAACAAGCAAATGGTTGCTCAAGAGCGGCTGGTTAGGGAAAATGATCATCTCTCAGAGGAGTTGAAATCAGCTAAATTTGACAAGCTCAAGGCCAACCAAGCTCGCACGAAGGCGTTGGAGAAGTTAGCTTCTTTTGAGAAGGCGGTGAAGGCCAAAAATACCAAGCTCGACGCCTTGCAAAAGGAAAAATTCGAGCTAGAGAAGTAGAATTTTGATCTGAAGGAGCAAGCTAAAAAAGGCTCGTTCTAGTGCTATCATAGATTTCATGGCTTCTCTAGACTGCGACTACGCTAAACTCTCAACCACCAATTACTCTAAAGGTTTCAAGGACAGGAGGCGTCAATGCACAAAGAAGCATCCAAACATAGATTTTTGTATGTTTGAAATGGATGATAAGACTGCCTCGATGGTTAGTGGTGGAGAGGAGGATCATACCGATGATGCTACATCCAAAGCCCCTCTTCAGTCTACTGTCCTTCTTCAAGGTCAATCTTCTAATCATGTTGTTGAGCCCTCATCGGTGGAGGATCAATCCAAGGATGACCAATCCAAAGACACCCTTGCTCAAACTTGAAGTTTTGATTTTAGTTTTCATTTGAGTTGAAAGAGAATTTTTTTAGTCTGTAATAACTTTGTTACCATTCTCCCCCTTCCTCTTCTGTGTTTGTACAAATTATGTACATTTTCTATTTTTTGTTGGTAGTACTTCTTTTTGAATACTTATCATATCTATGTTTGTTTTTGAAGACATACTACAGCCTTGGTATTCTTCACCTTTCAAACATTTTTGCATTATAATTTTTCTTGCCTTAGCTTTTTTGCAATCTCCTTTTTTTATTTTTAATTTGTCTATGTGTATATGTACTACCTCAAGTGTAGAGGTATGGATATAGATGTGCACTTGTATCCAGTAGAAACACATAGTGTGATGTTTGAACAAGCTTTGGTAGCTAGTCATTCTGTTAATTCCAAGGATTGTTCCTTAGGGTGCTGAGCAAACTTGCTTGCTCAGTCTTCTTGGTCCTAAGCTCTTAGGACTTTAGATCTTGTTAAGTCTAGGGCTAGTTGGCTTGTAGGCCGCATTCTCGAACTTTTAGTCTTATTGATTCTGGCAACTCCCATTTTAAGGTTGGACAAAGTAGGCTTATTAACCCTTGGAATTATTGTCTCTTGAGACTTGGATCCACCTATTTTGGTGTTTGTCATGCTAACTTGTTAGTCAATGCGCTCGGTCTTTGTATAACTAAGCTCAGTTTAATATAATTAAGTGTACACATGGATAGTTATATGGAGAGAAGACGGTGCCCTCGAGGGCCATTACTGTGTAACATAAACTTTTAAAAGTTTAATCTAAACAAAGTAATCTAACAACATAAATTGAATAAACTAGAACTTGTGATAGTACTTCTTGAGGTGCTCGACATTCGAAGAGTTTGGCACCTCCTTTCCCCACAGAGTGGCTAGCCTTGGAGTGCCTCAAAATTTGGTAGGGTCCCTCCCAATTTGAGCCAAGTTTCCCCATCCTTCTTGGCCAATCTATAGGCTCCACCCAAGTTTCCCCACACTTCTTCTCGTAGGATCAACTTTTCTAAGGACGAGATCTCTAGGTCGGAAATTTCTCAGCTTGGCCACGGCATCATGTTACATGGTCATCCTCTGTATGTAAACTTCTATTCTGGTAGGCACTACTTCCCTTTTTTCCTCAAGGAGGTCTAATTTTGACCTGAGGTCTTCTTCATTGTCCTGCTGATCAAGAAATGATGTTCGGTAATTGAGCAAGTCGACCTCTACTGAGACTACTACTTCTATTCCAAATGCCATGGAGTATGGTGTTTTCTCGGTAGCTATCCTTGGAGTTATCTGATAAACCATAGTACTGAGTGCAGTTTTTCTAGCCAAGCTCATTTGGCTGCTTTTAACCCCTTCTTGATTTACTTCTTAACCTCTCTATAGCTTGGCCCTTGGGTAACCCTTAGAGGTATAATGTACATGTGCTCCCCCCCCCCACCACTAAAGGTCCAATACTGCTTAAACTTTGCATTATCAAATTGCTTTCAAGGTTAGCCACGAAAATCCTAAGCAGTCAAAAATGACATAGGATGTTTTTCCATGTGAAGTTAGTGACTGCCTCTGTGGTTATGGTGGCTAGGACCTTCGCCCATACCCACTTCGTGAAGTAGTCCACTACTATTATTGCATATTAGATTTGGCTCTTTCCCTTTAGGAGTGAGCCGATTAGATCCAATCCCCATTGAGCAAAAGACCATGAGCCCTTTATTGGGGTAAGAGCTTTTGTAGACAGTGAGAGATGTTGGCATTTTTTTGGCACTTGTGAACCAAGTCTGAGCAGCCTGGCTGCATGGTTGGCCAATAATTGCCCAACCTTATGAGCTTGTAAGCCAACATCCGAACATTATGATGGCCTCCACAGATTCCTTCATGAATTTCTTTTATTGCCCTCTCTGCCTCAGTCTTGACTAGGCATATTAGGTAAGGTAAGGTGAAACTACTATAGAGTATAAAACACATTCCCCATGGATTACACAATCTCCCCAATGGGCTCGTTCTAGTTTAGGGCACTATCCATGTCGTCATTAGGCCAATCATTCATTCTTTGAGATTTTTGGCCTTTTTCGACCATGTACCATCAAAGACGACCACTTTGGATCACATCTTCAATTTTTTGCTTTAAATCAATTCAATTCCATCTAATGAACATGGTCATGGTGGAATTTGCACCCACTTTATCCTTTGACCTTTTGCTTGCATCAGTTCGTAACTTTCTTGGCCACTTAAGGTTGGGATCGTTATGGAGATCATATAGGATTTTCTTCGCCATAGCTATGAGTGATGTGTGATGTGTAGCGCTTGTATTTCTCTAGTGGTCTTCCTCCCCTTGGGGAGTTCTTCTGGTCGGCCATTTTGTTCTTTGGTTCCCGAATCGATCCTTGGGGCAGATGTCTTTTCCCTTTATCGCTCTGGTTCTGATGACCTAATCAGGAAGGTTGCATATCAAAATTATAATCCCTTGAAAGTCTAGCATTCGGGGCTTCTTCTGCATTCATGTGCTTCTACGTCCTTAACATAAGCTCGGCCATAGTTTGCCAAGGTTCTTTAGTAAGAACTGACCTGAATATAGACCATCTATGTAAGCTGTGATAGAGACCTTTCATTTGTGTCTCCACTTACATGGACTCCTTGGTGAATGCTTGACCAACCAGGTGACTAAAAATAAGACGCATCCCAAGCGTAGGACTCTCGACCGGTGTAGCATAATATCCGGAAGTACCGGAGTCGAACCACAGAGACGGATGAACATGTGCAGGACTCAAAGATGACGGGTTCACAGTTTATCTTGGCTCTTAGGTAGCCACCCCTTGTTCAATGAGATTAATTTTCTAACTAAATTACCAGACTAAATTAACTAAAAACGGATTTGAAAAGGAGAGTATAGCTGTGGGAATCCAGCGTCCGCAACTGGCCTAACTGTAGACACCCCGATTTTGACCCGAGAAACTTATCAAGCATTCCCGATGATGAAACGGACCAATCATGACTATCTGAAACTTGTGAAAATGGCTTGAACTTGATCAAAATCAACCAAACATCACCAAATAACCCAATCTAAACCAAGCATTGTTGAACCAAGTCAAACTAGCAATTTGTCACCAAGAGCCTTGAGCGCTCAAGCTTAAGACCTTGAAAGGCCAACCCGTGAGGGAGCACCTTGGAAAGGCCAAGCCCACGGCTTTGGCCAACTCAACCATCCAGAATCTGCAGAGTATCTCATCATGAGATCTCATGTAGGGGGAGTGTCTAACCACTTCTATACGTATTGTACATGTATAATACACCCTACTTTGCTACAATATACCCCTAAAAATACCCCTAAGGTATAAACCCACTACCTCTCTCTCCTCTCTTTCCCTCCCACTCACTCTATAAAAGCCACTCACTACCCCTGGTTTTGGGGGTGACCAATTTCATACTTCAGCTCACAAATCCTTCCGGTAATCGTTCCCTCTTTCTCTCTCTCTACAAAACCATTCATTCCCTATCAAAACCACTTGCAAAAACCATCTGCCAAGTACAAAATTCAGCCTTTGATCATCAATTAACCTGATACACTACACCACCCATCCAGAATACTAACCAAAACAACCACAATCGTCCATCCCTAAACCCACAATCAAGTTCAAGCCTTCAATCAAGTGAAAAAGGTAGTTAAACAAGTGATATTCACTATTTTGATCCATCTGAGGAAGACCAGTGAGTTCAGACAAGTTCTTCATACTTGCATTGAACTCACAAAGGTCTAAAAGTTGTTTAAAAACATTTCCAGAATCTGTAGTTTCAACAGGGGTTGAGCGCTCAAGCCTCAAACCTTGAGCGCTCAAGCCCAGTTCTGAGCAGTTTCTGTTTTGTTGAATTTTGAGTTTTCTCTTAGCTTTGATCATTATTTAATAGTTAATTATGCTCATATAATCCTCAAAACAGCTTATTTTACCTCAAAATCACATGCATGAGTGTAGATTAACTATTTTATGATGATTATACATCAAAACTTTCAAAAAACTTATATTTGAGTGCAAAACAGATACTTTTCAACCTCATAAATTTTCAGTTTATGTATTTGTGATCATTATGAAGTATCAAAAACTTGTTTGAAGGTCAAAAGCCAGAAAGCCATAGTATGGTTTGAGCGCTTAAGGTTATGAACCTGAGCGCTCAGGCTGTTCTTAAGTAGTTTGATACTTATGCTTTGTTCTTGTAAATTGTTGTTGGAAATTAACTGGGAGGTGTGTGTGAGTTATTATTACTGTGCTTATAATCTGGATCCCTCTCTTTCTTTCATTCTTAAGCATTTCCTTCGTTAAATGGTGGTGTTTTTCTTCTTTTCATCATTCTTTAAGAGATCAATCTGCCTGTTCCCATCTAATTTTCCATGAAAAACCCTTTACCAATGTATTGATCTTATAAAGAATGAGCAAAGAAGTTGTGAAGGGGGTTGAAATCACAGAGGTCAAAAGCTGGTTTGAGCGCTCAACCCATGATCCTTGAGCGCTCAACCTGGTATGGCAGAGGTTGAGCGCTCAAGTCATCACTATTGAGCGCTCAACCTCCTGTTTTGGGATCCAGATTGTAAGTCAGTTTGTTGAGCATCAAGTCTATAATTTCTTGAATTGTTTATTCAGTTTCTGTTGTTGTTCTCTTCTGTAAATATTCATTGTAATAATTCTTTATTATCATCACTCCCATGTAAATCATGTGCACAAGCATCCACGTTAAATTTACATTTTTCTTTATTCTCTTATTGTTTACATGATTCTCATCCCCGATTCCCCATTTTTGTGATTAGAATTGAACTTCAAACATTTCCAAAATCCCACAAAATGTTGAGTAGAGACCGGTTCATGGACCGGGTGAGAGGGGTGCCGTAAAACCCTTCCCCTCTCCTAACAAAACCCCCGAATCCGAGAAATCTTTGGTTCCGCCATGATCAGTGCAATCTTTTTCAAATGGGCAAACGAGTCATATTTTATTGGTTTCTCAGGCTCGGACCTCAAATCCATGTGGCGACTCTAACAAACACAATCTTTTTCAAACGCGAACTTGAACCATCTTCGGTGGGCCGTCCAAACTAATCAATGTTTACTCGGACCACAATTATTCATTTTATTGATTTTAGAATAGGAAAAAGGATTCCTAACAAATGCGCACCACCTGTCACCAGATTCTGTGCGCATTCGAATTCCGGTGATGCCTGGGTTTTGTTTGTTAGAAGAGTTTTCGTCTTCCAAAATTGCTCAAAAACTGAATTAATTCGATCCCGAGGTAGAACATTAACCAAACTAGCCACGGAGCACCTTCGCCCCACGGCCGCACTCTATAAAATTACTCGCTCATAATTCCATTAAACGCAGCCATAATATTAACCCTAGATCTAAACATGCTTCAAACAATTGAAAGAAAGAAATAAAACACGATACCAAATGTTTGCAGCGAGAGAACGGATGCGGAGAACAAGAAATCAAAACTGAAAATCCTGAAGAACTTGAATTAAACTTGAATCTGCAAAAATAGTCTTGAGAGCAGCCGCCAAAAGTTAATGAAAAATAAATCTAAGTTATGAATATCAACCCCTAATTCGAGCTAAAAGATAAGTATTTATACTAATCTCTAATTTCTAATTAAAATCCGAGACAGAATAGGATTATCCTTTGCGGAAGACCAAAGCGTTGCCGTTCACTGGCCAAGATAAGCTATTTGTAGTGGGGTAGCGCTACCTCTTGCTTATCTCCCCCTTTGACTGGCTGACCCCCTATTGACCAGTTGACCTCAAAGTTGACCGGTAGCGCTATACCACTTTTGGTGTAGCGCTCCCCAAGCTTCTGTTTAGTTTCTATGCCATTTTCGAGCGCTCCACCAAAATCCTTGTAGCGCTCACGATAATCCAAAGTGCTTCCCTCGAGAAATTAAGTTCACCACTTGGTCTCCACGGCCTCTCATGCTCTCTAGCTCCATCTCGGCCTTCAAGTTTCTGCAATCCAATCTTGGCGCGAAAACAACCTTATTTTCCTGAAAATTAACAAAAATACAAAAACTTACCAAAGCAACGCATCAAGTGAAAAATAGGGAGTAAATTAGATAACAACGTGTTAAAACTACCCTATTTAGGCACTTATATCTACGATATTGCGTGCCTATTAGTGAATTTGTTGGTGTATTCACGCAAAGACTCCCAATTCCCCTGCTTAACTATGAGCAAATATGTGGATGACTTATTGTATATACTACAAGCCTACAAAATAGCTCACAAATGTGATTTGCCAATGACTTTGCCAACCATAAGGGAGCCTTGGCTTTTTGGAGCTTAACCGCCTTTTTCTATCTTTCATTTTAATCCAATTACAGGGATTGATTGCTTACACAGATAGTAATATGTTTTGGAGAAGTCCTTATTTGACCTCCCACTTAAAATGAAGCTGGATCCAATATAGTCCTTTCTTAGTTAACACTATACACAAAAAAAATTTACAGTTCCCCATAGTCAAATCTTTACATATTAATCAGCACATGTGGGTTGAATTTTTGGAATTCAATCCGATCAGAACATGCCCTAGATGCTTTGATGTCAAGTAAATTAATTACAAAAATGATACATGTAAGAGCATCTCCAACACACCTCAACAGAATACCTAGCCAAAAGTACAAAAAAAGTATAAACTCTACTTTGCCTATTAACTTTTTCACTCTATCATTCCAACACTACTCTCCATTTTGACTATCCATCCAAACTAACAAAACAAAATTTGCGTATCAAATAATCTCCTTTTTTTTTTAGACTGACATATCATGCTTACAATAATGTGAAAAAATAAAATAAATGAACCTAAGATTGGTAAAGTGTCAATCATAATGGAAAAAAATACTACTAATAAAGTGAATCACCATCAATGAAGCGAAGACCCAGAATGATGAAGTGAATCCCAATCAAACCTGAGTTGACTCAGTCCCAAAACCCAGCGAAATCTGGGTTATTAAGAAATCTGGATTTCTGCCTCATCTTTTTTCGCATGCGTCTTCTTGAGTATGAACGTTTTGTGCGACGGCTGTGAAACAAAAATCAAACTCAAATTCCTTAGAGTTTAGAGAGAAATTAGAAAACCCTCGTCAAGAAATTAACCCCAAAAGCCACAATGAAGAAGAAGATAACGAGAAGGAGAGAACGAGGGGATGATTTTTGGCGTGAAGGATCTGACCTGGAAAGGGATGACATAGTTGCGAGTAGAGGTGTCAAATGGGCCGGGCCAGCACGGGCACGGCACAGTAAAATCCTGGCACGACACGGTATAAGTTGGCACGCAGCACAACACGGGCTAAGGTGGCATGTGGCACAACATGACACGGTCTTCTACGGGCACAACATCGGCATGGTAAGAAGTCAACGTGACATGAGGCACGGGACAACACGACACGAGCACGGAAGTTGGCACAGCACGGCACGGAAGTAGGACGAACATGGCACGACACGAGTACGGAAGTTGGTCTGGCACGGCACGGCACAAGCACGGAAGTTGGTCTGGCACGGTACGGCACAGCACGAGCACGGAAGTTGGCCTGGCACGCCACGACATGGCGGCTCAGCACGACACAAGGCAAAAAAAATGTTAAATAATTTATTTGTATGTATTTTTTGATAATCACAAAAATAAAAAAGAATTATTTTTTGGATGTGTAACTTGTGTTAGTGAATTATATATTTATATTAAGTTTAAAAAAAAATTAAGTCATGAACAAAAAAAACAAACAAGAGGGGAAAAGAAGTTACAAAAATTTTATTGATTTATTTTATTTTATATTTTATTTTATTTTATTTTTTTTTTGAGAGAGAGAGAGAGAGAGAGAGTTTGGACAAAAAATAAAATAAGCTTTTAAAATATTTTTGACATGTTTGATAATTGATACATTGCCTTTTATATAATAAAGATTTTGAAAAAAAAAATTTCTTTTTGTAAAAATTAAAAAGAATAGTGTTTTGCAACTTATAAGTAAGTCACTAAGTCATGAACAAAAAAATTTAAAATTTAAAATTTTAAAAATTAAATGAATAATTTTAGGGAAAGTGAGAGAGAGAGAGAGAGAGAGAGAGAGAGAGAGAGAGATGGACAAAAAAAATACAAATTATTTTTATAAAAAAATGATAGAAATTCAAATTATAGGAATTAGATTCTTTTATTGAATTATATTATAAAAATTATTAGATGTTAAATTATATAAATTATAGAATTATTATTATTATTAAATTTGGTTATAGAAAATTATAAATTTTACAAATTAAAATTGATTCGTTTCATAGTTTCACTATCTCACTCTCACAGGAACACAATAATGGGCCTCCACTTTCCGGACCAAATTTCTATGATTGGAACTATTAGATGTGTTGAAAACGTGTTTTCAGCGTTCTACATGAGGATTTTGCATAAAATAATACCTGGAAGTAGTTGATCAGAGTAAGTTTTCGTAAAACTACTATACGAAAACCTGGCCCAATCAAGCCCTTTTCGGTATTTTGACGATCTATACCGTTCACTATGTTTGTCTTGTTGTTATAATCACTCTCGCCAAATTTGAAGTCTATCGGGTATTGAAAGCCCTTTCATCGGTACGCTAATTCATTATCAATGGACAATTTGTCCCCTTCGATCAAGTACGTAACTATAATTAAATCACTTCATTTTTTGCATGGAGGATATAATCACTACCACTTAAAATCTCGACGGTTCTGATTCAAAAAAAAACTACTCTAATGGACGTTGAGTCATGCATTATAGGACATTATTGCTCATTGATGCACCGAATGTGATCCGGTCAGGTGGTTGCAGACATTTGATTGTCATCGTTTTCGGGGAGAATGATAGATTTGATACAATCTGAAATCGTAATAGTTTAGATCGAACGTTCGAGAAATCGAGTATACACCTGCTTTGTAATCCTATACATTGAACATACTTGGTTATGAATCAATTTATTATGCTATATGATAATGTACATTAGCCACATGGCCGCAACACAATTATGACAATCCAAACCATTCATTTTGTTTGTATTGCTGTTTTAATTACTCTCAACAAATTTGAAGTATATCGGGCATTGAAAGCCTTTTTATCGGGACGTTGATTCATTATAAACTAAAAATTTATCTCATTCAATCAAGTACCTAATGATAATTAATTTATTTCATTTTTTGCGTGGAGGGTATAATCACTACCACGTAAAACGCAAAAGATTTTGATTTGAAGAAAAATACTTTGACGACCGTTGAATAGTACAATTTTACGACAATTTGTACTGTTGGGTGCATAGGCATATGGTGAGACTTAGGGGTGTACACGGTCCGGATCGGATCGGATTGGCATGAATCCAATCCTAATCCGTGAGTCACGGTTTTTAGAAAATACAATCCGTGTTCGGACCAAAAGTCTCATGGTTCGGTTCCAATCCGATCCGCGAGTCACGGATCGGTTTCAGTTTTATCCACGGATTACATGTTATATAAGACATTATTATTTACGGTAGTCGTAATCTGGCATAAAAATAAATCAAGAAGCATCCCAAAGTACATTATTCAAATTCTATAAATACTAAGGACACCACAAGTTCACAAACACAGAAGTTCGTAACAGCTAATTTCAATTTTGAAACTAACACATCAACTTGAAACATAGAAAACCAAAGTAAAAGCTCCCATAGCTAATTAGAGAAGATGCCTTCGTTGGAATCTCACACTAATGTATCATCAATAAAAATACACATCCAAATTTTGAAAGAGATCACAGTTTACCGCCTAATCTGTGTAGTAGAAGTTTGTGTAAAATTATGTGTGTATGTGTGTATATATATATATATTTAAAAAAATTATATATAATAAAAATCTCACGGTCCGGATCGGTTAATCCACGGTTTCGAAATCAAAATCCGTGTCCGGACCACGAGTCACAGTTTACTATTTTTTCAATCCGTGTCCGGACCATTAATCCACGGTTAAAATCCAAAACGCACGGATCGGTTCTGTCCGGACTAGATTCACGGTTGACCGATTTTTTTGTGCAGCCCTAGTGAGACTCATGCACTAAATTTCTTACTTGGTGTGACCCCGCTGGAAAATTTCCAATCCATTCCCCTTCTCCCACATTTGGATAGGACAAAATCAATTTTGTATGGAAAAGTATACGCAACTTAGATAGGGAAAAAAAAAATTTTAAAAAAACATATAATACCGCAACAAAATTAAGAGGGTTTTTTTTATAATTATTTTATCATAGTGCACTGTGCACTATAAAATCACGTAGGAAATAGCAAAATATAGTTTTGATGTCCCTAAAGTTGAACATGAACATTTTATAAACATTTTATAAATATCTGATCATGATGAGTTAATTGGAGTTTTGAAAACCAAATATTTAAAAAATAATAATGAAAGTTGTATTTACAATAACCCCCATAAACTTATTTTGTCGCACATTAATGTCTTCTTTCCTTGATTATTTTTCTTATTCTGAAATAAACAAGGGGTAATTTGTAATAATCCCAAATTTATTAAAATAAATTTGGATAATTTATTTTCTTATTATTGATAAATGTGATTTTTATCCGTCGTTATGTTATTAACCCTTGATTTTCTAGATTTACAAATTAGACCTTAAGTATCTAATTTACTACGTAATACATTTTAAACCCTAACCAATATTTCCCTACTCGATCATCGGTTCTTTTCGTTTTGGAGGACCCTCTCGGACTTCACTTGATACTTTAACACCTTATCACACCACACATTTGTGTTGGGTTCATATATGTTTTCTTTGACTCTAGTAATAAATGATTGAGTAGACTGTTGGGGCACCACCACGTTGTACCCAGGAGTACCTAATAACTCACAACTTCAAGTGTTAATACAATGATTGGCAACCCTTGGAGCTAAGAGATTATTTAGTATCCCTAGAGCACCGTCACTAAGTGGCCTAAGATTCTTTTTTAGTCTTGGTTTTACATCAATGTGGCAGAGCTTGTGGAGCATTGAATAATTTTTCCTTGGTACAATAACAATTCAAAGGTTGTGTCCAAATAGCATTACTGTCTAAATTATTACTGCACTACTTTTCAACGGTTACATGAAGTTTGTGAAATTCAATTAGTTTTAGATTTTGGATTGTTAATTGTAAAATGCATATTTTAAGATTATGATCAAAATCTGTAATGAATGTGTAAAAGTTCGGAATTATGTGCAAGTACAGTCAAGAATCTAACAAGCTTTTTTAGACGTGATTTTTAAATTATTCAGTCCTAAGTTCATTTCTGACAACACATTTTGGACCAATATAAACCATAATCAGTGGCCGAAAACCTGAAAAAGGAGAAAATGTGTCTAAAATATATTAAAATGTGTATAAACACATCCACAATAAAAACTGAGTATATATTTATTTCTCTTTTGCATAAAATGACATTTTTTCCACCAATGCAATTTTTTTCTTTTTTTTTTTGGTAAAAGAATGAATGATCTTTCTTTCTCAACCATATTTCCCATCTCTAAATCCGATGCGCAAAGTTTGGCAAATTAAAAATGGCATTTTCAAATTTTGATAATGAATAAAGCTTAAGTGTTTGGCATAATACTTGGCACACCGATTGATGCGGTTGATCAAATTAGACAATAAACTCCTATTTGTAATTGACTCAAACTATATGATTATTGAACATAATCTTTTTTTAATGCACGAGATAGTGTGTGTATATATATATATATATATATATATATATATATATGATCTCTATTCTTTCACCCCAATCGATGCGTGTGCGCTTATTTTAGAGGCTAAATATTTAATTCTACATATAGTCAACGAGTGCTACAAGTACATTAATTAGCAAAATAGTACAAAAATTAGCTAAACAAGCATTTAATTATGCTTTGTTAACCTCGACCTCGAGATACCATTTAATTGGATCCAATTTTATGGAGTATATCAATGTGACCAACAATTTTTTTTTTTTTTAATGTATCTGTACCCAAGTTGTTGGAAAGATATGATGATCCCCTCCTAAAGCAAACTATTTTTTAACTTTTTGAAAATGAAAAAGTATAAATTAATTAAATAGTCTCCTGAAAGGGTTACCAGCTCAGAAATTAAAAAATCTAGAAACATGATTAAGCCGGGAGAATAAAAGAAAAGGTGACAGAAATCATTTGGGTGAATTTTTATTGTCCCATAATCGACTAACATATGCAATAATGACTGCTACTAATTACTCCTAATGGAATAGTTTGGTAATTACTATGTTTCAAAAAGAAAGAGTTTGGAGGCAATTATTTTACTCTTATTGTCGCGGTGAATTTTAAGAGGAGGTCATTAATTTACTGCTCCTATATAAGAGAAAATGTGACCCAAAAAGTGATTAGAATGAAGCATCTATCTTGTTATTGTGAATTCTATCCGGTTCACAATACTTTATGAATTCGGTCCATCATGGTTAGTCCGGTTATCAAACGAGGCCAAAGTACTCCTAGTCCTGCTTCTTCATTTCTTTGCCCACAAATCAATCGAGAGCAAAAAAACTCATGTGCATGTTTTGGCTTTTCATCAGTTATTTTGAAGACTACTTTAATAATAAAAATAAAAGTGTGTATTTTTTTCAAAGAAGAGGACTATTCAAGGGGGATGGAAGGGGGTGCCAGGTGGTGCTCAGGCCCTAGCATAACTTCACGCAATTCATGTAGTAATTATATTAGATATTCAGGTTAATTTACAAAAAGTTGAATAATATTAGCCCCAGCAAGTTCCTTGTATAATCAAATAATAATAAAAAACCTCTTAAAATTACTAGTATCTACGTGGGGAAAAAACTCTATTTATCTCATTTATCAAATAACTTTTTAGTTGCAATTTTCAAATGAAATGATGGTTATGTATCTACACACACTTATATCTGTCTAGTACTCCCTCCGCCCATCTTTGTTGGTTCATTTTTAAAATTTGTGCCGTTTTTTATCGTTTTTAATTTCTAATATTGATCTCAAAATATATGAAATATGAATCTAATTTGATAGATTTCAATTAGTTCAATTATACAAAATTCGCAAAAAAAATATAAAAATTATTATAAATTTAAAGATATGAGCAATCAAAAAATAGCACATATTTTAAAAATTAACCAATAAAAAGGTGAACAGAGAAAATAGCAATTTATAATTAATCATGATTCGGGTCACCACTATACGTACAAATTTTGCATGATAAAGATAAGGGTACAAAACCAAATGTACCGAAAATGTACAGAGGGTGGACGGGAATCCACTTTTGGGTCCCACACGAGTGATTTGAATCGTTCATTAAATTTTAATTGAAATAGTGGGACTTTGGTTCAAGCGCTTTTAATCGTCCGATTGAGCTGAAATTTTTTGGAGACCCTTAGAAATTTGTTCTAAGAATAATGAACGGTTCAGATTATTCATGTGAGACCCAAAAGTTGGTCCCATGCACCCTCTGTACTTTAGCTATGCACTTGGTTCGGTACAGGTAGCATTGTACATTTTGCATCTGTTATTGGTTAATCGATAAACCTACGGGTACAGAGCTCTGCGCACACAATAAATTCACAAAGCACGTTCGAGAACTCACTTTTGGATCCCAAACAAGTGATCCAAACTGTAAGACCGGAAATCGGATTGCCTTTTGATTTACTACTACGGTGAATAAATTAATTAAATTGATTAATTTAATTAACCCCTAATCTATGTGATTATGCAAGATAATAAACACAAGAAATAAACAGCAAGCATAACACACAGATATACGTGGAAAAACCCCAAGGAGGGGAAAAACCACGGGAGAGAAGAGAGCACTATACGCAAAACGCGGAAACAAAGTTTCTTACAACTACACTATGAACTCCTTCATTATTAGCTAAGAACTTCTTTGCTGACTCCTCATGAACCGCTCTAATAGATGCTCATTCGGATTCGACTCCTCAAATCCTTGATCTACGCAGGACTCCTCCTTTAGACCAATCTTCAAACGCCTTTGAACTTCATCAAAGAACTCCAAGTGATGTAGATGATGAACAAATCAACTTGAGAGAGATTATGCGAGTGTATAGCTCCAATACTTCATCCAATCTCTCAAGAAAATAATCCACAAGTGTTTTTTTTTTGCTCTCATGAGATTTTCTCTCTCTATTCACGTTGTGGCTGCTAGAGATATTTTTGAACCCTAATGAGGTTGTATTTATAGATACAGGAAATAAAACGCTACTGTTGCTCGACTAACTTGCTCGAGCAGAACCAATCCAATTGCTGATGCTAAACTACTCGCTCGAGCAAACCTGTTGCTTCTTGATTGGGCGAATTACATATCTCCAAATATTTTATTTCCTTATTCTTAATTTTCTTTTCCCCAAGATTCTTGTTTTCCTGGAACACAATAAGTCCATAATTCTTTCTAAGTAAAATCTTCACAATCTTCCCATAATGTTTTTTTGATCTTTGACTTCACACCAATCAATCAACTAAATACCATATGCATAGGATTTCAATTACATGGAAACGTCAGGGAATTAGACAATCACAAATAAGGAACTTACACAAACTATTCATTAATCTTAAAACATTTTTTCGAGGGGCCCCTCAAAATTTCAGCTCAATCGGACGGTTAGAAGTTCTTGAACCAAAGTCTCATCGTTTCAGTTAAATTTTTTTGATTGAAACAGTGAGACTTTGGTCCAATCACTTCTAACCGTTTGATTAAGATAAAATTTTATGAGGTCTCTTGAAAAAATGTTTCGAAAACAATGAACAATTTAGATCACTTGTATGGGATCCACACATGCTCTGTACCCATAGTGTTGGTTAATATGGTCTGGTAAAGCATCCCCATCAGCCTTCCTAATTTGGGCAAATGGGTATATTGTTGAGTCAAAGTGAAAAAAACACTCTAAAATCAGCCTCAACAAACATTTGGCTAATTTGCAAAATTTATAGTTTTGCTACAGTAACTCAGTATTTGGGTATTTGGGTAGTGGTACTGTTCACAGGATACCGAATAATTTAATGCTTTCTCTTCTTGACTTCTTTTCCTCTCTCTCCGTGGCTTCCCAGGCTACTGAATAGTAGTGGTACTGTTCACACGTGGCGGATTGTAAGTGGAGGGAAGGATATTTTAATTACTAATATAAATGGGGTTGGACGGGGGTCGTCCGTATGCTATTCCCCAGGCTGGGAGAAACTTAACTTTTTGGGGAATTTTTTTTTTTATAGATTTGAGAGGAATAATTTAATATAGTAAAATTAAAATAGAGAGTTTGATTTTGTAAATTTTTGAATAAGTGGTTTGCTAATTTATAAAATATGTTTTTTAGGTTAAATTTGATTTTTTTGTTTTTTGAGTCCGATGGAAATGCCCTAAGAGTGGTCCGCAGCTTGGAGAGTTGGACGGAATCAAAGGGTCAAAATCAAGAAAAAAACGTCGGGTCTGCTTTTTGTCTTTAGGGAAGGTACTTTAACCCCTGGATTATCTTTGTACTACTCTCTCTCTCTCTCTCTCTCTTCTGTGTGTCTGTCCATTTTGTTTGCCAAATGCCAATGCATCCTTCATGCCCTGCGTGCATGGGCGGGGTGAAAAGGTTAAAAAAAGATCCCACCATGATGTTTTACTTTTACAGTCTCTCAACGTCAAATTCCGAGTGGGACCTGAAACGATCTTCCACTCGTACCCACTTTTCTTCTGTTTGTTTCGACTTCGGGACTCGCAATTTGTATGGACCATAACCGTTGAGAAAAACCCCAATCAAAACGGTTGTGTTTGATTTGGATTTTGAGTTTTGGTTTTGTAATGATTAGGGAGAGGAATAAAAGTAATAATTAAAAAATAGGTATTAATGATTGGAGAGAGATAGAGAGAAAAATAAAAATAATATTTAAAAATAAGGGTAATAATTGAATAATAATTGAGAAAACTGGTTCTTAAAAACAAAACCAAACAAGCCCTCTGACATGTTGTACTTTAGCTGCATGACACTTTTTCGGCCGTCTGTTACAAAAATACAAGGTTCGAATTAAATGCAACTTAATGTGATAGTTATTGCTTGCATTTGATCTGAGTCGTGCGTTTTGCAACAAACGGCCATAATGCACCTAGTGCATGGTAAGGTGCCATGCCCCTAGTGCATAATAGGAATCCTTGCATAATAGAAATCCTTTGTCCATTTGTGCACACTTTGACTAATTACAGGCTATGACTTGACGTGGTATTTGATCCATCCGTATTCAACTCGTTTACTATTAGGCTGTATTTGGATGATCAAAATCTTGAGTAGAAATAAAAATATGATTAGTGGGAATAAAAATATGATTAGTGGGAATAAGAATATGATTAGCGGGAATATGATTAGGAATTTGATACTAGAAGGAATTGCATTTTGATGTTTAGATTAATTCAGTAATCTTACGCATGAAACAACTATTTTGAAAATTTATTAAAATCAACATTTTCTTTTCTTAATGAATGAGCCATGAATTTGATATTACCATGGGGTAAGGGAGGGATCAGATTCTCCCTTAGTCTAGGAATATGATTCCTGGTTGAATATGTCATCAATAATCGCATTCCTATTGTTGTCTCTGCCAAACGTTAGAATCAGAAAAGTATGGCAATATGGCATCACATTCATATTTATCATGTCTATATTCAACCCATAATCCATTTCAATCCATCCAAATTTGTCCATTTGCAACCGCTAGTTTATACGATTTGGGAAAATAAAGAGGTAAACATATGCACCGTAATATATTGCTTTTAACACTTTTTCTTTCGAAACAAGAATTATTTGATTTTATTTAATATGTGAAAATATTATTGCAAATTAATATAGATTTATGATTTCATAATAACTGAGAAAGTGATTATTATTACTCCCTCCGTCCCATAAAGTTTGATCACTACGAAACGACGTGTAATTTTCAAACTAAAAAATAATGTATTTACCAAAATAATTTTTGAATTTTTTTTGCATTGATTAAAAGTTCTCGATGAGATCTATCAAACAAAACCCATGTTAACTAAAAAAATATTTTCGTAAGCACATTATTTTTTAGCTTGAAAATTATACGCAGTTTCGTAGTGATCAAATTTTATGGGACAGAAGGAGTATTATTATTACGCCGGTTGTAATATGAACATCAAATGATATACTCATTTTTCCAACCATGCTTTATTTTTGTGAAGGTATGAGGATGAAATGTCCTATTATTAACAAAAGAGGGGGGAAAAAATCCAACTTGTCTTTTGGTTACCTCATTTAGGATATTATTGGTGAATGAAAACAAAATTCTAAAAATGATCCCATTTTTATTCATTTATTTGTTTAACCAAAAATAGTACACATGCACATAAATACATAATGTAGGCGGCCATTAGTTTGTGCAATGTTAGCTACAAAATCATCACTAAGATTCTTGTTGCCAGACTTAGACCCCTTTTTACCGAGATTGTTGGCCCTTATCAAAGTAGTTTTATCCCGGGTAGATCCACAACTGATAATGTTATTATCACCTAGGAAATTCTGCATACCCTCCGGTCTAAAAAAGGGAGAAAAGGGGGAATTTTGATGAAAATTGATTTGGAAAAAGCTTACGACAAAGTTTCTTGGAAATTCCTCCTTGACACTCTCATTTTCTTCAATCTTAACCCCTCCTGGACTGCCCTCATCATGAGTTGTGTTACTAGTGTCACCACCTCCATTATTTGGAATGGAGAGGCCCTTGAAGAATTTTCCCCTGGTCGTGGCCTTAGACAAGGGGATCCTTTGTCCCCTTATTTGTTTGTGCTTTGCATGGAAAGGTTATCCATTCTTATTGAGAATAAGTGTACTGAGGGCATTTGGAAAGGTCTTAAAATTACTAGAAGGTCTGAAGCACTCACACACCTTTTCTTTGCGGATGATCTTATACTGTTTGGACAAGCGAATGTTTCTAATTGCAAAGCTATCATGGAAGTTCTAAATGAGTTTTGTATCCTTTCGGGTCAAACCATCAGTCTTTCTAAGTCTAAGCTTTACATTTCTCCTAATATTTCCAGAAACAAAGCTCGTAGATTAAGTAATGTGTGTGGGATCCCCCTTACTAATGATCTTGGCAAATACCTTGGGATCCCCTTGCTTCATAAAAGAGCCAATAGGGACCATTTCAAACATATCGTGGAAAAAGTTTAAAACAGACTAGCTGGCTGGAAGACCAACACTCTCATGTTAGCGGGAAGAGCTACGCTCATCCAAGCTTCTTCATCTACTATCCCTAGCTACACTATGCAGACTATGCATCTCCCGGCCAATATTTGTGATAAGCTTGATCGTTTAAACAAAAAATTTCTTTGGGGTGATACTCCAACAAGAAAGAAAATTCACCTTGTTAATTGGCACACAGTGTGTAAAAATAAAGACCTTGGTGGGTTAGGCTTGAAGAAAGCCAAAAATCAAAATTTGGCTCTATTAACTAAAATTGGTTGGAAGCTTTGTAATGATGATGATAGCTTATGGGCTAACATCCTCAAAGACAAATATTTGAAACACCATTCTATCCAATCTTGGCCTAGAAACAGGGCTGCTTCTCACACTTGGCGAAGTGTTTTACATACCAGAGACATCCTTAAGAAAGGCATCAAGTGGTCCATTGGTGATGGAGAAACTGCTGACCTTTGGAATGACTGGTGGTGTGGTTGTGATACCCTGGCTAAAAGGCATCCTGGGATACATACTCATGGCAAAACTAAAGTGGCTGAGATAATTGAAAATGGGAGATGGAACTTGGCTCCCATTGACCATATTCTAGATAACATTTCCAGAGAGTTGATCCTAGGCATTGATCTTCCCATATATACTCATGCTAGTGATCACCCCACTTGGGTGACTGCCAATGATGGGAAGTATTCTGCCTCGGAGGCATATGATTTCATTAACAAAGAGTCGAATGACAGGACAGGTTGGAAGTGGTTTTGGAAATTACATTTACCTCAAAAATTCAAAACCTTTGTTTGGCTCATCTTTCACAAAAAACTTCCTACCAATGTCCTGCGTGCTCATCGAGGTATTGCATCTTCAGATCTATGTCCTAGATGTAATAACTCACCTGAAAGTTTATCTCACTTGTTTCGGGAATGTCCCAAAGCTGTAGCCATTTGGGACACAATCCCTTCAGGAAAGGCAATGCGAGAGGGGATTGAGAACTCCACTTCGGATTGGATTTCCACTAACTTGAGAAAGGAAAAGTTTTTAAGCATAGGTACACTAATCCCTTGGAACATTCTCTTCTGTGCAGCCTTATGGCAAATTTGGAAAGACCGAAACAAAAAAAGTTTTGAAAATTTTGAACTCGTTCTAAGGGCGAGTTCCAAAGTTTTAGTAGCCTATGCTTCCGAAATTGTGGAAGCCTTTAAATCCCCTCTTGGAACTGCCCCCCGTTCTCATAAACTAATTCTTTGGTCTCCTCCCCCTCCAGGTAATATCAAGTTGAATACAGATGGATGCCGGTATGAAAGCAACGGGAAAGCGGGCTTCGGAGGCATATTCAGAAATGATCAAGGAGGATGGATTCTAGGCTATTATGGAAAGATGGTGGCTAGCTCTAGCTTGGAAACCGAAGTGTGGAGTATATATCGGGGACTTACAATCATATTGGAGAAGGGACTAACAAATGCCCACATCGAATCAGACTCTCAAACAGCGATTATACTCTTCAACGAAGGTGCCAATGCCAATCACCCGCAAAGTAACATCATTAATGATGGCAAATACCTCATCAACCGCACTGGAAGTACTCTCACATACCTACCGGAATGCGAATCAATGCGCAGACCATCTTGCGCATCTTGGAGCTGAACAGGAAGAAGAGCTAGTTGTTACCACGTCTCCTCCCATTTCCATCAGGGAGTACATGTTAAGGGACACCCTTAACATTAGGCAAATACTTGATTAGAGGGTGATCCTCATGGTTTCTAGTAGGACTTTTGGCTATGTATTTAACGTTGCACCTCTGCTGCAGATAAACTCTCTCCTTTAGTTTTTATCTAATATTTCCGATTGACCGAAGAAAATAATGTAGGCGGCCATGCTGGGAAGATTTGTTTGTTGGGTACCGAGTGCATGCTTTGATGACTAGTACAGTGTTATATGTAGGGACAGAGTCAGAAATTTCACTACGCATAGATGAATTTTTTTTATAAATACTTTGCAGGAGCGAGATAATTCATAGGAAAAATTATTTTTTTCTATATAATACTAGAGGTTTTTTTCTCCGTTGCAACGCCAACTGTCCCTACTGGCCCCCCTCTGACTCCATCCTGGCTATATAGAGTATATTAAACGTTTAGACATTTGGCCTTGTCCTCCTAGCGATGACCTTATGTTTGAATTGATATTTGACTCCATGGCCTACCAAAACATGATAACGTATAAAATTTTGTAACATCTGTATGTCACCAGCTTTCTTCTTCATTTATCTTTTCGTTTCTGTAATTAGTATCGAGCCAGCTTGTACACATCTTAACTAAGTCTGTGACCGTAAAGTTAATGGCTAGACAAACTCTCCAGTAGTTTCGAGATTTGAAATGTTTGATCTCCGTGAAATTTGGACACGCGACATCACGAAAGACAAGCAATTACTCCCTCCGTCCATGTTTATTAGTCCACTTTCACTATTCATAGCACGTTAAAAAATTGTATATATTTGTCACTACAAATTTCTAAAAATATGCAATATGGATCTTATTTGATAGTTCTCAACTAGTTCTATTATAAGAGTTTTTTTAAATCATAAAACTCAGTATAAATTGAAAAATATAGACAATTGAAGACATGACATGAATGCCGAAAATGGACCAACAAATATGGACGGAGTTAATCTCACATGCCCGGCCGTTTGCCTAAACCCCTGGGTTATCCCACCTTTCTTCTTGCCCTTAATTTACTGTAGTAGGTCTTTTTCCACCGAGCTTGACTTTTTGACATTTTGAGTATTTTAATTGAGGAAAAGTTTCTAATAAGGGTTCATTATTGAAAAATACCATGTGGACCTAGTTTTTTTTTTGTTTCAGGATCAAATTTTGACAATTCGAATAGCGTTTCTAGCCAAAACTGATTGGATGAAACCCTTCCGGGTATTTTTTTTGGACGAATCCTCGCAAAAGCCCTTAAAAATGCATTTAAAAACATTGAACGGTTCGGATCGTCAAAATTTAGCTCGGAAAAGTGAGGTCTGCATTTTAACTTCAATAAGGAACACTTATTGGAAGTTTATCCTTTTAATTGATGTACAAAAAGAAATGGCTTGTCTCATAAAGCGTGAAAAACCAAAAAAATTTAATAAGCCAAAAAAGTCGCTTAATAGAACAGAGAAAAGCAACTACAATTGGACCTTCTTGCTGGTTGACTAATCAATGTAAGGATTTTTTTTTCACATGAATGCTTTCTTTTGCATCCTCTTCTTGCTCCTCATGGCATTCTCCTTCCTCTTTATAAAAAGCTTTCAGTCTTTTTCAGAAACTATGGGGCGGCTTTTAATTTTTTTAATTTTAAAATTTTTTTTCTCTCCGAAGCTATATATCAACCGAGAAAGTAAGTCAATTAGATGTTTCATTTTCTTCTCAAAGAACTGAGAGCATCAATATTAGCAAAGTTAAAGTAAAGAGCAAATTCCTTCAAAATCTCAAAAAGCAGTCTCACCAAACAAACACACCAATTTGAAGATTTCTTAACTTTGCTACAGTAACTTATAAAATTTAGTGACCTATTGTTCACTCACCAAAAGAGGAGGAGGGAAGGAAGAGTAAAAGTTTGAATAGAGATTTTGATTCTGTGAGTTTTTTTATAAAGTGACTTGCTAAGGTTTGAATAGATAGTCTGATTTTGTGAATTTTTTGAAAAGTAACTTGTTAAATTATAAAAGGTATTTTTAAGGTTAAATTTGATTATTTTTTTTTGGCGTATCAGATAAGGATGCCCTAAGACGGTCGTCCGCTAACAACAAACAGTTTTTTTTCAAAAATCAAGACATGTCATTCTCTCACAATGCATCACTTAAAAAACCGTGAAAAGTCGGTTTATTTTAAAAGCTAGTTTAATCGACAGCGAATTTTTTGCCTTCCTGCTTTTGTGTTCCAAACAATTTGATAATTCCTTCTGCACCGACCATGTACCAACGGCGTCCCCGACGTCATTGTGGATCCCAACCGATTGATCCGAGTCGTTCATCCTTCTCAAAAATGAATTCCGAGTGGGCCCACGCAAGAATCGAGCCATCCGATTGCCTCGATTTCCGCTTGGACCCACTCAGAATTCTTTTTTGAGAAGGACAAACGGCTCGGATCGATCAATTAGGGCCCACAACGACGTCCCCAACGTCGTCGATACATGATCGGTGCATCTTATCGGTGTAGGTAGAAGGGTTCCAAACAATTGGTTAGGGTGTAAGGAGTTTGCATGTAAAGCTCGCTTTTTATTTATGGTTTCATTAATGTTGTGCCTATACCCTAGCCAGTACTTTCGGTGGAATGAAATCTGGCTTCCAAGACAAATTCATTTCTTGTAGTATATGTATGCATGGTCCATGCCTGTTAAAGCTAGAGGGGGACTGATGATAATAACCACACTCTGAAATGGTCCAGGTGGTTATTTATTAGTCCACAGCCCAAGGAGAAATGCCTATTAATTTAATTTGGTGTCTGGTTTGCTTTAGATTGTTAATTTGTTGTCTATATATCAAGGTTGACTTGATGGGAATCGAACCTGATATAAATTGAAAAATCAAGCAAAATCACTATTTTTAATTTAATTTATGTTTGCATTTTTTACTTGATTATTTTTACTCATTGTGTGTGCTGTGACTGGACTGATTTTTCAACACTGAGCTGGAGATGTTGATTGAGCGTTCATTAGAGGAATGATTGGGGATCCACTGAAAAAATCTGCAATTTTCTTTACCCTCTACTTAATTGTCTTTTTTTTTTTTTTGGATATGGAACCCTGTAATTGTCTTTTACTACCAATTACCACATTCTTTAGGACCTGTTTGTTTGGTTTAATATGACGGGGCGGTTCTGCTAACACAAATTTTGATAAAATGACAATTCAAACCCCACGCTAACAATCGGAGTTATTTAATTGTTCAAAACATTTTTTTGTAAGAGTTTCTGAAAAAATCAACTAATTTAGATATTAGTAAAGGCTTGATTAGTTTATTTAATTTTCTCGTGTAAAATCTGACAAGAATCGATTGAATGAACCAATCATGCACTTATCGATATTGCCGTGCAAAAAAAAAAAAAAAAAAACACTTACTGGTATTCAAATAAGTTAATTTTTTACATAAACTTTTAAAAAGAGGTTGTATGGAGGTCCGAATCAAGTAATTATGACACGAGTTTAATCACAATCACATCAGCAAACATAAAAGTCATCATAAAAAATACTGATAAAACTCCAACAAATCAAATCAAATCAAATACAACTCTAGCAATTTTTTCCAGTTCACAGATTTTTCCTAACGGAAATGATTTGGGTACATCACCAAGTATACCTCAATTGCACCCTACCTCATCGGGATTATCCAAACGTTTTTTTTGACGTTCTAGATTTAAAGTGTTTTATGGCCGGTAATAAAGTTTTATTACCAGTCATAAAACACTTTAAATTTGAAACGTAAAAAAAAAAAACGTTTGAATGGCTCGATGAGATGGGGTGCAATTTAGGTTCCAATGATGATGCATTGAATTCGATTTTTTCCTTTTCGGTCATAAAGTAGGTCTTAAATCCACATATTATGGAAACCTATCTTGTCCTCTTATCAGCAGAAATGTAGGTGCAGATAATGGACACAGTTTTTGTGAGGCCCATCACTCCAGTTTTGCAAAGATGATCCGCATTTTTTTTAAAATAAAAATTTCATGGATCTTTGATTAAAAATCAACTCAATTACATATCGCTAGGATCTTTTACATAATAAGTAGGGCGTAACTAAATGATTCCCCTAACGAATTTTGAAAAAGGTTTTACATATATACGATTAAGATACTAGAAAGCGGATCGGTCGAATATCAGGAGACTTCTCGTTGAAAAAAATTGGTTTTTCACGGTTTTTATGTGATGTATTGTGAGAGAATGACATGTCTCAATTTTTGAGAAAAACATTTTTTGTTAGTGGAACACCCCCTTAATTGGAATTATTTACAAGGAACCCAAGATTGACTCTTCAAAAACCTTAGTGCATGACCAGTAACTACAAGTCTGTGCGCTTGGACTTGGGAATAGTGGGCTCTAGGAAATTTTCAATAGTGGGCTCTCAAAAATTTTCGTTTGAGATCGAAACTGTTCATTTTTTCAAGAATATTGAACGCATTATGAGTCCAAAAAATCATGATCATTGGATATTGCAAGACACCCAATTGAAACAAATTTGTCTTACAGTGTACTCTCCAAATGATATTGACTATCTATACAAAATAGTATGCAAAAGATGTATACAACGTTTATGACAAATTGTATTGTTTTTTGATCTTAAATTTGGATAATAAGGAGCCCTACAATTAAGGTCACTAAGGAAATAACGTAGCGACTTGGGTCGCTACAGATACCCCAAACCCTGTGCGCATATCACAATTGCTTCATCAAATACTGTTTTGCATAATTGGTGTTGATCATTGACTGTCGTCAAAGTATGTTAAATGCTATATATAACAGCTTGCTAGGTAGCAATCATGTTACCGTTATTATTTCCAACAACCTTTAATAATGGAAATCGACATAAATGTTTGAAATGAGCAAGCTAGCTAGCTAGCTAACCTCCATATACAAATCATTAATTTTTTAACCTTATGATGATAGTAGCAGCTTTTACAAAGTTAGGACTGAGAGCCTCGAATTTATGGAGAGAAGTCCAGGCATCGCATTTTACTCATTAATTTTTTAACCACTAATGTACTATATATATAATGTTGGCAAAAGTAATTAATTGTCAAGTCAAATTAATTTTTCAATAAATATTCAAAATTCAAGCTTGAATGGTATGTGACCATTTCTCGCGCCAAAGTTTGCTCTAACAAGTAGCTTCTTTGAGGAGGTAACAAGTAATTTATTTTCATTCTTCTTATCAGGATCACTGGTTATGGGTTTTGGAATTAATTGAAGTGTCAAGTGTTCACGAGTTGACTCGGATATCATATTATAAAAAAAAGTAATTTATTGTCAAAATCATTCTGCAGTGAAGAAAAAGATTTTGAATTTAAGAAAAATGAATAAAACAATGATTTTGTGTTAGCATCCAATCTAGGTCAAAAAGCCTTAAATCCATGGATAAGGTGAAAACATCCAAACTCAGGAAGGGCCAGTCACGTGTATGATCAAAGAAAATTGTATGAGTCACGTGAGTACGTAAAAATTGATAAAAATAGAAAATTTTTATTGGGAGGGGTAGGTTGGATTTCGGGATAGAAAAACTGAAAAAGCTATAGGTACGCTAAATGTACACCATATGTGGGACTTATTTCGGATACTACAGTAATGATCGGAGTCGTTCAATATTTTTACTACGACCACACACCCAACTCTACACAAAATTTAAAAAAAATATATATATATATATATATATATAGAGTCCACTTCCGGTCCAAACCACTAAATCCGGACCTACCGTCCGGACCTTACTTTCCGGACCAAATTTTGACGATCCAAAATAGCGTTTTTGTGAAAAACTGCCCCGATCAAGGCCCTTCCAAGTTTTTTTTTTTTTTTTCCAAATCTTCGCATTGGACCTTAAAAACACGTTTTAAACACATTTAACGGTTCGGATTTTCAAAAAAAAACATGGGAAGGTGGAGGTCCGGATTTTTTTAAAATCCGGGATCTTGGATTGGAAGCTCGGTGTATATATATATATATACATGTCTCACCAAAGACACACATTTTTGTGAGCCTATTGGTTAATTTGATTGTGTATTTGTTTGTGTTTTTTGTTCTTTTTTGGTTTCATCATTGTTGAAATCCATCTCAAGATTTCACATAAATGATTGGCCTTGTTGAGTTTGTCCAAAACATATTTTCAAATTGGGCTCTACGGTGGGTGGCGAACCCGAAGGGAAAAGGGTTCTCTTAACAAGGAAGTCCAGAAGTCAAACATTTCAAACATTAAAGTCACAAGAGTTTTTCAAAATCAATCGAGATGCCCTTGAACTTGACCAGATATCTCCAAATATTATACTCATAATTGGGCTCTAGGGTGGGTGGCACACTGTAAGGAGAAAGGGTCCCCTTAACGAGGAGATCCGGAGGTCAAACATTAGGGACACCGGACGACGTTAATTTTAGAGTCTCAAAATTAAGAGGTGTTTCATTAACTTAGTTTTTTAAAATAATTAACTTTTTACAGTTTTTTATGTGATGTGATGTATGTGTTAAGAGAAAATGATCAGTCTTGGTATTTGAAAAAAGTAATTTTTTGTTTGGAACACCCACTCAGGGGAGGTTTGGCTAAAAAAGCTAACTTAACTTTTTATTTTGTCTTTATTTGATTTTTTTTTTGCGTTTGTTAGTTTTCCATCCATTTTTTTAGTATTATTAGTTAATCTCAACGAGAAAAATCCAAAAAGGTAAAAGATTATGACTAGAAGTTTCATTTTTTGAATAAGATTGAAAAAAAAAAGTGTAAAAAATTGACTTATGGCTTATTTTTGTCTTTATTCAAAAAAATTTAAGTTTTGGTCATAATTTTATAATTTTTTGGTTCCTCTCGCCGAGAAGAACCAATGATACACAAAAACTTGATGCAAAACTAATAAATGAGAAAAAAATCAAACAAAGACGAAAAATAAGTCAGCGAATTTTTTAGACCAAAACACACTAGTTGAGATGCCCTTCAATTGAACAGGATATCTCCCGTAAAAAAAAACACCCCATGTGAATAGAAATATAATTGGATGTGACACAAAATATGTGACTAACATTTTTGAAAAATTAGCCACTTGGTTTTTAGGAGATCTCTCTGCAGGTGTCAGGGTCGGTTGACAGTCTTGAGGCAGCAGAAGTGATAAGTCCAAAAATTGCCCAGTCCCCGTTGACTAATCCTTCTTTTCTTTTCTTTTTTTGGGTACTTCGTAAATAACACTCAAAAAATCGATGCAAAAACCTCCATTTGCCGGATCCCCCCAGAGTAAAACGCAAATCCCGAGTCCCCACCACACCTTATTTTAGAGGGCTTGATTAAAAAATACTTACCCCCTTCCTCAAATAATGTTTCTACTACGAAAAGTAATACTACAGTAAATTGGAGTAAACTGCTTCCATACGTAATCTTTGACGTTTTCTTGAAAATTTTTAAACTTCAAGCAAACATAAAAATTTAAGGAAAATTCTAAATCAGCCTTTAAAAAATGAAGTAAAATGTGTAAAAAAAAATACAAAAATGTATAACAAAGTGGAAAAAAAAATACACTAAGGGGGTGTTCCACTAAGTTAATTTTTTGAAAAACTAGTTTTTCACGGTTTTTTTTTGTGATGTAATGTGAGAGAATGACATGTCTCGGTTTTTGAAAAAAAGAATTTTTTGTTAGTGGAAAATCAATGTGTTTCCAAGTGTTATTTATTACATAAAATCTGCTTTCAGATCCGGCGCAAATGGAGTGTTTGTACCAGCGAGATCAGGGCCGTGTGCTTTTAATGGCTTGAATTGATTCCCTCTATCTCCTCATTAACTATTGCCTAAGATTTTTTTTAAAAAAAATGTAGTAAGCCTGGACTTGGGGGAGGTGATGTGCATCCCTCGGGCATCCAACCGTGTTTTGGACTGTCCAAATATATTTAGTAATTTTAATTTAATTTAGATTTATTTGTCCAAATAAAAAATCAAAATACACCCCTCCAATTCCACCGAGCCTCTAGATCTGAGCCATTCAATTTTGAAATCAACGGTCCAAATTGTCTGCACCCCTCCGTAAAATAAGTCTCTCTTTTTATTAAGGGTGAGTTTCTGCTTAAAAAAATCTAAGATTTTATCAACTCTCCTCATGATGGGATAAAATTAAGACTTTGATTTTATCAAATTTTGATAAAATTCAATTGGAAACTCACCCTAACAACATCTACAAATTGAACTATGCAAATTATACGAAATCCAAAATAAGAAGAATAAGAAAATAAAAAGACCGATCCGGTGTCTTTTTCTCACCGAAGATATATATCCACTTTTTTTTTTTTTTTTTTGAACTGGGAGATATATATATATATATCCACTTGCTTTCACTGTTTCCCACCATGTAAATGGCCTTGTACGCCCTTTATGCTCCAAACTTTTATATGAGGAAAACCCTGGAGAGAGAAACGTCTCAAATGAGTGAGTACATAATTTTTGAGCCCCTTTTGGCATTCTAGTGAGAGAAAGGAGAGCAAAAACAGTGTGCCCCCTCTCTCTCTCTCTCTCTCTTCAGTGTTCTTCCTGGTTCTAATCCAAATAAGAGGAAACACGAAAGATTCCAGAAATGATGAACAGGAGTATGATTGCTCGAGTCCACTGGGTCAATCTATAACCATAACCCTTACCAGTCAAAAGAGTGAGATTAATTTCGAGAAGAGAAAAAATGGTTTTGGGATGGAGAAGAGCATTTTGCACATCGGTTACGAAGGATCGAGAATCAAAGGAGCTCCACAAAGAGAAGCAGCAAGATCAAAGCACCACCACCAGCAGCAATCCCAGCCCGAGATTCGGTTCCAGATTCAGATTCTTTTCCAACCCATCCACACCTCGATTACAGTCTCAGCTCGTTCCACCAAGCCCTTCCCTCCGGTGCCGGACATCGGCGACTGTTGCGACACCACCGGGTCAGAGCCCTAAGCTCCAATGCAAAACCAAAAACAGCCCCAGATTCTTCTTCTCCCGTTCGTCGACTCCGTTATCCTCTCCTCGCTCCCCTTCCACTTTCTCTCTCCTCAAATCCACCTTGCGTCTCTCCAGAGTAAGCAGTAGCACCTTTTCCATCACTTTTGAATGGCTAAAAAGGATTTGGGAAAAAGATTTTTATGCTTTTTTTTTCTTTTGCGTATTCATTTTGAATTTATTGAGTTTTGCTTTGTGAAATTGTTGTTTTCATTGAAAATAAAAGAAAAAATTGATTGAAATAATAATGAAAAAAATGATGAATGTTTGAAATTGAAATCTCAAGTGCTTTTCAGACTTTATATAATGCTTGTTTTTTTGGTTTTTTGGGCAACTTTGTGTGTGCAGGTTAGATGTGGAATATGCTTACAGAGTGTAAAGGCAGGTGAAGGGAAGGCCATTTTCACGGCGGAGTGCTCTCATGTATTTCACTTCCCCTGTATCGCTTCTCACTTGAAGAAACCAGATAGTCTCGTCTGCCCTGTTTGTGGATACCACTGGAAACAGTTGCCTATATTGACCTCCCACCAAAACAACAACCACCACCAGAAACCAGATCTCAAAGAATCTGTGGTTCCTGCAGTGGATGCTAGAACGAAGAAGAATAGCAATGAACGGAAGCAGCAGTATCCGACGAGGCCTGATCTGAATTTGAAGGTGTATAACGACGATGAGCCGCTGATGTCGCCGAAATCGGTTACTCGATTCTATCCCATACCTGAGTCGGATGAAAACGAGGATGACAACGACCGTGATGAGAATGGAATCGGAATTGAAGAAGATTTCAAAGGATTTTTCGTGAATCCGAATAATGCTAGTCCAGTGAAGCAACAGCAGGCATTGGGTTGCGGAAATGTGGAGGTTATGTTATTGCCTGATGCAGCGGTGGTGTCAGTAAGGCGGAGTCACGAGACGTACGCCGTCGTTTTGAAAGTGAGGGCTCCGCCTGCGCCAGCCAAGAATGCGCGGCGTGTGCCGATTGATCTGGTGACGGTGCTAGACGTCGGCGGTAACATGTCGGCTGAGAAAGTGCGGATGTTGAAGCGGGCGATGAGACTAGTGGTTTCCTCCCTCTCCACCTCGGATCGTCTCTCCATAGTGGCGTTCGCTGCCACGTCGAAGCGGCTGTTGCCGCTCAGACGGATGACGGCGAACGGCCGCGTATCGGCACGTCGCATCATCGACGCCATCGCATCCACTCAAAACGAAACGATCGCGTCGAGCGCCGGCGACGCCATCAAAAAGGCGGCGAAGGTTCTAGAAGATCGACGGGAGAGGAACCCCGTCGCGAGTATTTTGCTCCTGTCGCAATCTCGGAGTGAAAAAACCTCCACGCGCGTGAAATCAATCACCACGCGGTTTGCTCACCTCGAGATTCCAGTACACTCGGTTGAATTCGGCCGGGGTTGCAGCGGCGCGTATAATTCAGACGACGCCTTCGCCAAGTGCGTTGACGGTTTGCTCAGCGTCGTCGTTCAGGATCTCCGTCTCCAGCTAGGGTTTCTCTCCGGTTCATCCCCGGTGGAAATATCAGCGGTTTACTCTAGCTCAGGACGGCCGTCGTCTATCGAACCTGGTTCAATCAGGATTGGGGATTTATACGGTGAGGAGGAGAGAGAATTCCTGATAGAATTAAAAGTCTCATCATCGTCTTCAAACAGGGCCCACCACGTCCTGTCCGTCCGATGCTGCCACAAGGACCCATCAACTCAAGAGCTCGTATACAGCAGAGATTTACCACTTTTAGTACCACGGCCCCACGCCGTCCGATCGTCATCGACTAATCCCACCGTCGAACGGCTGAGGAGCCTCTTTTTCACCACCCGCGCCGTGGCTGAATCTCGGCTCTTAATCGAGCGTAACAATTTCACGGCGGCTCATCAGATGCTCACGTCGGCTCGGGCGCTTTTGGTGCAGTCGAGGTCGGCTTCAGCCGACGAGTTTATCAGAGGGCTGGATTTGGAGTTAACGGACCTTCAGTGGAGGCGGCAGAAGCTGACGGCGCAGACACAGACGCAGATGGAGGAGGTTCAACGGAGGAGGGCGAACGTGACGGAGAGAGAAGCTGCAGTTTTTTTGGACGAGAAGGGTGAGCCGTTGACGCCGACGTCGGCTTGGAGAGCCGCTGAGAGGCTGGCGAAAGTGGCTATTATGAGGAAGTCGGTTAACAGAGTTAGCGACTTACACGGCTTCGAAAACGCCAGATTCTGAAATATTCGGAATTTTTCAAGATATAACAAAAAAAAAAAGATTTTAATCGTTTTTAGTAGGTCTGAATGAATGTATAAAAATAGAATAAAAAGAAGTCAGGTGGAAAGGAGGAAAAGTAATCAGGTGGGGCCTACGGCGTATAATAGCGACAAGGAGTACCCGACGGCTCGAGCCTTTTTCTGCAGGGAGAGGGTAGGGAACCCCACAAAGTGATTGATTGATTGGTCAGTGAGGAGGTTCTGTTATTTGTCTTTCTTTTTTTTTTTTTTAGTCTTTTCTTGAAATTACAATGTGTAAACAAAGTAGCGATGAGTAATAGAATTTGGTTTATTTACAAATTTGGGTCTTGAATTTGGAGTGGTTTTTCAGTTGAGGCCTGTTATTGGAATCTTTTAGGAGTGTGGGGGAATCAATGTGAAACGACCATCTAGGTAGGAATGGCACATGGCAGTATGGGCATTAACCAGTAGTTCCTTGACTTTTCTTTTTTCTAAAGAAATGGCACACTTTTCATTTAGAGTGATGCTTTTTTTTTTATTATTTATAGGAATAGAAAAACAAAACACAACAAACAGAAAAAAGACAACAAGAAAAATGATAAATCGGCAACAAGAATGATTCAACCCAAATCAACAAGATCGAGTAGAAAGATTTGCATCCATCTTCCACCAACGTCGAAGTTTTACTTGCTGCCGCCTGAGAACCACCCACCACAACCTCCAACAGAAACCATAAGAGCTGGATCTCAAGATCCATCAAAGATTGATGATGCTACCTACATAGTAGTAATACATAAAATTTTCTATTATACTAGAGAAAAAATAACTTGGGTAACTTGAAAAAACTAGATTATTGAATTATTTGGTTTTGTCCTTATTCAAATTTTTTTTGCATTTGTTGGTTTTCGGTCGATTTTTTGTGGTTTCTTGACTTGTCTCGACGAGAGGAATCTAAAAAGTATAAAATTATTAGCCAAACTTAAAATTTTCTGAATAAAGACGAAAAATAATCCAAAAAACCGGTTTTTTGGATTATTTTTCGTCTTTATTCAGAAAATTTTAAGTTTGGCTAATAATTTTATACTTTTTAGATTCCTCTCGTCGAGACAAGTCAAGAAACCACAAAAAATCAACCGAAAACCAACAAATGCAAAAAAAATTTGAATAAGGACAAAACCAATAATCCAATAATCTAATTTTTTCAAGTTAGCCAAAGCACCCCTAGGGGAGAGGTGGGATAAAAGGTCGACGGATAGAGATTCTTTTTTTTTGTAGACAATGAATGATTCTATATCGAATGATTATGCCTAATTTTCTTATTGATTTTAGGGGCTAGGCGTTCTGTTCTTTAAGTTTATCCAATGCAAAGACACACTTATGATTTGAATGGATATATGATTCTTTGAATTTGTCATCCCAATAGACCTATAACTTTATCCTAATAAATAAACATAGGTTATCAATCAGAGGGGCGAATCTGTGGACACACATTTTGCACACATTTTGATACTTTATCTCAGACATAGAAATGGAGGGCTGATGCTGAACCCCTCTTCTCCCTCACGGCTTCTATGAGGAACACAACGAAATAGGTCAACTTTTAGAATGCGTGTTCAAATATTCATCCATGAACTGTATATTATTTCAGTATCATCTTCATTTTACCATTAATTTCGATAATTATTCGTTCTCTCACTCTAATAAGAACAAGATAGAAAATTGGGGAGAGCTCAATTCAGATCTTCTCATTCTGATTGCTAAAAGAGTAGATTTTTTAGAATATTTTTCCACTTTTGGGAGATTTTTCAGCCGTTGTATGCCCTACGCCGACGCCTACAAATCTGTCCTCCCCCTCGAACGACGATGACCATCCTCTTTCCTCTCTCTCTCTGTGGCACTCATTGACGCTCACATCAAATTTGTGGAATCAATGGAGGTTTGAAGATTTTTGCCATTGCCAAAGTGTTTGATTGAATTCCTAAAAGAAACTATCGGGAAAACCATGACCAGTACATTTTGATAATTAACATCCTAGTGTATTGAAATTTAATTGTTGGGACTTGAAGATTTTTGACCTTTTCATTTTGTTTTCGTTTAAATTTGAAATTGACTTCTTCGATCTCCCCTTTCTTATGATCTTTTATTTGATCAAAATATACGTCGTGGCGGCGGCATATCGTCATCGGGACTGAACGGAGAGGTAGAGACTCCAGTGTATCAGCGTTGTTTAAATTTGAAATTGACTTCTTCGATTTCCCCTTTCTTATGATCTTTTGTTTGATCAAAATGTACGTTCATGGCGGCGGTGGATCGTCATTGGGACTGGATAGAGAGATAGAGACTACAGTTTATCAGCGTTTTTTTTTGGGAGGGAGGGAGAGAGAGAGAGAGAGAGAGAGGGTTATGCTTGGAGAAAACGCGTGGGGCATACCCTCCATCTCTATGGTTGAAATGGAGTGTCAAAATATGTGTCCACAAATCCGCCTCCATCAATCAAATGTTTTTCCTATAACTTGTGATTTGAAGTTTATTAAGGCCTTTTTGGCCATGTGATAGTTGCAGCACAAGACCAATGAAGAGAAAGTTACGTGTAAGGAAGGCCGTGTTAATTTTTCTTTATTTTCGTTACATGAATATAGACTTTTGTGGATGATTTAGGGGTTGATTCCGAGATTTTAGCAAATGGGAAACAACCTAGTAAAACGGGAGAAAAGATTTTTGTTATATTTATTTATTTCTTTTTGCGTTTATTCGTTTATCATTTTTGTTCCAATTCTTGACTTATTTGTGTAATTGGCTTAAAGTCAGTTTTTTGAGTTAATATATTGTGAGAGAATGACTAAAGCGTAATAATATACTCCCTCCGTCTCTTTTTAAGTGATCCATTTGGAAAACGTGTATTACGTGTATTTTTGCAGACGAATTAAAGTCATCAATAAGCACTTTAATTTGATATAAAACAAATTAAAAAGTTACATAGAAAAATATGATTTTTACGGAGTTTGAAATTACAAGTATTCTCGTATGAATCACTTAAAAAGGAACGGAGGGAGTAGTTTTGTGGACAAGTCAAGAATTGGAACAAGAGTAAATTGAAATTTATGGAAGAAAGGTAAATATAAATTACATATTTTAGGTTTAAGATATTTGGACGTGTCTTTATCCTAGACATAAAAATCAGATGAATTAAAAACTTACACGTAAACGCACCAGACATTCGGATCCGAATTCATATAAAAACAAGCTTTTATATCATTACAAGTAAAAGTTGTTTTCTTTCGTTTTTGCGCGGTTGTTTGTGGGGTTCCTAATCATTTTGTAGGGAAGAATGTCTAAAATCAAACCAAAAGGGGGGCTTCATTTCTTCTTCTTTTCTTCTTCCATATAATGATGTGTTCTTAATTTTTTAGCCAGGAGAGAAAAAAATCCATTAAACAACCAAACATATCCCTGTTACAACCTTCAAAAACGAAAAAAATCAGAAGAAAGATGGCCGGAGCTTTCGCCGGAGTTGTCACGCCACTGTCGCCGCCGCTGCCGATGTGTTCTTAATTGGAGTAGTTGTTTTTATGCATGGCAAATAATGTGTTGTGAATTGGTGAGGGTTAGGTTCGTAAATGCCAAAGTAATTATGGGTGGGAGGTGCGGCTGGATGTGGATGACAGGATAATGCCAATTATACTAAATTGAATTCCACTAGTGATTAGGCCATGCTTACCCTAAAGTTCACCATTAAACTATACCATTGCTAATCCATATTTATTAGGATAATGAAGTGTTCGGGCTAACTTATCAGCAACTCGATTAATTCTAGGGAAAATTTTAGTATGTCAAACGGGCACTACTGCGCCCTCCACGCGCCACATCAGGGTGTCCAAAAAATGTTTTTGGACAACCTGGTCGAACGCACATTTCAAAAGTATTTTTGGGACGGCCGAAAAAATGGCCGTAAGACCACGTAGGATGGTGCCGCTAGGCATTGAAAAACTCCTCATAGGATATCAATCTTACCGTCCACTACCGAGAGCCCATTTAAAGCCAAGGTTTAAGCCGAAGGAGTACCATTTTCTAATTCCTAATCCGCCGGAGATTGAAAGTGCTCTTTATTCGTTCCATGAACTTTGTTTTCATAATCTAATTAACTGATTCCTAATCCGCCGGAGATTGAAAGTGCTCTTTATTCAATTTGTTATGTGCGTGCACTCAACTAGTTAAATTGGGAAATAGGATAATACCAAGATGATACAGAATATATATATATATATATATATATATATATATATATATATATATATATATATATATATTTTGTCAGAATTAGATTCTCTCCGGTGCACAAACTCCAATGTGGGCTCCTTTTTAATCCATGTCAATGATCGGAATATTTTACGTTTTAAAACTCGTCAAGAACATTGACTTCATCAAAAATCATGTTTAACGTAACGGCTATCGATTAATATATTTTAGAAAAGTATTTACATTGCAAAAATGCACTGGACAGGATCTGCCTGCTTCTTCTTTTTTTACAAGTAATGAGAGTATAATTGAACCTTTAGGAAGAAAGGGATGTGTCCAAACTCCAAACAATAAATAGGACAGTCCATATTTTCATAATGGTCCCAAATTATGGATTAATTCAACTAGAGCCCACTTATCCTGACACCACTAATCTATAAGGTACTAGTTATCACTCTATAAACGGGACCCAATTTTTAGCTATTCGATTGGAGATGCTCTTAGTGATCTTAATACCCCTTCTCGTCTTGAAACTTGGGGGAGCAACTCAAAGACATAGCAATGAATTTGATAAAAAGCACAAAGTGAGAGATTTGATAAAATCATGTTTAGTCTGACCAAACTGTTAAATCTTATGCCCCTAAGCAGCTAAAGATATTTTGAGGTCTCAAATGAGAAAAAAAAAACAAGATAATTTTGTTAGTTGGATAAATCGAGGATTTTTTGATATCCAAGATCATATAAAATTTATGAGCTAATTAGCATAGTCAAAGTGGACGCAAGAATCAAATTCTTCTGAGTTGTTAAAATTCCATGTCGTACAATTTGTAATATTTATATCAGAAAAATTGTGTTCAATCTAGCTTTAAATGTGAAGAAAAATAAGAATTTGATCTCATAATAGAGTAAACGTTGTCATAAAATACGAATTGAGGTGACATTACATCGAACTCTTATTTTTCGAAACTGCCAAGTTTCTAGATTACAAATTAACCTTTCCAAATTGAAAGGTTTCGTTAAGGAGATGCCCACTTAGGCATGCTTTTAATCAAATCATTGTAATTCTGATCAACACCTTTCTAACCTTAAGCAAGAGACTAGTCACATGGTTAGAAGTGTGGACCACCAATTTCATGTGATACATTGTTCCATTTCTTTTCCACCACCACCTCTCTCTCTCTCTGTTGGGTGGTTTGGCATTTTCGAGTTAGCTTGTATCTCGACTTAATTTCTTTCCCGGTACGGTCATAGGTAGTCCATCCACCCCTAAACTAAGGAATTCACCAGAGGATCTCTTGTAGCCTGGACCCCAAAAGATTGTCAAGTTTCGAGTTCAGGATACTTGAGTTTTTCTCTCTACACATATATGCATACATTAATGTATACCGAGCTTTACCATGACTCTAGCTACACGTTCGTGGAAATTCAGAAAAAAAAGAAAGAAAGAAAGAAAGAAGTGAAGAAGCTTTTCCAAGAAACAAGTTTGCTAGGAAAAGAACAATAGCGTTACATGCCCAAAAATTTTATCCAAAAAATACTCAAAAAGCTTTAGGGGTTGTCCCGCTAAGGAGTTCTGTTTTAAAACTGCATTGGTTTTTTTATTTACACATTTTTATGTGAGATGATAATCTGTCTTGGTTTTGGGGAAAAACTAGTTTTGGAAAAAAAAAAAAAAAAAACTAGTTATTGAAACACATGAGTAACTTGGATTCACTCCAAATGAATCTGAACTACTCATACTAGTTTTCTGGATAATTTCTGGTTGAATTTATGGACACTTGCATTTCCAGGGAAAGAGAGATGAAAGAAGTGACATGAATTAATCCAAAGACACAAAAAGCAATACATGAACATTTATGTGTGTGCCATATAACCAATAGGGGTCTTATTTTGGAAAGTGGGATAGTTGTTTCCTTAAATTGCGCACCTTTGAAGCTTTTTCAGTGATACTAAATGAAAGCTGGGACCTTTATGATCGGCTTCTACTTTTCTACTGTCACAATTAAAAGAACCTGTTTTTGTGCTATTTTTTACCAGACATTAATTTTCACCAGAAAAGGGCTATCCGTCCTATGAAGTTCTATGCATGTTTAATTTAATCCGATGCCCGGACGGGCCGGGACTTAGGTGTGGTGCACTACGAGCCGTCCGATGTCTGGATGGTTCAGCATTCTATCCGTTTATTGGGACACACAACACGATCAAATCTAAGCCATCCATCTGGACATCAAACAGTCTGTCATGCACTGCACAGTTCACGACACCCTGATCTCTTCCACATTAAGCGTCAAGGGAGTTCCTTGAGTTAGGGCATGCTTTGCATTGTTTAGATGATTAGTTTGATTTTGTCCAAAACTTTGTTGTAATAAATTCTGTTATGTAAGTGCCGCTGGGCTTCTATCAATAAAATCTCACTTTTGCCACAAAAAAAATCCACAGAAGTCTATTGGGAAATACTTTTGCACTTTCATCTTCATATTTGGGAAACCCGAATCTAACCTGAGTTTACCAAATGAAAACACAAGTTGGGCCCGTGTTGAAATATCTTGAGCCCGTCACTGAACCTAAACAGGCTTGGGCAAGCTTTCGCACACCTTGGGCTGGACTCATTCAAACTGAGAACCAGCCCTAATCTATCCGTTTTGCAACCAACATAGTAAGCCATTCTAAGTGATGGTCCACTAAACCATCCATATCATGTTTTCTCATCCCACACAAGAATGTGCAAATAATGTTTCTATGTACACTGAATGCCTTAAAAACATAACACCATGAACATACCAGATTTTGCCAGTCACCACCACATTCTGGCAAGAACACCAAACGCTTGTCTTTCCAACACAACATGATTGCAATGCATTTATAACAAAGAGACACAAATCAGAGATACAACTGCCTGCACTTGGAAACTTCAACCTCCGACGGACAGTATGGACACTTGAACGGCCTTGTGCTGTTATTTTTCGACAACTTCGTTATAGACTGCTTACACAGCACATGCCCACACGACAACAACATTGGCGGATTCTCTTCGCTCGCTTGCTCCCGACTCACCGGACACACAAACACAGAATGGAACTGAAACTCCGTGTCCAAATCTACTGGCACGGGCAACTGCTTCATAGTCTGCCACTCCTGTTTCTTCCCCATCATCACATTCATCAGTTTCAGAAGTGTTGGCAACCCCTGGACTCCAGCTGCAACTGTCACACTCAACGGGCTCTGAAAAGGCTGCCCAAGAATATTACAGAACTGCCGGTTGACTTCCTCAATCAAATCATCCCAATGGGTTGGCGATAGTAATTCAGAGTAGGGGGAAATATCAAGCCTTCCGGCCCACAATAGACACGCCATGAGCTTCTGGACTTCAGCCATGTGGTCTGAAGCGAACGGAGAGAGGAAAGTTCTAGCGTAGTTGAGCGCTTCGTCTCTCCCGATCTTCTGAAGAATTTCCACAAACTGCAAACGGTGAAGTTTCAAATCCAGATGGGACCCATTTTGCTTCAGTTTGTCGCGGTTGGCAGCAGCCCAGGTCAGTGCTGGCTCTAGGTCCCTGGATTTCATGGCATCGAGTATCTTATACATTTCCATGAAAGAGGTTCTCATTGCGGCGGCTTCTGTTTCCTTGGCCTCGTTTGCAAAGCAATCACACAGATCAAACATGCCCTCCCGGTAGAAATGGTTAGCAATTATCTGGTTAACCGTGTGAGTATCAAAGTCGACATTTCTATAAGCTTTTGATATGTCAGGGTTGAACAATTTCTCAAGGATCTTTGGGTATTTGCTCAGAGCTATATTGAGTTCCTTCTGTGTGCCTTCAATCTGACTGAGTGGAGCTATCTCATTCAATTTGCTTTTCAGTTCAGCCAGGATCAACTTCTGATCCGGTTGGGATGTAGTTTTGAGAGATGATTGTAGTTTTGACAACGCGTTTTCTATTTCTTGGCCAAGCTGTTCAACTAGCTCTTGAGATTTCGAAGAGGACACCTTCTGCTTCTTTGTGACACGATCAAATGCATCTGTGGTTGCACTCAGCTCCATTGTCAAACTGATAAATGCACTCCTTGGCTTATTGACTGAATTTACAAAGTGGAAATGACCTGTAATAAATGGATTGGAAAAGGAAAAGCATTCATAAATTCAAATTTGATCTAAATGCAGTTCAATACCTCAGAAAAAATAAACTTCCCTACTTGGTAACGATCACGATAACTATTCCACAATGACAAGACATCACATAGACAGGACAATAAAGAAACTCTGCTGCATAGAAACCCACAACATCCATCAATGCGAAGAAGATAGCAACATGGGAGATTTGGCTTGCTGTTTTTTAATCCTACAATTATTATGTTACCATGTATGAACAAACAAAATTGCACATGCCACAACTAATAGATCAACACTTGGAAGCATGACCACTGCAATTTGGAATATGTTACTGTCAACAGTGTCAAGTGAACAACAATTATTTGATTTGGGTCGAAGGAAAAAGCAATTCTACTCACAAAATTGATTATACTATGTTCAAGGTACTAATTGTCTCTTAAAATTAGCCAAAGGGTGCAGGCGTTGGAGGATGGGAGAAAAAGTTTGAGGACCATATATGTGCTCATTGCAACTGTGTTAGACGAATATGATGAATTGCATTCTTGTAGGCAAAACTTTTGGGTTGGGGTGATTCGCATGAAAAAGGCTTGACGGGCATCCATCATCTCATTCTTAGACAGCTTTTAATTGGGCCTAATAAGTGAAGTTGTACAGATATTATCTCTATCATGTTTATTACGTATTTTAGAAATCATGACCGAATCAACGTGATCCATGATTTGGAAAATCACCTATTCAATTACAGCTGCAAGTGGCTGGAAGGGGAGTTTGTTTCATGCTTAGTAGGATCAACTGATAAATAAATTGGGTGAATCATTTCTCCAAAACTCTACTCAAAACCAGAAAAGTGGAATGTTCTGCTTCACAAAGGAATTCTGGAACTTCTTTGCGGTTCACTACGGCCGAGCTTGAAGCTCAAGATGAGTATTTTAGACAATCAAAATCTGGTTAGCTGATTCAAGGACCACTCTGGAGGTTAAAATGTAGCCTAGCAAATTGGGTTTCCCTTTCTCTCGTTGTAATGGCACATTTTGTATGCAAGAAGCAGACAAAAAAATGAAAAAGTTGACGACAAGATTTGATAAGTAAAAAAGCCACGATCAAAATATTACTAGCCTACCAAAAAAATTTTAACTCCCTTTGGATCAGACTAGTCTACTAAAATGTGCCTACAACAAGTGTCAAGATTTACCACTCACACCCCCAAAAAATCAATTTCAGGACGGACACAGACACGAACGCAAACACGGGATACATGAATTTCAAAAAATGGCAACACAGACATTGTGGTGCCCTGAATTTCTAGATGAACCTCTTGAACGTCTCCTAACCCTCGTAAGTGACGAATGAACCTCTCTAGGTACACATACACACGTAGCACCCGACGTTAGCATCCAACCTGGTCGGAATGTGGCCAGGGAAGGCACTCCGACGGTCTAGTGAGTGATCGGAAGAGATGAAGCACCAGAGAAGTAGTAAGTAGAGAGAGAAAATGTTGTGTACCTCTTTAAGGTTCCTTCACTTCGTATTTATAGGCTCCCCAAGTATAGGGATAAATTAGTAATCTGGCTCGGATGACGTCATCGAGCATCACGAGCCAAATCTATGATTATTGCATGCACGCGTCCTCCAATGAAGCTCTGACACGTAGCGTAACCGCTCGAATACTGTCACGCTAACGTAGGGACAGTTGTAGCATGCACACGTGCCTTCCCAACTCTGTTACAAGTGTTAACCGCCTCGGGTGATGTCGCATATGACGTCCCCAATATCTCGGACTCCCTTCCGAGCCATCTCGGGAATTATCTGTCTCAGATGACTCGTCCGGATCATAGCTTATCTCAGCCGAGACACCGGTTCATCTCGGTTGGCCCATCGTGCTTTGTTTCTCAGCTGGGCTTGGTGCTCCACTTGGGCCTTGGTCCTTCTGGGCTCGTCCACCGAGCCCCCTTTGGACTGCTAGATTTCGGACCACTACAATAGCCCCTAACTCCTCCTGAGACACTTGGTTCTGAGAAAGGAGTTGATCATGCCTGGTTAGGCCGCTTCATCAACCCAAACTCCAAGAAAACCTTTACCAAGAGGGTTAAGATTCATTCTATAGCGTTACTATGGACCGAACCCCAATCTTCTTGATTGCTTCGTGGATCACTTCGGATTGCTCCACGTGGTGGCTGTAGGTTGGGCGAGAAGAAAGCACACGGATTAGGGTCTAGGCATGAAAGGACGAGCCCATGTGAGATGTTTGGGGAAGCTCGGCGAGTCACATCAATGCCAGCTGTCAAGATATCAATTGTGCCGCCGAAAAATGCTTTGATTCCCGCACAACCATTTAAACATGTTCCCTTCTTATAAATACCCCTATTATAGAGAGAGAAACACTTTCCCTCATTCTTTTTCCTTGCGCACCAGAGCTTTACACCACCACCTTCTCTAGCGAAATCCAACCAGAGGACTCCGACCTCAGTGCCACCGCTTTCCACCGCAAGAATCACCAGCCCCACCCTCGTGGTTCATTGTTTTTGGCCGCTTTCGCCTGAAACGACCATCTGCACTGCCGTCGCTCCTTCCTCTCGATTTTTCACAGGCAATGATCTTTTAAGCCTTTCATCACTGTTTTTGACGTCTTATATTGTTTTATGTGTTCCCATTAAGCCAAAAGTTCCTCTTTCGATCACTTAGGATCCTTGTGGATTATGCCATGAACAGTAACTCTTCCACTGTTCTTCATGTTCTTGAGTGAAAACGGTTCACTGTCCTCTCTATGCCACTTTTAGATCTTTTATCCCTTAGGACTTCTTTTAAAACCTGGTTTGTCATCCGAGACGTTGAATCTGGGCCTTGGCCGAGACGAAACTTGTGCCATCATTAGCCCTTTCAGCGCCTAGGTCATCCGAGATAAATAGGATCATGGCTCGGAAAATATTCGAGCCTTTTCAGCCACTTAGTAGCCCAAACCAGACGCTTAGATCACTACTAGTTATGTGGCTAATTGTATTTCACCCATGCACTTTATGTCAGGTTTGTCAACCCTAGAGCCGATCGTGCTATCCTGGGGAAGTTCCAACCATACAGGGGAGTCTGAGGTAGCCCAGCATAGTCACAGGTACTATAGATGTCGTCTTGTAGAAGCCGTATTCGGTCCAGACATTGGGATGGCGTCTGCAGATATCGGCCCAGTAGACAAGGGATTTGGCCCGCTTAATCCCATCGATGTGTATCTGATCGCTCGCTCGTGTAGCGAGGGTTCAGTAAACCAGGGCGAGCTAAGTAGTGATCACACCGAATCCGTCAAAACTGGAAGGGGCAGGGATGGAAATGGGGCCTCTGTTCAAGCCCCAGATATCGAGATTATCGAGCCCTTCCAGCCCGAGCCACACATTGCTGAGCCCTCCGCCGAGAACCATACAACCAAGCCAAACACCACCAATCCTACAACCGAATCAAACACCACTGAGCTCACTACTAGGGAAGAGCAGCCCCAAGAGGGTCGGCCCCTCAGGAAGAAATCCTCCGTAAAAGGTCTGAACCCTTATCTCTGTTATTTCAATGGAAAAGAGGGAAGGTACTGGGCTTTTTGCCAGAAATATAACATTCCGAGGACATAGAGTTACGGTTGGTCCGCGAGGCCAATATCACCTACTCCAACGATCACATTACTGTCCCCTTGCCAGCGATCACGGAGGGAGGACTTTAGTTTCCTATAAACTTACTCCTCCACCAGTTCTTCTCCGAGTGCCAAATAAACCCACGATTTCTCGCTGTCAACTCCTATCGGATTATAAATGGATTATTCGTGCTTAAGGAAAAGTTCGGCCTCATTTTCAACTTATTCGACCTAGTCGGTGTATACAATGTTTTTCGGAACAGCTCGTCTGAGTGCCAATGTCTCTCCCTACGTTGTACTCCGAAGGCACCTCGTTCCTATCTAATAGACCATCTTCCTGATTCTGATCCCTGGGCCAATGATTTCATTGAGGTTTGGGGGAAATTTGAGTTCGGTTCAAACGATGATGGTTCTTATCCCTTTCCGAGATTAAACACCTTTATAAGTTTATTTTCTTAAGAACTGTGCTTTCCTTTTTTACAAGCATATCTGTCATGGAATGTTACTTATCGAGTTCTTTTTCTTGCAGAGGTTCCTCCAGTGTCAGCTCAGTTAATAAAGGCCAAGAACAACGATAATATCTGAGCTGCATACGCCATCCCTAAAGAGGAAAGATATGCTCATGTCCTGCTTGGCTCCAAGCCTACTTACACTTCTTATTTGATTCAAAGGAAGAAGAGGTCTAAAACCAAGGGAGAAGCTGGGTCGAGCCGAAAAAGGAAGAGAGACCCGAGCGAAAAAGGGAAAGCTATTGCATGTGTTGCGGTGAGCTCCGACTTTGAGCTAGACCTCCACTATACCAAGCTCCAAGATCTAGTTAGAAAAATTCGAGAACCTCTAGAAAACGACTTCGACGAAGATATAATGGGTGGTAATATGGATGATCTGTCAAGCATTCTTGATAAGAAGATAGCCAAAAAGAAAAAGACCATTGTTGTCGTTGCCCCCCCCCAGATGAAAAGAGCTCCTATTGTCTCCGAGACTGTTATTTCTGAACAGAAGAAGCAGGGACTTCTCGGATTGGGATCTAGTGGTGATGCCTTGAAATAGAAGGAAGCTCCTGAAAAGAATGTGCCCGAGAAGGACGTGCCCGCTAATAATGCCCAAGTTCAAACCTCTGCACTTGTTCCATTTGTGTTTTGTCCCCTGGTTCGACAGGGACACCTGTGCTTACTACGTACAGTGTCCGAGTGAATCCAAGGCTCAGTCTTCCCAGTGTTTTAAATGGCGAGCGCCATTGCGCTATAGCGCATGGCAATGGCATAGAGATAGGATTGCGCCGTGAGCAGTCATGGCAAGGCAAAGAACCCAATAATGCACGTATGGCGCTATGGCGCACGCCGCAAGTCATGGCGCTGTGGCGCCATAGCGTGTTTTTGCATTTTGTTGATCAAATCAATCTCAGCCGTTGATGTATGATGCACCCAAGTACTCAATGCACTGGAATATTTCCTTAATCTTAACTCTACACATCAGAAGAGAGATCGTATCTCATTAGCAAGCAACAGCAGCCATCAAGCTTCTTCAGTTCTTCTCTTGCGATTAGCAACAGTAGCAACAGAAAATGCAAACTGATTTCTGCGATCAACAACAACTGATTTCTTCTTCTCTCTGCGATCAACAACAGTAGCAGCAGCAGCCATCAATCTGAAATCAACCCTTCTCCTCTCTGTCCAGGTATCTCTCTCTCCTTCTTCTCTCTCTCTTCTTTTTCTTCTTCTTCTTCTTCTTTACTCTTTGTTTTCTTCTACTTGTCTCTGTTTTTTCTTTTACAGCTCTTCAGTTTTTTCTGTTTTTTCTTCTCTCTGTCTTTTACAGCTCCTTTGGACTACATTAATCTTTAATGTAGTCCAATTCGATGCTCTTATTCGATCAAACAAACATACACCTAAGTTTATAAAATAAGTAGAATTATTCGATGCTCTTCACTGCTGCATTTTTGCAAACAACCTTTGCCTCTTGTATTAAGTGCAATTTTAACACATATATAGTTATTACTGGAATGAACTTATTGCTTTGTAATTGATCATTAATCTGTTTTAATTTTAATTGATGAAGTGATGAACAAAATATTTTACTTCTCAACATATGAAGAAGAAGACGTGGAAGGATACAAATCAAGTGATGATGAAGAAAATGAAGTTGTTGGTGTTGATGACTAATGAGGAATTGAGGATGATTGATGGGCATGCCTGCATGAACCAAAATTAGATTACCGTATCCTTAATTTTGTTGTCCCAAAGCTAAACGTCTATATGTTAGCTTTTTATGGATTTTATGTTTTGCTTAGCATGTAGTGGTTTAAACATTGAAATGTTTATGTTTTATGACATTTGAATGTTTTAAAAGTGTTTGCTTGTGTTGAAAGTTATGCCTATATTAGAATTCTACTTGTTATAATAAAGTGCGCCACAAGTCGCTATGGCACGCGCCGCGCCATGCTCCGTGCGCTATTGCTCTAGGGGACTATTGCGCCTTGGTGCACCGTGAGCCATTTAAAACACCGAGTCTTCCTATGCTGCAGGGATTGTGTTTGCCAGAAGACATGAAGCAGCTACCTTATGACCTTGAGGGGAACATTGTAGAAATGTTTTCTCACCTGACTCTGGTAAGTTCTTTGATCCAAAATCCTTCTTCATCCTTTAATCAACGTATTTGAATCAAACTCATCGTATCTTGTTGTTTCACGTAGGCCAGTCTGTTTTTGGATATCATCAGAAGGTGGTGAACTTGTCCAATTCTTTCTCGGCGCTAAAATTGAAATACCAGGACCCAGTTCGGAAGGACACCAAGAACGAGCTGAAGGATGCAAAAAAGTAGCTCTCGGAGCTGGAAGCTATAAAAAGCCAACTGAAAGAGCTGTAGCAGCAGTCATCCGAGCAGGCGGAGAAGCACAGAAAGGAGCTTCTGATGCGCATTCTGCAGGATTTAAAGAGGCTAAACAAAAGGTTGCCGATCATTATAGGGGTCAAGTTACAAAGATCAAGAACAATGGCTTTCGAAGTGGGGCAAAAAAATTTATTGTAGGGGAATCGCGAAAGGATATAAGCTTGGATTGGATGCAGTGAGCATTAATACCGAGTCCGATCTTCGAGCTGTTCCTGAAGTTGAACTTCCTGAAATAGAAATCCCCCCGAAGAAGAGGAAGAAAGAGATGATGAGGAAACATCTAAAGGCAATGCGAAGAATGTTGCACAGGATCCCCCTAAAGTTTGAGAAACACCTGCTCCCCTTAAACAGTTAACTTTGGTGAATTTTTGGTTCGGACTGGTGGAATTTCAAGCCAGTGTCGTTGTAGTAGTTTGTTTCATGCCAGTGCCATTGTAGTAGTTTGTTTGGAACAATATCTCCCACCCCCAAACTATTTCTTTGGTTGTCTCAAATGCAGCTGGTGGAATTTTATGCCAATCCGCTTGTGGTTTGTCTAATACTTGATGCACTAGTTTTTGTGAATGGTTTTGAATCATGAATTTAAATGGACATATACTTATCTTTTTTTGAATTGTTCTTAAATAGATTATCCGAGACACTTGTCTTATCATAGGAATACCCCATCCATCTCGGTTTGGGGCAATAAAATACCCCTGTTCCAAGTTGAGATGAACGTTTGAAAATTTTTCTAAAGGCATGAAAGCCAATCTGAGGTAATCCAAGTGCTTTGGATATATAAAGTGTCAAATGATTGATCTTCTCAGATATGTTGCCGAGTCAATTTGGAATACATGAATGTTCTCATAATAAAATACTCGTAGAAATTAAGAAAAATTTCACAAGTGTTGTAATCCGAGAGTGATATCAGTGGTTTGGATTTAAATGCATCAAGCGTGTCTCGGAGAGACGTTTAAATGATTTGAATACCCCTGGAGAGAGGTGCTTTTGTTTCGGCCCGGTACGAGAATCTGAGTCAATTTGTAGAATAAGTTAATCATTTGATCAATACCTCTAGCAAGAGGTTAATTTGCTCGGAAAAGCGTACCGAGTTCAATTTGTAACTTAAGAAAATAAGTTCAATGGATCAATACCCCATTAGAGGTTGTTTGCTTTTTCGGTTTATGAAACCGAGTCCATTGTTTGATCAATACCCCTACAAAAGGGATTTTTAAGTCAAGCTCGGTTAGTAAACCGAGGTGGTCATATTGTTACCACCACTTTGGTAGTTTAATGAAAGTTCTGGTTATAATTTTGGCGCGGTACTGATACCAAGAGGTCTTATGGGCGAAACCCATGTGTGAAATGTGTCGTGGCCGAAGCCGTTTGGTATGAATACCGAGACACGATTAGTTTCAAGAGACAATAATTGGAAATGAAGAACTTTTACATTCATCAAAAGTTCGGATGGTACATCAAATTCCTCCAAAAAATTTCTAAGTGCAAAAATCAACATTCGAGATAACAATATTAAGCCTAGTACTTTCTTAGGTTATAGGCATTCCAAGGCTTGTCCACAAGCTTTCCATCCTTGTCTTCAATCTAGTAGGCTCTTTTTCTGACCTTCTTCACGACTCGGTATGGGCCGTCCCAATTAGGCATCAGTTTCTTCTTCTTATTTTTGTCAGTCACTTTCTTAAGGACCAAATGTGTACATAAATCAAAATGATTCTTAGGTCTACCCTCTCTGATGCCTTTTGGCTTTGATTTGAGGGCATGATCCCACAGCAAGCGCAGCGGTGTATGGGGACCACTGTTTCAATGGTATTCTATGAGCAGCCACTTTGTGCATTTATTGCCAAAGGTTATGTCCGTCTCCAATCCATCTGTTTCAGTGATATTCTAGAAGCAACCACTTTGTACATTTAATGTCAAAGGTTAGGTATGTCTCCTATCCATCCCCCGCCCATGCCTCCAATCATTGGGGACTAAATGGGTTATGTTATTGTTGTTGTTGTACCTTCTCAAGGACCAAATCATCCGGGCAAAAGGTTCTCATCCAAACTATCTTGTTATAACCCTTAGCCACTTCCTAATGATAGGCAGCTAGCTTTACCCGAGCTGCATCCCTCTTCTCTTTGGCCAAATCGAGATCGTTGCTTAAGGTTGTGCATCGGTTGTTTCATCAAAGTACTCGATGCGGATTGTGGGTAACCCCTTGTGAATAAGGATACCAGCCTCAACATCGTAGGCGAGATAGTAGCTGACCAGTAGAGCATCTTGGAGTTGTCCTAAAAGCCCAAAGGACATGAGGAAGCTTTTCAACCCATTTTCCTTGTTTTGCGGTTAGCCTTCTCTTGAGTCTAGCCGCGACCGTCTTGTTAGATGCCTCAGCCTGACCGTTACCTTGAGGGTAAACGGGAGTGGAGTTGAAAAAGCAAACTCCGAGCTTGTCACAAACCTCCTTCATTTGCTTCCCGGTGAATTACTTTCTGTTGTCCGAGACGATCGCATACCGAGAGATAATATTTTGCCATAGAAAACTCTTTACATTTGCCTCGATAATAAAGACCAGAGGCTCGGCTTCAACCCACTTAGAGAAATAATCTGTGGCAGTAATCAAGTAACAAAATCCTCCCGGAGCAAGTGGAAGCTCTCCTACGTCCAAGCCCCACTAAGCAAATAGCCACGGACTGGTGATTGGCTGAAGGTCCTCAGTTGGTTGGTGAATCATTGGCTTGAACAATTGACACTTATGGCATCTCTGAACGAATTCTTCAACATCTTCCTTCATCTTCGGCCACCAATACCCCTAAGTGATGGCTCGGTGGGCAATAGACCTTTCTACATGAGCCTCAAAGTGGGCTTGGGAGATAGCCGACTTTGATATCCAGTACCGTCCAAGAACAGCCATCAAGGCGCAAGTGTTGGCTGACTTTATTGCCAAGCTGACACTCGGAGCAAAGAAACCAAAAGAAGACAAACCCAGCCCAGTCCCACCCGAGCAACCATCTATGGAAGACCCTGATGCCCCCATGGCAATTGAAGACATAACTAATCAAGTCTTGGACGAAGACTCTCCTCCCCCACCTACATCTAAAGAACCACGAGCTGAAGTTAAACAACCACCACGCCCAACTAGCTCGGAAGGTGAAACTTCATCAAAATGGAGAAACTTACCATCTACACCGTAGACAAGATTATTCATCCAGAATGGAGAAGCCTCTCCATCTCCCCTCAAGAAAATTTGCGATTGCCCGGCCTTGACATTGGCATGGTGCCAATGGACAAGACGCCGAATAAACCGCAGAGGTATCGCATAAGACATGCTTGCAGTTGTCATGGGTTATATGACAGTTCACTGCAATAGCATCCCTATGCAAGTTAATGCGAGGGCCACCAAAGAAACCCAGTGGTGCCAGGTAATCTGCTTATTGTAAAGAAAAATCATCATCTGGCGCCAAGTTTGGGTTGAGGGACTTAATTGCATATCCTGCTCCGGATGGGTGTCCACATGTAAAGATTGATTCACCCTCGTGTCCCTTCATCAAAATGGAATTAAGTCCCTCAACCCAAACTTGGCGCCAGATGATGATTTTTCTTTACTAGCAGAAGATTACCTGGCACCACCAGATTTCTCCGATGGCCCTTGCATTAACTCGCATGGGATGCTATTGCAGTGAACTGTCATATAACCCACAACAACTACAAGCACGTCTTATGCGATAACTCTGCGGTTTGTTCAGCGTCTTGTCAATTGGCACCAGGCCAATGTCAAGGTCGGATGATCGCAAATTTTCTTGAGGGGACATGGAGAGGCTTTTCCTTTCTGGCTGAAATATCTTGTCTGCAGTGTAGATGGTAAGTTTCTCCATTTTGAACAACCAAAGATTCTGTGTTCGATCCCCAGCAGAGTCACTGATTGTGGTGCCCTGAATTTCTAGATAAACCTCTTGAACGTCTCTTAACCCACGTAAGCGACGAATGAACCTCTCTAGGTACACCTACACACGTAGCACCCGACGTTAGCACACAACCTGGCCAGAATGTGGCTAGGGAAGGCACTCTGATGGTCTAGTGAGTGATCGGAAGAGATGAAGCACCAGAGAAGTTGTAAGTAGAGAGAGAAAGTGTTATGTACCTCTTTAGGGTTCCTTCACTTTGTATTTATAGGCTCCCCAAGTACAGGGGTAAATCAGTAATCTGGCTCGGATGACGTCACCGAGCATCACGAGCTAGGTCTGTGATTATTGCATGCACACGTCCTCCAATGAAGCTCTAACACGTAGCATAACCGCTCAAATACTGTCACGCTGACATAAGGATAGCTGTACCATGCACATGAGCCTTCCCAAAGTCTGTTACAAGCGTTAACCGCCTTGGGTGACATCGCATATGACATCCCCGGTATCTCGGACTCCCTTCCGAACCATCTCGGGAACTATTTGTCTCAGATGACTCGTCCAAATCATAACTTATCTAGGCCGAGACACCGGTTCGTCTCGGTTGGCCCATCGTGCTTTGTTTCTCAGCAAGGCTTGGTGCTCCGCTTGGGCCTTGGTCCTTCTGGGCTCATCCACTAGCCCCCTTTGGACTGCTAGATTTAAGACCACTACAGACACAGACATAGCAATATATACAGAATGTGTGCGTGTGTGTGTATGTGTACACACACATTTTTATATATTGATGAAACTAAGACATATATACTGACAATATATCAAACATATATACTGGTACGTACTAAATAGAGATACATGCTTTTATTCATACTTTTACTTAGATATACAAAATTAAAGGCTGATAAATACAGCTATACATGCATACACAACAATAATAGAACCCATCTAGTCCCCAATCATTGAGGATATGGGTGAGGATAATTGGAGACAAACCTAACTTTTGACAATATGCACAAAGTGGCTGCTCTTAGAATACCGCTGAAACAGTGGCCCCCCTAAACCTCCAAGAACCGAGGAGCTACATGGATGTTTTACTGCAAAACCATGCCCCCAAATCTAAGCCGAAAGGCATTAGGGAGGGCAGGCCTAAAGACTCAAATCAATTTCTGTGCTCATTACCATACATCTCATTTATTTAAGTGTAATGGTATGTATTACATACCAATACATATAAATACATACCAATACAAAAATAAGTGTGTGTGTGTGTCTGTGTGTGTGTGAGAGAGAGAGAGAGAGAGAGAGAGAGAGAGAGAGAGAGATTGGCAGAAGAGAGCAACTTCAATCAATTAGAAAGAGGGAATAGTTGTGTTAGATATAGGGTTTCAAGACTGCCTTTTTTCATCCACTGAAGTGTTAGGCTAGTCAGACTTAATTACACTACAGCCCATTACAATAATAACATATTTACCCCTGAAAAACTATGAAAATATTACATATACCCTTGCCGCGTCCCCGTATGTGTCCCACCTATGTACACACGTGTCACCGATGTGCTCAATCCAAAAATTCAACTAAATTTGTTGCAAACACCACGTAGCATGCCCCATACATTTTCTTGAGTGTCCCCATTGTGTTGGACACAGGTATGACCCTCTGAGGAGTGTCAGTACTTCATAGAATTTTCATCAATCTTTGCTATGTATTGAGTACACTGTAATCAATACATCCCTATGTACATAAGCAATTTTTTTAGTACGTATTTTATATACATGTATATATTCAATAGAAACGTGATAACCTAACTTACTTTGTTGTCCCCATAGAAAGACCTAGAAAGTGGAACAAGAAAGACATGGATCTATATTCATGTACATACAGTATCATGTTGCCAATCTGCTGGTATATTTTGCAGTCCCTTGGTACATTTCGCCCAAGAGCTTGTGAATTGCTTCCCTAGTCATTTTCCTCCTAAGGGCAGGCAACCCGATGATCTTGGATCCCTATCAGATTATACCTAATTGGCTTCCTTTTTATATAAAATAAATACCACAGAGTTTGTGTAAAAATTGATTACAACTTCAAGGGAAAGAGGGAACAACTACATCACAAGTGCTTGCTAATGGCAACAATTTCATTGTCTATGGACAAAATGAAATTAAAAAATTTAGGTGCTAATAATAGTAATGTGCAATAATCATGGTTTCAACAATTATGATTTGTAGGATCAAAATGGTGTTTAATTGTCGGAGAGGAAGAAGGGACATGGGTAAACATTGTAAGATGATGCATCCACACACGCTTCAGGTGAAAATGTTGTTGAGAAGTGATTTATTATCTTTCTCATAAACGAAAATTCAAAATACAAAATTCCAAAAAGTTTCTTGCGCTATCGATCATTGATTGATTTGCGATCAAATAGATATCGGATCCTTCTAAAATCTAAGAAGCATGAACATCTATTGGCCTCGCGTATCCATGTCTCATACATGTCATACATGGACACACCGACATGACACTCTCCAAACACGTGTTGGACATACCTAAGTATGTGTTCAATTACATATTATATTACTCCCTCCATCCCAAAATGATGTTACCTTCAGAATCCAATTCTTTAAGGGAACAGAGTCATTACTCTTCCACATTAATGAATCTCCAAAACAAACCTCTATTTTGAAAATGCAATGATCACTTTTTGGATGCTAATTTTTTTCACTCCGCTTTTGTGTTTGAATTTGAATATGAGAAGGGAGGGCAATCTGGGAAATAACTCAATTTTTCCAAATTGACTAGTAAAAAATGGACAACAATTTTGGGACATCCCAAAATGGAAGATGAACCAACATTTTGGGATGGAGGGAGTATTTTAATCAAACACGCTTTATACAATGAGACGCATTAGGAGGTCAAAATGCAGTTTTAAAAGTACAATTAGGTCACAAGCATTTTTTAAATCTAACAATAGTCTATTATACTTGTATGTGTGCTAGTTTTTGGAGAAATGATGTTCAGTGTGTTGAGTCGTGTCCCGTGTCAACATCCATGCTTCTTAGGCCACAAGAGCAACAAAGCAAAGTGTATCCATCACCCTTCACAAATAAATTAGATATTGGTTTTATATTAGTTTTATATTAGTATTACTCTAAATATATACATTACACCAAGAGTAGCCATAACACTTTAAATTGGTTTTCTATTGTTATTCTTAATTAAGGTTTGGTTGAGTTGCATAGTTAGGTTGGTCAATTATGCCGTTGATTTTAACAACATTGACATGCTCGTCCAATGCAAAATTCACTCCTGCCCCAACTTGATTACATGAAGAGTCAATGAGTCCCATACATGCATATGTACAATAGAGAACACTTTTCTATGTAATATCGCCAACAGGACAAATGCTTGATTTTCAGTACCTAATAGTATTGATTGTGCATTATGTAAGGGTAATCAAGGATTTGTTTCGTAGAACCTTGGAAGTTAATTCATATACAAAACATGTGGATTTGCAAAAGTAAGATTCCTAGCCTGTGTGGCATTGGTAAACCAGATGCAAAGGAAGCGTGCTTCTCAGAAGAAGTTTGTCTCACAAAAGATGAAAGAGCAGTAAGTTTCTCTTCTATCTACTCTACACAAAAATACTGGCCTATGCATTTGATTACAACTCGTTGGAATTGCCAATTTGGTAGGCAAACAATGTGGGCTCTAGAGTTACCTATCGGACTACAGCCCTTTAGATTGAGTTAAGTATGCAGTTGAGTCAGTGGAACTGTGGTCACTACTTACAAGACTGGGAAACTGAAATCTGATTGGAGACAATGTCTATATGATTTGGTACAGTTAGTTAGTCCCTTGGTTCATTTCTGGAATTTCATTATGAGAACTCAACTAGATAGGCTTGGTTGGTCCATATATTCCAAAACGAACTAGAGACATGCAACCCAACTATGATTATTGTGATAGGCTCATTGCTTGAAGTTTGAAAGATCATGCTTCCGAGCAAAATGTCAAGAATAACAAGTAACTTAAGTGTGATGCATGTATATTGCTATATAATTATTCTCTATGTAGGCATATCCAACATTGTTTCGTCTACTAAGAATGCTACTCAAGCTCGCATCAAATGCTAGGACCTGAGAAGACAACTCTCATTTAATAAATACATACAGAGACCACCTGATAAAAAAAAATTGAAGAAAAAATGCTAGTCAATGTCTTTGATCTTTGTTCCCATCTAACACAATCAACCACAATGTAGAGGAAAGAGCAAATGATGAAGTAACCGACAAGTAAAATTTCGGGTCCATCACTCATGTCATTTGGATTCCTTTCAAAAATACCTACTTCCCCGTCCATTCACTTGCCAACAACAGGGAACTCAACTTATCCTTTGTTCTATACATTTAAAACCACACGTAATCATTTATGAAAGTTATAATGTGGGGAAATTTAAACACTTTTTCTTCAGGCTTTCCAAATAGGACAAGCATTTTGAGACATCCCAAAAAAGCATACATGACAAGCAATACGGGACAAAGGGAGTATTTAGTAGCTTCAAAAACCAACTAAAAGTAGAAGTCCCTGTACTTGCTAAGGTAAGTAAATAATGCAAATAAAGGAAACATGACACGTTAGCTTTTATGAAAAATTTCCGGATCATATGGATGTCTAAATACAAGTATAACCGAACAGAAGCTCTTCAAAACACAACCCTATAAGGTGAAGTAATAGATATCAACACTCAGGAATTATGTCCATCAGGTACAACACCAATTGAAAAGCGAGATGTATTGGATATATACTCATTTGACATATTCAATTGTTGCAAAAAACAGGATGCTACGGACAAGAAAATACCAAGACCAAAGTTTTGACCACCAAAACCAGTATCTCCCATGAGCCAGGGAGCTCACTCCCTGGCGTCATTATGACAGTTTGTTTAAAAGAAAACAACCATCTCGACTTTATTTGCTACCTCCTATACTACATGGGTGTCGTCTACGGTGTCTTATGGAACACAACTAATTCTTATGTCAAGAACCCTGGAACTTGCAAAATATTAAATATCAGATATATTTATTTCCTATGTTGAACTGAACTGAGTATACAAAGTGTCATGGATCATTTCATGCAGCACTCCAAAATCACTGTATCCGCATACATATTGGCGTTCGTGATACAACCTTGCATCGAGTGATATCGAACAGTATTAGTCAAGATTTAACTTTAGGCCTCAGAGGTCTAAAATCATGTTACATCTCATCCAGTACAACACATAACTGCCAATACTTCGACCCAATCGAGGGAGAAAAATGGTCAAACTATTTTTATTTTATTTTATTTTTTATAGCAATTATTTAAAAACTCATTTGGCGTCAAATTCTAATGTTAAAAGGTAAAATTCCAAATAAAAAATATATCAACACGATAAAATCCTCATTTAGACAATTAAATCTAAAAACAATAACATAAAGAACCGCAAATTATTGTATAAGTCTTGTTTGTTTCATATACAATAGTCATGAATACTATAAAGCTATATAAGTAAAATGTTGTGCCCCACTCCGCATCCGTGTCCCCATTCTATTAGAATTGTCTTGTGTTGTGTCCATGTCATTTTTCTTAGCTTCTTACTCATAGAAGAATGGAATGATGTATGTTACACGAACACAGGTTACTCGAACCTGAAAATAGACGATTTGTGGATAGGTATCCACATTTGGATAAAAGTATGAGGATACGTTGAATTTTTATTTATATATTTTTATTTATTATTTATCAAAGTATATGTGGTTTACATTAATATATATATATATATGTGTGTGTGTGTGTGTGTGTGTGTGTGATTATTTTGTAAATTATCACCATGTATGTAAATTTTACTTATTTCAAGCACAAATATTGAAAATAGTACTAAATAGTAGAGAATAAGCATGTCTTTATGGCCATTGATGAAATGAAGATTGAAGACTAATTTTGGAGGGAGAAGTGGTCTAAACTCTAATCTATGTTTTGGTAAAAGGAAGAAAAGAGTTTTGGAGGCTGTTTTTTATTATTATTATTATTTGTATGATCCAGTAGAATATTTTCCTCTCTTTTTTTTGCAGTTGATTTATTATTGAGGTGGTTTTTTTTTTTTTTTTTTTGTTAGTTTCCTTCATAGTAAGGCAAGTCTTTAGTATTAGTGTCCTTAGAAGTTGTTCATCTGTTGTTTCAACAGCAACTATCAGCCATTTTGGTAAAAAATAACGGATGTAAGCTTGTATCAATTATTTTGTCTTGTTTAACCTTCGGTACTTCACTGTGAAGTAACCTACCCAAAAGTTCAATCTATAGGTTGTAATACTAGGTTTAGGGGAGTTTTTTGGATTCATTGAATTTTCAATTTTGTGTTTGTATTGTAGCATTCTTGTGCTGCCTTTTAGGGCTTAGTTTTGAGCCCCATAGCTCATGGATTTTGAGCCTTGGTTGCTGGATTAAGCAAGATTCAATCTTAAAATTTGATTCCTGCATAGGTTATGCCTTGATCTGGGTTAGTCGGGTCCATCTAAGATTGTACTTGTTGGAACCGCAAACCAGGTTACATCAATTTTGGTATTAGAGAAAGTTAAAATCCTTAGTTTGCTGTCTTTCACAAGTCTTCACGACATGGTAACAAACGCGGAACATGATGAGAGGATTCAATCCCTTGTTGATAGGATTGGAATTATTGAACAAGCTGTTGATGGTCTAAAAATTACTCTCGAAGATTAGAGAAAGGAAAAAAATGAATGTTTTCAACGGTTGGAAGATATGTTGCTCACTATATTGAAGAGAGGATTTCCCAAGGCTTATGAAAAGTTTGACTATGCAAATCAACAACGTGAAGTTGAAAAGAAATGATCATTGCTGATCCAGTAGTTGACAAAACTGTACAAGATGGGCATGAAAAGAAAATGAAGATTGAAGACTATTTTTAAGGGAGAAGTGGTCTAATCTATTTTTTGGTAAAAGGAAGAAAGAGTTTAACAGGCTGTTTCTTTTCTTCATTTACATGGTCTAGTAGGATATTTTCCTCTCTTTTTTTGCACGTAGGATTTGTTATTGAGATGTGTTTTTTTTTGTTAGTTTCATTTATAGTAAGAAAAGTCTTTAGTATGTGTGTCCACAGAAGTTTCTCATGGGGTGTTTGAAAAACAACCAGCAGCCATTCTGGTAAAAAATAATGGTTGTAAGCTAGTGTCAACTATTTTGTCTTGTTTAAGCTTAGGTATTTCACTGTGAAGAAGCCTACCTGGAAGTTCTATATATAGGGCTGTAATACTTGGTTTAGGGGAGTTTTTTGGATGACTTGAAATTCAGTTGTGTTTTTATTTTAGCCTTCTTGTGCTGCCTTTCAGGGCTTAGTTTGGAACCCCATGTCTCGTGGATTTCAAGCCTTGGTTGTTGGATTCTACAAGGATCAGTCAAAAATCTGATTCCTGCATAGTTTCAGCCTTGATCCATGGTAGTCGGGACAATCTACAATTGTACTTGTTAGAACCTCCATCCAAGTTACATCAACCATTAATCGAGACAAGTAAAGCCTTCAAGTTAGCTTTGGTCCGAGGGCCCAAGCTCACTTAAATGGCCCAATCCATTCAAAAGAGAATAAAGGGTCAGCAACGTTAAAACAAAAAATAAAACCCTCACTCTGTGTCAGCAGTCATCATATGAATCAAATCTAAGCTCTCAGCCGCAGCTGCTTCGTCGGAGAAACTGGTTGGTGCCCCTCTCCCCTCCTCCACCTCCTCCTCATCATCATAACGTGCTCAGATTTTTGGGGGAGGATCCGATGTAGATCCCACACTCGCCCCATGTTGTGCGGAGCGGGTACTTCCCCCAAAATGGGCGGTCCATGTAATGTAGGTAATGATGCAAGCAAGCGCAGAGTGAAATGTTTGAACTAAAAAAAAAGTGTTGGACAAGAGAGTTGTCATCTAAGAAGCTTACCAACTAATCTTGCACAAGCTGTTCAACAAGAATCTCCTGGCAATAACTAATATCAAAATACTAGAGTCATGAGGGTCAGGATCACACATATCAATTGAAGTCACCAAAGTTAGCATCAACTAATGAGATGTTCTACTCTCAATGCACATCTAGAACAAAAAAAAAAAACAGAAAAATCTTCCATTTTCAACTTCCAAACACCAGCATGAACTAATTGAAAAAAAATGAAAGCCGCATTGCAAGATTGTGGTCACTCGCATCTTGTGCTTCACCGAATTTAGTAACCAACTAAAGTTTGCTTTATCCAATAATCAAAGAAGTTGGCTTTTGAGTATGCCTTAAAAATACGAATTAAGCACAACCAACCACCCATATAACATACTAAACCAAAACCAGTCAACATTTCCCAAATTTCCAATTTTTCAAGTACTTCAGGCACGAAAACAGACAATTCACATGAAAGGAATCCACAACATTTATGATTCAGACATAAAATATAAGCACGGGAACACTAATTGAGCATCTGATCCAAGTCCATCAAAAAACACAATGCAAACAAACACACCCAGTAGCTCGGTATAGACGCTCACGTGCTTGGAAGATCTTCAACGGGATTTTACTCATAAGAAACAAAGAAAATATGGTCCACAAAAATCAGAAAGTCCAAGCGAAGAGAAAAAACCCAAATTCGCGAGAAGAGGAAAACCCAATTCAAGCGAAGATCTAATTCATACGCACATAAGCCTAATTCATGTATATGCATAGATATACAAAATTGAGAGAGAAAAGAGGTTGGGTTCTTACTCGAAGAGGAGAGACGAGTACAGAAGCAATTCGTTGAGTACTGCGGATGCCAAACCTCGATGATAATAAGTAAACGATCCGAGCAGGGCGATTTTTATTGATTGCTTAAACGGGTCTGGTAATGGTTGCGTAAATTGGGATCAATCTACTAATAAAAGCCTGGGTTCGGTTTTGTTTGGTAAAAGAAATTCAAAAGAAGGGAAAATTAAAAAAAATTCTCTTCCTTTGTTTGGTTCTTAAAAAAAAAAAAAGAAAAATAATCAAATTCCTGCTTAACTTTTTTCTCATTTTCTCTTTAATTTTCTCTCTTCAATTTTCTCTTTAAGACCCCGATTGAATGGTGCTAAAATTCTAGGGGATAAGTTTTAAAGGGATATAAGATAAGAGGGGTATTATTTTTGAAGGGTTAGCCCATATTGATGTGATGTTTATGAAGAGGTGAAAAAAAGTAGATTGTTTGGATGATGGATTAAACAGGAAAATAACTTTTGACTTTATTTGGGTATTTTATAAATAAGAGAGGGTAAATAATGAAAAAAAACTGTCAAATATCTATTTTGCCCTTGTGGTATAACAAAATTTGATTATGCATTAAATTAATTATATAATTACAAAAGTTAATCTATTTTATAAATTTTGCACAATTTGAAGCTATAAAAATTTATTAAATTGGAAATTTAATTTATTATAATAATTTTATTTTAAAATTTTTTTTTTAAATTGTGGTTTTTATCCAATTTTTGTTTTTGATAGCATTTTTAAAAAATTAAGTATATAATAAATATGTTAAATAGATAGAGGTATTACTAATTAGTTGAAGGGGGTATAGTGTAGTTTCTTACCTTCATTATCCTATTTCCCAGAGAGAGTCAGAGACGTAGGCAATTGTCTTTTCTTCTTCTTCATTTTTTTTTCGTGGACAGTCTCTCTCTCTCTCTTCTCCTCCATATCCAATCTTATCTTCAAACTCAAAATCGAAGGCTATTACGTGGGATTCGATCTAAGAGCCAGAAGGGAATGTTGTTCTACTCAGTGAGACCTTTAAATCCATTCGATACAAACCACCATCGGAGCACCTTAGATTTTTGGTCATCTCCCTCTGCTACCAGATTTTTGGGTTTCTTTTTTATTTATTTTTTAAAACGAACTTATGTAGTTGGATGATTTATGTTTTCTCCCTCTGATATCATATTTTGTTCTCAGTTTTTTGTATTTGTTTGTGAGAATTTTTGGTGCAAACATGGAGGGTGGGGGTTGGGGAAGGGGCTAAGGAGGGGTGAAATTGTAAAAAATCCAACCCCCTTCCCCCGGATAATTTTTGGGTAGGGTCAGGGGTGCCCAAATTTTATCTGGGACAAAGCCCCTGAAGAGGTGAATACATACCAAGGGTGAAAACGAAGACCGGATAGTTTTTGGGTTGCCAAACCGAGCCAAAGCAATGGGACCTATGTTTTTTTTACCCGGTATAACTTTTGAGGGGTGGTTTTAGACCCAGCCAATCGGGCCGTAAGTTCCTTCTTAATTATTTTCTCTTCTTTTCTCTTTCTTTCTCTAACTTCCAAACAGAGCCTAAGGCTAATTCTATTACCAACCCGTTATTTTCTCCACACAACCTAATTTCTCCATGTAACACACGCCTAAAAATTTTCAAACAAATTTACTCCATAAAACTCACTAAATACACTTAAACTTCCCACAATACCCTTTCACCCCTAAAAAACCCTTCATCTATTCCACTCTCTCCCTCTCCTCACTCCCATCATCTTTCAGAGCCACAACCACCGCCACCTCCACCCATCGCCGCCACCCACAAACTAAGATCAAATCCTCTCTCTCTCTCTCTCTCTCTCTCTCTCTCTCTCTCTCTCTCTCTCTCTCTCTCTCTCTCTCTCTCTCTCCATTATCTGCAAATTAAAATCTAAAATGTGACCAAATTTCATACTTTAAATGTTGAAATACATATCCATTTTCAACAACCATATGTTGAATACATGGACTTTACATAAATTCCATGTCCATTTTCAACAACACGAAGTCGAAAATCTATTATTTTTTCCAGCTTCTAAATGTCGAAAATTTAACACAAATTTGACTTACACTTACCAAACTTGTGTCTATGGGCTAAATATATAGTAACTACATCGAGATACCGAAAAATTGTACAAATTTCGACATTTGGTTGTCAAAATCAGATAACATTTACGCTTTTCAATTATTGAAATTGTTTAAGATCACTACGTTATTTTGTTTCATTTTGCAAATGTCGAAATAATGGTCGGTTTTCAGACCTGAAATGTCAAGATTTCTGGGCCGAAATTTTTTGAACAAAGGAGGTGGAATTGTTTAAGATCACTACTTTATGTTTTAATCCAAAACATTTTTACCTATAGGCAAAGAATTTTAGGATGAAAAACATAAACAATTTAGGATGGAAACATTTTTTATGTTCTAATCCCAAACATTTTTATCCTATAGGCAAAGAATTTTAAGATGAAAACATAAACAATTTAGGATGGAAACATTCTTTATATTTTTGTCACGTCCCGCCATTCCTAGACCACTCATTAGGGATCACGAAACGTGACCGGCCAACAAGGCCTTCATAGTTAACCAAATGGGCTCAAGAGTAGAGTGTTAATTAGGAAAAATAAATGAACATTAATGGATGCAAAAAAAAAACTTTGATTAAGGGGTCTCAAAATAAAAGTAAGTACAACAAAAATCAGGTGAAATTAGCATCACCCATTTGGTCCAGAGTATACATACATTAAACATACATTACATGACCTTATAACCATAGATGCAAATGCAATCTACATGTATATGTATACTCATACTCGGAAATTCAACCTAAAACAAGGAAACTTACCAATTCTGGGGTTAGATTATGACTAGAGCCTTCTTGATTTCTTGAGAGAAAATGTGAGAGATGAGATAATGTGGGAATGAAGGAGAGGGAGGAATGGGCTGATTTTTATTTCTCTTTTAAGGGTAAAATATATCATAAGGTGTGGAGTAAAAATGTTTCCATGTGGCCCAATACATGACTTTTGTGTAATTGCTATTTTTTTCCCACATAAAATTATAATTTTTTAAAGACATATAACACATAATCATGCGCGTGACTCATAATGCAAACATAACTTATGTACGTCACATCACACATAGAGATCAAGTACTTAATTAAGCATAATTTATATAATAAATTGTGATTAAGCAAAATTAAACACCTTGGTGTTACAGTTTTCATCCCAACAATCTTTACCCCATAGGCAAGGATGAAAACACAAACAATTTTTGTAAAGACCCGCTTTTTTAAAATAATTTTTTGAAATAATGTTGGGTAAATGTGAGAAAGTGAAAATAGAGTGATGTGGGGTCAATGTGATGGAAGTATGTGCATTGGGGTATCTTTAGAACACCCTAGAAATACAAGGGGTGCTAGTGCAATTGGTGGTGTATATATATATTTGTGTGTGACTGATTTTTGGGCAAAAATCAACCCCATCTCTCTCTCTCTCTCTATATCACCAGCCCTCTCTCCCTCTCCTTCTCCTCTCAAGTTCTCCACAAACCCCATCCCAAATTCACCCTCCACACTTAAATCCTTCACCATCCAACCATAGATTCGTCATCTACGCGTGTTTTGGAGTCCGAGACTCCGTGATTTTGCTTAGAGCTAGCATGTTTCGGTTGGAGGTGGAAGCAAGAGCTAGGGTCTCATCTCCTTCTTGGTTTGCTTGAGGTAGGGAACAATTTTCTACCTCCTCTAAGTGTATATTGATTGAATGAGTTCATTGTTATTCTCCTTGTTTCTAAATCCCTTGTTGAACTTGATTATTACCATGGAATTGAATTTAACTCTTGAATAAGTTTGAGTTTGCATATTTGGTTGATAACTCTATGAATTGGTTGTGAATATGTCTACTTCCTTTGCTTAGTTGTGTTTTGAAATCCCAATTTAGACTTGGAATGAAGCCCCCATCAATTTGAACAAGGTTGTTGTTTTCTTCCTCTCGAAACCCAGGTGGATCGATCCACTCTCAAAATGCTCTGTTGCACTTTTGGTGCATAGTGGATCGATCCACTCCTTGCTTGGATCGATCCAGAATGGTCTGTTCACGGATTTCACTAGAGTGGATCGATCCACTCCTTGCATGGATCGATCCAGATTTCTTTGTTCAGGCAGATTTTTTTTCCAACTTCGCGGGCACGCCCCGGCTTCGTCCAAACTCCGATTAAGGCGATTCTTGAACCGTTGGAAAGCTCTATGAGTCTACTTTCAAACCCAATTGGTCTCATATTCATAGCCTTTGTATTTTGAGAGAAATGTGCTTTTTACTATCAGCGTGTCGCATTTTCTTGAGATTTATAACTCCATTTTTATGTTCCATCGCTCCGGGCCCTCATTGGCCATTTCAAAGCTTCTCAAATTGACCTCTAAGCTTCGGTAACCTATCATGGTGCATTTTATGCTTTGTTTTGGTTGTCTTGGTTTCTCATGCACTTGGACACGTGCTAACTTGACCATCACCGACACATTTTGAGTTTTTTTTAACAAAGATGATTGTGTGAGTGTTTTGGGACACGTGTAAAAGGGTATTGTGATATGTGAATTGGCTTGGGAAACTAAGTTGAATTTATGAGTTGATAAATGGTGATATAAATGTGAAATATGTGACACGGGGCCCGAAAGGGTATGCCCGGAATGACACGGGGCCTTTATGGTATGCCCGTAATGACACGGAGCCTATATGGCATGCCCGGAAAATAGATGAACGATTTAAAAAGAATAAGATGTATGTGATAAATGTCAAGGATACTCGGGTTATTTTAGACGTTTTGGGTATTTGTGAAGTGTTGAAAAATGTAATGTTTGTGTAAATAACTGTGTTTTTTTGAAGGGACTGAACCTACGACACATAATGTGATGATTATGAGAAAACTTATGGATATTCTAGTTTCAATAGATCTTTGAGGGATCTCCGATGCACTTTGTCATCGAGTTAATTTATCTTGGTCCATCTTAGTTTACTCATTCATGTGTATCATACTTTCATGTGCATCTTTCATTCTATATACCCTTAGTGTTGGTAGAAAAGTTTCCTACGAGCTAGTGAGCTCACCCTATTTTTCCCAGGTACACGACAAGGAGCATGAGATCGGATGCTTGGAGTGTGAATGCATACCATGAAGATTTTATGATCATGAAGTTATTTTCTCATATTCATACTAAGTACATTTTTTGAAGATGACCCTGTAACTTTAATTTGTCCAAGTTTTGACTATTTCAACTTATGTAATAATTTTAAAACCTTTGTTATTTTTGCATGGGTACGGGTACCCTTGAGTAGAAGCTTATTGTACTTTGACTTTGACTTTCTATGGGGAATTGTTTGACTTTGATCAATCATACGTAGATTTTATTTGTATCTTCGCTTATTGAAATTAAGGGCGTGACAATTTAGGATGAAAAAACATTCTTTACGTTTTCATCTAAAAAATCCTTGCCCTATATAGGTAAAGAATTTTAGGATGAAAACATAAACAATCTGGGATGGAAACATTCTTTATGTTTTCATCCCAAAAATCTTTACCCTATAAGCAAAGAATTTTTGGATGAATATATATATAAAAAAATCATGGTTAAAATTATTTAGGGAGCAGCATGCATGGGCCAAATTCATAAAGGGAAGTTAAATAATAGTGAATATGGTATATTATTTTACCTCTTTGGTGAAAAATCATAAATTAATCAACCATATTCACATATCATTTAAAAGATGGTTATTTACAGAATATGGTTTATTGTTTTACCAATTCAGTGATTTCACATGATAATCATGGTTAAATTTTTTAAAAGAGCCGCATGCGCCGGCCAAATTCATAAAGGAATGTGGGAAAAAGGTTTTTTGATTGGGTGGTTTGAACAATAAAATTTTTATTGTTGTGTTCCATGGTGGTAAGTAGGGAAAACTTGACACAGCCAGCTTGGAAATATGAGCGGACCTGGGGAGTGAAGAACCAGCTCCACCTGGGCCTCCCTGGAGGACGTCACTAGAAAGCACAACAAGATGTCCAGCTCTGCTCGAAAGACAGAGCTGGGTACAGGCTTGGAGTCTAGCCTGGAGGTCAAGCCAGGGCTGGGTAGGTACTGCACCAGCAGCATGCTTATCCCGCACGAAGGCATCAATCGACAAAACTGCAATCACGTGGGATAAGGAAGAAGGAACGGATAAGATAGACATTAAATCCAAGGATAAACACGGCTAATAAAGGGTAACGGACCCAAGCCAAGGTCGAAGGAAGAGGGAGTCCCGGCTAAGGCAGGACTCTACCCTCATCAATGGGATAACCCAGAAAAACTCCGGAACACAGTCCTAATAGGACTCAACCTCCAATTAAATGCCAATAAAAGCAACGGAAGGAATCCAACTAAGGTACGCACAATCATTAACCCTAATTCTCAATCCCTTCCAATACAGAACAAATTCCCTACTGACTTAGGCATCGGAGGGTGGTTGGCACGCCACCACACCGGTGACTCAGCTCTTACGTTGTCTTTGCAGGAACAGGTCGGGGCCAGATACGAAGCTGATTCATCAGCTGGCGCCGTCTGTGGGAAGCATACTTCTTCCTTTACGGTGAATAGTTTCGCATGGTGGATACCCGATCTAGCAGAACAACGATGGCTTCAGACCCCCCACAAATGGGCGTCGACGACGCCACCAAGACCGGGGCCGTCAAGTGCCGCCGCCAAGGCCGGCCGAGGTTTGCTGGCCGCAAGGGCGCTGCTATCGGCCGCCAACCAAAAACTCAAGAAAGGCGTATATGGCGTTCTTAAAGCGCGTATGCCTAATGCCACCTGAGGAAGACGGGCGCACCGATAACCCCATATATTTGCCCCAACGCAGAGCAAATAAAAACCTTAACCCAAGGGTTATAGACCCGCTATAGAAAACGCAGCCTTGCTGCCCTCGCAAATCTCCAGCCGAAAAAGCATCTTGAACCTACAAAGATAGTCCACCCAAGCAAAAGAATCACGAAGAGGAAAAATGGGTCCAGTTGGAAGCAGGAAAGCTTTAACCGGGCGTAAGGAATAGCAAACATTCCCTAGAAAAGTCAGCCCCATGAACTAGAGGTAATTCTCAAATGCGTAATTAGATAGAAGGTTAATGAAGTAAAGTTAAGGCGCTGCACCGCCACGGTGAGAGAGGCTGGTCCAAAATCTGATTCACCCCTTCACTTCGAAGTCATGGGGCCCGCTTCCAAGGAAGTTCAAGATGCCTCGCTTGGAAACATTCAATGGCTCTCACGGATCCATTGGACCACTTGGAAACCTACAAATCCTCGATGTATCCGCAAGATCCCCGTGATGAAGTCATGTGCCGAAGCTTTCCCGCCACGCTTAAGGGAAGTGCCCGAAGCTTGGTTCAATAAACTTCCCCAGGGAGTATACGTAGTTTCAAAGAGCTTAGCACAAGTTTAAGTAGAGCTACTTCATTGCCGCCAACGCTACTGGCAAAACCAAAGAACACACCTTTTGACGGTAAAACAGAGGCTGATGGGAATCCTTAAGAGATTTCACCACCGTGTTCAACAAGGAGGTGGTCCAAATAGACGAAGTCGATGACAGCTGTGAGTATAAGCACAGTATATAGCCGGACCGCACCGGGCCGGTTCTTATACCTTTATCTCGGGAACCACCCCAAGACCACGGGCGGAACTCATGCTTTCGAGTAACGAAGCACATGAATGCCGGGGAGGCCGCGGCACGCATAAAGCGGCGAGCGGATGGCTTCGATCCCCGGGAAGGGCCATCACGGGGTTGGAGAATTCCCCCATCCCAAAGAGAAGAGACTCCACCCGTAAGGCGGGGAGAGCCAGAAAGTAAGAAGATGGATGTGAGGACTTCCCCTAGGGGAGGAGGGGCCGCCTGGTCGATTACAAACAATGCACACCACTCATAGCTTCTGGCAGAGCAAATCCTCAAAGAACCTCCAAGGCGACCCGGACCTCAAGTGGCGAGGAAAGTTGAGGTCCGACCCCAGTAAAGAATCTAAGGATAAGAACTGCAGATTCCATAAGGACCACGGTCATAACTGAGATGATTGCATAGATCACGAGGCAACAAATCCCGGGGAGTTAATCGCAGAGGGAGACTCCAACGTTTTGTGTCAAAGAAATATCAAAACACCCCGTGAGAGATGACGCAGAGGCAAGGATGAAAGGATAATGCAAATGGCCCGGCCGGGTCCCATTGGAGAAATCAAGGTCATTCATGGGGGATTTGCTGGAGGAGGAGAGTCGAGCAATGCCAGGAAAGCTCATCTGAGGAAATTAAGAACGGAGGATTATTTGGAGGTCAACATCGTTGGCCGTCCAAATAAACTCCAGAAGAAGGAAGAAATACCGATAATTTTCTCAGAAGAAGACGCCAATGGAATTCAGGTTCCTCACCGACCCTCACGGTTATCAAGCATTGTCGTAGCCAACTACCTTACACATAGGGTGCTGATAGACAGCGGGAGCTCCGCAGATATCCTGTACCTCCATGCTTACGATCAGCTTAAAGTTGGAAGGGAAAGACTAAAGCCTATGACCTCGTGAGTCGTTGGATTCAGCAGTCACCTTTGTCCGTCCAAATCGGTCAAATAGCTTTTTACCCTTACCATAGGGAAGAGGGACGCCGATCACCCGAATCATAGACTTCATTGTAGTTAGCTTCCTTCCAGCATACAATGCCATATTGGGAAGAACGACCCTGAATAGCATTGGGGCCATAATTTCCACGTATCACTTGATGATAAAGTTCCCAACACTAGCAGGGGTGGCGTGTGTAAAAGGAGATCAGAAAGCAGCGCGAGAATGTTATGTCTCTTCACTCAGAGGTGCTAACATCACCATGACTATAGAAAGCCTCGACGCCCGAGACGAAGAAAAACTTCAACAAGGGAAATCTGCGGGAAGAGCTCATAGAAGAGCCCTCGAGCGGGGACGACCAACCAAGGCGGTGTGAGGATTGGAGCGTTTTGAGCTCAGTGGCAAAGACGGAGCTTTTGCAATTTTTGAGGAAAAACAAGGATGTGTTTGCATGGTCCCATGAGAACATCCCGGGGATTGACCCAAGGGTCATAACTCACAAATTGAATGTGGATCCCACGGTTCGCCCGATTAAGCGAGAAAAAAGAGTTTTCGCCGTAGCGGAATGAAGCGGCAGACTAAGGAAGTCGATAAACTTATCCAAGGGGTCCGTCCAGAAGTCCCTCTACCCCGATTGGTGGCTTAAGCGTGGTTATGGTAAAGAAAGCCAATGGTAAATGGAGAATGTGTGTAGACTTTACCGATCTTAACAAAGCATGTCCAAAGGATAGCTTTCCATTGCCAAGGATTGATTCCTTGGTGGACTCTGCAGCAGGTCACGAGCTCCTAAGCTTCATGGACGTGTTTTTAGGCTATAACCAGATCCAAATGCACGCTCAGAACCAAGAGAAGCGCCGTTCATCACGGACGGGGGCTCTATCATTTATAAAGGTGATGCCGCCCGGTCTTAACAGCTAGAGGCGACATACCAAAGGTCGGGTAAATAAGATGTTTAAACGGCAAATAGGGGCATAGCGTAGAAGTATATGTGGGCGACATCTTTGGTCAAAAGTGCCAAGCCGCGAGGACCATGTGGCGATCTGGAGGAAACTTTCCAAGTCCTCAGGAAGTATCAAATGAAGCTCAATTCAACAAAATGTGCGTTTGGGATATCCTCAGGGAAATTCTTGGGCTTCATGGTGTCTCAAAGGGGAATCGAAGCCAATCCTGAAAAGATTCGGGCCATCCTTTCTATGCGCTCGCCTCAGAACATCAAGGAGGTTCAGAAATTGACAGGACGTGTTGCGGCCCTAAGCAGGTTCATCTCACGAGCCACTGATAAGTGCCAGGTTTTCTTTAAGGTTTTGAAAAAAGCCTTTGAATGGACAAAGAACCGGAAGAAACTTGACTTTCAACCGGTTGAAGGAGTATCTTACATCCCCCGCCATTGGGCGGGACTCGAGACGAAGAGGACCTCTTTATTTACCTAATTTCGTTTCCCCTCCGCCATCGGTCTGCGGTTCTATTACGGGAAGAACAAGGAATGCAACTCCCGGTGTATTACATCACAGAGCATTACGAGGAGTCGAAATGAGGTATCCCAAAGTTGAAAAAGATAGCTTTTGCAATGGTAGTAGCTTAAAAAGGCTACGGCCATACTTCCAGGCTCATCCCATTAAAGTACTTACGGATCAGCCCCTTCGAAGAGTTCTCCACTGTCCAGAGATGTCAGGACGATTAATCCAGTGGTCCATAGAACTTGGCGAATTTGATATAAGTACGCACCCGAACCGCCATCAAAGCACAAGTCTTTCGGCGGACTTCCCCGGCGTAATACACGTATCCGAGCCGTAAGAACCTCCTCAAGAAGATCCCAAGCCTTGGGTTCTCTACAGTTGACGGATCAACAACCAAGGAAGCAAGTGGGGGGGGGCATGATCTTGACGTCTCCAAAAGGACAACGCCTTAAGCTACATGCTTAGGTTCGAAGTTTAAAGCAACCAACAACGAAGCGGAATATGAAGCTCTAGTTGTGGGACTGGAACCAAGCTAAGGCCGCTTCTGAGGTGATCATGTGTTGGCCAAAATTATTATTCAAGAACTAGTTGTAGGACAAGTCCTAGGAGAGTATACAGTAAGAGAAGAAATGATGCAAAAATATTTGGATAAAGTAAAGTCCCTGGCGGCAAAGTTTCAAAGCTTCAACATCGTCAGAATCCCAAGGGAAGACAATATGGAAGCAGACTATTTGTCAAAGCTGGCCATGGCCAAGGAAGAGGCCATTCCACGGAATGCCCCAATACGTTATCTAGAGCTACCCAGTATCTTTGCCCCAAATGCACAAAAGTGCGGACCATTGACTATAGCAACTCATGGGCCACCCTATAGTCGATTATATTACAAAAGGGACCATACCGGATGACAAAGTCAAAGCTAGGCATTTCAAGATCGTGGTCGCCAAGTACCAAATGATGGGAGATGTGTTGTATAGGAGGAGCTTCTCATTGCCATACCTGAGGTGTCTAACGGTCGAGGAATATACGCGAGCCATGGAGGAGGTCCACCAAGGCGTATGTGGGGATCACCAAGGTGGCCGCATGCTAGCCTATAAGCTTCTCAGGCTAGGATATTATTGGCCAAGCATGCAGAAGGATTGCAACTCGATGGTTCAGAAATGTGAGAAGTGCCAACTCTTCGCAAACATAACTCATGGGCCTCCAAGGGCCTTGACCCCAATGAGGGGACCATGGCCATTTGCCCAATGGGGAGTAGACCTGATTGGCCCGCTTCCCATGGCAGCAGGGCAAGTCCAGCACGCCATTGTAGCTATTGATTACTTTACAAAGTGGGTTGAGGCTAAGGCATTGGCCACAATAACAGCAGAGGCAGCAATCGACTTCTTATGGAAATTTCTCATTAGTCATTTTGGGTTACCAAGAGTGATAGTCACGGACAGGGGAAAACAGTTTGATAATGCTCAGTTCAAGGAATACTGTATTTCTAAGGGGATCCATGTGCATTTTGCATCCAAGGCCCACCCTAAAGCTAATGGCCAGGTGGAAGTGACCAACAGAACGATCAAGAAAGGAATTAAGAAGAGGTTGCGAGAAGCCAAAGGAGCTTGGCCAGATGAGTTATACAATGTGTTATGGGCATACCGCATACAACACCGAATCGCAGCAACAAGAGAAACCCCATATTCCCTTGCATTTGGGGCTGAAGCGGTAGTTCCAATCGAAGTTGAACTCCTCAACTACAGAACGGCAAGCATGGACTAGCAGGAAAACCAGGAAGATCTCAGGACAGAGCTGGATCTCCTAGAAGAAAAAAGGGACACAGCAATGGCAAGAATAGCAGTCTACCAGCAAAGAATGGTCAAGTATCATGAAGCACAAGTTAGGCCAAGAGACTTTCAGGCCGGTGATCTAGTTCTAAGGAAAGTGGACCCTACGGGGAAGAAGGTGGGCAAACTTGGCCCCTGGCCCGGGAAGCGGCCCTACCGTGGGTCCGCACCATATCAAAATTTGGAGCATATAAGCTTGCAACCCCTAAGGGAAGGGAGATACCAAATTCACGGAATGCGGAGCATCTCAAGTATTACAAGTAGGTACATGTTAATTTATTTACATTTTTTAGGAAACCAAGTCGTTTTTAGAAAACTCTTCGTTCAAATAAAACTCTGGTGATAGAATTATTAGAACTAGATGTTTCTTTTATCCCTATGGCCAATAAATTCCCTACGAGGGAAATTTGATTTTGTTTATTTCCTGTTAAGCATGATATGGTTCAAGCATAATAAAACAGCAATAAATAAAATTCTTCAATTTTATTTATAAAACCCACATCCCTAATGGAATGTGGATAGTTATTACACAAAGGACTCTGTGGACAAACGCACAAAAGTCACAACCTAATCACTACCACCTTCCCTTGGAGGGGAGGGAATCGGCGGCGGTGGCTGCCCCTGGAAAGCTCCCAACTGATCCCAGTTGGCAATCAGCACCATGCGCACGGTCTTCTCCATGACGCAAAAAAATCCGTCATAGCCTCCATTCTCGCTGAGGCCATCAACAAAGAACCTTCAAACTTTGAAGTTCTTGACATAACTTAGTGATTTGCTCGTTGTTTGCCATAGTAAATATGAAGGCAGAATATGGAATGGGGAGTAGATTATAAGAGTTGTTGGTATTTATAGAGCAAGGAGGCGGTTCGATAACCGCCCGCCAAACCAATTAGCATAATCACCATTAAAACCGTTCTTAAAACTGCTATCTCAACCGCATTGAGTAATGGGAAGTTTCAAATCCAGACACCTCGAGCAGTTGAAACGAACGTCTAATAAATATACACGGCTCTTCCCCCAAAGCAAACCTCATGTGACTTGCTAAGCTGTATTATCTTGCAGTAATAAATGTTAACATTGAGAAACACCTACGGAATAATCAATTAAGTATATTAATTGCTTAACAACAGAACCAATTATATACTTAGGGAAGAAGACTTATCACTTCCTCATCGGACGTAGCAAAGCTATGCAAATTAAAGAGCTCAGAGGAAATTCCGAAGCTCAATAGACGAGCTCAGAGGAAATTCCGAAGCTCAATAGACGTAGCAAAGCTATGCAAATTAAAGAGCTTAGAGGAAATTCCGAAGCTCAATAGACGAGCTCAGAGGAAATTCCGAAGCTCAATAGACGTAGCAAAGCTATGCAAATTAAAGAGCTCAGAGGAAATTCCGAAGCTCAATAGACGTAGCAAAGCTATGCAAATTAAAGAGCTCCGGAAAAATTCCTAAGCTCAGCTAACGTGGCAATGCTACGAAATTTCAAAGAGCTTAGGGCACAGTCCCAAGCTCAGAAGATGTAGCACAGCTATACTCTTTACAACATTTTAACTCGCCCACCAAAATAAGTGTTTCAATTGCTTGGACGCAAGCAATTAACACACTTAGGGGAGTAACAAGCATACTATACGGGCTATGAAAAGTCTGGGAAACATAAAAGACATACCCTGTGCTCAAAAAATATATTATGACTACGCAGCAACGATTATTCGACAACAAAAAGGGCATACTCAACATGGCGGCTAAAACAATAGAAGCTGCCACGCAGAATTAGCTCAAACAGACTCAAATAGAGAAGCACACTTATTCTCCAAATTCTGCACCTGTTATGTCACCAAAAGCAATGAGCCTCTATCAGGCTCCTAAGCAAAACGAGTGCAGCCTACTTCCACTCCAGCAAGTGTCTTTCACCTAACAAGAAAAGTCTTCCCAGCCAAGGCTGGAGCTAAAGCCAAACAGTCAGGCTATTTCCAAACCAGCACAAAAATACGAAAGTATTAAAAGTATTTAGTTACAGACCCAATGTAAGATTAAAGTTTCAAAAAAGGCCATTCAAAGGCCCAAGGAGGAACCATCAAGAGTTTTTCCATCACCAGGCAAGGGACCACCGGTACATTTGCGGCCAGGATTGAGGGGGATCGAGAGTCGGGGAGACTTTCTCGGGGAGTTTGCGAAGGGATCGGACGGAAGTGCTTGGGATGGATGTGTCCTTAGAAGCTGCGTCATCACCTTCATCGCTTACCTTACGCCCCCATCGCCATTACGAGGGGCCTTTCGTCATCTTCAACTTCAAATTTGGAAAAATCCAAATTTGGGAAAGCCGCAGCTGCTTGGCTCCTCATGGCTTCAAAGCCATCGAAGTACTGCTGGGTAATATCTTGGCGATATTCAGGGGACTGAAGGAAAAGTTCAATGACATCCCTACGAGCACTCTTCACCTTCTCAAGCATCCCCGCACTCATGGTCCTGTACTTCTCCATTTCCACGTCCCATTCAGAAATCCTTTGTTCCAAGCTCAGGGCGGGCTTCAAAGCAGTTGTCTCTCTCTCCTCCTCTAAGCCCCTCTTAGACTTGAGCGACAGCATCTCTCTCTTGTCACTTTTGAAGATCACGGTCATTAATGCACTTTTTGTCCTTAAGCTTGATGTTGGCCTCTGTGAGGGTAGCCACTTGCTTACTTAGGCTGTGACTTTGGGAGGCAAGATGATGGCCACGAGCCATGGCCTGCACAAAAAAAAAAAGAAAAAGAAAAGAAAGTTAATAAAAAGATCAGGTTAGCCGAATTGCTAAAAGCATCAAAAACAAAATATATACCATGCCCAGTTCTACCAGCATTTGTTCCCCGACTGCCTGGAGAGACATTTCAGCCATCAACTCCTTATCAACCTCACAAATAAAACCAGAGGCACGCTCAAGAGCATCTTGGCAATTACTCAGCACCGAGGGGCAAGCAGAGGTCCTCACTTTCTTGGCAGAAGGGGCCCCTTCCATGACTCCAGCCTTAGCTTTCCTTTTGGCTTTCTCAGCATCTCCTCCTACAGCTTGTTCGACCACTAAGTCAAGGGTGGGGTCCTGAGGAAAGTCAACATCCAGGAAACTGTCAACATTCAGCTCTTTCTGAAGGCGAGAGCTCTTCCTTTTTGGAGCCACGCCTCCAGGTGATTGCTTTGCCCGCTCAGCTTTCAGTTGGGCCAGCAAACCTCTATCCATTTTTGGTGCCATCTCCTTGTCTTCACCCTCTTTTTCTGAAAAAGAAAGGATGGAAACAATGAGAAAGTCAGCATAAGAATCAATATCGAAACAGAAATATGAAATACCTCCCAAAAAGAGCTAAAATCTCACGTGATGTTTCTGGGCCCACTAGATAAGTAGCCAAGGATTCCGGAGACACAAGCAACCCCCAGCTATGAATCTCGTAGCTCCAGGCCAATCTCAATTCTGCCTCGGTGGCAGGGGTCAACGGAAATATGGTACGAGCTGCAACATGAAAAATAGAATGAAGATCCTTGAGAATGAAGGATCAGTAACAATATTCAAAAAGAAAGAGAAATTGAGCTACGGCTTACAACTTGGAATGGGCTCCCCCCATTTATTGGGGACACGCTGGGTGTAGGACCCAATCTCCCAACTAGGGAGTTCCCATCCGTCTCCCCCAACAAAGAAAAACTTGTCCTTCCAATTCTTATCAACACTGGGAAGATCAGTGACCAAATCTCCTCCACCGGGCCTTTTGGTAAAATAATACCACCCTGTACCCCCAGGAGCTTCTTTTTGTCGGTTGGTTGAAAGGGGCCTTTTGTTAAAGGGGTAAGGCCGCCGGACATGGCTCCCGCAGAGGGCGGCGCAGCCAATCAAGAACGCCACGAAGTTGGGAACAATTTGTCCCGGCGCTTAAACCCAAATTTGAGTACTTCCTCGCCACAAAGTGAGGAAAGGAAAAAGGAGCCCCCTTCTAAAGCCCCAACATAGACACAAGTTTCGTTTTCAACAAAAGAACAAGCTCGCCGCAGTTCTCGTAAGGTTTCCTAAGGGTTACAGAGGAGGAATCGAAAGTACCTAACCCTAAGAATAGCCAACTCCTCATTCAAATTTTGGAGGAAATAGAGGAAGCGTAAAAGACATGAGAGCCTACGGGGAACCTCTCAAGAGGACGGAGGGAGACAAGGATTGGGCTCCACTAGGATAACCCGCAGAAAGTGGCGCCCTAACCACACTACTACGACGCACCAGAGTCCCCACATCAGCCGTCGCCCCTTCGACTTCGAGAATCGAGGAAAAATCGCTGTGGTCCTCCGACATTAGGGTCCGATGGGACGATCGTGGGTAAGAAGAATCCAAGAAATGAAAAGTTCTCGAAAAACCCTATCTTGAAGCACGTAAGAACGAGGGGAGCTTAAACTTTCAATAATGGGGGGAGCGAGGTTGACGGAAGCAAAACTAACCAATCTAGCGTAAATAAACCCCCCAGGAACAGCCCTTACGGGGCTCGGAATCCCAAACCTCGAAGAAGAAAAATCTAACATGAAAAGGAGAAGAACAAAGAACGGGGCTGGAACGCATTCTAAAAAGGTGATGGACACTAAGCACAACGGTGGGGAAGAGACCACGAAAAATTTCTCAAAGCAGATCGCCTGGGTGAAACTCTGGAGCCTTTCTGAGAAGAAGGGATGATCAAAAGAAGAAGGGAGCTGAAGTGATAAGCACTCACCCCGAGGGAAAAACTCCTCGATCACCGTCCACTTCCTGGCGCAAGGGGAGCCGAGATTTAGACACCTGGCCCACGAAGTGACCGATGCATTTAAAACCCCTCGATGGGAAGAAAGGCGGTAACCGCCATGCAACGTAAATGGGTGTTCCCAACCTCCAACTTAGAGCTAGAGCTCGGGAACAGGGGAGTACCTGGTAAGTAGGGAAAACTTGACACATCCAGCTTGGAAATATGAGCGGACCTGGGGAGTGAAGAACCAGCTCCACCTGGGCCTCCCTGGAGGACGTCACCAGAAAGCACAACAAGATGTCCTACGCTTTCGAAAAGACGAGCTGGGTGCTTGGAGTCCACTGGAGGTCAAGCCAAGGTCGGGTAGGTATGCGCACAAAGAAGATGCTTATCCCGCACGAAGGCATCAATCGACAAAACTGCAATCACGTGGGATAAGGAAGAAGGAACGGATAAGATAGACATTAAATCCAAGGATAAACACGGCTAATAAAGGGTAACGGACCCAAGCCAAGGTCGAAGGAAGAGGGAGTCCCGGCTAAGGCAGGACTCTACCCTCATCAATGGGATAACCCAGAAAAACTCCGGAACACAGTCCTAATAGGACTCAACCTCCAATTAAATGCCAATAAAAGCAACGGAAGGAATCCAACTAAGGTACGCACAATCATTAACCCTAATTCTCAATCCCTTCCAATACAGAACAAATTCCCTACTGACTTAGGCATCGGAGGGTGGTTGGCACACCACCACACCGGTGACTCAGCTCTTACGTTGTCTTTGCAGGAACAGGTCGGGGCCAGATACGAAGCTGATTCATCACATGGGTAGGGGATACGAATCGAATCCCATTATACTAATGAAGTAAATAATGGAATAAATAAGGGCATAAAGGTCCAAATATCCAATGTCAGGATGTAAACATAAGTATTCAAATCCCAAAAGATGGCAACATAAGTAGAATTTCCAAATAGAATGCCTAATTAAAAAAAAAAAATTATCCCAGATAAATTGGTCAATGGAATAAAGAAAATAAACTCGTGTGAATCAAATTTATATTAAATATGAAATTTCTTTTTATTTTTCCAATTTCATATTTAAACAGATAAATGCAAAGAGGGATTATGCTCATAGATTTTTTTTTCTTCGAAAAATGGCATGAAAGGACTGAATCTCTTAAACTTAGTTTTAATCTAGTCGTCACTTTTACATTGCGATCGCTGTCTCATACCACCATTGCCTTTTTTTGTTTCTTAAACTCCACCACAACTATCCCATTATTCACTTATGCACATGGACGGATCTAGGAATCCATCCCAGGGGGGCACCTTATTAATTATACTAGTGAAATTTTTCTTAGTCAACGATCTTGCTAAATTAAGACATTCATTATGGACTAGAAGTTTATAATGCTTACTTTTTATTTAAAAAAATCAAAAAATGAGCATACGATGTTAGATGAAATTTTTAGAATATGGATTACCTTCACAAGTCTTTAGAATGATCGAGATGATTTTATTGATAATTTTTGGAAAAATATTTCCCCACAACGGTTAAAAATAAAGACAAATCTTCAAATAAACAAACAATTTATAAATCAATAATTATAAATGAACCAGCTGATGAAAGTTGAAGCACAAAATTAACTCTACATTTTTATTTTAGATATATAGGAAGATGATCTATTGAGGACTCCCTCAAAGATCTCTTCCGTGAGGACCATCCATTTTTTAATTTTTCGGACCAAATTTCGACGATCCGAACCGCTCAATGTGTTTAAAACATGTTTTCCATGGCTAACGCGAGGAATCACAAAAAAAAAAAACCTAAAAGGGCTTCATCCGAGCAGTTTTTCATAATAATCGTACATATATAATTTATCAAAAAATGCTCGAATGAAGCCCTTCCAAGTATTTTTTTTTTGGATGAATCCCCGCGATGACCCTTAAAATCACGTTTTAAACACATTGAGCGGTTTGGATCGTCGAGATTCGACCCTGATCCATGAGGTCCGCAAATTATGAGTTTGAGGGAGTCCTTGGTAGAATGGGATCCTACTATTTAGCACTATTTGCCACTATTTAGCACTATTCACGACACTATTCATGTCACTATTCATGCTACTATTCATTACTATTCACATCGCTTTCGTTCTTTTCTTTTAAGACTTTCGTTACGTAAATTTCCTTTCCTTTGTTCAATCTGTCTGTCTGTCTACTCTGGCATGCTCTTCTACTGTGTCTGTGCTTCCGCCCCCCCATTGGTATCAGAGCCAAGTAGGTAATTGTTGAGTTAGAACCAATTTAATCTGTAAATTATTTTTGAAACTTAGAAAATTCAATTAGTATTTTGTCCTTGTTTATCTCAAGGCGTTTGAGCATCCCCGCCTCTCGCCACCCAAGTTTGAAGCAATCTGTTAGATGTGTAAGTCCCAAGAGTGAGGCGTCGTGAGGATAGGGTCACCAATTGGGTATGAGTGTATACTGGGCTAGGTCTCAAAAAGATAAGAAAAAAAAATATTAAGAGAAATTTTTAAGTGAAAAAAGATAATGAATAGATTATTTAGGTGCAACTCTTCAACTAGCTCAATGGCTAGCCGATGTCGTCCATACAGCACATAGTAAGCGAAGAAGAACATGAATATCAAGATTGTACTACTGATTTAGGAAATTGGAACATACCAAAAATTCCCAAGAAAAAAGAAATTTATAAAACTAGTTTTTTAGAAGATACTTTTAAGACTGATCAAGTAGCAAAAACTGTAGAACAAGTTTATGCAATTACAAAACAACAAGAAAGATGTGCTTTTTTAAGTAAAGAGTCAGTTAAAAAACATATAGAAAGAGGTTATAATTTTATTCATGTAGGATTAGTACAAGTTGCAGTTAAACCCCTAACACGAAGAGGACTTAATTCCTCAATTATGTTAGCCTTAAGAGATAGTAGATTCACAGTATACAGTGATAGTTTGTTAGGCTTAATGGAATCTAGCTTACACAATGGTCCAGTATATTTTAATTGTTTTCCTGATTTACCACTTAGTTTAAGAGATAAAAATATCCTGAAAACTTTAACTCTAAATATCCAAACTGCTGGAGCAATTACCAATATGCTCGAAGGAAGTCACTCAATTGCTTTAGTTTATCGTATTTATTACAAGTGTATGAAAACTAATTTAAATATTCATGCCTTAGTCAAAAGTCCAAAAGACAAAACTGTACTCATACAAAGTAGCACTGCTAATGCTAATATCCAAGTACCAAAAACAATCCAATGGAATGATATCCAGTTACCAGCCAGTTGGCTTAGTGAAAATGAAAGTTTCCCACAAAGAATACAAAATGATACAGTAGATTTAGATTACATCCAACAATACTTAGATGGCACAGTTAGAATTAGTTTTGATCAACAATGAGTTAACACTCCCCTTAAAATTAGAGAACTTAGTAGGTCAGAAAGTTCAACCAGTGTACCTAGGCAAGATAGGAATTTGTTAGATCCAAAAGTTAGGTTAAAAGGAATTGAAACAACTTCACAGGTTAGTAAACCATGTTACTCAACACTGTCAAAATTTGAGGATGAAGAAGCATCCCAAGGATCACCAACACAAACTGATTTTCAGGAAATAGCCCCTCATCCTATAGATAAAAGCTTACTGACTATACATAGAGATTTTACTATAGATATAGAAAAATTGTTTCGAGAATTTAAATCAAAAAATAATGCAGTAAAAAGAAAAGAATATCGTAGTAAATATAATTCTAGTCAAACATCTGAAATAGTAAAAAATTGGAAACAATTCATGAAAGATATCAGAACAGAAATTCACTTCTTTGATTACTTAGAAAATTACTATAATAAAGTTAACACTATAACAAAAATTAGATGGAGAACTTCAGATAATAATATGGTTTCTGCTAGTCACCCTCCTTTAGATTCAATTCTTATTAATTACAAAGGATCGTCTATTACAACATCCCCATTTAAGTTACCAAGTGGAGAAACTGAATTTAAAAAAATAATGGAACAAAATAATTATACTAATCAATGTCTTAAAACTATAAGTAAACAATTAGATAAAATAGAAACTAAAATTGATGATGGATCTCTTAGCAGTACTCTCTCTTCTAGTAAAACCATAGAAAAACCCCTTATACGTCTTCCTGAAAAAAGAATTAAGGCAATCAACACCACGAAAAATCAGAACCAAAGTATTGAACAAATTGAAGAAATGTTAGCTAAGTTAGCTCTTAAAAAGGAATCGGAATCATCATCTTCTCAATTAGTAAAATTTAAACAAGAATCTCAAGTAAGAGCAATTACAAAGGCAAAAAATCATAGCACAGATTCCAGTAGTCAAGAATCTAATACATCATCTGATGAAGAAATCACACAATTAGCAAAACAATTTTCTACACAAGAACTTAATCGTATCTATAACCCTAGAACAAGTAAGTCAAACCCCACAAGTCTTACCAAAAATTGGTATTCCCGTCCTACTCCCCCTGATCTTCAATATGAAGAACGAAATTTAAATAATCAATTTTCTGTTTCTTCAAATAAATTATACGAATGGAATATTGATGGGTTAAGTGAGCACCAAATATTAGAAAAATTGAATCATATGACAATGGTTGCTAATAGTTATTTAAGTAATTTAGATTATACTCAACCAGAAATAGTTGACCTATTAACCTCTGGTTTCACTGGAATGTTAAAATCTTGGTGGGATAAGTACCTCACTAATGAGTCGCGTGAAGAAATTCGAAAGTCTATCCAAATGGATGAAAATGGTTTCCCAATATTTAATGAAGAAATTGGTATGGCAGAATTTGATGGAATAAATACTTTAATATATACCATAATTAAACATTTTGTTGGTACACCTAGTAATATTACCTCTAGAATACATGATCAACTGAGTAACCTACATTGTCCAACACTAAATGATTTTAGATGGTATAAAGATGTTTTCACATCTAGAGTAATGCTCCGTGATGATTGTACTAAATCATTTTGGAAAGAAAAATTTATTAACGGACTCCCAAATTTATTTGCTCACAAAATTAGAGATGTTCTTAGTCAACCAACAGGAGTAATAGAATATGATAAGTTAACTTATGGAGATATAATTAGTACTATTCAAAAAGAAGGACTAAGAATGTGCATAGATATGAAAATTAGTAAACAAGCCCAAAAAGATAGAAATAAAGCTAAATATGAATTAGGAAATTTTTGTGAACAATATGGTCTACCTCCAGTAGCACCATCTAGGAGAAAGCACAAACAAATTAGGGATTTTAATAGAAATAAAAAATATTCTAATAAAAGTAAAAAACAATTGTCCAATGATAAATATTATGAAAAGCCAAAATACCAACATAGTAAAAAACAATATACAAAAAAATATGACAAAAGTAATATTACATGTCACAATTGTGGCAAAAAGGGTCATTATAAAAATGAGTGTAAAGTTAAAGAAAAAATCAATCAATTAAAAATATCAGATTGTGATAAAAAACACATACTTGAAATTTTTAGAATAGAAAATTTGAGTAATTCTGATAATAATTCGGAAGAAGAAAAAATTAGTACTTCTTCGGATTATCATTCTTTTAGTGACAGTTCAAGTGAAAATCAAATAGGAATAGGATGTACTGATAATTGTTGCAAAAGAATAAATGTACTAACTAAAGAAATTCCAGAAGAAGATTTATTAATTGATTTAATTAGTAAAATAGAAGATTATGAGTTAAAACAACAATATGTTAAAAAACTCAAACAACTTTTAGTACAACAAAGTAAAAAACCTCAGTATACCAAACCAATAGTAAGCCTTAATGCTACTATAGATAGATTTAGTAGAAAACAAAAAGAAGTTACTTTACTAGATTTACAACATGAAATAAATCAAATTAAACAAGACATTATTAAGTTAAAAGAAAATGGTAAAAAATTAAAAGATAGCATAGTTGTATTAGAGCTAAAAGAAAGTTTTAAAAATTTTGAAGAAGAAATACATAATCAGTCATCTGACGAATCTCCAGAATTAAATAGTAAACTTTTACACAGAGATGAGTCAAATAGTGATCAAGAAGAAAATGAGCAACTGGAAAATAATTTAGAAAATAATAGATTAAATATAATAAATCAAATAAATATCCAAAAATGGCATGCTAAAGTTAAGTTAATAATTAATGATTTTAAGATTGAAGTCACTGCCCTTATTGATACTGGAGCAAATCTAAACTGCAGCCAAGAAAGTTTAATACCCGCTAGATATTATCAAAAAACAATTGAACAATTAAGTTCAACAAATGGTAGTAAAATGCGTATTAAGTATAAATTACCCAAAGTCCAGGTTTGTCAAGATAAAGTTTGTTTTAAAACATCATTTGTCCTAGTAAAAAATTTAACTGATAAAGTAATTTTAGAAGTACCTTTTATTTGCCTCTTATATCCTTTTACTACAGATAATGAAGGTATCACCACTGTAACATTAGATCAAAAAGTTACTTTTAAATTTCTAGTAAAACCAGCACAAAATGAGTTACAACAATTAAAAAATTGTTCCATATTTTCTTGATCATCTAACATTTGTTTGAATTTTCAGATGTATTCAAAGTAAAGACAAAAACATTTGGATCAATCACTATCCCAGTAATTCCTGATGGATCACGAAACAAATTTAGAAAACTTCATTATTTACAAAGCATTGATGACACCCAACAATGTCTCTTAGACAACATCTGGAGCACACGTGGGGATAATCAGCAATTTTTAGCCAGCATAAATGCTTTAAGCATATACTTTCAAGAGCAGAATTTCCAACAAGCTAAGAATTGGTTTCTTTCCAGTTCTTCAGATGGTGTTTCTTCTAACCCATCTTTAGCGAGCAGTTCTAACATTGGTTCATCTACTGGGAATTGCGGCACAATACCCCCTAGATGTTTCCACATTTTAAATGACAGGTGTAACCAACTCAAGGAGCAAGTCAACTCTCTTCGTCAACAACTACAACTTGCAAAGAGTAAAATCTTTGTTGCCCCACTGGCAATAGTAGAGAATGTGCAGTCATCCCCACTGGATGATGGTGAAAGCGTGTGTAAATCTTTCCAAGAAAAAGCAAGTAAAATTTTAGCTTTACCCAAAACACTGTCTCTACTCCCTCCAACTCTTCCCCCCAGAAATTATCACGGATATCCAACATAAAGCCAAACAAACAGGTCATTATTTTCAAGAATTTTTATTTGAATCCCTAGTCAAAATTGCTAGTCAAACCCCAGTCAATTACCTAGAAATTGTCCCTGGTTTATCCTTTATTTGGGATACCCTTTACCACAAAAATCCAGATAGAGTTGAATGTCCAAAAATAGACCCCCTTTGCAAAGAAATCCCCTTAGAACGGATGGATTGCAAATGCAATTTAATCTATAGTATCCCCTTAGCCTGTATAGATATGTCCAAATTTGTAGACCTTTCTTTAACCTACCAAGGAAAAGAGATCCAAGTAACTCCCATGACCTTGCTCGATCATGGTTTCCTTCATCAGTTAATTTTCACCTCCCCAGAACAAACCACCAGAGTTACCAGAAAAATAGCCATTTGTGTCAATAATATTTTCTCGTCACTAAAATATGACGCAGTTAAATGTCAAATATTGATCAGAAGCAAAATGCCCGAATGGACATCTTTTGGGACTATTATTCCAGCTCAACATATTATGCATGTTACAGCAAATTGGCCATTTAATAAGAACCACCCACCTATCTTCCCCAGGTGTTGTGAATTTCCCACTTGGATTTGTTCAAAGTCAATCAGAAGTCAAATTAGGCATCACATTGCTTACCAAGTTGCAAGTAACCTTGGAGATGCAGATGAAAATATCTACAGCCTCTACACCTATAAATTGTTCAGTGAAGATCCAATTCAGAAGATTCGGACTATTGATGATTTAGGAGAAGTTCCATTTTCTTACCACACCAGATACAAGAAATTAGTTAAATTCTACATCAGTTATTTAGAGGTTCATGACGCATCTGACTCAGACATGGATTTCTCCCAAGAAAATAATGATGGGCAAAATTCGTGGAATGAAGATGATGGGCGTGATTTTTGGGATAATTTATCCCCTGAAAGACTAGCAAATATAGACAACATGATGGAATAAGTTTTTCCCCTCTTGCAAAACTTTTCCTCAAAGTAAATTGTACTCCCTCAAGTAAAAGCAAGTGCAAGATACTCCGCAAACTTCCAAGATAGATCTACCCTCCAGCAAAGCAAGTCACATGCAAGATTCTCAAGTAAAAGCAAGTGCAAGTTACTCTGCAAACTTCCAAGAAATATCTACCCTCCAGCAAAACAAGTCACATGCAAGATTCTCCTCCACCGAAAGTAGAGACAGCATCATACATGCACCGAAAGCTAAGAAAAGTTACCCCTTTAGTCAAAAGTAAAATAATTCTAGCCCACATGACTGAGTCACCCCGCACTTGTAAAATAATTGTAGTCTCAGGACCTTTGGTTATAAAAGGATCCTTTAAGTTTTGTAATAGGCAGAGTTAGTTTCAGAGTGAGTTTGAGAGTTAAATTGTTTTTCGTTCTCTCCTTTCTCCCAACCAGTAAAAGCTCTTTTGAGCATAGTCATCTCCCACTGATAGCTCCTCTGAGCAGAGTCATTTCCTTCCATCACTTGTAATCATGTATTCCGTTTGAAGTTCTGAATCAAGTCATCATTTGAAGTCACCGAATTTCCAGTAAGAATCAGTTTTTCATTTACTTGTCAATTTATAGCACTATTTAAATACTATTTGAGTACTATTTAGTACTATTTAGCACTATTTAGCACTATTTGCCACTATTTAGCACTATTCACGACACTATTCATGTCACTATTCATGCTACTATTCATTACTATTCACATCGCTTTCGTTCTTTTCCTTTAAGACTTTCGTTACGTAAATTTCCTTTCCTTTGTTCAATCTGTCTGTCTGTCTGCTCTGGCATGCTCTTCTACTGTGTCTGTGCTTCCGCCCCCCCATTGGTATCAGAGCCAAGTAGGTAATTGTTGAGTTAGAACCAATTTAATTTGTAAATTATTTTTGAATAATATATATATATATATATATATATCATCAAAAGGAAAAATGCAATAAAGGGGGACTGTGTGAGACGATTACGGGGTTACCAGGGCATTTATAATACTGGTACGCTAATTCACAATGGTACGCTGATTCAAAAATTAGTAATTCAACCAAACTTGCAAACAGCTGGATGGTAAAAATGAAAGAAAAATTATCTACCCTAATGTCTACAAAGATGAAACATCACTGAGACATGAATTGTAACTTCAGAAAACTCTAAATCTGCTGGGATCTCAATATTTTTTTTAAAATATAAACAATCCTAATCTAACTTCAACAGTAGTAGCAAATAGAGATCAAACTGGAAAAACCAAAATAAAGCAAGTGAAAAGGGCCAAGACTACCCAGAACAATGAGGAATCGACAATGCTGACTAGCCATCCATCCGAACCAGTAGTAAATGAAACATGTAATCCTTTTTCTAACTGAAAAAACCCCTAAATGAATGATTTAGGGTTTAAAAATTTTAAATTTGAACAATAAAAAAAGGGTTTAAAATTTCAAATTTGAAATTCACGTAAACCCTAAAAAATTTGAAGAACCGAGGTAAAAATTCGAGGTGACGAACCAGATAGTGAGATTTCTTGGTCTTCGTTCTTTGATTTCTGGTGGTAAAACCCTAAAAATAAAGCAAAATCGATTGAGTTCAAAGACGAACAGAGAAGAAAGAGAATCGAACGAGGGAAGAGAGAGAAGAGGTAGATACCTTCGATTATAGTCGGATGTTTTCGTTCTTCGATTTTTGCTGGTAAAACCCTAAAAATAAAGCAAAATCGATTGAGTTCGAAAATGAACAGAGAAGAAGGAGAATCGAACGAGGGAAGAGAGAGAAGAGTGGATTACCTTCGATTATAGACGGATCGATGTCGGAATATTCACGGGGGATGCTCTGCAGTCGATCGCGTTTTTCCTAGGGATGTCAATTCAACCTACCCCGCTCCTAACCCGCCTACCCCGCCCCGAAAGGGTAGGGTTTTTTACGATTTTTTTGGGTAACGGGTAGGGGTAGGGGTGATTTTGAAAAAGCCGCTGGGGTTCGGGTAGGGGTAGGGGTAGGGGTATGGTCACCCCACCCCGACATACATATATATGTGTAACTATATTTATACTCTTATATGTATATATCAAATTATATATTCTCACTTACATGCATTAAATTTTATTTATATTCTTATGATTTTACTTTTACAACTAAAATACAACATTAGATAGTAGATTTTGGTTAAGTTGTAAAAGTCATTTTGTGAACTTTTATCATTTGTACTCACTAATTGGAGTTTAAAATATACTTAACTAATGTGTGAAAAAAATAAGGACGGGGCGGGTAAACCCGATACCCGATAGGGGCGGGGCTACCCATAAATTACTTGGTCAGGTTAGGGGCGGGTTAGGAAATTTTAGGGTCGGGGCAGGGATCATCAAAACCAGCCCCAACCCGCCCCGTTGCCATCCCTAGTTTTTCCTCTCTCTCTCTCTCTCTCTCTCTCTCTCTCTCTCTCTCTCTCTCTCTCTCTCTCTCTCTCTCTCTCTCTATCAAATGGAGGCAAAAATAAGGGGAGGGATCTGGGATGGGTACTTAACTCGGATCCTGACCCGCGAGATGTTTTAAACGGGCCATATGACCTGCAACTAGAGTTTTTAATCTCAGCCGTTTGTGTACTGTGCGCCATCCAATGGCCAATAACGTTTTTCCCTCATTTTATTTGTGAGGGAACCCTCACTAGAAATTCTTCCCATATATATATATATATATATATATATATATATATAATATATATATATATATATATATGTATGTATATGTATATAATATATATATATATATATGTATGTATATGTATATATATGTATATATATATATGTATATGTATATATATGTATATATATGTATTAGGCAAAAGCTTCTAGTCGGTCTTCCTGTTTCCAGACCTCATGATCCAAACATTTTTTTGACGATCCGATCTGTCCAATGTGTTCAGAATATGTTTTCAAGAGTCCTCGCGAAAAATCTTCAAAAAAAAATACCGGGAAGGGCTTGATCCAAGCAGTTTTCACAAAATTTTTATATTTACATTTTTGCAAAAATTGCTTGGATCAAGCCCTTTCCGGTATTTTTTTTTTGAAGATTTCATGTTAGGACCCTTGAAAACACCTTCTAAACACATTGGACGGATCGGATTTTCCAAAAATAATTTGCAACAGAAAAAAAGCTGTGTTTTTCTTATTTTCCGGGAGGTGTAGACTAGAAAATCCATCTATTATATATATATATATATAGGAAGAGGATCTAGTCTGGGATCCGAACCTCCATGATCTGAGCATGTTTTGGACGATCCGAGCCGTTCAATGTGTTTAGAAAGTGTTTTCAAGGGTCCACGCGAGATAATATACAGTTTTTGCGAAAAACTGCTTGGATCAAGCCCTTCTTGGTATTTTTTTTTGAAGATTTGTCGCGAGGACCCTGGAAAACACATTTTGAACACATTAGACGGCTCAGCTTTTCCCAAAACAATTTGCAACACAAAAAAAACACCCAAAATGCTCTAATCCGGGATCCCGGATTAGATCCTCACGGTATATATATATATATATATATATATATATATATATATATATATATATATATATATATATATATATATATATATATGTATGCTAAATATAGCATTATATTACATAATTATCCTAAATACATATAATATACATTTGTTTTTTGTAGTTTTGAGCAGGGAGTCAGTGGGGGCATGTGACCCTACGTACCGCCCTTTTGATTCGTCCCTGCTTATGGATAATTTGACTTAATAATCTTTTTACAATTATTCTTTTTCTTTGTTAAAAAATATTGCTCTTCTTTGTTTTGTATAAATTTTTTTTTGTAGAGTATTACTTCCTGCTGTCTCTTTTTAAGTGATCCCTATCAAAATACGTAAAATTTCAAACCCCTAAAAAACATATTTCTTTATATAATTTTTTAAATATTTTTTTATACCAAATTAAAGTGTCCATTGAGTACTTTAATTTGGTACAAAAAATTAAAAAAAAAAAACATGCTATAGAAGTTTATTTTTTAACGGCTATAAAAAAAAAAATCATTTCCCAAAGGTATCATTTAAAAAGGGACGGAGGGAGTAGTTCGTTTTGACGAGAAATTTTAATTTTGTCTTTACCAAATAAATTTCAGATCATGCTTTTTTTAATATATGTATACATGTTCATTTCACTATATATGTATAGCAATATTTTTTCTTTTACATGGTGATGTCCAGGTTCCCAATTTATTGTCATTCACAACATCAATTAAATCGAAGCAATAAAATATAAGTTTTTTACACAATTTAAATGAAAAGGTGAATTTGTAAAAATAATACTATATAGATATTGGCAAAAAAAAAAAAATGCATATACATACGGAGGGAAATGAAGAGAAAAATATCTACTATATTAGTATTTAGGAAAAAAAGTGGCATAATTTGTAGTAAAAGAGGTGTTCGAAATTTTAGTAATAGGTTGAAAAAATTGAGTTTTGTTGTAGGAGTATTAGATGAGGGCAATTTTGTCATTTAGTGTATTAATTTAGTGACTTTAAAGTGTATTAATAAGGGCATTTGGTAATTTTATCACACTTTCTGTCGCCATCCGTGGACCACTAACACTCTAACAGTAGAGGGTCCTTCTTACTGTTTTAGAAAAGCAGGCGGCAAGTGATATTTTAGAAACCTGAGGGGAGTTCAGTGAAATTTGCCCATTTTGTGAAGATTTTTTTTTTTAAAAAAAAAAGTAAATTAATGTATTTTTTTAATTTTCTATTGTTGAGATAAATTTAAAATGTCAAATATTTTGATAAACTGACAGCGAATGAATGAAATAAGCCAGGTGTGTCAGTATCATTTTTGAATCAATAAAAGTTCAAAACCAACCTAACTCTTGTTTTTGTAAGGTTTTATATTACAATTATGTCCTTTCACCGAATTATTGTTGGAAAGCCTGAATTTGTATATCTTGGAAGCCATCTCATTTGCATCTTTAGTGATTTGTCTTTAATTTTTGATAAATATGTGTTCTCTCTTTTATTTGTTTTGATACGAGATATATTTTTTGGTTAACTTTTCTGATTTAGCAAAAAAATTAAGATTTGATTTATATTTCACTATTTTTTACTACGAACAAAAATCGAAGTTACACAACCACCAAGGAAGTAGTAATATAAATTTGAGACGAGAGACGAGATAATCAACTGGCCGGGAACAATCATTGATTGATGTCTAATATTGTGTATTGAGCTTCATTCATAGACCTAGTTGAAGAAGGGCGATAGATGTAAGAAATCGAAGGTTAAAAACATCAATCTTAACAATTGTGATTCAGTTTCCCTCTTAATGTGAGAAATCAAGCGTTCAAAATGTAACCGACCCTAATTTTCGTAAATAAAACTTTCGCTAATAATTTAATTAATTACTTTTAATTTTCGGATTATCGGAATATTTTCCTATAATTATATTATTTTCTTTAGTAAATTAATTTTAGCCATGGATATATGTATTCAAGACCGAGTAACGCATCCGTTACACTACTGTAGCACCCGGGGACCGAGGTTAATGCCCGAGACCTACCCAACCACTACCATTACTTCACTCAACAACCGTAGGACGTCATAGCGTAGTCACGTCAAACCTTGGAACTTGTTGCCTTGACTAAGTTAGAGAGAAAGTTAGAGAGAGAGTTAGAGAGAGAGAGAGAGAGAGAGAGAGAGAGCCACGGGAGAGAGAGAGAGAGAGAGAGAGAGAGAGAGAGGGATCGGTAGAGAGAGAGAGTGTGTGTGTGTGTGTGCATGCATCTTAGTACACATGCACATGCATGAGTTATTGCCTTGTACAATTGTGCAAGCAATGACTTGATGAGGTGGCCAACTAAACTTAAGGTTTTGTACCCAACATGAGTTAGATTAAGCCTTGCTATTTTTGGAGAACACTACACATACCCACACAATACATGCATTTGTGCACAATACACCTATCCTAGCCTATGTTTTGTAGGCCTTGGCTTCCAAGTAAGCTAGGGACAAGCTCCCCTAATTTAAGGAAGGAATAATCCACCTAGCCATAGCTAGTTATAGCTACCCTCCTAGCCATTTAATGGTTTCACACACCATTGGTTCATATTAGCTCCTAAAAACACCCCGTAACTAAGGTGACCGTGCAAAAACCTACACAACGAGAGGTATATTTTCCCCCACCATTGTTTCTACATTGTATCTACCCTAATTGGTTCATTCTAGCCAAGAATCTAGCCCTAGATACCTAGATACCTACCTAGATTCCTACCTAGACCTAGACTTGCCACCTTTGTACTTCCATAAGCCACCTAAGCTACACATTTACTCCCATACATGCACCACATCAAGAATTTTTAGAGAGAGAGAGAGAGAGGGAGAAAGTTTTTGGGGGGAGGAGAGGTCACCCATTTGGCTATAAATACCATCCCTTTGTTCATTTGGACACCCTATACCCCACACTTGACTATCTATCTCTCTACTTTCCCAACAAACCAAATATTCCTACCACCCTTTAGCCACCATATTTTAGCCCTAATTAGCTACTTACTAAGTTGATTAGTAAGTTAGCTAGGTAGTTTAAGGGTTGCCTTCTCCAAAGGATTGCTAATCGGCTTCCGGTTTACACCTGGAAAACTAAGGTAGTTTACTAAACTACTCTTCTAATTAGCTTTTTTCTAAATTAAATATGTTGCTCTAATTAAGTTTCTAGGCATGATTATAGAGTTTGAGTAAGTTAATTTATGCATGTATTAAGTGACTAAGTATGTTTCTTAGTAATTTAGAAAGAGTATTTCTATTTAGAAAGTTTAACAAGCATGTTATGAGGTTCTAATTAAATAGTTATTCATGAAATTAGAAGTTGATTAGTGAAATTAGAAGTGGATTAGTGAGATTAAAAGTGACTAGAAGGTGATTAGTAGTGATTAGAAGTTAATTAGTAGATGTGTTTCACTAGATAAGATTCTAGTGTGATTATGTTATTATTTCTAGAAAGAAATAATTAATCTTGATTGTTTTGCTTATTGGTTGTATTTGGGGATATTATAAATGAAGAAATTCTTTTATAAGAGATTTGTTAGAAAGAAAAGCCTATTGGTTATTTTTGGCAAGAAAATATGGAGTTGATTTTACAAAGAGAGAATTATTCATATGGATTTCTAGAAAGATTTTTATAAAGTATGTAGTAAGATTATTTGGTAAATTTTTCTAAGAAGAAAAATTGTGATTGGTTACTAGATATGAAAAAGATAAATTATTGAGATTATTGAGAGAAAGTTTCTAGAAAAATAGACGGAATATTTTTGAGAGAGTTTTAAATATTTTAGAAAGTCTACAAGTAGTTATGGTGGATTTTTGGCAAGGGATTTCTAGAAAAGAGTTTAGTTTAAACTATTTTTGGAAAGAGCAAATTGAATTAATTAATTCCTTTGGAGGAGAAATAAAATAGTTTGAAGGTTTTAGATGAGGATTAAATTGAGAGGAATGGAAATAATATTTTTGGAGAATATTACTTTGAGGGAAATTGGTGTATTAGAATGTATGATTTTATGTGGGAAAAGTTTCTAGAGGAAACAAAATTATTTAGAAAGTTGATATATTTATATGCATGATTTTATGTGAGAAATGTGATTTGAAAGAAATTTGAATTTAGAGGAAATTATGGAATATTGCATGAGCATGAATTGAGCATGTGACACCGAAAGCATTATGCGATCACGTTATGTCACGGACCGGATGTAAATTTAATAATTATTGATGAGAAAATAGAGATGAGAATGAAAATGAGTTTGAAATGCGAAATGAAATTTTTGAGAAATGAAATGGAGATTTTCTTTCGGAAAATGAAATGAGATTATGGAGAAATGAGATGAGATGAAATGCGATGAGATGATTTGTTGCCACCTCAAATTCGCGGAGAGAATTTGGAGGAATGGTATTGATTGCGGTAGTGCAGCGAGAGCGCTACTTCCAGTTCGCGGAGAGAACTAGGATGATGGGCTAAGCGTACACAACACACGGTGAACGGACCTTGCAAACAGGCTGTTAAGTTCGGTGATGCAAGACGGCCGGGATTGTGTCGTGTGAGTCGCGGGGAGAACGGACCGTGCAAACGGTACATTAAGTTCGGTGATGCGATAACGGGACCTCGAGCGGAAAGGTTGGTACCGTCAGCTGAGAGGAGGCGTAAACGGACTAATAACTTTCAGAGCGGTGGGAGATAATGAAATTTGAAGAAGAATGCCGGGAAAGGCACCGTATTGAGAAAACTGAATTTTTGGGAAAAACGGTTGATAAATGAAATGTGTTTTTGAGAAACGAAATGAGAATTTTCAAGAAAATGACACGAAGCACAGTTTTGAGATACTGAAACGAGACACCATCTTCCTGCGCATATTTACTCTGATCCGCATGGACACGCATGATGCATTATATGATTTACTATTCATAAGTTATAAATGCTGTTCATGAGAATATTGTTCTAGAATTGCTACTTAGAAGCTTAGCGTAGTAAACTATTGAGCCTGGCTCACGGTGTTGCCTTCGTGTAACCCTGGCATAATACCATGATGTTGCATGTGCGACTCGGACGTATTATGCTAGACTATCTAAATGGACAGGAACCGTACTGTGGGATCCAGACCCGAGGAACGGGAGGCGCTGCCGGAATGGGGAATGACCCGGCGCAGGGATAGACGAGGTCCTAGAATCACCCCGGTTGCTATTTATTTAATATTTGAGAACTGTACCGTTTGTATTAAAGTTTGGGTTTAGACTTTATTTCGGATTGTAATAATAATTAACGTGCCCAAATCTTGGGGGCGTTACACAAAACATCACTCTTTAACAATTGCTATCCAGTTTCCCTCCTACCTCCAAATCATAGCCACATTTGATAGTTTGGTTTTTGCTTACGGGTCAAAATTCTCATGATTAGGGTTGTAAATTAACTGGGTTTTCGCAAACTCTTCGAGACTCGGTTCGATAAGAGCTTGTTCGAGTTCGATTCGTCTACTAAACAAACTAAACTTGAATCTCAATATTAGGCTCGTTTCATAAATGAGCCAAACTTGAACCTAAGTGGATTTGGCACGGTTAGATTCGCAAACTTGAGATCAAAATGTAATTAATAATACTTTAGGAGTCTACACATAAATATTTTATAATTGAGAAACTTTTATGTAATTTGTTCTTCGTTTATCCCTTACTAGAGTACTCTACTACGAACAGATGAGTTTTATCCCTAACTAGAATACTCTATTTAGTCTCAATATTTTTTTATCGTGTTCTTTTTCTTTTGATTTCTTGATTATTATGGTAGATTTGTTTATTTTTGCTTGATTTCTTAATTATTGTGATAGATCTACATATAACATTGTTTTGAAGCATATCTCTTTCCCCTCTCAGTTTGTGTTCTAAATTGCTAGCGAGCCCTACCGAGCTTGATTCTAGCCTAAATTGGACTTAGTTCAGCTTGTTTGAGTTTAACGAGCCCTACCAAACCGAGCCGAGCCTGAGCTTTGAAATTTTTTCACGAGCCCAACTCAAGCCCACTTATCTAGGCTCGAATCGAACCCGAGCCAAACTCAAGCTTGACTCATACCTAAACGAACTGATCCCAAACCTCATAGGGTTTAGCTCTATTCGACTCATTTACGGCCCTACTCATAATCATAGCCACATTTGGTTTGTGCTTTTGGGTCAAAATTCTCATGAGAAGCTCCACTTTGATTATACTTCCTCTCAAATTGCCTTCATCTTACTAGCAGTAGGAAATCAGTAAGAGCAAAATCACAAAGAAAGCAGCACATCTTCTTCGTTTTCAATGATGTCAAGAGGTAGAAAAATTATACTCAGAAAAGCTTAACGATTGATCGATCAGTTTGTTAAGCAGTATTGGGGGCTTGGAGCACAAGCTCAATAGCAAAAACAATACACCAAACAATTACATATTACCACATTACAAACAACCCCAACTTTGACGCGCTAAACTAAACAATCTGAAGCAATTCTCAGGTAAAAATCCTTTTGCTCTCCCTAGTTAAGCTTTCACATCAGTTCCAAGTTCCGATGAGGTAAAAATCGCTTGCCTTCACATGATTGTTAACAACGTACTGCAAGAGAAAAAGAAACATGACATGAGAATGGTACAGAACGAATATTCAAGGCAGGGAACTTTGAAACTCATCATAGTAGGAACAAGGTATACAATTTCAATGAGTCGTGATTAGAATGTCGCAAACAAATCCTGATATTATTAAAAACTATTTTTTGGTTTAGAGCATGGTAGAATTATATTTGGGTGAAATAAATCTTAAAAGTTTGTTTCATATACATTGCTGGAAAGTGCAATTAGTAGCCATTGATATCAACTCACTTTGCTGTACTCACCACTTTACCGTATTCACTATGGATGATGGACAGGTTCCTCTCAGCTGAGAAGATATTCATCGTCTTCCATTGGAGAACCGGTTGGCATTGACTAATTCATAATAGTTATCCTCCGCATAAAGTTGTCTGAAGTTCAAGTAAAAAGTGCAAGCTTCAGATTAGGAGCACAAAGCGCGCGAACACTCTCTCTCTCTCTCTCTCACACACACACACACACACACACACACACACACACACACACACACAGAGGATAACATGGTATGGTATATAGCAACAAAGCTGAGAGTAACAAAATAAATCAAGGCATTTGATTATACAAGTGCACTTCAAGGGTGGTGGATCTGGGACAGCTAAAATACTAAAGACTGCCAGTCTTTATACCAGTGAACGGAGGTGTTAGATGCAATTACTCACGGCAAAACATTTTAAGCAGAAATAACTACACTATCATACCATACCTACAAGAATGTCTACAAGTAGATTACCCACATATTCCATACTTGCAGTCATGAAGCTAAACGAGGGAAAGAAAATGATGGTTTGAAAATTTTGAATAACCAAAAGGAAAAGAAAAAAACTACAAAACAAATGCCCATGGGCCATTTGATTACCATGATAAAATAACAACAAATGAAAACAGGAAAATCTTATCAACAGGTTGATAATACCCGGTAAGATTGCAAAGTAATATTTAATTCTGTATGACTTTGACAGTCAAAAAGTACAGTGAGGATTTGCTATGGATAAAAATCCATGGCAAATGCATGTGTCACAACTTAGCAAATTTTTGGCAGCATATCGCATATAGCAAATCCTTATTTTCTTACATAAAGAAATGAGAAGGTTAAATTTTTAGGATTTGACTCCGGAAACCTAGATTAGCTACAAAAGATGCAGTCAACAACTGGTGGAATCCACTCCACACAGAAACTGGTGATCCAGAAATAAAATGTTAATAGGCTCCTCAACCATTCTAGTGTGGGAGATAGACCTAAGAGTGGGATTGTTATTGGATCTATGCAGTCATGACATTACAAAATGATTGGCGGAGGAAATAAAATCGCCGCAAATACAGAAACAATACACTTACGCTAGATTTGCTAATGTTTCTGATTTAGTAACAGCCTTCCCCTCTGGCAGTTCAAGGCAAGAAAAATGCATTATCATTTCCTTCAAAGTGTGCTTTGTGCTCTTAACATCATTATCCCACAAGATGCTCTGAGATCAAAGAGCAGAAAAAGTTCTGTTACACAAAACTCCAAATAAAAAGAAACTAACTGTTTGGTAACTCAGAAAATGAACTCAACAAGAGGTTTCTTGATCAATTAAAAGAGGAATTAACATTTGCCATTCATGGTGCGGTTTACATGTAAGATGTGTACAGAAAAGCAAAGGGAGACAAAAGCCAAATACCTTCCTAACATACTCTCTTTTCACCTCCTCCCATGGTACTTTGCCTTTAGGAGAGAAAATAGAAGCATTCCAAAGAGCACCTCTAGCAACCATCACAGATGTGGCACCTTGTAAAGAACAGATGATCACTTAAATTGTGAATGGAATAAAAAAAGTGAGGAAAAAAGATTAGGGGAGGGTTAAAATTTGACATCTAATTTCATCAAGTGCTCCGGTGGACTCAAGTACTCAATCAATTGGTAAAGGAATCTGCCCTAGTCAAGGTAGATATTGATTACGGAAAGATGATAAAAACAAGACCAGGGGACAACAACAAAGCAATTACGGTATCTTGCCAAAAGCAACTGCTGAAAACATAAAAACGTTCTCCTCACATCACATAGATGCTCAGATATTGAACACATTTGCCACCCTAATCCCAGCACCACCCAGTAAGTTGTATCCAGAGAGTATGCATGGTTAATTTTTTGAGCTTTTTAAAAAACTTCTATCAGCGATCAACAATATAAAAGGATAATTACATAGCTATTATGCATTCAAAGTACTTGGTAACGGATTGTAGCAACAGTACTAGAAGATAAATCTATCTGAACGCTGAAATTATGATGACAATATGTACTGAAAAATGTTTCAACGAATTAGGAAAATATTCAGAGAATTAGCAACTGCAGCTTGTAACGAGTCATATCAATCATTTAAGTACCTTCAAACTGAAGAAAACACCACGTTAAATATTTATTGGAGGTCCTTTATCTACCTGTTGCCACCTTAATGCGTTGAATATCTTCATATTCAAAGACATCACCATTTGCTATGACAGGAATAGAGAGGGCTGCTACAACATCAGCAATCTCACTCCATTTAGCAGGATCTCTGGGCCTATCTGCAACTCTTCTGAAATTCACTCAACATGACACACACAGCCATTAGTTACACAGTTATGAGAACAGCTTTACACCCTAAGTACATTACAGTCCAACAGCGAAAGAATGATGGGATAGGATAAAATCATTTCTGATAAAACAGTCTATGGAAAATGTGACTAACATCATCGTAAATCAATTGCCAGACAGAAATAAAAAAGATTTTCAAGCAAGCTTTGTCATTTTAAGATAACAAAAACCAAATTCTTTAACATATAGTAATGTCAGCAGAAGCTGCATAGACAAGTCCAGTCAAAATAACATGCAGCCACAACAACCAGATTACTTTCTATGGCCATGTCAAGTTTCTCTCAAATTATTTTATTTCTTATTTTTGCGCCCTTCCAAACCTATACTTGAGAAGTGAGAACATCACTTTGTTGCAGGAAACCTCTAAACATAAAAGAATATTATTGTGTTTGCATTCATCTCAAAAATAAGAGACTAAAAAATTCAGGCGAATCAGTGAATAGCAATTGGATAACATTTTTTTCCCAACTTCCACATGCATTCAATTGAAAGCTAAAATGGAGAATTGTCAAAAGCAAAACAGGAAATACGAATCTTACTTTGAGAGTTGCAGAAAAATGATACCTTTGGCAAGCTACCTAACCTGAACACCACTTATTGAAATGAAAGAAAATACAACTCCTAATGCAAATCAAGCTAATAATGCAACAGGAAGCTTCCAAATGAGCCACCCAAAATGTTGTATCCTAAAAACATAAGGACAGCTAGACCTCAGAAATATCCTGTATTGTAGAACTTTAAATTAGACATTACCTTCCATGGACAGCAAGAGCAGAAACACCAGCTTTTCTCGATTCTCGTGCCAATTCCACAGTATCCTGGGATGCATTTAGAAGTCGAATCTTACATGTCACTGGCATGTTCAAATTTCTCTTTAATGTTGTCAAAATCTGGATTGGAGAGTTTAGACATTTAGCTTGACATGGACCAGAAACGAAAAACTTTAGAAATTAAATAAATAGTTAGAACACAAAACTTGAGGATTAACAGGTATCGCATACATCATGGATGAGCTCTGGTTTATTCAGTAATGCAGCACCCATCCCTCCACTTATAGAAAATGACTTTGGACAACCCATATTGACATCTACAGCTGCAACATCTTTGCACCTGAAGAATCATGTACCATGATACCTTCAAACATACAAAAAGAAAACACAGCTAAAAGCAACAAGCTTTCAAAGGCAAATCAACAAGTTCTACTTAGGACACAGAAAATGTAGAACTACCGAGTTTGACAGCTAGAGAGTTTACTCCGGAAAATCAGAAAAAGAAGAGTGAACAAGCAACATACACAATCTGGGCAGCAGCCAGAGCCCTCACAGCATCAGAAGTTCCCATTTGAAATACTACCCGAGCACTTTCCTCGTGGCAGGTCCTGAAAACAACATTCTCAGTTCCCTTCTCCACAATATCAGTAGTCCCAATCACCTCTGATAAGTAACAAATCAGATGAGTTTGGATTCTAAACAGAAGAGCAGGGCATTACAGCGCAAAATAATGAGTACACAAATGGACAAATTCAACAGACAACATCAAAAATTGATTCCAGAAACAAAGAAAAGTTTTGACCAAATTTTCATTTTATTAAGTTGATGAGTCAGGTTAAAGATGCAATTATAAACAACCACTTACATGGAATTCTGCATAAACTTTACAACTAATCTCATATAGAATTCATGACCTAGATAGTGGTGTCCTGCCTCTGACTTCATAATGTCGGGAAATTTTGACATACCTTATGAAACAACCCAGCCCAGTTTTAAACAAGGGGAAATGACACTGCACCAACCCCGGTTTAAAAAGCTTAGTGAACTAAATAGACATGGGTACGAGGGTAAGCAGCATATAAATCATGATGGAGGGAGAGAATAATGGGTGAATGAAAACTAATACAATTCAAGACGAGTTGCGCACTCATCCAAGTATTTTCAGCACAAATCTTTTCTTTCTTTCTTTCTTTCTTTCTTTTTTTTTCAGAATTTTCAACAAGCTCTTTCTCAAAAAAATTAGGGCTTCACATCTACCCTGCAATCAAATTTGAGACTCAGATCAAAAGAAGAAATGCTCAAAGTAGTAGTTTGGCCCCTCGTGTCTAATAAAGGACATGGACAGCCACACGCCTGATTGTCACTGGGCGACTCACTGATGCCTTCCCATATCCAAAAAGAGCCAGACATGCATAAATCCCACCATGTGAGAACAACAATTGAAGAAATGAGCCAGATACGTTAAAATTTACCAGTTTATGTTGACTTGTTGAGAAATAAGTCAAACCCAAAAACACTCAAAGCAAGAAGAACATCGAGCAAGAAACAAAGAACACATGACATAGAGATTTAATGTGGTTCCCCAACTGTGTAGTTGAGTACATCTACGGTTGACACCAGTTTCAACTATATTATCTAGATGACGAATGAAGAATGTAGTACATTTTTTTTGAACGAATATAGTAAATATTTATAACAAAGGGTTTACATCATCAATTAATACCCCTATCCTGGTTTCTTAGGTTTCGGGCACGTGGACCCCTGCGACCAGACTGGGCAGGTAGAACACCGAATAGTCAGCGAAGTTCTAATCAGACCAAATCAGACTTCACAAATCCAACAGTTTATATCATTCCCCATCATAAATTGGTAGGGTTGGGCTGCTCATTTGTAACAGGTAATTTTAACTTAATTCTCAATATCTCAAATCAAGGTTGTCAGGTTTATTAACACACACAATATCCTGAAGGACCTGAACTGAGGAGGTTATGTAAATAAAGTAAACAAAATCACATCAAAATATACTTGATATCCTCATCGACATTTGGGGTTAACAAGTTGAGCTTTAAGGGAGAGTTTTCTACATGTCACAAGTAGGACGTGCTAACTGTGTGCCCTTATTTAAAAGTTAAAACTCTCCATCCTACAGTGATATGGAATGACGTCAAGAGGCCAGTTGTTAATCAATATCAGATTAACCCCTAGTCAGGACCTAATCTTTAGATTGGTTCCAAAACCTTTTGAGTTAAGGCCTTGAACTGTGGAGACATTCTTCGTGATGGCACCCTTTTTTTCCTCTCAGAATTTGCACTCACACAAACCTTCTATTTACTCAGTAATGTATAATCCTTGATAGTCTCTAACAAATTCATTCTAGTTGGTCAAACCCAAATTGCAGAACTGGAACCAACCTCATTTATACAACAAAGCAATATACAGCAGTAACAGTCCTGATCCTAAGAGAAAAGACCACGGGAATGTCAGATAAAGGTTCGAGCTAAAGTCACCTAGACAGAAAAATGCTTAGCATTCCATTTAAGTAATCTCAAGAAAATTTTGTAAAAAAAAAAATAAAACTAATTCCCACACTTCAGTGAGGAAATGGTATACACATCTACAACTCCAGTTGCTAATCATGGGTCACACGAAATGCATTTGCTTACTGCTCATAAGTTTCTCGTTAGTTATTATAAATAACAAATTTAGGTTAAATAACTTGCAACCATCCACATAACTCAATGATCCCACATAGGTTAATTTAACCAAAATTTAGGTTATACTTATGTATATGCCTCAGCAGGCTGTTTCTCAATACTCCACAAACTAGTAAAGTAAACAATAACCCCTTAAAGTGGCCACAACCAAGTATGTAGGGCTGCAAATGAGCCAGGCCAGGGTGAGCTTTGACATGTTCGTGACTGGTTCGTTCAAAACTAATATGGCACAAGCTCAATTCGAACCAAAACAATCGAGCTTGAGCTCGGCTCATTTATTATTGACCTGTTCAAGCTCCATTCATTTACTACACAAGCCTCTACAAATGAGCCGAGCTTTTATAATAAAGCTGGGTTACAACAAACTTGAGCTCAACTCGTTTAATAAATGAGCATAAAAGTTGAGCTCAAGCTCTACGAGCTGAGCCTCAAGCTGCTAGCGAACAGCTCTCGGATAGTTTGCAGCCCTACAAGTACGTAGCCAACAATGTATTTTGTATCAAACCAACATAACAACAACTCAAGTAATTCGGAGGCAGCGCTACATTATTGAAAGGGTGGTCACATGGATTCCCTGGACTTGATAAAAATGTTACCAGATGGTTTCCCTTTTCTCTTTCTAGCATTTATCATTGGAACTACCTTCCTCCCACACCCTATACATTACTTGTATCAAAAGGTGAAAACGACATAGCTACAAAATTAAACTGATGGAAACAAGGGGGTGAAATAATGGTACCGTTGATGCGGCGCTCACATTTGATGAGTTTATGATCAATTATCTCCTCCCCATATGTTATATCAGCACCGTAATCCGCAGCCAGTAGCCTAAGTGGCAATGTACCCTATAAAAATTATAGAACATCAAATTATAAACCCACATTGATAGATGATTCGATCTTTGCGAATAGAGCTGCAAACGATTCACCGAGGTGTTCGGGAGGAGCTCCAGGCTCTGCTTAGTTCTTTAGTAAATAAATCGACCTCCAGTTTTAAGCTCCCAAGGTAGACGAACCGAGCTCGAGTTCATTTATAAAAGCGTGGCTCGTTTGTAGAGACTCTGTTCATTTGGCTCTTTTAGTAAGCGAACCCATCTCAAACAACTCAATAATAAATGAGTCGAGCTCGAGCTGCTACTAGTTTTGAACAAGCCGAGGCAAACGCTTCAAAACTCGACTCGGTTCGTTTGCAGCCTATTGTCTCTCTGAACCCCGAATTGCATGTCTTGTGCCGATAGGTTTCTAACTACAAAACCACAGAGAGAGAGAGAGAGAGAGACTCACAACGCGAACCATAGGAGCGAGGACGAGCTTGTGCTTGTATTCCATGTTCGTCTTCCTTTGGCGAATCACACGGCTGAGAAGCCGTCGTCGTCAGAGGTAGCGTCGTAGTTGACCAAGGATACAGAGGTAGTGATGTCGTTCACCACTGGTCAACGTCATATGTAGTATTTGAGAGAAAACCAGTGGGCTCTTGTACAGACTACAGAGTAGCCCACCATACAGCGGCCTGTTTTGGGAAGTCCAGGCCCAATTAAACGATGGTTGTTAGCCTTTTATCCTTACTAGTACTAGTCAAAAAATTCCGTGCACGCACGGAGTGTCATGCTCATTGTATGTGCGCAAGTGTTCGACCTAGTTGACGTCTCTTGGGGGTATTTCTGATACAAAAATGATCTATTCTGTTATTTCAGCCGTGTAGCATGCTGTGCTTGTATTTCAGCGTGGTGGTGGGGCTACGGTGAGCCTAAACTGCCAGAAATGGTAGCCAATTATATCACTATTCTTTCTGATATGTTGGTGAATCAGCGGCCCTATTCTATCGTTTGGCCTGCTTGAAACTAGGGTTGGCTCATCCATAATTTATTTGTTATACTTGGGTCTAATTTGGTTCCTTTCCTTTTAAAATGGCCTAGTCTTAGTAATTTGGCCCATGGGTTGTAAAGTGCATGTAAGCCCAAGAAGTAGTTAGGAGGGGACTTTCAAATTTTAAGTTATTCCTGGTTTTTTTTTTTTTTGTGTAATTTAATCTGTCAACCAAACAAAACCTCTATTTTAGTACCCCAAAACCAGACTTTTGAAACAAACCCCAAGTTGTCGACCAAATACGCGGGTGCCATCTCCTTATTATTCTTTTCGAACAAAGTCCAAAATTGACCATCCCAATCGAGACCGAAGCGAAGGCTCTCCATCAGAGACTTCTGGTAATTGGGCGGAGAATTGTAATGGTTTCATGTGTGGTTTGGTTATGTTTTTTTATCTTATTGACTTGTATCTCTTTCCTTTCATTTTTTGGTTTAACGCAGTGTGATGGATTTTCCTACTCCTTTTATTTGTTGTGAGTACCACCGGCATGATTATAATCCAGAACGTAATGGTGGTATTTATTCTCTTATTACTACTTGTGGGCGCTTCGAAAAAGTTGCATGATTTGTGAGCAAGGGAAGTGACCCTTTGGTTTATTATGCATCCCTATGTTTCATCGCCAAGTTTGGTCCTATTCTATTTGTCAGTGGTGATCAGGAGTGGCTTTATAAGAGGGAAATAGATGTTTGGATTTCGAAGATGATCTTCTTTTCATTCCTTCCTCTAATCTTTGAAATTTAGTTTTTGTAGATGTGTTTCGATATTTTGTTTGCTCTTTGAAAGTTAGTTCTTTCTTTTGCGGTTCTTTTGTGCATTTTCTTTTTAATGTAGAGCCATTATTGCTTTGGTTGTAGATGACAATATCTTTTGGTAAGTGAAAGCGATCACTAATACTAGTGCTGATGATCGGGTTGTTAATTCCTCTTATTGTAGTCAATGCACAGTTCTATATATTTCTTATTTTCGCTACATATTCGTGTTTGAATTATGCTCTTCACTGCTTTATCTTGTGTCTCTAGTTAATGCTTGCTAGCCGCGAAGATACTTTCAAAGTCTACAATTGTAATGTCTGGGTCCTATTCAAGAGTGGAGCTCGAGTTTGGCCTGTTTAGATTGTGGACAATCGGTATAAGGCGGGATGGGATACTTTTTGGCTTGAGTATTGCTTAAGGCCTGGATTCAAGTTGATTTTGGTTAGCGAGCATAAATGAATTTTCGATGTGATTATTCTGAATGAGAGTTTAGAATAAGTTAGTTATCACTGGAATGTAGTTCATCATCACCTTTTCAATTCGCATCCTCCATCTGGTTCGTATTTTGAGGTTCTCTTTTTATTTTTGTTAGGCTGTTATTCTACCTTTCATTGTTTTTGTAATGGTCCGAATTTTTGGAAAAACGCTTTATTCAAAAAAGTACATTTTTGTAATGGTACATTTTTAAATTTAGATATCTCGTAAAAGTTTATACGCGTACATGTGTGTGCATGACTAGGGCCAATGTAAATAATAATTGTATGTTTATATTTACATATGTGTACTTCTATTTGTTAATATTATTTACTTTTGTTATATATTTACTTTGACCTAATATCTTATCTAGTCAAAGTCCAGAAGGAATAAGATTTTATCCTAAGGCTCCGTTTGTTTCAGACGGAATGGAAAACATTTTCTGATGTTTGGGACCAAAAAAAAAAGTCAACAGAAAACTTTTTCCAAAATTAAAAAGTCAAAAAGGAAAATGAACCACCAAGCCCTGAAAATGTTTTCTGGATTTAAGAGAAGGAAAACATTTTCCATCAGTTCAAGGCCTCTGCTCAACTCCCCGACACCCCCGACACAGTCATCTCTCTCTCTCTCTCTCTCTCTCTCTCTCTCTCTCTCTCTCTCTCTCTCTCTCTCTCTCTCTCTCTCTCTCTCTCTCTCTCTCTCTCTCTCTCTCTCCCCGCCTGTATCTCCTTTCTAAAATCCGATCTCCATAACCGGCTGGGGTTAGCTCTTTTTTACGACAGCTGAGTATCTCTTGCTTCCTGGTGAGTGGTTTTCGATTTTGGGTTGATTTTTTTGCATCGTTTTTGGGGTTTTGATCAAGCGCTTAGGTTAATGGTTTCAATTTCCAACATTTAATTTCGTTTTCAGATATGAGTGTTGTGGCCTATCCTTTTCCCCTACTTCGGATTTTTGGGTCCTGATACTTTTTTGGATCAGTTATATTAGGAAATATACATTGTATTTGCTTGTGGTGGAGAGTAAGCATTTGTTGCATGGATTATTAGATAGCCATCAGGGGAACTTCTTCACAGAAATATCTCTCTATCAGAAAACTTTTAGCACCTTATTATGGGTAAACTTTGCAGTCCAATAAATGATATAAGTCATGCACGTAAAGTGTTTGATGAAATGCAAAAGAGAGAAGTCGACTAACATTTCAAAAATTAATTAGTAACCTTTGTGATAACAATAAATTAGATGAAGCTTTTAGATTGGAAAAGAATATAGAAAATATTCAGATTAAGACCTGATGCTTTTGTTTATACATCAATGGTTAAAAGGTTGTGAGGTCAAGCATTATGGTTCAATAAATCCATCTTTGTTTATGCTAATAAATCTCTGTTTCTCCTTTCTGAATTTCTCCTTTGTTTTCCATCACCTCGTTAATCAAATCCATCTTGAATGTATTTATAAGGACTTTACTTAGCTGTTACATCAACAACATTTATCACCTCACCCCAAGATTGTCCCAATTAAATAAAATTTACACTCTAAACCTCAGCTCGATTAATCATGACCGTTTCCACACCATATTGCAATGCCCATGTCTTGCAAAGAAAATGGAGACTTGTTTATTTAATTGTGATCTAAATAAAGAGAGGATGTTTTCGTTGGCTGTTGTAAATGTGGTACCCCTTTACCATAACTTTATTAGATTATATCTTTGGTAGCCTTAATGGCTCATGGGTGGGTTTGCTCTAACATGCCAAAATAGCCCAGAATCCAGAGGTTTAAGGTAGGCAGAAGTTGTGATTTTTGTATCGGACTTTGTTGTTGTGAAGTAACAAAAAGAAATGAGACTTAAAAGCAACATTGAAATGAAAATCTTTCTTGTGCATCTTTGATATGATGATATCCCTAGTACCCTTTTGATGATATCTCTAGTACCCTTTGGTTTAAAGGAGAATTAATGGTAAGTGTTGAAACCATACAATATTAATCTAGTATATACATTGTTATTGGCTATAATTTTGTGTTTCACTTAGATGATTGCGCAAGATGACTAAACACATACCTACTTCTGATTGGCTTCATTACTATTGTTGTGCATTTACGTCTTAGTTATGGCCTTTCTTTTGTTTTGATTCTTTGAATCATGCATTTGTCTGGGAACGTTATACTTATAGGGGATTTTTTTACGTCATTTTGCAGAACTGCTCTTCAATCATTACTATCCATCCTAAGATAGTTGATGGTAGACCTGGGACTCTGGTGATCGAGTCATATGTTGTGGATGTACTTGATGGGAACACTAAAGATGAGACATGCTACTTTGTTAGGGCCCTGATCAACTGCAATATCAAATCATTGGCTGAAGTCTTAGAGAGTTTGGTTGTCATTCACGAAGAGTCCGGTCTCGTTACTCGAGTTTGAGATGGTGAGTTGGAAGGATTTGAAAGAAATCTAGTCCTTGTCGAGTGATGTTTCAGTTACCCAGTATTCTAAAGTCGTTAATTGGAACATATCTTCCTCTTCCTCGAAAGTTTTGAAGCAGTCTTACTTGTAGTTCTGTGACTTTCCCCCTTTATCGTAATACCCTGGACAATTATGTGTATGTAAAACTCAGGTCTGTTCCACAGTTACATAAAGGGCCTTGAGCTTGGTGTATTTAGTTGTTGTAATGTAATTTGTATATATGCCATTATAATGTGTTCCCTGTGGACTGGATTTGTATTTGTATTGCTTTTCTTCTGATGTCTTTTGTCATGGACTCAATTTCACAATGTGCTTGCTTTTTTTCTTTGCATCTTATTTCTTAATTTTGCTGGATTTTGGTCATTTTCTAATATTAGTGATTTTCCATGTCTACCAAACAATGGAAAATGTTTTCTAGAAAGCGTTTTCATATCACAACCAAACACTTAAAAACATTTTCTTTTCTAGAAAAAGTTTTTTGTGGAAAAGGTTTTCTAGAAAACATTTTCCACCCGAAACAAACGGAGCCTAAGTGTACTAGCATTTTCTACTTTCCCTCAAAACCCTCTCCTTCTTGCACATTGTCCCCTCCTATGTGGCCAACCTTACCACCATACCTGATGCCAACCAAACTGATCAATTGATCCAAAATAAAAACTCTTTCTCCCATTTTCCATTCCAACAAAGAAGAAAAAAAGATAGAAGGAGAAAGACCTAAGGCAGAGAGAGAGAGAGAGAGAGAGAGAGAGAGAGAAATGGGCTGAGAATCTAACATCCGTTTTCTTGTTTCTTCTTCACTCTTTTATCTCCATGATGAAAACCACCACCACCCTCCTCTTTTCTCTTCCCTTTTTAGCATCTCAACTCACCATCTTTTCCAAGTCATTTTCAACTCTGAAAACAACAAAGAAAATTAATTCCATACCATTGCCAAACTTGTTGCATTTCAACTCCTTTAATCCACTCAAAGTGGCTATAACTTAACCCCATATCTGCCCTGAAACAGTTCTAAAAGCTATTGCATTGCTAGCTCCATTACAACCCAAAAACTAGCCTCTGGAATAGCTTTGGTCATTCTAAAAAGTAGTCCTAAACCGACACACAATGGAGCTCCATTGCCGCACTATTGACCCGACAACCCAACTCCACTTTCACTCTGTTAACCGCTAGAATTGGTATGAATAATCCTATAAATAAATATATTTAGGGAGGTAGAATTTAATGGAGTGAGAGCAGAGTGATGTGAATTTGCTAATGTAACGTTTGAATGTTCTAGTTGTCAAAAAAATAGAGTAGAATCTATATAGTTATACATATATCGGCATACGAACAATCGAAGACACTTGAAGAAATAAAAATGAACAAAATATTCTATTGTAATTTTTTGTAGTTATAGAATTACATGTTAGTGATTTATAATTTGAATTTACATGTATATGTTATCAGAATAAAATGGAGCAGAACCGAGTACTATATAAGCTTTCGGAGTAGTGTTTCAAGAAAAAGAAAGAAAAAGGAAACATAATACTATATTGTTTTTCCAGAAATAATAGTAACAGACAAAATGCACTACTTACAGGGGTCGGATTTCTTTATCATGTTACTTTTTTATTATAAAAATAAAAAGTGCAAGTTATACATGAATACTTAGATTGAATTTAAATATATAATAAATTTCATTTCATTATTTTTAATTGTCATGTTTGTTCATTTCTTTTAATTATTTATTACAACGCATGTTAAATGATATACTGTTAGAATGGACAACTAGGTTCACTTGGTTGGTGCTCGTACTTAAAAATCATCTAGACGTTTAAGTAAATAGATAAATGAAATGATGATAGTGGATTATTAAAATCATGATTTCGGATGATGTTGATGAGTTGATGATTATGAATGGTAGATAGCCAGTTGATCTCCGAGAATTGGCGATCAGCTAGAGATTTGAAAACCCTAAGTTATGGCAATACATGATTACTCTTTATGAATTTAGGCGATAAAAGGGTGGTTTGTATTATAGATCAGGTCATGGTCTATATACTCCCAAGGTTATGGATAATTCCTCGTGGGCCCACAAGGTATCGACAAACCCTGGGGAATTCATCCTTGTGAGGCGATTGATGAATCTAACTAAGTAGATAACTTAGGCCATTCATCTGGGCTCCCAGATAGGGCAAGCAAGAGGGGAGTGAATCACGATTGTTCGTAGTCTTAGTGGTTAACATGAGAGAATGTTTCTCAAAGAATGAGATTCTAGAATTCACTGAGTTAAAGGCTAGTAATTAAATTGAATTCCTCTTTACTTTAATTGCATGATATATCATGTTGTTTGTACGTTATGGGTTTGGGTAGGGTTTACCTATTGAGTGATTATTTGCTCATGGTGCCGTTGTGGCTCTGGCATTTTACGCCAGGTGTTGAACGTATAGAAGAGGAGTTGTACTATCAAACAGAGGAGTTTGCTGCTGAACAAGTGGAGGAGGAGAACTGGAATCAGAATCAGAATCTAAACCTTTGAAAGCCTCGAGTCTCCTTATTTTTGTGTTGGAACAATGTAATTTAATTTTCCAACAAAGTACGATTTATGTTTGTTATCGAATTAAGACACTTATGTCATTTTCACTACTTAATCAATGAAACTCTTTTGAATAAATCTTTTAAAAATAATTTGAATAATGCTTCTGAAAATCCTGAAAATTGGGGCGTTACAGTTTTGATTTGTTTTTCTCTGCATCTTTTGGTTGTTACTAAATTGATGTTTTCATGATGAGTTGTTAGCACCTCTTGTTTACCTCTGCCATGTTTAGCAATGAGTATATCTTTGAGTTTGGCTATATTTGTCAGGCAAAGCACTCCATTAACCAGACACTACAAGAAAATGGGTCATTCTTGGCATTTTTTTCCCTGGCATTTGTCACAACTTTTCCCGGCATTTGTTAGTATTAACGACATGTGTATAAACGACATACGTAATAAATGTTGATAATGCCCTTCTCCGGCATTTGTGGTGGTTTTTCCGACATTTGTCAAATGCCGCTAAATATCCCTTCAGATTGCTCATGGTACTAAGTGTGGGCAAACATACTTACTTTCAAAGTTGTGTTCAGGAAAAGAGTAGTAATAGATATTTTCAATCCAATCTTCCATGTCTTTTTTCGTGGTTCCATTCATGAACATCTCCCAACTGCCAGCCACTAAATTTTTGGATGAAGTACATATTCAATGTGTATATCAGATTGTTCGCTTGTCCTTGTGTTGCTATTGCCACCTTCTCACGATGGCTGAAAGCAATTTCAACCAAGAAACACCCTCCACTGGTCTGTGTTTGGTCTTCGTAAGGTCTGTAGATGTAGTAAACAAAAGGGGTATTTATAGTCATCTTACTTCCTCAATACTGTTGAAAAAGGAAACGATATCAGGACATTTAAAGTACAGAAGATCAAGTACGAAAGGTGAGGAAGGGGTTTGAAGGAAATGATATTATGCCATGTAAAGCGCAGACAATCAGGTGGGGAAGATGAGGCCAAAGCCCTAGGACATATCAGGCAAAGAAGATCTCATAGGAAAGGTATTATGGAATGAATAAATCACACATTTTTCAAGAAGTTACCGATTGTATCTGCAATTCGGTAGTAGTTTACTATGTTTCCCAATGGCATGAAGTTATATTTTAGATTGCGCACACTAAGGTTATCAACCGTGGCCTCTTCTATTGGAGTCCTTTCAAAGAGGATACATTTATTAGGGCTTTCAATTATTTTATGCCTAGTTGGAACTTCTTGAACCGTGGCATTGCAGATGCAATGTGTCTAATATGTCCTTTAGCATGATATCCTTAGATGATGCAATTATTTTATGTATATCTTTATCTCATTGTAGGTGATCGGGTGGGGAACCTATAATTCATCTCTATTTGCTGTGATACATTTGGAAAACAACTTTGTCGGGCCCTTTGTACATGTATTTGTATAGATATTTGACTGTCTTAATTGTTGAGAAGATCTCAACAATAATATGACAATCAAACATTGCAAGTAAATAAGGATTGCATGCAATGACCCATTTATTATCTAGCATCTGTCTACGTATTTTTACTTTTGGGTTGTCGTCTCATTTCCTATACATAGGATAACCATATGTCGATATTTTGGTTTCGTTTGTGAATGGTTTCATTTGTTAGTACTAGGATAATTCTGCTAGTACTAACACAAACCCCAACCCCGTTATCTCCCTCCAAAATGAAACTGAGAGAAACACATGGTTGTGGTGGTGGGTGGGTGGGTGGGTGCGAGAGACGAGAATTGAAGACAAATAAACTTTGCAAGGAATATGCTATCAAAGAATTAGTACCAATGGATACCATAAGCAAGATAATATAGATATAAACCACAACAAAAAAAGAAATCAGATTGATAATGTTCCAAGTGCTATAGTGCTACAAAAGCACAATTAAATATTCCACCTACAATTTTTCTTGACAAATACTAATTCCAACTCCAATTTTAAAATCCTTGTTCTTGCTATGATAAATGCAACATTCAAATTGGACCAAAACACAAATATGTTGGCTTTAAGTTTCTGTTAGTGAAGATATATCACTGACATTGATGAACAGTTACATGCACCTTCGAAAACAAGCTTAACCGGAAAAACTACTGCTCGCATTCATTTCCAATGGATCATCCTCATACATACAACTTTGTTGCATTTGAACCACTTTATTCTTAGCTTCGTCATATGCTTTTTCAAACTTGTCCTCCACAACTTCAGGACACTCAATTATTAGATCCAGGTGATCGAGGACAGTAAAATAAAGGATAACGAGTATGATAGAGGCTGAATATCACCAAGCCATTTTGAACTTTGTGTTTCACTTCGTAGATTTGGCATTGTCACTCCAATGAGAGAAGATGCCTTATAAGAGATGGAGAAAAATCAATCATTATCTATAGCCAGATGGAAACAAACATCAGTCATTTTAGGAGGTAAGATACGAAGTACGTTTTCCCTATCTATAACGAGCTAATAGAGTAAAAATTGGCTTGTTTGCGAAAATTCCTCCCTCCATCATCAAAGGCAGCAGACACCTTACTCTTTATTTTGTCTATATTTCAAATTGAAGAAGGATCATTTTGATCATACTTTCCTAATAATTACTAATAGTAATTTTGTGAAAATTCCATCAACACAAACAACAACAAATTAAACAATGTCAATAATATATGCGAACAATAATAACAACAAGAACCTCATAGCCTACCGACAAATGCCTGATTCTTCAATTTCAAACAGTATTCGGAAGTGCATGCCAACTTAAACTCGAGGGTGATAAATTGCTTTAAACTGTTAGTCTTTCCATGTTGACAAACTCAAAATCTACATTTCCGATGGAAGATTAGCAAATTATAAAATTATAGTGCGGAAAAAAATATTAGGTCAACTCTAGCAAAGAAACTTATCTAGGGCTATAAAATAAGGTGAAACGGCTATTAGTTGTAACAACATGAGTAGCTATAGACGAAGCCCTAAGTGCATGCTGTGACCTGATAAAACTAAAGAAGACATCATAGTTTGGGGATGATTAGCACGCCTTCAGATACAAGAGTGACTCATTACTATTCTCCAAAATAAACTCCTCAATTGGACTTTAGCTCAAACCCTAACTCGAACCATCGTCCTAACTCTCAAAACCCAAGAATTGGATCCTCCATCTTCTTTTTCATCCTTCTCATCTTCCTAGCTGTTGGACTGGTCAATTTGATGAAGGAATAGGCCTTACATTTTTTGGCAACCTGGAATCTGCAAGAAATAGATTTTGAAAATCCTCAAATATATTCAAGAATTTGAACTCTGTATTTGCAAAGGAGACGTGAAGTAGATGGCACTATACATGGCCTAAAAGAGGAGTGAAGAAAAAGAAGTCTGGGTTGCAGATACAACTGAAAGTTGTTGATAGTTGTCTAAAAAATTCAACCTGAATTATCACCATAACCACTAGGTCTGCCCGTTTTGAAATAAACGTTTTCATGCTTAGTTACATAGGGTCCACCTATATGTATGGGATATTTGAGGGTTGTAGGGTTTCATACGAGAGTTTCAATTTTTGTTACTAATGTACGTATACATGCAAAATCGGGACTCACAGAGTACGAATTATGCGTCCATCATTGCAGCGAGGGGATACACACAGATAAGATTATTCAATTAGTATACATCCTCCCAATTGACTTGGCAATATATCCAAGCAGACCTTTCATTTAAAGGTATACTTATCTGAGCACTCAATTACTTTGGATTGGCTTTCATGCCGTTGTTAATTATGTGAATAAGTGTAGATAGTATACCTGCAATGCTATGCCTAAGGAATGAATAGTAGATTATTGACTTTATCCATGTTATTAGTTCAGAATTGAGGTTCCACTCAACTATATTTCCAATCTCGTCAAATACCATCCGTAATCCTTCTTCCAATTTTCCATTAATTTAAACATCTATGCCGGAACAGGACAAAGGTAAAGATGTGAATACTAAACATAGGTTTGAAGCGAAAGTGGAATAATGGGATTTCTTTTTAATATAGAAGGATTTGGTCAAGATTCGGGTTTGTAATAAATCATGTGAGGAGAAATGAATCTCACATGGTTCCTTATTAACGACACGAGCCATTTATTTTGTAAGTCAGAATGTGTCAATCATCTTAACGGAAAATCAAGTTGACTGGATATTGAAGGACTTAAACAAATCATATTGCGCGCCAAAACGAAATGCCGATATTAGAATGAACATTGTGTATTATGTGCATGTATTTCTTTCAAAACAACTACACACTATTGAGATGATTTTGATCAACTCAATTATTTTGCATATGTAATTTATAAGTGTTTGATCGACTCTTCTCACATGATGATCACAAGCAAAATCAATCATGTGTGAAGATCATCTACATAAGTTGATGAAGTTGAAGAATTCACTAACTGGACATGGGTTGGTTCCACGAATTAAGGGTAGTTCCCAACCAAAAATAGTCACTTGACTTTTTACATTTGTTTTTATTCAATTTTTTCCCACGCTTGTTAGTTTTGCGTCAAACTTGTGTGGATTGTTGGGTTGTCTCAATGAGTGGAATCGGAAAGTAAAAATTATGCCCAAAATCCTTTTTTTTTTTTGGTTGAAATATCCAACTTTTAGCCCAACTAAAAGCGGGCCGTTCCAGGCCCAGGGCATATTTTTGGGGCACTCCAACATTTTTTACAAATGAGCTAGACTAGGACTTTTTTTTGACCCAAATAAAGAAAAAAAAAAACCCATTATTAGTTACAAAATAGCCCAAACCATTGTGGCCCAATCTAAAAAAAAAGGCTCAAAGATAAGTTTTTTTTAAAAAAAGGCTCAACATGGATTTTGTTTGTAAAATCCATGTTGAATGTATCCCGAAATCAAAATCTGTATTGTATTCTAGCAAAGGTTTTTTTTTTAAAATTGAAAAATGATTAGTTAATTGAAGGATGATTATGTGATTGATTAATTAAAGGAAAATTATAATGCTTCAATTTCTCTCAAAATCCAGAAAGAGGAAAAAAAATTCATCTTTATAGTTGTGGGTTTACTATTTCTTACTAATTTGACTTATAGATTTGTCATATGTCGAAGAGTTTTTTACTCTTTGAACTTGTCTCAATGGATTCCATTTTTTTAGTTTAATACCTTCATTTTTTGACGTCATAATAATGGAATTTTCTTTGCCAATGAATTCATTTTTCGATGCTATGATAAAATGACTTGGTAGAAGAGAGATGGATTATACAAGTGTAATTGATACTTTTGCTTCTAAAACGCAACACGTGTAATATTTAAGCGATAATCATGCATTATATATGTATTTGAAGACTTTGTGTTTTGACTTTTTGTTACTATATAATGATTAGTAGAACTTTATAGTGTCTTAGCTTTGTCATATTGTGATTGTTACTGGAAAAAAAAAATTAAGTGTTATACTATTAGGACACATTTTTTAGGCTAGGTCTAGGGCACTCCAAACTCTTGAACCAGTCTTGACTAAAAGTGCTAAAAGTTGGATAATTCTTTAAAAAAAAAAATCAGTTTCGGTTATAATTTTTTTACTTTTCCAATTGTTTTAGTTGAGATGAATTAACCAATTACAATCCGCAAAAGTTTGATGAAAAACTAACATAATGAGGGAAAAAATTGAAAGAACTGGAGAATTCTCAGCTATTTTGTCAAGCCCGTGCCGAAGAAAATTCCTTTAGCCCACAATGTTAGCCAAAGCAGGGTGCCCACTCAGGTCAAGCTTGTAACAAACAAAAGTTTTTAAATTTTACGCCAACAAATCTAGTTTTACTTTGAAAATTCTCTTACGTCCAACATTTGATGTCCAAAATATCTGCAAATTCTGATCAAATGCGTCACAAGGAAGACTGACTAAATGAGCTACCTTATTGGGTTTTTAACAAAAAAAAAAAAAAAAGAGATAAAAAGATAAATATTTAATCATTTAATTGGAATATGAAGTAGTTAGGCCTTGTAAGTGGTGGTTAGCTTATGCGGTAGAGCTCTTGAATATTTCACACTGCATTACGAGATTGAGTCTCATTCCCCCCTCCCCATGTAATAGACTAAGAATGACAAATGACAAAAAAAAAAAAAAGAGTTGTTGTTAGGCCTTGTTTCTAATCCTTCTATTTAAATTTGATTTTAGCTTTACCATAAAAAAAATGTTGATTTTGACTTTACCTTGAGAGAGTTAATTTAATACTCTCATTAGACGATCTGATGGCATTCTCCAGTTGTCTTCTCCCAATTCCGCCCAATTGAATTTGTCATGCGCAACGTATTAAAATAGTAAAATAAAATCAATCCAAATAAAGAATTTTAGAACAAGTCTTTCAATCGAATATTTAACACCTACATGCATGAATGACTTTTTATACAGACAACGATAGGGTTTGAAAACTCAACTAGAAAACTGCAAGAAAATGAATACCATCTTTGAGCCTTTGACCTCTCCGACCCCATATTTTGATACATCCATTTCTACAATTAATGAAATGTGTGTACGAGTTGACCATTTTTTTCCTGCAGTTTAAATCAAACAAGACTATTTCATTGACCCTTATGTTGCCTATCTAGAACTACAACAATGTGTAAACAAAGGTGGCTCAACAGATAAAAATATCTACAGTTAAAAACGAACACATACACTACTACAAAAAGGCATAAAGATCACAGTCTTTTGGAGTGATCTTTCACTTTTAATCTCGGTCGAAAAACCGTGATCTAATCTAGTGTGATTAAAAGTCTCCATCTTTTCAATCATGGTTCTAGACCATGATGAAAGCTCATGAAAAACTGTGATTAAAACCATAAAAAACTGTGATCTTTGACAATATAACATCTCAGTTTTGCCTAAAAACCGTGATTGTTTAAAGAGAAAAGATCTCAAGTTTTAGTAAAATCATGATTAAAAAATGAAAAAAAACCGCGATAAAAAAATTTTCTCACTAATATAGGTGTCCAAAAATTGTCTTACCTTGCAAACCTTGCTTTCAAGGAGATTTGATCCTTAGACCTCTTACACAAGACAACTAACACCTATCAACCTCACCAACCATACATTTCATTATGTTGTTGAACTATTTAATATATATAGTAGTTTTTGTAGGCCTTTGACGTGCTCATATTAGTTTCTTGAGCATTCTTGAGCATTGACTATGATTTTCTAGGCTTTATGTACTCTTATAGTTTCCTAGCTTGTTTGAAAGAGTTTAATTTTTGGTTCGAAGATATATTTTTTGGTTAAACACATATTCTATGAGTTTATGACAATATTTTTTTATGGTTTAAAATGGATGTCCCATCTTCTGATTCAGCAAAATTTCTTTCCATCAAAACCTCTAAATCCCTCTGCTTTCTCAGTATAATTATGATCCTCCAACTCAATAATTTTCATCAAATTGAAACTTTTCTCCACATAAAATTTTAATCCCAACAATACTCTCATATCCATCAAATTCTGAGCTTTCCTTAACAAGACAGAAAAAGTAAGAAAGATCACAGTTTTTGTAAAACCGTGATAAAAAATTAGGGTTTTTTTAATCACGGTTAAGTACATAAACTGCGATGAAATATAGCTTTAATCTCGGTCATCTATAAAACGTTATTAAAAATAAAAATGAAATTATCTCATCTTGCTTACAATCACACTTTTTAAATGACTGAGATTAAAACTCATACTTACAATCATACCTTTTAAAAGACTGAGTAATTTTAGTTCCATTTTAAATCACATTTTATAGATGACCGAGATTAAAATTATCTTTCATCTCGGTTTATGTACTTAACTGTGATAAAAAATCTAACTCTTATTTCTTAATCACGTTTTTACAAAAACTGAGATCTTTTTTATTTTTGAGGCGTGATCTTATCACCTTTTTGTAGTAGTGATATTAAAATATCTGAAAACAATGTGAATTGATTGATTGCTATGGGAGTTCGGAATATTTGACAGTCACGGGTAGTTTTTTAAATAGAGATGATACTGTTCGATAGAAATCCACTATTATTGTTTCACTTTTAGTCATATAATAATTCAGTAGGACTCTCTGCTCATGCTAGCTCCCAATTGTTGCTCTCGCAAATTTTACTTGTAGTTTTTTCAGAAGACGCTTTCACGTTCGCACTTCTATGCAGGCAGGCATGTTATCTAACTTAGGTTGCATGCATGTTGTTCATAGAAATAAGAAGATAAATTGTGGCTATTTAAGTTCCTCGAATCAAATTTGTCATGAACTTTGTTTAATTTGTTTCAAAAAAGAATGATAGCTTGGTTCATGTATCTTGAGGTATTTAAATGAAAATCATTGAGATGTTATTTTTATGATTTGAACCGTATATTTTTAGAAATCACTTTTTCTTTCATTTAAAAAGAATCAAGTTTTTTCGGATACTAGTAAATACGTAATTAAGTTTTCCGCGTAAAAGGAAATTTGAAAACCAAGAGTGTCACGCGTCACCCTCTCTCTCAAGGTACCTCCGCCCATGGGATTCGACACGATATTTAGAGCGTCCACTTTGAAAATGCTAGCTACTATGCATTTGATGGGTGTGCTAAGCAAAAGTCAAAGAAAGGTGATGTGTAAGACTCTCTAGGGCGTTTTGGATTATTAGTTCCTTCACAGAGAGAAAAATCGAAAATAAAAAATAAATTATATTCAATACCTTAAAAACGTCCACTAAAAATAAAATAACAGAATACGGACATATTTTTTAATTATTTTTCTCTTTATCAAAAAATAGTTTAATTCATCATTTTTATTTACGTCATTCCTACTGTTGAGGTGAACCAGTAACTGATGAAATATTAAATGCAAAACTAATGAAGTCTTTTTTAATATAGACAATATATGTTAAATAAAATGTTCCATTAATTTTCTCAGCAAATCTATTGAGCCAATATGTTATTCTCGAGCACGGGTTTTTTTACTCTTCCTAGTGAACAAAATACTCAATTCTGTGATTGGAGGCGGACTCTTATTGCATTTGATTCTTTTTTGTTTCATAAAATGCTTTAAGCCTCCTTTGCCCCAAACTTTTTATTCGTCTTTTTTTTAAAAAAAAATTATTGGATTAAACATTCTACTTGTTGAGAGGATTTTAAAAAGTAGTAAAATATATATATATATATATATATATATATATATTAACTTATAGAAATTTTTTTGAACTTCTAAACTTTTGCAAGTTTATTTCATACTATTTTTTATTTCTCTCGCCAAGATAAATCTAAGGAAATGAATTATGATGAGAAACAAAAAAAAATAACTTTACTTAGTGCCCCCAAGGCCGGCCCAACCCTAAGGCCCAAGAAGAAACCCTTGGACCAGTCTTCAATGCCCCTACTACACATGTAGTGTCCTTATTCAACCGTTCATTTTGATAATCGATGGTCCAAATTAATTCAAGCACAGAGTACAAATTAACGGAATGAGAAATATTATTGCAACCGTAAGGAAGTAGCTCTTGAGGATAAGATGGGCAATAGGCAAATTTCATGGCTTGAGTTAGAATCCCACAATTGGTTTACCAACTTTTTTTTTTTAAAAAAAAAAAAAAACTAGTTATTTGGGCCAATTTGCGTGCATGCACCTCAACTACTTCTGGGGTGACCAATCTCACCATTTACTTGAATACCCATTTAAAATTGGTTTACCAACTTAACATAATAAAGAAACTCATGTGAGTCTAGTTCACCAGGAGATTGTCTCGGCTTTGATCGGGTTTTTTTCGCTTGTGAGTTGTAGAATTGGTATTTCAAAGATTGATCGAGGTATACAAAAATTGGTCAGGATCAACACTATGAATTACATCAAAAATAAAATACAATATAAAGGATAGAGTTATTCTCAATGTCGGAGGATGCAAAGCAAGAGGATAAAGTTATTCTCATGGCCGCTAACTATTCCCCAAATCAACTTATAGATTGTAGTCGTTGGAGGGATCCACAAACCTTATTAAAGAGTTGTTGGAAGAATCCACAAAGACTTTCTCAATTCTCTTTAATGGAGGCTCTTCTTTTAATTTTGGAAGACTCTTCACTCATCATAGTCTTTTTTCAATTTCACGTGAATCATGGTATATTAATAAAACTTTAATGCTCTTTTGCCTTTAACAAATAAAAAAGAAAAATATCAATTTAGACAAAAGAAAAAAAAAGGACCATATTAATCAACGCAATGACAATATCAAGCTTAGCAATTAATGAAATATAAATTTTGGAATCGAAAATTCATACTTGAGACAAAACTAAAAAAATGCACGTAGCCTTGTAGGTCACATATGAGACTCGCACTGTCGCACATGGGATGGCAAAAGAAATTGATCTTAGAAGGAAAAGTTAAAGTTTACATATAGTGAAGACTCAAAAAAAAAAAAAAAAATAATAATAATAATAATAATAAAAATTAAATGCTTAATGGGTGTCATAATGCTCATTAAAAGTTAAATATAAAAAACGCTATGTGCTTTTTTGTGGGACATGCATTAAAAAAAAATAATTTCATGCGTTATAATACACTTAAAGATGTACTTTAAAGTACAAGGGTAATTTTAAATTTTATTTTTTTGTACTCTTAACGGGTGCACTATAGCACCCGTTAGCATTTCCCTAATAATAATAATAAAATAAAAAACATACTGAAGACTCAAATTTAGGATAGTAACATTTGCATTACATATTTAGATCACACCTTACGTAACAAGTTTTTTTTTTTCAAGTTAATTTCCAACCTTGTCACAATAACCAAATTTATTGGACTCTACATCTGCTCAATTAAATACTCTTATTATTTCACAAAAACCTTCTACCTACTCTCTCTCTCTCTCAACAATGTTGTCGAAAAATTAGTGATTTTTTTTTAAAAAACCTATTTTTATTTCGAAAATTGTTTGTTCTTAAAAACTGATATATATTTTCAAAAACAGTTTTTTTTTGAGAACTTTTTTGGGGAAAATTGTTTGTATTTAAAAATGAATTTTTTTTCAAAAACAATTTTTCGAAAACTTTTGATTTTTTTTTAAATTTCTTTTTTGGAAAACTGTTTGCTTTTTTTTCGAAAACTGTTATTTTTTAAAAGAGACACAGTTTTGACAGAAAAAGTTGTTTTTTAAATAATTTAATTTCTTTTATAGTAGTTTGAAAAAGTGCTATAGCAGTCAGCTTTGATTATGCCATTGTGGATCTCTACATTATTAACTTTAGTCATCCCCTAAATTAATAATCGAAAGGTAATGTCCGAACTTTTGGTTTTTTTCAATTTTGAGTATACCATTGGTGACATCCTTATGTGATATAAGATGAGACTCCCACAATTTCACTAGATGATTTGAGTCGTTTATTTTGTAACTCTCGATGTTTACATGTATAATCCATGCAACTATTAGATGCATGGATCGGATACTAGTATTAATTTACCTTGTCAAATTATAATTGTCAAAAGAGAAATAACATATATCTTACCATCAAATTTTCGTATGATCAATATAACTCGATCAAACTTTTATCGATATCCGATAATCTAGACTTTTTACACAGACGATGACCACATTGAATTATATAAAATGAAATGACTTGGATTGAAGAGATGTGGGTTCTCTAGCAACAAAGGTGGTGGCGTCTAGCAGTTGTGACTGCAGTGAGACGAAGAGATGTGGGGTTCCAAACACTGATATATTTCCGTCATCTTCCTCTAGCCACATCCGAGCTAATTAACAATTTTCATCATAGTTGTTGTATAGTTTTGCGGCTTTTATATTTTTTTATTTTTCTAGTATTTTCGGACTGGTGTTTTCATTTTTTAATGTAATAATATAAGTTTATGATTCCGGTTAAAAAATAAATAAAAATCCTCCATTTCCATTTATTGCTCCATTCAAGAAAGCAGTAGCCACCTCCCCCCAATCAGACAAAATTGAAGCCTGTTGCCATACCCTATAAAATCCCCCGTATCTCATCTTTTCCATGCAAACCCCTTTCCATTTACTTTGTCCCATCAATGTCACACCCACCCACCCGCGTCTTTCATAAAAAGAGACTGTTGAACCGCTACCACATAAGCCTCTCCTGGATTTTACCGGTAAATCAATCGGGACAGGCCAACGTGTATAGACCGTGTACAGATGAGTCTCGGGGACTCACGTTTGGATTTCATTCGAACGATCTGATCCGTTAAATCATCGTAGAATAATGGGGTTTTTGGATAAACCACTTACACAAGTCCAATGGAGGTGAATTCTCGCGGAGCCTCTCGGAAAATTATTCTACAATGATCTAACGGATTAGATCGTTCGTGTAGGAACCAAACGTGGGTTCCCGAAACCCATTTGTGCACAGTCTATGCACCTTGGTCTGTACCAGTAGAAGAGTTCGGATTTTACCTCCACCACACCAAGACTCGGAGTTCCTGTACTGCGGTAATGCGGTATGGGCTTTACCGCGGTACGGGCTTTACTAGACACTTCGAAAGCAACCTTCAAGAAGTAATCATCGCGATCCGAAATATTCATATTATAGACTATGTTTAGAACCTAATTATTACTAAATTAGAAGAATGAAGTTGATCCGAGATTGATAGCTACATGGAAAACTAACGGTGTGTATGATTCAATGAATGAACTGTAAAGACAAACCTCATTTGATCATGTTTTTATAATTTTTTAATTAACTTGATTTATTTATTTTTTTTGACAATTAAAGCTATGCAATGGTGCTGTCCCCATGGGTGCTCAATTGATCACGGTCGTCCATAGTTGGCCCTGGACGGCTCAGATCTATTTGACAGCAAATGGTTTAGATTTATTTAGATAAGATATGATCTGAGTCCTTCATAACCAACCACAGATGACCGTGATCAACCAGCACCCATGTTGTCTTCGAATGGACAATACCTAACCGGGTCCAAAAAGTAGTCGATGCTAATTGTGATGATTATAGCTCGAAAAATCATATCGAGGTGCACTACAACTAGTCCGTCAAACACACTACAGAAACCCCAGCAGGTCTCTCCATACCTACACACCTCCCCTAACCTACTGTGCATTTCTTGGGACAGTTTTTACCTCAGATAAAACCTCATACCTTTTTTCTTCTTTATATGTGGTGCCAGTCATGTGAATATAAGATGTGAACGCATGTGAATGGTGGGTCAGGTTTTGGTTTGAAGTTTCAGCCCTGCCTGCTTTCGAATATTTATGCATTTTTACATCACTCTAATATTCTCGAGAATCTATTAAATAATTCAAGGCTAAAACACATACTAAAAAGATTCTTGCCCCGTTTTTCAAATAGAGGAGCCTCTCCGCAATCTATAATTGATGGATAGAGAGAATTCAGTGTTCAATTCGTGTGGTGTGATCTCTCGTCAAATGCATCTCGAATATTTGAAACTTAAAACCCATTGAATAGAGCAGCAACTTGACAAAATAGATTGCATTTCTAAACAAGATAATAAATTTAAAATTTAATCCAGAGGAACAAAGCAGCTACTACGACATAGGGTTCGGTCGTCGAGGAGGGCTCCACCTTTACACCTTGTTCGGTTGGGTTTTCGAGAACCCGGTCTTGAGAACTCATTTGCCAAAAAAGGGACACTGCAGAATACAAAGAAATGAAAATGTATTTATGTACCTGTAAATGATATGGATACACTATTTGTGCACTCCAAATGCACACCACTCTAAAATGGCAACTGAGGAGAAACTCAATGTGGAATTCACCTAAAAAATGAGTCTCTCCTCATTTGCTACCTCAGGATGGTGTATATTTGGGATGCATAAGTTGTGTACTCATAGCATTGTTGGTTTATATATAGAGAATACATGCGCCTTTGCTCCTCTCCCATTATTGAAACGAAAGTGATGGGTGATGGAGGAAATGACACGTCATGGGTTAGGCATACTATACGTAGCTTACAAAAAAAAGAAAAGAAAAAAGGGCATAGAATTGTTTTTGAAAACCAAATAAGGATGGGTTTTCAAAACCCAAATGAACACGGCCTTAGTTTACTCTTGTCATTCATTTTCGTCTTCCATACCTGATGTGAAAAGTTAGGGTATACGAATATCATTATCATTAGCGAATGACAAATCGAATGGACATTTTTTCCAAACAATAATTTTCTAGGGGAACCAAACCCTTCACCGATTCCTGCCAGTTTGCATTTTTGCAGGCTTATCCCGGGTTCATAAAAATGATTAGAACCGCTCATATTGTAGATCTCGTTGAGAACTTCCACGGTTGTAAAAATCGTGTTGATCTTATACCAACTAATATTAGGCCAAGTTTTTTGTTGATCTTAGTTGATCTTATACCAACTAATATTAGGCCAAATCGTGTTGATCTTAGGCCAAGTTTTTTGTTTGAGTTGCTAAAATCAACTAATATTTTAGCAAATGAGTTTATCATGTGTTAAAATTATGATTGCTTTTAGCCTACAAGTAGGCGTGATTTTAACAAATGATAAAATAATTTGTTAAAATCATTCTTTATTTTAGCAACTGTATTATTAAAATTAAATGGAAAACTTAGCCTTAATCAGTATGCATTTGTATTAAAAATCGAATGGACATAGACCGTAGAGACCAAATTGAGGAGGATTGGAGTGTTCGGAGTCCATAATTCCACAAACAAAGAAAAACCATCGATGCCTTCAGCGCCGGTATTTTTTGGAAAGTGGGGACGCTTAAACCTCGGATAGTTTCCTGTTAACGGCAGTTGACGTGGCACCATATTTGGCCACTTTTGCTCTCATCGGCGACCGAACGATAAGCGGCTGAAGTGGACATCATGAACTGATTGAGAAAAAAGCTACTCCAAAGTTGACCAATGTTATTAGGACTTAGGTCTTGTTTGTTAGGTGAATATGGGGTTAGAATTTAGGGTTGTGATAGAGTGGGTCTTATTTTTCTTTGTTTGGTAATCTTATTTGGGATGAGATTTGAAATCCCCACTCAATTTTAATCCCCATCTGTACGGCCAATAGAATCCCATGGGAGGCGATTTGGATGGACTTTTCCCATTTTAGTATAAAAAACCGGATATTCCGTTGAACACAAACACCAGATATGAATTTTTCTCATCTATTGATATCATGAGCAATATCTCAAGGATTTCATATCTCAATCATATCCCATGGAATTTCACATCCCATCCATTTATCTCCGGCCAAACAAACACACCATTTCATCCACACTCTATCACACGCTCACTTACATATGGGTGGTCCTCACATGTAGTTTGTCCACATGTGAGTGAGGGTGTGGTAGGGTGTGGCTGAAAATGTGTGTTAGTATCATTTTTGGGGGTGATTTGGCTATAAAAAAAAAAAAAACTAGTGTTTTGGTTTTTTTTCATTGTCTTTATTCTTTTTCTTTTTTTTTTTGCATTTGATAGTTTTGGGTCAATATGTTGTGATTTCTAGTTTTATCTTGTCGAGACAAATCCAAAAAGTATAAAATTATGGTCAAAAGTAATAATTTTTTGGATAAAGCCGAAAATAAACCAAAATAAACCAGTTTTTTGGATTATGTTTCGTCTTTATTCACAAAACTTTAAGTTTGGCTAATAATTTTATACTTTTTAAATTCCTCTCGTCGAGACAAGCCAAGAAACCACAAGAAATCGACCAAAAACTAACAAATACAAGAAAAAACTTGAATAAAGACAACAGAAAAAACCAAAAAAATAGTTTTTTTTTCTTTTTAGCCAAATCACTCCTTAGAGCATCTTTATCAACCTCACAAAAAAAAAAACTAAATTTTAACTAAAAAAACACTTTTTATAATTTTGCAAGTCACTTTTCAAAAACTCACAAAATCAGACTTTCTATTAGTATAATTTTACTATATTAAACTATTATTCATTTCTAGTTTCTACTACTACTCTTCAAAAGTAATAAATTAAAAAAGAAGAAGTGAATAGTGCATGAACAATACGTGAACAGTGTCATTGGTGTGTGGACAGTGCTACACCAAATTTGTTTAGTTACTGTAGTAAAGTTTAAAAATTCTGTAAATTGGTGAAACATTTGGCAAGGTTGATTTTTTGAGGTTTTTTGAGAGTTTGCTCTATACTTATCAAGAACACCAAATTTAATTTAAAAAACACCTTTTACAAATTTAGCAAGTTACTTATCCCAAATTTCCAAAATCAGACTCTCTATCCAAATTTTACTAGAAAGGTTAGTGAATAGTAAGTTAATGAAGTTGAGGTGTTACTGTAGCTTTGCTACAAGTTTAACAAATTTGCAAAAGATTTATTAAACCTGATTTTGAAGGATTTTACTGCATTTCACTCATCAAATTTAGCTTTTAAGAGATTTGAAGAGTGAGATATTGATGTTCCTAGGAGCATATTATTGCATTTACTGATCGAGAATTAACGATGAAAAACCACATTTGTACACTATTGTGGATGTTTTCTCCAAATTAGATAATCGTTTTTATGTGCAAAATAATATGAAAAAATTGAATAATGTTTTGAATATTTAATGAATTAAAAAAATTTGAAAAAAAATTCTAAAAATATTGATGAACTTGGAAAAAATCTCTAGTAATTTATTTCTCAATGTATCTATGTGATTAAGAAAATTTCTGAGTCATCATCCATCCTAGAGCACAATGTATGTACTCCTTTAGTCCCATGCATTTTAAGTGTTCACTATAGGAATATGTGCAATTTTAAACTCCCAAAATATATATTTCGCTATATAATTTGGTTTAATTTTTTTACACCTAATTAAAGTACTTATTGAGCACTAAGCACTTTAATGTGGTACCCAATATGTTAATAAAATTCTATGAAAATACATTATTTTATGTCCAAGAAAATACACGTTTCTTCCAAAGGGGACACTTAAAATGGAACTATACGAATATATGGTAGCCATTGACACTGATAAATTTAATATTGAATTAAACTGTAGATAAGAGAATGATGAATTGTTGACTTTCTTTTTCCCCGGCCAATTTATTTATTTATTTTTTTTTTAAAGTTTAAAAGGACAGTTCCATTACTTTTGCCCAGTAGGAGTATATTTTCAAAGGGAAATGCTAATAACAACTCATTAGGTTATGAATAAGGGAGGAAAAGGAAAAAAAAATCAGTTTTCGATGCACCTTTAACACTTTTTAAAACATTTTAGCGCATTATAAATTATATTTTTTTCTCTTCGATCTCTCTTATTCACAACTCAATGGCTTGTTAGTAGCATTTTCTTTCTGATTGATGAACAATCACTTTAAAATTTTCCAATTCAAAACAAAAACACGTTTTGTACTCTTTGTGTTTCCTCACGCAACCCTCTCTTAAATATGCAAAACCATTATATGTTCGATTAGAGGTCGTTTAACGGTATAATTTGTAATATTTTGGTGTGTCATGTAACTTTATAAAAAAAATTCGTAACTTTTCTAGGGGTGTGTATCATACAAACCCAATATAAGGGGTGTGTATTGTAGCATTTTCCGTACAAAGGAAATGGCCACAATACACACCTCTTAGTTGGGTGTACCGTATGCACTTATTGTATGATCCAGATTGTGTCACCTCATCGGCAATCGCAACATTTTTTTAGTTTTTCGTAACTTTTTAGCAGTATAATTTGTAACATTTTCTATGATTCGTAAAATTTTGGTGTGTCTTGTGATTTTATAAAAAAAATTTGTAATTTTTACAAACAATTCGTAACTTTTCTAGGGGTATGTATTGTAGCCTTTTCCTTGTACAAAACAAAGATTAAAATTTTAAAAATGCTATATATTTTGTTCTACATAGCCGGTTTTACCATTAAAACTTTTTTTGAAACCTCATTGACGAGATCTATGAAACAAGATACATACTAATAATGATATTTTTGTAAAGCAAAAACAATTATTTATTGTGAATCAGCTTCAATCTCGTGAACTTTACAAGGAATTACAAGGTATTTAGGATAAGAGTAATAGTGAGATTCACTAAGCCTATACCAGGTATATTAGAGAAAACACTGAAATTCACTAGGAATTTCTGAAAGGGGTATCATCTGGGAGTTTCACTGAATTTCAAAACACAACTACTAGTTAGTGAATTTCACTAAATTTCAAAACACAATTTTTTCTTTTAAAAATTCTCAAAACACAACAACCACCTAATAAATTTCATTAGTTTTGTACTCGTGAATTGATACATTGCATATTTGAGTGCATATATCTCTCGTTTTGTTACACTTGCATGTGTTCAATACTTGTTTATATTTGATATTGCGCGCAGGGTGTTTTTTTGTTGGATTTTAGATATTCGGAGTAAAAGGTATATCCTAAAGCTTCCAATAGTCCCTAGAAGTACTCGAGTATGCTAAAGGCTAAGAGGAATCATTTTCGAGTCCACAATGAAGTGTTCAAAGTATTAGAGGAAAGCTTCTGATAAAAAAATTAGTATTGGAGGAAAACCTGAGGCATCCCGAGACCTAGAGGAGAAATACAGCACTCCTAGATTTTCCAGAGCCTCTGGGTATCGATACCAATAAAATGTGATATTGATACCAAGAGCCTTCAACAATTCCAGAGAGCACTGGTATCGATACCACTAAAACTTTGTATCGATACTCGAGGCCTTTGCAAAGATTTTTTTGCTAACTTTTTGTAACTTTATAGGGTCCTTATAAATACCCCCTTTTGACAGATTTTATGTCAATATTCCTTCATTTACACTTTCGATCTCTCCTCCCTTAGAACTTAGCTCCCAAGCTCTCCCTTCTCTCTACATTTTGGGCGTGATTAATTAGTTTAGACGTAATTTGTCTTCATTAATGTTATGGTACTTTTCACTTGCTATATAGATCTTGTGTTTATTTCCATTTTCTCAATGTTTTGTATTTCCTTTCATATGTTCTTTGCCAATGAGTGAGTAGTTTCATAACCTTGGACATGGGGGTGATTTACCCCCATTGCTCAACATATTTGATGGCTTCTCGCTAATTTGTACTTATTTATGGGCTTGTGAATTGATAGATCTCTCCTAATTACTATGATGCAGTCAACATAGCCTTATGCTTCGAGCCACCACTTCTACAACGCTAAGTCGGGGCGTAAGTATGAATTTCACCAAATTTCAAAACACAACTTGTTTCTTCAAAACTACGTAAGAACCATGTGGGGGTGTCTTTGCCGGATTGGTCCTTCTGAGCCTTCAGGCAGTTGAGCGGGCTGCGGTGAGAGAGATGCTGCACGCCTAAGGAGGTCCTGCACAAGTAGACAACCTCGTTAGTGCCAAGCCCGGACGGTGGTGGTCCGGGAAGGCACTCCGATGATAAAGTCAGTCACCGGAGGGAGGAGATGTGCACAAAATTTCAAGAAAAGACTGAAGTTATGAGGGTAGTAAATGAGGAGAGAGAGATCCCTTTGTGGTAGTTGTGAGTGAGTATTTATAGGCAGAGGGAGCGTGCATTTCACGGGCTCGGCTCTCCCCACGCGCCTGTCATTCGCGCTCGGAATGACAGGTGAGGTGACCTCTACCCATGCCACAGACGCCATATCTCGGCCGACGTCATGGCACGTGGGCTCGAGTAGTCAAATCACCTCGAGACATTCCCCGCTGACCCCCACGCTGCCGCCGCAGCGGCGGGATGCAGTAGAGGTGGCCGCTGCATTTAATGCTCCATTGGGAAACGCGTGGCGTGCAGCGCTTCCACGGGCTCGGGGGAGGCGATTGAGCCCCACTCTGTCGGTGGTCGATTGGCTCGCGACGCTAACCGACCCATCCGGGCGCCGGCACTTTCCGGGCGGAGGTCCCGAGGGTATGCCGAGAGACAAGAGGAGAATGCCACACCTTGGGCACCTCACGCTCGGCATAGATCACTCAAATCCTTATTCGCCCAAAACCACGCACACGTGCTCCTCGCCGAGGATACCACACGTTCGGCACCATCGAAGCGGATCGAACTGCATTCAGTTTAGCCGATTCTGAAGTACTTGAACCTTTTCAGCTTCTTTGTACCTTTGAGAGAGTGACCCTGATGGTCCCCATTGACCCGGCCGCTACAATAGCCCCATCGACTTCCGTACGCCGACAAGTGGAGGGTGCGGGAGTCGATAAAAAACGGATACAGGCGGTCGGAGAAACGTGCTCGGCAAATACGCCGAGTAATCGTGGATAAAGACTCAGTTGGATTGCTGGCCGCCTAAGTTCACTTGTACTGGCGCTCGGAGGAGAGGGTTGGTGTTTGAAACGTCGCATCAACTTGGGGCGTGAGAGGACGTCCGACACACTGGCTCAGAAAACCGTACCGCGTGATGATGGTACATGTCACGTGTGGATTCGCGCGATTGGACCGTAGCCGTCGTTTGATTTCGCCCCAAACGCGGTTTGAATTGGGGGCCGCGTGTCTCGATCGAAGGGGGTGACCCTTCACCTCGAAACTGCCCCCTATAAATACAAAAGGCGGGGGGAGAGAATCACCGTCACTCTCTCTCTCTACTGTCGAACCGCAGCGCCGCCGTCGTTCACCGCCGCACTTCACCAACGATCCAACCAAAACCCGTTTTCCGGCGAAGATCTTCTTCCGATACTCAGGTATCTCAACTCCTCATCACCTTTCCTTGCATTTTTGTGTACTTTTTGTAAGTTTTTGTCTTGTTTGGAGTGATTTCTTCATGTTTTTACTTTTTCGTCTTTTTTCTGCCTTCATTCTCTCGAGTTTTCCGGTGGCTTGTGCGGTATGAACACGCCGGATGCGGGCTTGAAGAACACTCATCGTGTTCTTCGGCGTTAGATCTCAGCGTCTTGTCTTCCCATTTGTATATTTCCACAAACCTTGCCGAGGGCCTTTGCATGGACGTGGCTCTCGGCGAATAAGCACCACGTGGGGGCCCGGCATGGTCTTGAAGCGCCCACCAACTTACGTATTTTTCTCTTAAACTTAAACACATTGCATATCGGTGATGGATTTGTTTCACCCGTTACCTTTGTAGGTTCTACGGATGAGCTCAGAATCCACCGGACTCATTTACCGGCGGCGTCCTCCCGAAACCCGGCTCAATGATTTTTATCGAGCGTCCTGCGCGGCGAGAACCTAAGAAGTCTCGGGCCGAGACTATAGGTGCCATTCAACAAGACCCTCCATGCGTTGGGCGAACCACTTGGCGTAGCCCCTCTCCGGGCCATCCCCAGCGATCATTTTGGATGGAGATGGTGGAGCAACAAGGCAGCCCGAGAATGGTGCCCCAAGCGTCTACCTCCGTCGAGCGTATCTCCAAACCAAGCCCGGACGCTGAGGTACGAAGGTACCCCTGCGTCCCCCCTATCGACCTACCACCAGATCCCAAATTCCTGGCCGACCGGTCCCCGGACTGGGAGGTGATGGAAATAGATAGGGAGACCATGGGGTTTGGCGAAGCCTCGGCTTGATGCGTCGTTCTTGAGGTGGGATCGGGAATTGTCTCGCCGGCCCGAAGGGACACGCTTCCGATCTGAGGGTGAGGGGTCACCCTCGGGACTCGAGGCGGGGAATGACGAGGGTTCTCCGTCCTAAACGACGAGCAAGACCAGTCCGAGGGGGCGATGGGGTAGGCGTCCGAAGGGGCGTCGAAAGTACGGACGGATCGGGAGTCAATTCCTCCACCGAACCCTAAGCACGGCAAATGCAGATATGTCGAGGCATATTTCGATGGCTCGGCGGAAAAAGTGGCTGCCTTCCGGAGGGACTACAACATCCCCGAGGATGTGGAGATCGTCAGGCCCTCGGACGACCGGATCCACTACGTGGAGGCGGTGTCAGGTACTTTTTGATGGCCATCGCCGAGGGAGGTCTCACCTTTCCCATGCCCCGCCTCCTGCGCCAATTCCTGGATGCGTACGAGCTTGCTCCCCACCAGCTGGTAACCAACGTGTACCGCATTATCTGCTCCGTCGTCAGGTTATCCGAGCAGTACGACATTCCCTTCCGCTTGCCCGACCTGATGGCGGTCTATACCGTGGCGCGGAGCAAGAGCTATGGTCGGTACTACTTCTCCAGGCGCCCCGAGTACCCCCACCTCATTGGCAAACTCACGGATTCGGAGAGGCACGCCTGCGAGCTTGTTATAGTCAGGGGGAATTACGAAGGGGCCCCCGGGGAACAGTCTACACGGCCCGTCCCATGGCGCCGTGGGAATCCTAGTAAGCCGAGAGATTTTACTTGTCTTTCTTCTATTGTACTTGCTTTTCCACTATGCTTACCCTGTATACTTTTCTCAATATATTCGCCTTGTTTTCCAAAGGTGCGGGGGAAGGTGATTGAGGAGGAGGCTCCTTGTGGACGCAGAACAGCGACATCATCGACCGGATCTTCGGCATTTAGAATCGCACAGCCCCCTCCATCCTAGGCTACACGCCCTCGTATAAAGGTTTTTTGAAGAGAGGGAAGAGCCCAGTGCCGAGGATAGGAGAACGGCGCAGGCGACTATTTGATCCCGACACCCAACCCTCCAGGCCTTATCGGTAGAGGCGTTTCTGAGAGTCTCTCACAACCATCGGGGACGCTGAAATATGGCTGGATCTTGACTCGGGGGAGGCTGAAAGAAGGGATAGGGCGGCGGAAGGAAAAGAAGCGGAAAAAGGGGCGCTTCGGCTTTGGACTCACGGTAGGGTGAGGACCCTGAAAAAAAGAGAACCCGCCACCGCGGCAAATCTTTGTCAGCGAGAGGCTCCTCGGGGGCCTCCTCGCCCGTCTCCACATCGTCTGTCCCAGGGCTTCGCGGGCGAGAGCCCCCGAAGCTTGCGATTCCTTGGGTCAACAGACTCCTCCCCGGACTCCGGCGCCCGTACTTACTTTATCAGGGAGGGACGAGCCGTGGGTGCGATGACGCGAACCTCCAGCGAAAGTCGGTCAAAAGAACGCCCGCCGTCGGGAAAATCGAAGGCGGCAATGACCGGCTGGAAGGCTCTTTGCCCCGCCGAGGGACATGAAAGCCGTTCTCGTGCACATCGGTACCGACAATCCAGGAAACTCTGCACCAACCTCGTGACGGTAAGGCTCTTATTCCGGATTTCATAACTTCGCCAAGTCTTTGCTCTCGTTACGACTTATTTATTTGCATTCTTTCTTGTAATTTTTCAGTGCCGCCTTCGCGCAGCTTTCGTTTCTCGGCGCACAAGGTCTACAACCTTGGCGCCGGGGGTGCGAGCTGCGCTGTAAGAAGTTTCGAGGCCGAGCAAAAGCCCGAAGCGAGTCGAAGTTAAGGTCGAGGTCTTGGCCGCATCTACCATGAGCTTTATAGCGTACCAAGAGGGCGCTACGGCCTCCGGACCGGAAAAGGCCGGTGAAAGGGCCGCGGATGGCCGGGAGCAAGGTATCCATGCCGGCAGAAGCGCCTACCTGCCGGAGGGATCTCCCAAAGACGCTCGGGCCGATCATGACAAATTGATGGCTGCCGCGGATACCAACGGCTATCAGAGGGGGGCCAAAGAGACCCTTGAAAAATTTGCCCAAGAGGCGAATGACAACGAGGAGGCGGCCTTCAAAAAAGGCTTCCTCCCCTGGCCGCATGGTTGCCGGCCCGGCCTTCTCCTCCTCACGACATTGCCGCCAGCCCCTCGCCGGGACCAAGGCTCGTCTTCCATCCCTCCAGCCCCTAAGATCTAGATTCCTGAGATGCCCTTTGAGGAGGATGTGACACCCGAGGAACCACCAGAACGCAGGGTGTCGACGGGTCTCCCCGCTGAGCAACTGTGGTCCGGCCCCTGTGCCCTGAGCCTTAGTTTTTTTTTTTTTGTACTCTGGCCTAAGACCGAACGTGATTATTTCTACGAAGGCATTACATTTAATGAATGGATGTCCACTTTCCTTTTTCGTACATGCCTTATTCATTTTTGGTTCAGTGCTTCAATATTATGTCTGAGTAGTTGTTCCAAGTCATGGCCTTTGCACATAACTGAAAAATTCATGCCATCGAGCTAACAACTGAGCCGAGGCCTCCGGACTAAAGTCATAACCATCGGATCGTTAAATAATGAGTGACGATAGTTAAATAAATATCCCGATTTCGCGCCGAGCGATGATCAAAGAATTTTTTTTTTTTAAAAAAATTTCGCGCCGAGCGACAATTGATCAAGATTTTAAAATTTCGCGCCGAGCGATAATCAAGTAAGCATTCCAGTTTCGCGCCGAGCGATAATCGAATTCAATAGCACGCAGCTAGTCTCAAGTAAACATTCCAGTTTCGCGCCGAGCGATAATCGAATTCAATAGCACGCAGCTAGTTCGAGAAGCAATTCGCAAGATATGCTCTCGTAAATGGCAAAAGTTGTAAGCAACCAATATGCATGCACAAAAACGGATAATCAGTGATGATGATGGCCCCTGCTTCTGTGGGGAGCCATTTGCCGAATGACACCCTGCCGAAGTATAGAAGGCATAAGTACCGATTCCCAACCGAGCACGAGTTCTGTCCGCGCAGAGCGTGTAGACAGATTTCCGTTCCAATTGCCAATGAGAAGTTACCGTTCGACCGAACGTTTAACCGACTATTCATTCGAATAAGGTCGAGTGGATCCGCCGAACGGCATGTAAACGGAGAGCCTGCCTCCGACGGTAACAACTCGTGCAGAAATTAAAAACTTGGAAGAATAACGAAAACTGTAGGAAGGATCTTATCATTAACAGTTATAATCCCAAGACATTACAAAAAGGGATTGCCGAAAGCCAAAAAAGGCGAAAATGATAAACATAAGATCCTAACCATAGAATTTTCTCAGCCTCGTCGCATTCCATGGGTTGCTAACCGCCGTACCATCCATCTCGGCAAGCTTGTAAGCCCCGTAACCAGCCTTGGCGGTAACACGGTACGGGCCCTCCCAATTGGGCATGAACTTCTTTTTGTTCTTCTTTTGGACAACCTCCCGGAGGACCAGATCGTCAATATTGAAGGGGCGGGCGCGAACGTGCTTGTTGTAGCCTCGAGCAACCTCTTGCTGATACGCAGCATATTTGATATTGGCTTCGTCTCGGAGATCCTCAATTTGGTCGAGCTCGGAGGCAAGATGTTCATCGTTTGTAGCCGGGTGGAAGGCTTCGGTCCGAGAGGAGGGAGCGATAGCAGCAAGGGGGAGGACAGCTTCCATCCCATAAGCCATGGAGAAAGGTGTTCGGCCCGTTCCGCGCCGAGGGGTAGTTCTGTAACCCCAGAGTACCTTAGGGAGCTCTTCCACCCATTTTCCTCTCTTGTTGGTCAACCGACGCTTGAGGCCAGTCGAGATGGACTTGTTCGAAGCCTCGGCTTGGCCGTTCCCTTGAGGGTAGGCCACGGTGGAATTGTAAATGCGAATGTTCTTCTTTTTGCCGCTGGCCGTTTTAATTGCCCTGCGGCCGAGGCGGGTGCGTTGTCGGAAATGATAGCATCTGGACGCAAGGCGAGAAAATGATGCTTTCAAATAGATTACTCAGCCTCGGCGGTAGTGATGTGTACGAGGGTTCTGCTTCCACCCATTTGTTAAGAGTAATCCCGTGATGGCGCGTGATAAAGATTATGAAACCAGCGAGGCGCCGTAGGTAGGACCCTACAATGTCGAGTCCCGTTAAAATGCGGCAGCCCGCGGGCTTGTGGCCCAGGTTGTAGAGGCATAGGTGGTCGATGCGGTGAGGGAGAGTGCTTACCGCATGCTTCGTGATCGCTGGCGTACTCTCGGCGCGCTTTTCCTCATTTTTACCGTTCCTCGGTTACGGCGACGTTCGAGAGAGTACGCCCTCCCCAGTGGTTGCCGCGAATGCCCTCATGGAGTTCGTGGAAATAACGTGGGTACTTACCGCGGGTAATTCACGAAGCAGAAATTCCGGGCTCTGCAAGTTCCTGGGCTAAGTAGAACCGGGCCGGCTGGGGGATGTAAAGTAGGATTGACCGACATCGAACCACGGGCCTCCTTCTTATCCGGTGGAAGTTGCCTCGGTCTCTGGACAGCGATAATTTCCATGTGGTCCATCCAGCTTCGTTCGGTGGATCGCCGATAGCCATAATGTCCTACTGCTCAAACTTGCACGCTTATCTCCTCGGTGAGTGATCGGGCGCGTATTCTCCGAGTTCAAGCAGCACGCCACCCGAGGGCGCTAGTGGCGCTTAAGGCTGCTTTTGCTCGCCCTGATGTGAGAAGTGGATACCTGGTCCTTCTCGCAGCCTCCGCAGACATGGCTCGCGATTTCAACATCCGAGATTCCCCGCGAGCCGTGCATCACCGCTCGCCAAATTGGTTCACCACCAGGAGGTCACAGACCAAGTACCATCTACCCAAGAGCGGGGCAAGGCGGAGTCCGGTATCAAGGCTTCATACTTTTCGCCTCGTTGTTCGCGTGGTCGGGAACCCGATGCTCATCACAAGCATTCGGTGTAGAGTCCCCGGGAGAGATGAGCACAACCCGCCCCCTCCCTCGATTGTTTGATGCCCCGCCAACGTGCATACGCCAACATTCGCCCTTATGATAGCGGTGGCCGTTCGGGAGGGGGAGCTAAGGGCGGCTGACCGGTTGGATTCGAGCCTCCTTTTTTACCGGGCTTTCTGGCTGGGCTTCTGCATTGGTGGAGCTTTCTTCGGAGAGCTGGGTTTCCAACTTTGGAGTGAGTTCCTCCGGGTCCAACGGCACCGCCAATGCCTCGGCCCTTTGATCGCCGTTCGGGGCGTGACGGATGATGGGGAGGTGGCTAACTCTGTGGACCACTTACAGATCCGATCCAGAGGTGCTTTCGCATGATAGTCTTCAAGGAAATGCCGTGGATCACCACTCATCTTGTGACTCGGAAGTAGGGTAAGAGCTTTTCTTGGCGTAACACGAGAGCCAACCTCAATTGGCAAGTATCTTGTCTCGGCGGGGAGCATGGTCTTCTTGGAGTAGTAGATGGGGAACCGGGTCCCTCCTGCCAGGACCAATCTTGAACTTACCGGCGTGGTCGGAAGCGGCCGGTAGAGATCACGAGATCCTGCGTCCTCCTCGGCCACGACCCGGCAATGGCTTTCGGGACATGTAATTTTCGGTTCGGCCAATCTTGCGCCAGATTTCGGTGGTCAGCCCGAAGGACCTTTTGCTAGTCTTGATGGCTTGGAAGAAAGGTCGGCGTCGGACGACTTGCTAACAAAGCGGTTGAGGGCGGCCGACCATCCCGTCAACCGTTGCACCTCCTTAACCGTTGCGGTGCTTTCGGAGATTTGAATGGCTTCAATTTGGATTTGGGATCGGCCTCGATCCCTCACGGGTGACAAGGTGGCCCAAAATTTTCCACTAAGCAGGCCGAGCGGCGCCTTGCTGCGTTAACCCGGTCGTGCTTTTTGAGAATGGAAAAGACCCTACCGAGGGTGGGAGAGATGGTCTTCTCGCAAACTTGCTTTTCACCACCATATCGTCAATGTAGGCCTCCATAATGTCGCCAGCTCCTTGGCAAACATCCCGAGACCATCCTTTGGTAGGTAGCCCCCGCGTTTTTCAGCCGTAAAGGCATGACCCGAGCATAGAAAGATTCCTCTCGGCGTAATGAACGCCGCCTTCTCTTCATCGCGTCGCCCATCGCGATTTGGTGGTATCCCGGTAGGGCGCCCATGAAGCTCAACTCCGGCATGACCGGGCCGCGGGCGCCTACCAGTTGATCTATCCGAGGGAGGGGAAGTATCCTTAGGGCATGCATCGTTGAGGTTCGTGGTAGTCCACACATACCCTCCACTTCCCATTCTTTTTCTTCACCACAACGGTGTTTGCGGACCCACGTTGGGTACATTACCTCTCGGATAGCCTCGCCCGACAAGGCGGCCAACCTCCTCCATGACCGCGACGGATGGGATTCCCCGAGGACGCCTTGGTTTTGCACCACCGGCTTCCTAGCCGGGATCAACGTGAGGGTGTCGCGTGATGAAATGGGGCTAACGCCCGGCATTTAAATCACGGAGTCCACAGCCTTGAACCTCGATGTTATCCTTGAAAGTGACCAAGTCATTCATTTCGAGTTAGTCGGATCCGAACCAATCATAAAGTACACCGTGCGCTAGCCCGTTGATGGGCACCTTGACCCGGCCTCTTCAAGATTTCTCACCCGGCTTTGGAGCCGGCGTCATCGGCGGAGTGCCTTTCGGGTGCCTCAATCCAGCGAACACCGCGGCGGCACGCCTCCGCTACGTCCTTTTGGCGAGCGGCATTGAAGCACCTCTTGAGGCCATTTGGTTACCTCGGATGGTCTCGCGATTTTGCGTTTGTGCGATGAACGGACGCGTGGTGGGAGGTTGAGGCAATGGCCCCCATGGCGTGGGCGGCCTAAGCCTAAAGATGGCGTTGTAGGGACTGGGGAGTCCACCACGGCGGTAAATTCTATCTCGGATGCATCGACCCCCGCCCGCACCGGAGGGTGATGCTACCGGCGCATAAAACCGGAAAGCCCCGAGAACCCAACAAGCGGGCGGTTTCGCGGGGTAAGCCTCATCACGCCCCCGGCCAGCGGCCTCAAGGCCGCAGCAGTAGCGACGCCGGCGAGCCCCGATCCACCAGGATTCGCCCGATATCACGAAATCCATACTTACTTCATCACAAGGGCATCGTCATGCGGAGTTGGGTGTAATCGGCCCAAGTCCCGGCCGGAGAAGGAGATAGTGTATGGATCCTACCGTTCGCCATACTTACGCTTCGGGCTTTTTCCGAAGGCCATTACCTCCATGGCCGCTCTATCTTCCGGAGTTCCATGTGCATTTCGCCGCCTTGAGCCTTCACGATCGGGCCATGGATGGTAAGGACTACTGGCGTATCCTTTCCCCGCGCATTTGGCCCGCGGCGCAAGTGGGCGTAACCGCTTGGTGGTTCTATTGCCAGGCGCACTCGTGAAGATGGTCGGCGTGCGGCTATGGTCGATCCATTCGTTTAAGCGTCCCTCGGCGACAAGCCGTTCTAGGTGGGCCTTGAAGGGGCGGCACCCGTGCCGTGTAGTGGCCCATCTGCGTTGTGGTAGGTGCACTTCCCTTACGGGTGGGATCCAGGCCCATCTTCTCCTCCGGCCCGAGAAAACCAGCGTTTTACGCCTATTTTCGCCCGACAATTTGTAAATTGGCATGGTGAAGACGTTGTTTCGCCATATAATGGTTATCGCTTTTAGAGGGGCTTCTCCCATCCCCTACTACCGTTGCCGCCTCTACCGTTGTTCCCGATGCCCCTATCTCTGTACCCGTCGCTTTGGTCATTGCGATCCCTTCTCAGGTTGTTTACCTGTTTCCTCACCTCCTTCGGCGTTCCTCTGCTGGCACCCCCTTTTACCTCTCCGTCTAGAATCAGTTCGTCAAGCTCTCGGAAACGGTTCACTATCTCCATCAGCTCCACCATGTTTTTCGGCGGCCTTACCAAAAGCTCTTTGAAGAGGTCGGAGTTGCGATTAAGGCCGTTTTTGAACGACGTGGAGGCAATCTTCCGTCACATCCTTCCCGCAGGCCGCATAACTCCCAAAGATCTCGCGATATACTCTTTGAGGGTTTCCTCCGGAGCCCCTCTTCATGTTGATAAACAAGGCCGGCGCCTTCGGCCGCGGTGTTGCTGGGTCACAAACCGAGACGTGAACGCGCGCTCAAGCTCATCAAAGTCGTTGATTGACCCCGGAGCGAGTTGGCTATACCACAGGAGCGCGGTGGTCCCGAGGCTCATAGAGAACGTTCGGCACATGAGAGCATCGCTGTGGCCGTAGAGTTCGGAGACCAGGCGATACTGCTGGACGTGTGTTACCGCATCTGTGGTTGGCTCATATTTGTCAAACTTTGGGATTTTGAACCCACGCGGAGGCGCAGCCTCTGTGATTGCTCGTAACGGGATCGCCCCGCCTTTCCAACTGAGAGGGCAGGAGGTGGGCGGTCGTGATTCACTGCTCGGTTTTTCGGGTGCTGCGTTTTTTGTACGCCCGCCTCGTGCCCGCAGGTTGGAGACCCATCCACAGTAAGTTGCTCCTCTCGGGAGGGCGGTCTCTTGTTTTGGCCATCTGAACCCCGGCACTCGCTACCGAGGGTGGTGTCGTCTGGCCTCGGGCTCGGCATATGTATACCCTTTTTCTTGGCCCGGTCGAGCATTGACGCAGCACAATCTTTGCCACCATCATTTTCACGGGGTATACTTGTCCCCGGTCTCGTAATTACTTGTGTCGGCTATGCGTTCGGGTTCCGCCGAGAGCTCGATTGGGTTGGCCGTCTCGTTTCCTCGAGGTCTCTCGCCCCTTGCGCTGGGCACACCATTTCTGGCACCGGGCCCCTCCATGGGTTGGCAATGGCGCCCATCACCTTCCCGATCCCTCGTTCGGTCACGGTTATGGTTGCCACGCCGCTCCCCTAGCCTTTGATATTGACTGCCCTGATTCTGGCGTGTCCCTTCCTCGATCATTGGGCCTTTCTCCTTGTTATAACGCCGCTCATTCCCCACGGCGCGGCTCGCCATTGGTTCGGAAACCACGCGCACTAGATGCCGTGGCGCTACATTCTGGTGACTCGTCAAGGATTTCGTCTTCGCCTGAAAGTGGGATCCTCGGCTCGCACGGCCGCGATCAAGCAAAATTCGCTTGGCACCACTCTAGTGTTCCCGCCTCACGGCCTACCCTCCACGACTGTCCGAAGCAGAAAAGACCGGGACCTCTTTCGCCCGCGTTTGCCCTTCCGCCATGGACCCTCTCCGAAGTCCTTGTTCGCCCCCGACACCGTAGAGGGTTGTTCCTCGGCCTTCCTTCATACGCCAAGACTCGGCTCGAAGAGAAGGGCCAAATTCTATGGTCGGTGGGGAGTGAGGAGTAAAGAGCCTCAAGGGCCGGAGTCGCTAGGTGATCGAGGGAGAGACGCCCCATTCATGCCAAGAATGTCGCTATCTCATGCATACAGCCGGGCCGCTGTTGGTCACGGGCATCTCCCGCTCGCTGGACGACGGGAAGCGGGTGAGCCCCAAGTCACTCGACTGGTGGTACCTAGGCCGGGTCAATAACGCATTCTCGCGACTTGAATGCAGCCTAATGTTTCAAGGTCAAGTCCGCCATCAAGGCCGTACCAAGGGAGCTTGCGTGGGGAAAAATACCACCGTATCGTAGAGAGCCCTCGGGAAAGAGAGAGTTCTCTCGGCCCCAGCCGAGTCGCCAATCGCGGGGGTGTCTTTGCCGGATTGGTCCTTCCGGAGCCTTCGTGCGCTGAGCCGGTGCAGGAGAGAGACGCCAGACGCAAGCGAGGTCTCCGCACAAGTAGACAACCTCAGAGGCAGCAAGTCCGGACGGTGTGGTCCGGGAAGGCAATCTGGCGATAAAGTCACACCGGAGGCAGGAGATGTGCACAAAATTTCAAGAAAAGACCGGGTTATGAGGTAGTAAATGAGGAGAGAGATCCCTTTGTTGGTAGTTGTGGTGAGTATTTATAGGCGCAGGGCGTCGCGTAAGCCACTCTGCCTCACCTTTCCCACGCTCGCTATTCAAGGCTGAATGACAAAGGGACTGGCCCCTCGCCACGCACGCCTATATCTCGCCGACCGCCATATAATGCGGCTCGAAAGTAGTCAAATCACTCGGTATTATCCCTCAAGAACGCGCCGCGGCAGCGGCTGCGATGAGTAGGTGATCGCCGTGATTTAATGCTCCATTGGGAACGCGGGCGCATTCGCCGCACGCCAACCGAATCCGCAGGCGCCCGAGTCCCTACTTGCCGGTGGTCACATTGCCCGCATGCAACCCACCCTGGACTGACGCCGCAAGACGGACGGCCGAGGTCCCGTGGTGAGTATGCCGGAGACAAGAGGAGAATGCTACACTCGGGCACCCCACGCCGTAAAGATCACTCAAATCCTTATTCGCCCAAAACCACGCACACGTGCTCCTCGCCGAGGATACCACACGTTCGGCACCATCGAAGCGGATCGAACTGCATTCAGTTTAGCCGATTCTGAAGTACTTGAACCTTTTCAGCTTCTTTGTACCTTTGTAAATGGGCTTTGACAAAGATGAAGGAGAGAAGGGGGGGTGTCGAACAGACAACAGGCGGTGACAAGAAAGAATTTATGTAAGGAAAATCACTATCGATGAGCTTGCAAACAACTTGATTTACTGTTGCTTAGGCTGCCAACGTTGGCGACCTGAGGGAGTCGGATCGTCGATTACTTCCTCCGTCCATGTTTGTTGGTCCATTTTCGACATTCGTGTCATGTCTTCAATTATCTATATCTTTCAATTTATAGTGAGTTTTATGATTTTAAAAAACTCGTATAATAGTACTAGTTGAGAGCTATCAAATAAGATCCATATTACATATTTTTAGAAATTCGTAGTGACAAATATGTATAATTTTTAAACGTGCTATAAATAGTGAAAGTGGACTAACAAACATGGACGGAGGGAGTAGTTCTTTGAGAAAGAGGGAGCGGGTAACACTTATGGCATATTTGTCAACTACTCATTAACTCTTGTTGTCTTTAATAGTTTTAATAGTTAGGGGGTGTTCCACTAATAAAAAATTATTTTTTTCAAACACCGAGACATGTCATTCTCTCATAACACATCACATAAAAAATCGTAAAAAACCAATTTTTTTAAAAAAATTGAATTAGTGGAACACCCCCTTAGTGGGAAATTTCTAATTGGGGGCAGGAGTGCGCGGGAGGAAAGGTGGGCCTTGTTTGGAAAGGTTCTCAAGAATCGGTTTTCAACATCATTATTCAATTATTACCCCTATTTTTAAATATTATTCTTATTTTTCTCTCTATCTCTCTCTAATTATTAATACCTATTTTTTAATTATTACCCCTATTTCTCTCTCTAATCATTACAAAAACCAAAACTCAAAATCAAACCAAACACAACCGTGATGAAACAAGATCATTGCGTCCTTTCCATCAAATCCCGAGACATGGACTCGGCCCAAGACTCTACATATCTGAAAATTTTGCATATGGCGGCAACCCTTTTGGGAGAAATTTTTCAGTGTCCATGAGACAAGGTTGAATACAAATTTCGACCAAACAAACGTGTGAGTTCCACTTCAAAAGCCCAAATGTGTATAGACCACACTCAAATGAAATTACCAAAAAAAAAAAGACCACACTCAAATGTGTGGTCCAAATTCATGTTGCACCATGCCTGGGCATGAAAGTATTACTCCCTTCGTCTCAATTTTATCCTCCCTTTTGAGAATTCGTGTTACTTTTCAAAATGTTAATATCTTATACTCCATCCATCCCAATTTCTTGGCTCCTTTCGGGGAAATGGGTTTTTAAGGGGTGTGAAAACTTTGTATTGACTTTTCTATTTTACCCCTAAATCTAGCTAATATTACTGTGTCCAAATTTGTGAGGCTAATTTAAAATATGGATCTTGTTTGATAGATATCAATTAATTTTATTATACAAAATTTTGAAAATCATAAAAACCGTTATAAAATAAGAGATAATAGACTAGCCAATTAAGATGGGAAAAATACTTTTTAAGGGTAAAATTGGAAAGTGACCCAATTTTGATGGATATTTTTAGAAGTGGGACAAATATTTTGGGACATCCCAAAATGGAAAGAATGACAAGCAAATTGGGACGGAGGGAGTAATGTATAATGTTATAGGTGATTTTGAACACTTAGTTTATTAAATTAAATTAAGATCTATCAAAAAAAATTCATATTATATAAAAAGTATAAATGATTGAAAAATATAATTATTTTTTTATCTAGTTAAGATAGAGCGAAAGATCATAAAATTGAGACGAGAAAGCATATGTTTATTGTTTACTGTAGCTCTCCTGTCACTGATCATCTACTCCCAGTTAGCCTCGAATCTCAACATTCAGAGAATCAATCATGATCCCAACAAGATCGTATTCGGGTGGGCCCATATCAGAGTCCAATTCAGGTAGAACCGTAGGATTTAAACTTTTGTTGTTTCGTGGCGACTTGACGCAGTGGAGATGCCTTCCCAACTTCCCAAGCCATTTCTCTGTATCACTAGTTTTTTCTTTGATTTATTACAGTACAAAAAATAAATATTTATTACCACCAATTTCAATCATATTTTTAATTACTATTAATTTTATTAAGATCAATCACTCTTTTTTTGGGTTTAGGCACTTAGGGTGCACTTTCTTATTATAGGATTTTTAGTGATTTATGCACTTTCATAGGGTACCATAGGATTTGAAGCACTTTCACAAGGTACCTTAGGTTTATGATGCATTTTCCTATTATATGGCTTTTAGTGATTTAGACACTCTCATTGGGTACCCTAGAATTTTAGTCACTTTATAGGGTACGCTAAGACTAAGGCTTGGTGTTCCAAAAACTAAAAATATAAATTTGCTAAAATCAAATTGTTGATTTTAGCAAATGAAGTGGGGAGGATATTTTAGCTCTAATTAATTTGGACGTATATCAAATGGTTGATTTTAGCAAATGAAGTGGGCAGGAGATTTTAGCTCCAATGAATTTGGGCGAGCTAAAATCTCCTCTTCACTTCATTTGCTAAAATCAACCATTTGATTTTAGCAAATTTCCATTTTAGGTTTTGACATCCGTATGGTTGACTTCATGCATGAAATTAATCTCCCAAAGTATCTGCCCACAGTCATGGACACTTACTTCAATAGTTGCATAATTATTTGGCCGCTGGATGTACTCTTAAATTGCTTCGGTTATTTAACTGTATTAATTGTGTTTTGGAAGAAGCATACATGGAATTACTGTGACAGTAAAGACTAAACATCATACATTGATAACAGATATTTGACTCCCGAAACAATTTATTGTTGGATGTATCCTTCATTTGTTTTGGTTGTGTCTTATGTTCTTTCTATCTATATTATGTTATTTTCATACTATTCTTGTATACCGGTAGGTTGTACCACCTTGCTTTTGCAATGAAATTCTCTTATTAGCAACAAACTAAATAAACAAATAATTGTGTGGTCAATCCTATACGCAAAGAAAATTGATACCATTGTCAAAAAAATTAAAAATAAAAACTGTGTGTTCAATCCTATATGCAAAGAAAATTGATACCATTGTCAAAAAAATTAAAAATAAAAACGGTGTGTTCAATCCTATATGCAAAGAAAATTGACGCCATTGTCAAAAACTGGGGGACTTGTGTGGTGACTAGCAAGAATAGAGATTACATGTCCGCAATATCAGATTATCAAGTCCAATCCACCAACAAAAGGAATTAAAACAGAAAAAAGGAGACAATGTTGGTGATAGGGAGAGAATTTAACAATATCCGATCAACTTGATTTTTAACGTGTACATGTTCTCGACGTGTTCTAAATAGTGATTGATTTAGATAATTGACGCCGGTCTGAAAAGTGCTCAAAACTGACCGAACCTCAATCATACAGTCCATTTATATGACCGGAGAGGATTTCCTTCCAACCTAATGGTTTGGGTGAATTGAAAAAACTAGTTTTTTAGTTTTGTCCTTATTTAAATTTTTTTTTTTTTTGCATTTGTTGGTTTGTAGTCGATTTTTTGTGGTTTATTAGCTTATCTCGACGAGAGGAATCTAAAAAATATAAAATTATTAGCCAAAATTAAATTTTTTTGAATAAAAACAAAAAATAATCTAAAAACAAAAACTAACAAATGCAAATTTTTTTTAAATAAAGCCAAAACTAAAAAAACTAATTTTCTCAATTCATTCAAACCAGGCCAATGTGATGCGTGAACCGCGAAATGTAAATTTGATGGGCATTTTGGGTCGCTTTTTGAGACTTGACCAGCAGAAAGGATAGGATTTAACCATGGTTTACCAAACTCCAGTTACAGAAAGTGACCAAGTAGGCCCCACTTTGATCCTTTAAATAGGGGTCTGGGAGAAGCCCCAAGTTCCTCACCACCTTCTTTTCCGAGCAATATCACCTGTTGTTTGATGGTCGCAGCTTTCTTTTTTCTCTTCAGCTTCCTTTAACTTTTCTCCTTCATATTCTTCTCTATTTTCATTTCAAGCCCCATAATATTTCTGGTGCGATCTCTCTCTCTCTCTCTCTCTCTCTCTCTCTCTCTCTCTCTCTCTCTATATATATATATATATATATATATATATATATATTACTCTGTTCTGCTCTGCTTCTGATTTTGCTTGAAATTATCTCAAATTTTGCAAGCGATCAGATGCAGAGTCACATGAATTTTTTCTTCATTTTGAATGCAAATATACTTGTCAATTATTCCAAATGTTGACGTTTTAAGACATGTTTATTCTTCATTGGCACAGTCATAATCTATATATTTTCTTTCCGGCGATAGGATGTTGCTATGTCGCGCGGGGTTGAGAGACTAATATTTTCAGTTTTTTTAGACTTTTAGCATGCCAGATTATGGTAAAAATGTATTTTGAATCTGGTTGAGGGTTTGAAAAAAGTGGGCAAAATGTATTTCGTAACAAGAATAATATTTAAGATATATGTACAGAATATAATTTCTTCGTTAACCAAAATGAGAATACTAATAAAAAATGAAAAGTAAAAAAGCTCTTCTCATCTATTTTTTACTTCTCTGTTCTAATTAAGCTATTCTCTCATAAAAGGCTGACTTCTAATTCAGGACGGGGGCACAAATTTTATTTTTATATAATAACAATAATAGCAGAATTCATCTAGTCTCAATCTTAAAAAAAAAATTGTCTATTTTCGAGACATACGTGACACGGAGTAATATGTGTTTGCAGAGAAGAAATGGCGGCGAACGGAGTTTCGGCGGCGGGACGGAACGGGCTACCGAAGATCCATACGACGCGACAGAACGGAATATGTCACGATGACAGTGGGCCGACGGTGAAGGCGCAGACGATCGACGAGCTTCACTCGCTTCAGAAGAAGAAATCAGCCCCTAACACTCCTATTAAAGGGGCGGCTCAAGCTGCTTTTGCCAACATGTGTGAAGAAGAGCGTGAGAAACAACAGCTCCAATCCATCAGGTAAATCGATTAAAAGAGTATATAATGGTTTAATGGAAAATTTTAAATTTTTGTGTTAAATTATGTTGAAACGGGTAACATAAGTGAGCTCTTCTCGGTTTTATTTTGATGATCAGGATTATTTATATTTTTAGAACTTGTTGAAAATATTAAGGGTGTTTCACTAATAAAAAATAATTTTTTTCAAAAATCGAAAAAAGTAATTTTTTGACAACACATCACATAAAAAATTATGAAAAATTATTATTTTTAAAAATTATCTTAGTAGACATCCCTAAGCGTAGTTTTTGATTTTTATTTTATAGCAACTAATAATGTAATGATTGATTTTTTTGTCAAAATATTACTCCACTCTGAGTGGGGACCCACCTTCCATTCGGGGTAAGTATGATCTGATGGATCATGTGTGTAAACTACTCATATATAGCTCTCTCCAGGAAAAAATATAGGAGTATATACTAAGCGATTTCCGTTTATTATTATTTTATTATGATTATTTTATTTTATTTATTTTTTCGGTTGGGCGGGGTGTTAGATTTCCTTTTTGGGTCTTAGTAAATGCAAACCATCTAGGTCAAGAGTTGGAGAGAAAAAAATTTCCTACTCAACTCAAGAATTACTGATCTATTGATTACTAAAAATTCGATGTGTACGAACGCCTTGTGTACGTAATATGCACAGACAGTGTTTTTTGACCATTTGTGCGTGTTTCTCTTACATGGAAGAATTTTTTTTAAATTTGAACTATATATCAATTCCTGAAATGAACGATCCAGATGTGTTTGTGCATATTCGTACCCGTGTGCACTTACGTGTAGCGGAGTTGATAGATTATTGTACTGTGTAGAGAGCAAACACACCACCCCAACCAAACCATTATGATGTTCTAGAGTAGGTTACCTCTTTTCGAGATGGGTGTCGGTCAAATCAAATAAAAAACGCAACCTCAATGAGAAAAAAAAATATATGGGGCCTTGAATTTGTTTTGGCTTAAAAAGTTAGCTGTCTTATTATTTCGTTATTATTTGATTTTTGTTTTCTCATTTTTTAGTTTTGTATCTACTTTTTATGTATTATTGGTTCATCTTGGTAAGAGAAATAAAAAATTATAATTAAAGCATAATTTTTTTTTTGAATAAAAACAAAAATAAGTCCAAAAATCAGTGTTTTACACTTGTTTTGATCTTATTCAAAAAATTGAGTGTTCTAATCGTAATCTCTTACCTTTTTAGATTTCTTTCGTCGAGACAAACTAATAATACCAAAAAAAATCGATGAAAAACTAACAAACAAAAAAAGGGTAAATTACACTGACCTCCCCTGAGGTTTCTGACTTGTATATTGACCACCTCTACTTTATCTGAAATAGCATTGACCTCCCCTGAGTTTTATATTTTAGTATCAAAAGCACCCTTCAACAGTACCGACGGCACTAGGGACCCCCTTGTAGGTCTCCAACGGTTGATCCAAACCGTCCATTCGTTCTAGAATCGAATTTTGAGTGAGATTCCGCGGGAATCACCTCAATCAAACAGTCCTAAGTGCTCGATTCAAAATTTTTGAATGAAATGGGGTGATTTTGGATCGAGCACTTAGAACCGTCCGATTGAGATGATTCTCATGTAGACCCACTCAGAATTTGATTGTAGAATGAATGGACGGCTCGGATCGACCGTTGGGGACCCATAAGAGAGTCTCCGGGGCCGTTAGTACCTGTCGGTACTGTTGAAGGTTGCTTTTGATACTAAAATATAAAACTCAGGGGAGGTCAATGCTATTTCAAATAAAGTAGGGGTGGTTAGTGTACAAGTCAGAAACCTCAGGGGAGGTTAGTGTAATTTACCCCAAAAAAATTCAAATGAAGATAAAAAAAAAAGTTAAATTGGCTTTTTAGACTAAACCTCAAGTCGCAAAATAAAAATGTGTTACATTGCCCAGATACTGGACACAAACGAGATGAAAAACCACTAGTTGGAAAAATAAATTAGTAAAAGTAACCTATTCAGTCAAAATATTAAATCCTATTTCTTGCCTTTTTTATTATGTGCGCACATGAAAGCCTTCTTGGATGCCCTTTGGTTGTAAAGAGTTCTAAAATCACTGAAAAAACGACGAATGCAGTCCGGACGAACTGCCCCGAAGATAATTTTAAATTTTTTTCAACAATGTAAGTTCATCCAGGATAGACCGGACAAATTACCCGACGGAAAACAATTCTAGAAATTTTATAACTATATAACTTCGTCCGTCCCTAACCCATTCTCAGATATTGTCTGCCTTTGTTTTCTGGAATCCAAAGGCCAAATCCCACCAACAGGATCCTCTTTTCGATTAGTTTTTCATTTTTTAAAATTTAAAATACTACTAACACCTTTTAATATCTGTCATTCTTTATTCCTTAATTTTTTTTTTTAATACTAGTATTGTGTTTCCTGAATCAGTGCGTCATTGGCATCTCTGACGAGGGAAACCGGGCCCAAGGTGGTGAAAGGAGACCCGGCTCGGAAGTCCGAAACCCCAAAGGTCTCGCACGTGTCGCAACAACACCACTATTTCACTCCTACCATTAGCGTCAGTGACAGTGCCCTCAAGTTCACCCACGTCCTCTACAATCTCTCACCCGCAGGTAACCCATTTCCCCCTTCTAATTCAATCCACTTTATTATTATTGCTACAAATGGAGAAAAGAAAGTTAATTAAAATAAAACGAGCAATGCTACGTGTACAGATTTAGGTTTACGGATCTGTAACCATCGGATGACGTAGTTCTTTAACTATTTTCTAGCGCTCACATGTATCAGACGATAGTGGCGAAGTCAGGATTTGAATAGTGGTAACATTGTTCGTTGGCAGTCTATTTGTGTTATTAAGACAAAACTTAAAATATAAAGTCATATAATTGGTCTTTTTCCTGAGATTTGTTTTTTTACTATTAAAACAACAAATAACAAGGGTTTGATCTGGGGGGCGGAGGTGCAAGCCTGTGAGGGGTGTTTGGATATGCACTTCTCCCAAATTTTTTACTATTTATAATACGCTTTTAATTTTTTTAATAAAATTAATTAAGAGTGATCTTCGCAAACTAGGTTAAATTTGTAGTCCTGCGTCTACCACAACATTTTGATTCGATTGCGTTCTTTTTAAATTTTAGCCATCGAGGTTAATATTTTCATGATCTAAGTTCTTCAACTTTTGCAACTTATATGGTATTTGTGTACAAATTATGGTAATTGGCCTAGTTTCTCAAAAAAAAATATCAAAATTTGACAAAATTTATCAAATTATTGTAATTTGTTTTTTTCTTTTTGGATTTGAAATGAGAGTGGGGTGGCACCATATGGTCTGTACCCTTCCCACCACAGACTTCCGTCATTATTAGACGATTTCGAACGTATCTGTGATTTTTATAGATATGCCTATATATGTGTACAGAGCTATACGAGCAGGCGATAAAGAACGAGCATGGATCGTTTATCACGTCAAGTGGGGCATTGGCTACACTTTCTGGAGCAAAGACAGGGAGGTCCCCAAAGGATAAACGCGTCGTCAGGGACGAAACTACCGAGGATGACCTTTGGTGGGGAAAGTAAGTACTACACTCCAAAACTCCTCAACTACCACCCACTCCAAAAATTATTCAATGCTCTTCGGGCACCGGACACCCTTGTCGTTAATTGTCGAACGGACAACCGTGATTGTTTATTATAGAGGTGTAGTCAGGTTACTGACTACAGGCTCCTGATTCCCAATTTTTAAGTAGAGCCCAAAACAAATGTGTAGAACCAGTCCAGTATGTAGTGAATTATGTGTCTAGGGCATTACGTGGCGGTGCATCAGAGACACCAATTAACCAAAGATAGGACATAGAGAAAATTCAAAGAAAATATTAATGTCAAAACTGTTTCTGTCAAATAATTTATACATAAGGAAAAAAAAAAACAGTTTTGACATTATCATTTCACAAAATTCAATTTTTTTTTTTTATGATACTTAATATTTTTGAAATTCTTAATTTTATGGATGGTATATGCATGTGTAGGGGTTCACCAAACATTGAAATGGACGAGCATACATTCATGGTGAACAGAGAAAGGGCTGTTGATTACTTGAACTCTCTCGACAAGGTGATTACTAATACTAGTACCATTTTCTTTGAATTGGCTTTTTACTTTCTATGGAAGTATCAATCTTTGATGAAACTTTCTTTACAATTTCTCTTCTTTTTTTTTTTCCCATAATTGCAAACTAACATAAAGATAGTAAAAAAACCTCTACCCTTCATTTTTTTTTTTTGGGTCTTTATCCATGCGAAATAACTAAACTATCAATTTTACATTATTTTTATTGCACACATGGAAACAATAATCTTTGTAATTTAACACGAATTCAAACAAGTAAGGGTGCATTGTAAAACGAGGTTGTAAAATCAATTCTCAAAGGTAAACGGGAGGTTTATGCTGCACAACGGGAGGTTTGACTGTCTATCCGAGATTCAACGGCTCGGATCGGCACTTTATTTTATTTTCTTTTCTTTTCTTTTCATCTGAAATGCATTTAAGGGGAGAGAGAGAGAGAGAGAGAGAGAGTGCACTATTCCGAACCGTTGGATCTAGAAATGGACGGCCGAGATCTATACAATGCAAACTCCCCGTTTGTGCCACATTCGTAAAGGTTTGCGTTGCCTCCGTAAAAGTTTTTCTCTTTTGAGATTCTTTTTTACCAAAAAAAAGAAGAGCACTTTTACGTGTGGTTGACACGAGTGAAGATAATCATCACCGGTTTGAAGGCCAAAAAGGGTAGACATTATGGGCAATATGAACGGTGGGGTGGGGTGGGGTGGGGGTGATGGCATCTTTCTCGGTTTTTTATCCAATTTGGCCGAAACTGCTTCCCATCCGTTGCTACCTGCAAATTTGTCCTGGCCCTGGCCCACTCCACAGTATCCACTAATTCTGTTGGCATCGTGATAAACTAGGGTAGATGCTAAAGTGCACAATGGTTTACAATCTGACCTTAATAAAAAATAAAAAAATAAAAAATAAAAAAAAGTACTAGTAGTATAATAGATTTATATTAAGGTTTAAAAGGTATGTGGAAATATGTGAAAATTATGCGCAAATATAATGAAAAGTAGTATATAAAATACAGCAATGCTATATGCAAGAAAAAGACTTGCAGGGAATCACGCAGGGATGGTCCTGTGGGGCTCAGTACGAATCCTAAACGTCTAATCCAAACCGCTCAAGAATTTTAGAAACATATTTGGAGTGGGCCCGCTATAAACTAATTCCATCTGATATGTTTAGTTGCTCAATCCAAACTTTCATTTTTTATTTTTTCATCCGAGCCATTTAAAAATGAAAATTTGGATCAAGCATCTACACACGTCGGATGGAGCTAGTTTCTAGCAAGTCCACTTGAAATGTGTTTTAAAATTTTTTGAGTGGCTTAGATCAGCCATTTAAGATCTGTACTAGGCCCCGTAGGACTTTCCTTGCGTGATTCGTTTCAAATCTTCCTTGCACATATCATTTTTATATAAAATATGCACAGGAGTGCATGTCTTTTCGATTTTTTTTTTCTGTACTTAGCAAGGCTTATTTTAATACTCCGTATGAATGAACGAATAAATAGATCATCCATTTTGTCAAAGGCGGATTAGCATGGTGATCGCTTATCCAAGTTTTAACTTCTTCTTATAAAATAATTTTAAAAAATTTCACCCCCATAAGTTCACCCACTCAATTAAATATTGTTGTAGTGTTAGCCCAAACCATACTAAAATTCTGTGTCTGTCCGGACCATCCCTGCATTTTGTGTTGTAGTGTTAGCCCAAACCATACTAAAATAATTTTTTGGTGTTCAATTCCGAGATTCCGTAATGGTTTACAAAAAAATTTCGCGCAAAATACAAAAGTGCATACCCAATACCCATTTTAGGGTTTGTACCATAACCTTGTCCATGGCACCCCCACCATGTGATTGTCTCATGGACGAGGAGTTGGAAAGAAAATTTGACAAGAAGATTTTTAGATTTCAGCTTTTTATATTGCTTAAAGATCAGTATTCAGCATCTAATAACAATTCAGATTACAGTTTTCCTAATTATGGAAACATTACCTCAGACCAACTTCAACAAATATGAAATTAAATGGTCTTTGTACTGTAACAAGTTTTTTTTGCTTCCAACTTCAATAAAGGATATTCACGTATTCAACACAAAATCAAACCAATAAACCAACTAGAATTTCATTTTCTGCTACTAATAATTTCTACCTACAATGTTCAGGTATTCGTCAACGATCAGTTCCTGAACTGGGACCCCAACAACCGAATCAAAGTCCGAATCGTCTCAGCCCGAGCTTACCATTCCTTGTTCATGCACAACATGTACGTTACCACCATAAATTTCTCCATATTAGCCATGTAATGTTGTTGTTTTTCTGTTGATCCAGGTCTAATCCCATCCCACCAGATAAGTCTCTCAAAACGCGAACAACTCGAAACATAAATATATAAAGATCTCCTAATGTTATCAGTGTTGAAATTCAGGGAAAGAACTTGAGTTATACTATAGTTTAGTGTGTGTATAACTGAGTGAGGTGACAGGTGTATCCGACCTACACCTGAAGAGCTGGAGAATTTCGGTACTCCGGACTTCACCATATACAATGCTGGGCAATTCCCGTGTAATCGATACACCCACTACATGACATCCTCTACTAGCATAGATTTAAACCTTGGTAGGAGGGAAATGGTGATCCTCGGCACTCAGTACGCCGGGGAGATGAAGAAAGGTCTTTTCAGTGTAATGCACTATCTCATGCCTAAGCGCCAAATCCTCTCTCTACACTCCGGCTGCAATATGGGCAGAGACGGAGATGTCGCCCTCTTCTTTGGACTCTCAGGTAAGATATCACCCGCGGATTGCAAATCGCCAGTTGCAGCCTTCCCTTGCCATCTGATATGTGCCCCTCTTACTCTTTCTCCTTCAATGACTGTCATTGTTATGTGTTACTTGAGTGAGATGATTTACTACTCTACTTTTGCTTTGTTTTCTGCTTTTGATTGTCACTGAAGCGTTGCGTTTTCGTTTACATTTTAGGTACCGGAAAGACTACTCTTTCTACTGATCACAATAGGTTTCTGATTGGAGACGACGAACACTGTTGGGGTGACGACGGTGTGTCGAATATAGAAGGGGGTTGCTATGCCAAGTGTATTGATCTATCGAGAGATAAGGAGCCTGATATCTGGAATGCGATCAAGTTTGGAACTGGTAACATATTATTTCTAGTTTTGTCTTTGAACATGGAAAAAAATAAAAACGATTGAGAAATGAATGAAAGGGGTTTCAAATTTACAATACTTGTTCCTTTGCAGTCTTGGAAAATGTGGTGTTCGACGAGCATACCCGAGAAGTGGATTATACAGAAAAAACAGTAACAGGTAACACATTAGTCATTACTCTTTTTGTACTACGATGTAACAGGATACGTGATTCATTGATTCTACTCAAAATTGTTAGATATTAGAAGTGTGACCTGTTTTCTCCTTGATATCGCAGAGAACACTCGTGCAGCGTATCCAATTGAGTACATTCCTAACGCAAAGATACCGTGCGTTGGTCCACACCCGAAGAATGTCATACTTCTGGCATGCGATGCATTTGGCGTGCTTCCGCCTGTGAGCAAGCTGAACCTAGCGCAAACCATGTACCATTTTATAAGCGGCTACACTGCTCTGGTATGTATACTTAGCGTCGTAAGTAATTTCTTTCAGTATATAATAAAAAGTAGTAAAACACTAATCCGAGGGTAAATTAAGGTTGCCGGCACTGAAGATGGCATAAAGGAGCCACAGGCAACATTCTCAGCCTGCTTTGGGGCAGCATTTATCATGTTGCATCCAACCAAGTATGCCGCCATGCTGGCTGCAAAGATGCAGAAACATGGTGCAACCGGATGGCTTGTCAATACTGGTTGGTCAGGTGGAAGGTGCGTAGCGATGATAAAGTACACAACTTGTATTTTGCACGTATGGCAATTCATTGTAATGAGGAAATGAACCTGATTGGTTACGAAATTGTGCAGCTATGGATCTGGGAGTCGTATCAAGTTAGCCTACACCAGAAAAATCATTGATGCCATACATTCTGGAAGCCTTCTCAAGGAAAATTATAGAAAGACAGAGGTGTTTGGACTCGAGATCCCAACCGAGGTTGAGGGCGTGCCTTCAGAAATCCTAGATCCAGTGAACACGGTGAGAATCCCCTTCCCTGCTTCTTTAGTCTGTTTTTGAATCTCTAATTTGTGATGCAGAAAGAAAAAGAATTGGGAAAAATGAATTCAGATTCAGACATTCAAATTTTTGTCACCTATTCCCATCATTTTTCTTTTTCCCTCCACAAATCGCTTGTCGAGTACAAAGATACAAATGCTGCCTTAGTGTTGAGTGTTGCTCTCGAGCACGTCTATATATCTTTGCCTTCCAATTGAAATTTCGGTCATGAACATCTCTTATGTATGATTTCAAAACTGGGATTTGATTCGGTAATGCAGTGGTCGAATAAGAAGGCTTACAAGGAAACACTGTTGAAGCTGGCTGGCCTGTTCAAGAACAACTTTGAGGTGTTTGTGAACCACAAGATTGGCAAGGATGACAAGCTGACTGAGGAAATTGTCGGTGCCGGACCTGTATTCTGATCTGCCATGAAAGGGAGAGAAGAAAAAGCTCAGTTGGAGTTGGGAAAAAAATGCATGGAAATAAGATATGAAATGTACCCGTCATAAGTTGTAATGTTTGGTTGAAATAAATCCATGAACCATGTATCTTAGTTTTTCTGCCATACGAAGAGTCCAGTGCACAGGTCTTTCTTCATTTGTTTACTTTTCGCACCCGAATCATAAAAATCAAACAAAATCTTTCTATGAACTTGTACCATTTAACCATCAAAGTGTTTTTTCCTTCATGATTATTTTCTTAGGAAAGCAAATTGACTAGAGACTGAAAAATCCCGCGACACTAATGAAACAAGTCTCCAAGCTTGATGCATGATTTCGTCATCTATTAAAGCACGCGAGGACAACATCAGATCGTAGCTCTGCAGTTTGCAGGGGTATCCGCTGCTATTGGCACCCCGGCTCCATCCCTGTTTCTTTCCACATTCAGAACGCAGGCCTGTTCATTTTATGGAGCGTGGCCAGCCCCTTGTGGACGAGGAGGCTTTAGCGATTCTTAACAGATATTAATCTCACGTTTTAGGCAGCGGTATTAGACATGGAAAAAGGAAATTTTTGACCTATTGTGTTCTCCACCTGACCAATATTGTGCTAGTATTTGATCGTGCTATATGATATACTAACTAACACAGTGAAGAAAAAAATTGAAGATGATTTTATATTTATTTATAGTTTTTTCTTAAAGATGACTTTAGATAACGAACAGGGCTTCAATTGTAATCTTGAACGTGGTTCGACAAGGTTTGGTTCTCATTGGGCTTAAATATACTCCTAATACCCTCCTCCACACATGGTGGGACCTTAGTTTTGGACCCGATATAGGTGTGGTTAGGTCCTTTACAGATAGTGGTGTGATGTGACAGGACAACATCTCTTGATGAAGGTGACCGAGTACCATAGGTGTTGCAGAGTGTGAAAACTGTACATATTCACAAAAAATGTTAGTAGTATTTTCTTATCGGAAAAAAATGTCAGTATTTTAATTTATAAGTCTAATGTTGCTAAAAATTGTGCAATCCTATCCACATTTACAATGTGGAAGTAATGAGACTAACGTTGATTTTTGGGGTAAAATGGTAGATTACAGTCAGCTCCCCTGTAGTTTATGACAACTATAGAAACTTTCCTTGCTTTTTCTGAAATTGCACTGTCCTCCCTCTTAGTTCTCCTTTGAATATCAACTTTCCAATAGTTGCTGCCTCTCTCTCTCCCTCTCTCTCTCTCTCTCTCACACACACACACACAAACCGGGATGAACTCCTCTGATAACTCCATTTCAATGGATGAGACCGATAACCTGGTATGAAGTACACAAAAAGATCAAAGATAGTCTGGAAATTCATAGAATTGAAACTTTTTGTGGCGACCAATTGTAATTCTTAAGCATGGTGATCAAAAGGAAAGGGAGACAATAGTTGATGTCTAGATATGACAACAGTGGAGTCGAGTGGGATTTTATTTTTGGAATTGACTTGTTACCAAAGTTTGGCTAACAAACACTGATATTTAAACATACATTTTCATGGTATGATGGTCTTTTGGTCTGTTTATGCTATGTACATGATATACATGATTGAACAATTCGCTAAATTAGTTTTGATTATGACATAAGTTTTTGATAAAAAGATCCATACATTGTTTATTGCAAGAAGAAGAAAAAAGGAAATAACTAGATTGTCCATCTTCATAGCTACTGATGGTGCTTTCTTTTGGGCATTACAAAATAAGATGCAGCGTTACAGCTATCAGCCAAAGTATTCTTTCAGCACAGTCAGGAAAGCGAATTATCCTCGCTGAAAAATTGTATGGCACTCAGGCAACAACTCCCCAAGCTCGATGCATGGTTTCATCATCTACAAAAGGCCTCAAGGACCACATCAGTTTGTAGCTTTCTAGTTCTCCCGATGATGACTTGAGATTAAGTGAAGAAATTATCTTCTCCTGCAACAAAGTCGTGAGTAAGCTCCGTGACTGTCCTCCAAACACGTTTATCATTGGAGAATTCACAACTAGTCAAAGTACATTTTCAAATTCAGTACATTTTACTGAAAAGAGAGACACTAATAAAATTTCCACATCACCGTATGATACAAGACGAGGGAGCTTAATACCTGCATGGCGTAGTCCTTTTTCACCATGTTGTATATGATACACATCATGACGGCATATTCAAGAATTTTAGGTCCCTGAGAATCAGAAGAAACAAGTTCCTCCTGAAGAAGAATCAAATCCTACTGTTATGGTCTGAATTGGAAATCAACATAAAAACAAAAATGTTCAAATACTGATGCCGGTTGTATTCACGACTACATTGTCATGCATCAGTTAAGTAATAATTCAAGCCTAAAGCAGAACTTAATGAAAACGAGTGGTGGTTTAATGAATATAGTGAAAATGGTAAAACAACCAAACATTCAAACTCCTGAAGGGGGAAACTCAAATGGAGAAAAATATCAGACAGAAAATTAAATAATAGAAAACCGTATGAAGGGCCACTATTTCTGGGAAAGAAATTCAACCGTCAGAGCGCAAAATGCAGCATACATATCTCATATGCAAATGCAGGACCTGTTCGTTTAATGGAGCCTGGACCCCTGGGGGCGCTTAACTGATACTTTAAAGTGTTAAAAAGTATTTCCTGGTAGTTGTGAGATGTTTATATCATTCTGACAAGATGGGAGTGAATATGGCGATTGAAAAGATGCAAAGAAATTGTAGGAATTGATGGATGGATAAAGGCCTGGAGGAAGAAAGAAAATGAGCTAAATCTTCTAGGAAGAACAAGGAATTCAATTGGCTTCAATGTTCAATCAACTACTCACAAAAAATAGCATAGCTATCTCAACCCTGACCATCCCCAACTCTCCAAGAAAAGTAATTGAAAACCAAGGAACTGTAAATAGCACAAGCAAACAAATGAATAAGTAACAAAAGAAAAGAGAATATAAACTGGTTAAAAAGTAACTGGAAGTCAAAATAAATCACGATAGAAAAAAAATAAAATAAAAAGTAACTGTTAGTCAAACTAAGTTAAATCAGAACAGCAAAAGAAAATAAATGCATCTGTAAAGGGAGTGAAGAATTACATAACCTCAAGAATATACTACCTTTACAAAAGAGGTTGCTTCTAGAGTCGGACCAAGCAAATCCCCAATAACTCTGTCCTTCAATTGCAGTTTGCTTTCATTTGCAGCTTGCATCGCACCTGTTGCTTCTTTTACAAGGCCTTCAAGTTCATGAATAATGCATTTGCCTGCAATAAATTTAATCAAATCAAGCAATCAATTTCACCCAACAGCAATAAGATTGCAGCAATTTTATCACCAAAAAAAAAAAAAAGACTACTTACCTAAAACAGTTCACAGCGTAAAACAAAACATCTGCATCACAGCCAATCCATAGATTTAAGTTATCTAAATCAAAGATCATTTTGCAGTATGGTAATTTTCACTGCTAGCCTGCAGGCTAGTGTAATGCTGTCAGCTGGAGATCACACAAGGTGATTTCCAACTGTTAAAAATTTCAACAGAAGGCAAGCTTCTTACTTGCCTTACGATCTGAGCTGCATGATGCCAAATGTGGTCGACCTACACTACACCATGTTGAGTATGACGTCATATATTCTGTTTTTCTATTGTCACGGGTAAGCAAAAGTAGGAAAAAAACAACAAAGCATACAAAGCCCCATGACAGCAAAAATAGAAAATTGTATTGTATATTACCTAAGGATAGCATATTCTAGGGTGAATGCATGGCATACAACCCAATGAACCCATGTTCCTAAGAAAATTGCACATTCAATGAACGCATGTTCCTAAAGAAAATTGCACATTCAATGAACCCATGTTCCCAAAGAAAATTGCACAACGTATTGGGGAGCATCTCAAGAGGGGAGAATAGGGAATTGTCAGTATGATGACATTGTCTGAAAGGCTGTTGCATGTGCGCGTAAATGCTTTCATGTTTTTGTGTGTGTGTGTGAGGGGGAGAGGCTACAAATGAATAGCACACGCCAATTATCAGCCTACACAATGCTCAGTATATAAACCAGAGTTCCTGTCTCTGGGCTACTGATCGGTGGAGCTTTCAAACATACGTACGAGAAAAACACAAAAGGGGAACATACAACTAGATGCATTCTTATATGAGTTGCAGAGATAAAGATAAAAGAGTTTTTACTCTTTGTCAAGCGGAGGCGACATCTGAATGCATGGCAATGGCATATATGAAAAGCACCCAGCTATTAAGTACACATTCATTTTTTTCTTTTGAAAAGAAGTACACATTCATTGGTAACAACATGCTAAAAATTCTTGAGCATATGACAAGTGAAATTCAGCATGTTGGACACTGTTTCAAAAATATGCAAATCCATCTTGCTGCATTTCTATCATTGATATAAATAGTCTTTAAGGTACCAAATTACTAAGATTTACAGAGAAAACATCAAGAAAGAATGGTAGTTCAGGGAATACCTTTACTTAAGTAGTCCAGAAGTCCAACTTGGCTTGTATGCACTTCTCCATGCAATTCCCGATGTATGGGGGGGAAAAGTAAAAAGCAGCAAGGTCAAATAGATCTTAAGACATGCTAACATCTAAAAAACAAACTAAATAAAATTATAAATGAATGCAACAACAGCAAAAAGCAATCAATCCAAGTTTCCAGTTAGTAGCAGCAAATGGGCAACCAATTCCAGTTCCTCTAGATACAACATTTTCCGGCTGCAGCATAAACTTAGTACAAGGACATGAACAATGGGGAATGGTGCCATTTTGATGAAGAACTTTTAAAAATTCTGTCTCCTTATATTCCATGGTGTTGTCAGAACAGAAAATTTTGTGCAACCAGTACAATCCACGGAAACAGCTCCTTTTCCTTTTTCTCTTTTTGAGAAACAGGAAGCAGCTCAAAGCCTAAAGATCCTAAACATCTCTTTCCTGATCGTTAGAAGATACTATTGACATTGACTATTCTAGATGTGGCTACTATGATAACCATATCACTGCATCACCAGCTATGGGATTCAAATATTGACAAAGAACTTTTGTCAAGCTATATACCACTACATAAAACCAAATATATTTAAGACTGCCAAATAGTAATGCAAGAATACAAAATTTGTCCGTGATTTCTCTTGTAAAAGGATGCTCCAGAATAACTAAAGTGTAATACTAATAACCCGTAACAGTTTTAATAGTGATCTTCATAACATTTTCATTTTGATTGGCTATATGCAGATATAAGTTTTTTCGGAAGGTATGTGGAAGAAGAGATGAATAATATCAGAAAAATAAGGTTGTAAAAAAGATTTGTTTGGTAGGACTTGATTATGTAAGCACTTTTGCCGCTTTAAGAATTTCATGTTCCCAAATGTCACTTAAAAGTTGAAGGAACTCCATTAATTAAAGCATACAAAACAAGTGGATGATCCTAAGGAAATTAACTTAGAAGGTGGATAAGATAGTAGTGACACTTCATAGTTGAACTAGTAAACGGAAGATCCCTTGTGAAAACAAGACAAGACGAAGAGATTTAAGATGGTCCTTGTCACCCTTGTGCGTCTTTGAGAAGTGCTCACCAAATTGTGTGCATATGTGCTTCTTGTGTGTTACAAAGATGGAGTGAATTGAGTCCTGGAGAGGAATAAAGGCAAAGTGGGGGATGGGAAGGTAAACAATATTGTATTCTTAAATGGGCTATGGTTTCCTTGTAAGCTTTCGTTCTTTCTTCTTGTTTTACATTTTCTGTATACACTTTATGGACAACAATAAAAGATGCATAAGGTGAAGGAAGATATTTTGATGGCAACTTGGTGGACTTCTGGCAACCCTAGGGGTGCACATACACTGGGTTGTGCCGGGCTTATACTGGATAATAACGAGACTTGTGCAATCCCAATCCCGGCCCATTAATAATCAGGCTTCATTTAATATGTCCAAGCCCAACCCAATTAAATTTTTTATTTCTCAAGCCCGTCCAACATGCCCATTTAATTTTGCAAAAGCGTATCTTAAAAATAAATTAATCAACCACAATGACCACAAATTAGAATTCACAACCATAATAATTATAGTTAAAGTTCTAAATTCTCACAAAACTATTAAAGTAAATAACTGTTAAAGAAAAGAGAATAAATAGAAGAGCAAGAAGACAAAGATGAAACCCTATTCTCTAATAAGAGAAGATGTGCCGCTTCCAGGTGAGAGAAAAAAAAAACTAAGCAACTAGGACTTGTAGCGGTAACAACACACACACACAGATAAATAAAATAAAATAACTTTTTAATCGGGCCCGGCCAGGCTTCAAGGGATTTTCCCTACCCATTTAGTAAACGGGCTTAAAATCTCAACCCAGCCCTATGGACCTAAATATTATCCTGAACCCTAAAAAAACAGCCTGGGATTGGCGGGCTTCAAAATATGCCAGTAGCATCTGATGGTATGTATCAAAGCATATATAGTTACAGATATTTCCTTTTAACGAAATATTTCTAGAGAAGTAACGAACAAAAGAAATTTCACAGGACTAAGAGTGTCTCTTAAGTTCCCCGCAAGTTTCAAATGACACAACTAGACATGCACTTACGTCTGCTTACATTTTGTACGCCGTCATGGGCATTTACGCATCCAGCTTCAACATACTTCAAAAGCCTCTTGGTTTTGTTAGTTCTAGTGATGCGCTCAACCCACTCTGATGTCTCGGTAATTGGAGATAGTCTAAAAAACTCTGTACAAAAACATGAGAATGGGGCATAATAATGAAAAGGTGAACATCATCCAACCACCTGCAGCAAATGATTACCAGATTCCTAAAGTTTCTTACCAAGTCCTTGGTGAAAGCCCACAAGTAACCTACTTCCAACAGCCACTAACTCCTCAAATTGTGCTACCCTGGAAGCACAAGACATGCATTAGACAACCTGAACAGAAACAAGAAGTTTACCATGGGAAATAAAGAGCATTTCTGTTACAAGTGCTATGTTATAGACTATCGTATGATGCCTAGGAGTTTGGGGGGTCATCTCGGAACACTATGTCAAGCTGGTGGAACTTAGCTTTTAACTCCAACTGTACTGAGAAGATATCTACATCATTTAATGCTTTGGGCTGAACATGCATGATTTTACTGACTGACTCATCTGATGGCATTGCTAAAATGACAATGCGTCTTTATAAAGTTTTACTATTAAACAAAAACTTGCAGTGTCCTACCAATACGATTTGACACTTCAAATCACATAGGTTTGCTAAAAGATGAAATTAATTCCAATTATATAAGGAGTGGCTTTATTTTCAACTTCATATAGGTATGTTCAGATCTACGTTGTGATTCTGGTTTGGATTTTCCTGTCTTGGAGATAGAAATACTCCTTTAAAGCATTTCACAAGGATGATTTTTTCAATTGCTTCCTCTTCATAGTTTCTTTAAATTTGCATATAGGAAACAGTTTCAGTCAACCAAGCATGCCAACTTAGCACTGTTGTTGAGATCTTCAGTACTTTCGAATAAGTAGACTTCTGCGTAGGTTCCATGTCTTGCGACAAATGTTAAATTGGATTTTCCATGATCCAACATTGAGATAGTTTTCTATTTAACTAGCTTCAGGTGGTTGTCATTAGTTTGATTTGTCCCCCCTCTTTGTGGGGAAGGGGTCTTCTGCTCCTCCGGGTTTCTGTCTTCCTCTATCTGATAAGGACTTGGTTCAGGTCCCTTACAAGGGTTGGAAGATTCTTAGGAAATAACAACAGTACTAAACTACGTGAATAATAATTATGACAGGTGTATAATAAAATGCTGGAATGATTTGTGAGCGAAACTCACTCATCAATTTGGATTTTACTAGGGGGCTAAGTGTATCCATAGCTTGTGTTCTAGCATGCCAATATCATGAAGATGAGTGTTTGAGATTCCAGTCTGGGGCAGTAATGTGATTCCAAAATCTGACACTCTGCCTTTTATCTACATCCAAAGGATTCATGTATGTCCACAAGCATTGTACACAAGGGGTAGGTTGTTTGTAGATAATACACATTTCAATGCAAAATAGTAATTGCAATATAAAAAAGGTATGATTTCATATGGCACTCAAATCGTCACTTAACCATGTACAAGTTATCAAGGGTACATTACAATAGGAAAAATGCAGTTCCTGAGGTAAACTTGAATTGGTAATAAAAAAGAATATAGCAAAGAAATGTTATATTTAATAGATTAACCTTCAATTACGTAGGGCTCCTCACTAACCTTGACATGAAAACTGAAAAGATCTGGGAAATCTTCCCGTCCAACTCCATCATCAACATTGGTTCTTCACTTTCCATTTTGTACTGCATAGAGTAAAGACACTACATCATATTAGCCGTTAGCAGTTCATGGCTAGCCCTAACGAAGCTCCCTCTCACGATGAAGGAAGAAACAAAAAAAAAAAAGGTGCTGCCAATACTGTAACCTCATCTTGGCAGAAATTTACCCAAGGTCAATGCCAATACAAAAATAGAGAAACACATTATACACAAGTCCATTTGTACAGGCCAACCACATATTGAGAGAGGGAAAGACAGAGAGATGTAACTTCTCTTGACCCCAAAAGAATACTCTAGTATGAAACATATGCTCTAGTCTCTTGTTTATCTCTCTCTTTCACTTTGAGCATTATCCTCCTTGTGCATGCCCTTCTGTTTTCAGATGCAGACTTGTGTCTATTTCGCTTTTGTCGTATCAGTTTGGATGGTTTTGCTTTCTGTTAGACATATGTGATTCACTGTAATCCTCTCACATCATATCATATGACAGGATTATCTGATATTGTAATGATTATTGATCAGCACAAAGAATATATGGCTATCTCACCCTAGGGCCTAATAGTCTGGTCCATGTGATAAGACCCAACTGGAACTTACGAATTTGGAAGTTTGCTGACTTGAGCATGAGAAAAACAACGCCAGATGCTATCCTCTTTCAATCATACAACCACATAAGAGACATTGAAATAATAGCATCAAGAAGTACTAATTAAACCACCACGTCACTAATAAAATGAAACTACAGCTATCTTTGACCGACTTAAAGAAAATATTAGACCAAAAACATATGTATCGTGCATTGTTTGGCTGTAATAAAAAAAAAATCTTGAAAATCAATGTATAAACAATTCTAGTCCTTTGGTAGGTACCTGGTAAAAAACAAGGTTTCTTATGACATGACCAAAACCTATAATCCCACTGGTTACCAAAAACAAGTCTCGTTTGGTTCCAGATTGCTGGAATCACACTACGTTTCTGGTGCCTTCGTGGCTGGTTGTGACTACCTTATTGGTCCATATTAATCGTCCTAGAGTGCTGCTGCTATTTGTTCTAGCCAATCTGGGTTACTCCCTATACTGCTCGGTTACCATTTGTGCACCTACATGGTTATTTTGAGCTGTGCTAGTGGAATGTATTTGATGTCATCTCATATGTTGCAGTTATCTCAAATTTCATTAAGCTCAGTTCATGCCGGTCCTTTTTCGATCAATCCATTGCATTGGAATCGCCTAGCTAGAGGGGGCTGTCCTCTAGACAAGGGCATTTATATTTTTGTATTATCTTCAGGCAGTATTTTCAATTCTGGACTTTCTTCACATGTATTATTATATTTACATTGCAAGCAGGTTGTTTATTTCTCATGCCCTATCCTAAGGGGGATGTCCCTAGACTAGCCTTTGTGGTTTAATTTGGTCTATCATAGGGGGGCTGTCCCAATGGAAGACCATGAAGCATCATCTACAGTACATGTCCCAAATTTGGCCTTTGGACGAGGAGAATTAGACACAAGCCACCTTCATGTCTTAGTACCCAGTGGCTATCTACTTGAAACCACTGAAGCACTATTGAGGTCCCACTCCGTCTCACATAGCCAATGGGCATTTTTTTCATTCCCAATTGTTCTATCATGTAAAATGTTTGTTCTCCCTCTTGTAGATGGACTAGAAACATTCTGCAAAGACTTCCTACTTTCCCACCTTAGAAGGCTGTGCCAGGGATTATGCATTTTTTTCTTTTCTTTCTTTCATTTCTTTTCTTTTCTTTTCTTTTCTTTTGTCCTTCCTGGGGTACGGCCCTCGTAGGCTGTACATTCACTTAGCCTCTTTTTATTTCAAGCTGATTTAACCAAAAAAAAAAAAAAAAGGCACCCAAAACAAATGAAATCAAAGAAAGGAACACCAGCATAAAGCATACAACACCTTAAGTTCGGAATCATTGCAATTTTCTGGCATATCTAACAAACTTATAGAAAATATTGCTAAACCAGAAGCTTAAAAGGCTGTAATCAAAACAACAGCAAACCCCACATAGAGAGTGAATCCAGATAACACCGTGATAGCTGTACTTTTAATTAACATATCATTGGCGGGTATAATGCACGTCAAACAGATTTTTGAGTGAAACAAATGCAAACCCATTTTCAACACAGCTACGAGGACCTCTTGGTTGTGATCTTAACAGACTCCGCAACATGTCCAAGATCCAGGAAACACAACAAAATAAGAGGTACAGACAAAGAAGGGAAGCTTTGAGTTTTCTAGTTGCCCCGGTCTCTATCATATTTTAAGGGGAGTGGAATGATACGCTATGGCAGGCAGTTTAGGAGCACGTGACACAAATAACAGCAAGTAGGCTACGGATAGCAGGATTCCTTGGTGGTTAGAGTAAACTGAGAGGAGTGGTGAGTTGGTTAGTTTAGGTGGGAAAGTCTGTTAGTTTCTTGATTGTATAAAGGGAAGGGAATGGAGAGTGATTGGGCAGTCAATTGTAATGGGAAAAGTTTGGGACGAGAGCTCCCTTTGTAAACTCTTTGGACGAGAGCTCCATTGAGTCATTTCATCAAACACATTCTATTCATCTTGCTTCTTGAATTCCACTTGTATTTCTTTTCTGTTTTTCTGCATCTCCACATCTCCATAGCTGAACACTTATCAGTCTTGTAAAAATATACCAAACTACTAAAATTTGCAAGAGCAAGGATTGAGTGAGAGCCAAGTGCGTAGGTCATTACTGAAGGATTATGTGACTATGGTTGGGAGTACTAAACTTCAAAAAATTTAAGAACTAAACGTACAATTAAGAAAAACAAAGGTTCTTTAGCTGAAGCATTCTATCAAACACTTAAGTTACGTGCGAAAGTGGAACCAAGCACAAAACATAAACAAAAAGCAGACAGAATAAACATGGGCAAAACTACTACTGTACTTTGCATACGTTAGTTGCATTAACACTCAAAAGGTCGGAAATTCATCCCGTCCAAGGTGGAAAAAAAACTACTTACGTACCTTCGATCGTGAAAAGTAGTCGCCCGTGTCGGTTTATAACCCACCAGTGCTGTTGTTAGAACTTTAGCAATCCCTCCTTAATATTTGGCGCAGTGTTCTTTTCAAGCGAGGCTGACTTATTCACGGAGGGTCCGCAAATGCTTCAATACAGCGACCAACCAGAATTTTCTACGTCACCAAAATTGAAACTCATCCAAATTTCCTCTCCTGCCCACGTTCACCCTTCATCATCCGATTATTCCCTTCCCTTCTCTCCTCCCCACAGCCGCCTGGCGCCTCCAAGACTCTACTTCCTCAACAACCCGCGACTGACGACCGCCGCCCGCAACCACCTGCTCTCTTCCCCAGTCTCTAAACACCACAGTTACCCTTGCAAATCGAACAACAAAAACAGAAAACCCACCGCCCGAATAAAAAAATTGCAATTAGTTTCAGGGGTTGAAGTTGCAGGGGAGTTGGATGTCACTCCATGAAGTAAATTTATCCTGTTGTAAAAGTAGTTAACTAGTAGTAGTAGTAATTGCCTTTTCTTTTTCTTTTTTTTCCATCTTTTTTTGAAGGGTAAATTTAACTAGTAGTAGTACTAATTGCCTTTTTTTTTTCATCTTTTTTTGAAGGGTAAATTTCACTTACTAGTTTCTAACAAATACATAGAACTCTCCTATACGTTCTAAAATCAGAAATTTCATCATCCTCCAATATTTTTCAAACTAATAGTTACTTACCGCCTCTGCCGTAACTTTAAGGTTTAACGGTGTTAACTTTTTGTATTAAATGACTATAATACTCTTAGTATATATATTCTCTATCTTAAAGTATTTTTTTAAAAATAGAGTTTAAAAAATTTTGCAAAAAAATTAAACCGTTTTTTATTTTTTTAAAAGAGCTTATAAAAAAAGTACTTAAGAGAATTTTTTTTAAAAAAAAACAACTTTCTGATTAATTTTTTTTGTTGAAAATAGTTTTTGACGGAAAAAAAAAAACTAATTTTGAGAAAAAAAATTTAAAACATTTTTCCAAAATATGAAAGTTTTGAAAACAATTTTTTGATAAAAACTAGTTTTTGGTAAACCGTTAAAAAAACGAAGTTTTGAAAATGGTTTTTTTCATTTAAAAAATCTGGAAATAAAATTCAAAAAAAAAAAAAACTGTTGAGAAAACTATTTTCAAAACTAAGTTTTTTTCCCTACAAAAAACAATTTTCAACAAAAACAATTTCAAAAATAAGTTTTTTTGAAAAAATTCTCTTTGATACTTTTTGTTAAAAACTATTTTTTAAATGAAAAAAGGTTTAATTTTTTTGAAAAACTTTTTTTTTAACTCTAAAAAATGGTTGTTTTTTAAGGTGGAGAATATATACTAAAAGTACCACAATCATTTCATACAAAAATTTAACACCGTTAGCCTTAAAATAACGACAAAGGAGGTAAGTGACAATTTGTTTGAAAAGTAAAGGAGGGCAATGAAATTTCATAAAACAAAAGGAGGTTTCCATATTTGTCAAAAATCTCAGGGGAAGTAAGTGAAATTTACCCTTTTTAAAATTATTGTTAAAGGTGTGCGCTGGCCACTGAACGGTAGCGATTCCAAGATTTTTTCGATGTGTGTTCATTAATAAACTTGAAATTTGCAATTTCTTTCAAGATCTCAATAAACGATAGAGCTGCAATTATATTGATAGCATTATTTACACAATAATTAAGAATATATATATATATATATATATATATATAAAAGTATAACAATTGCACTCTGTGAATTTCCACATTTCTAATTTATCCCATGATATATAGTAGTATCATTTCAAATGGGGAATTGATATTGGCACTTCACATATTGTCTCTATTAAATGAAGTTACTAAATCACCTTTGTACTATATAATTATACATTACATTTTTCTTTTGCTTTCAAAATAGTGGAATTAAAATGCATAACAAAATTATAATTGGTCTATTGATATCCCATCTCGATTAGTTTAGGCAAGTTACACTTCATTGTAGTAAAACATTAAATGTGTGTGTGTGTGTGTGAGAGAGAGAGAGAGTGTGTGTGTGTGTGTGTTCAAGTTGGCTCTTGCTGTTCACAACAGAATTAGGTGATCAAAACAGAGAATAGAACACATGTATAAGTAATATCCAGTGCATATATCAACAAAACCAAGGTGTTCAACGATCTTGATTTTATCTCAATATTTTGTTGATCCGAGTCGTCCGTTGCTAAAATAAAATTCAAGCAGTTGATTGTTGAGATGAATGACTCGGATATGCACTCCAGGACCCCGAGTCCATTCATTTAAACACCCATCGCTGAATGTGTCACGACCCAAATCTAGCGGATTTGAACATCATGACCGGCCAGTGAGTTTGTCTCAACAAAAGCCTCTATCGTCATAGTTTTTTTTTTTTTTTTTTTTTTAAAAAAAAAAGAGAGAATAACTTAACATACGTGGAAGCAAACATAAATTATCACAGTCATTCACAGCCAGAGGCCTTGTTCGGAATGGTTCTTGAGAACCAGTTTTCAAGAACTTGGATTCTATCCCCAAAAGTTGAAAACTGGTTCTCAAGAACCATTCCGAACACAACCTCCAGGTACTTGACCCGTCCTTGTAATTCTGATTACCTGAAAAGGAAAGGTTTCAACGACATAAGCAACTGCTTGTGTGAGATTATGAATTATCAGAGTTACATGATCTATCGTGGAATTTTAAACCAAACTTTTTGTCAATGAAACATAAGTCATAGAATCAGTTTTTCATGACTTTAACTGTAACCAAAATTCATAAACGAGCTTGTATATAACATAACATGCCATAAATATATACGATATACCATCCGACGATTTCTGTCAGCTATGAGGGAGCGACCCCAAAATAACATCTTGAATTGATCAATTCAATTGGACACCTGGCTATGCCCCTTTCCATTCCACCCTTATAACACCGTTTCCACTGGTATCTTCAACGTCCCCCAGATTCAGGGACATCACATGGATGTATCGTTAATACTATTTTCATAAACTGCAAAATATCATAATTCCATGGTATATTTGCTACAAAAGAATTTCATATGTTAAAATAAACATTTTAATAAGCTAAAAACATAATTTTTAAGAAAAACTCATGTAACAAGGATAAATCATAACTCACCTTCTTGAGTCCAAACTACCGTAGAATTTACTGAGACGTACCGGGTCCTAGAATAACACATTAAAATAAGAAACACCAAAATTCTTTATTTTCTTCTCTAATGTTTGAACCATGAATATTCTCCTAATTTTCAGATTTTTGATGTCTTCGTATATGGCAAAAATAAATTATCAAACAAGGTTTGAATGTTAGGAGATTATACTGGTTCTTAATATAAGGTATTATGAACATTTTTATTAAGACAACATTTTTTTGAAAGTAAGTTTAATTGACATCAAAGCACACTTCATCGTTACATGTCTAGATTTGACACCAAATAACAAATGGATAGTCTATGGCTTAAGGAGGTTGTTTTGGGCGTCAAGAAAATTCACACGTGTTCAACATAACCCATATAACTTCCAATAAAAACAGTTTTTAAAATTTAATTTTTAAGATCTTCGAAAAATTGTTACAAGTTCCAGTGAGACTTTCAGTAAGACAGATTTTGTTCTTAACGAAATGAATTTTGAAAACATATCAAAACATCTCCAAAAATCATAATGTTTTAAAGGAAAATAGTTCAGGATGTTAGGAACACATTTCTTTTTTAAACGTTTGTCTTTGAAAATACTCTTAGGCTTGGTTTGAAGAGGGTTGAACATAATCTATCCCAAAACAGGCAGCTTTCAGAAAACCGATGATTTGAAAAAGATCAAGCCGTTGGATCAGCTTGAGGTAAATTAGACATTTGAAGATAACATCTTAATGTATCTCCACAATAAAGATCATAATTTTCCAAAGGTCCAAACAGTTTCTAGGAATTTTCGAAGTCACTGCCGAACACAAGCATGTTCTGAGATTTACTATCGATGCAACTAATTATGAAGGACACGTGTTTTTCTTACATTTGGCACATAGTATTACAAATATACATAGTAAAAGGGGTTAGAAGGATTCTACTTTATCAAACTAGTATTGTTTGTAAATAAGATCATCATTTAGGATCAACTCCTGTTCATGAGTTCTCGCAAAGGAAATTATTGGGTTACTATTTTCTCCTAGAATTTTACAGGTGCAATTTTGTGAGTAAATAGTGAGAAAACGGGAGGGGGGAAAAGGGTGATCAACTCACCTCCTCCTTATTCCTTCTACTTTTTCATCTTCTTTCTTCTTCTTCTCCTTCTTCTTCTTTCCTCTCCTTTTCCTCTTCTCGTATTTCTTTTTCTTTTTCTTTTTCTTTCACTGTCGTGCATGGGGTGTGTGGTTTGTGGTTTGTATGTTTGGGGTTAATGGCAGGAAAGGGTTTTGGAAGCCTATTTATACCCAAGGTTCCAATAACTAGAAGAGTCTTGCATTAACTAATAAAATCAAATTAATATCTAATATAATCTTATTAAATCTAATAAAATCTCAACTTATTAATGTTAGGAGACTTGACCCACTCATTGACTGTCATGTAATCCCCTTCTAGATTAGTCTTTCCTTGCCCTCCAAGTTCTTCACTCCGCGGCGACTCGTGCCGTATTCTCATGTCTTAATATTGTTAATGGGGTCGAAATGGTATTCGAAAATATTTTAAGAAAGATTGACAAATTCACAGGAAAAAATATATAGTGTTTCCTATAGGCTTTAAGTAACAAAAATATACTTATCCTAACAGTAAGTGAGTCACTAAATGTTATACCTCTTTCTTTTCTTTTCTTTCTTTTTTCTTTTTAATTTCCCTTCTTTTTTTTTTCTTTTTGTAATGTTGTCCTATTTGTTTATAAAAGTCAGGGTATTAGAGAATGTGTCGCCGCCAGTAAAGGTGGCAGTTTTTACGTGGGTATTGTAAAAACAAGTATTCCTTATGGAGGAGCCGTATGGAAGTTAATATACTCAAGCAAACTTGTATGAACTTCGAAGGGCTCGGCCTGAAAGCAAAAGTTATGGCCTTAGCCGAAATTCAATGAGGGCGTTTGGTAACGTTTTTGTTTTTTGTTTTTTATTTTCAATCTTTTTCAAAACTGAAAACAAAAATATGTTTAGTAATTTATTTATGTTTGTATTTATTATAAACATTTTCAGAATTTCTAAAAAATTTCAAAACACAAAAAAGGTGATTTGCCTTGTTTTTAAAACAAGGTTGTTTAAAAACAAAAAACTGAAAACCGAAAATTTATTACAGAACATGTTTTTTTTGCTTTTGTTTTTATAAACAATAAATATCAAACATGATTCTACTTTTAGTTTTTTAGAAACAAAAAATAGAAAACAAAAATGTTACCAAACACACCAACGCCATCACTTTCACCTAGGTTTAATTTAATTGAGGGAATGTGTAGACCGTGGAGTCAAGAACAAATTAAAAGATAGTAGTAATACTAAGGAGGTTTTTTATATATGTATTTTTATCCCTTAATCTACACTCATCTTTGCTACTTCGTTCTTAAATTATGTAAACCATGAATTTAGTCCCTCCACTATTTAATTGCAACCCATTTCATCCAATCCTTAGCGACATCCATTTTTTTGGATGAAAAACTATTTACAAGCACATAATTGTGCTTATAGATCCCCTACGGGGCCAACTTTGGGCTCTCACACACAAATCTTAGATGTTTATTACTTTAAAAATACATTTTCAAATGGCCTTAAAAAAATTAGTTCAATCGAAATCTCCAAGTGTTTGATCCAATCTTTCAATTTTTGGATAACTTTAAACACTTAATTACAAATTGGCATGTAAGATCAATCACTTAGAGTTATCCAATTAAGCAAATTTTTTACGAAGTCACTTGAAAACATATTTTTAAAATTAATGAATAGATTGAATTGTTCATGTCGTACCCCAAAGTGGGCCACACGTCGCAATCTTAACATACAGATCTGTGTGCATAAACAACTTTTTGTCCAAAAAAGTGGATGCCGTTAACAATTAGACAAAATGGGTCGTAATCAAACAACTCAAGGACTAAACTGGGAATTAACATAGTCTAAGGACAAAGTAGCAAAAATGTGTATAATTTAGGGGATAAAAACATAAAAATAAAAATAAAACTCTAATTGAATTATGTTGTTAGAGTATTCTTTCAAATTTTTGTCGAAATATTTAACTTTTTGAATTTGCTCAGGGAAGTAAAAAAAAAAGAAGAAGAAATAAATTGAAAAATATATATATAATTATTCATTTTTATTTGATTTTTCCCCTTGCTTTTGTTTAATAGTTAATAGTTAAAACAAAGCCTTTAGACTGTTTTTAAATGACTGTAATCTTGATTTTCTGAAATCAATTATTGGCAATTCATAATTTTACCCAAAGTTAGTTGGGTATAAATAAAAACATTTACATAGAAAATTTAGTGGAGATGTTTTTCTTTGTGTACATTGAGCTTGGAATCCTAGATTACCATTGGGAAGGAAGGGATCAAATCCTCACATAGCTTGGGAATGTGATTCCTAGATAGATGTGACATTAAAAATCATATTCATAATCAGATCCGTTCCGAAAGCAATAATCATAGGAAAGCAATAATTTGGGCTACAGTATTCTGAGAAAATATTCCCTCTAAGGTCCAAGTACCTCAAATGGTGTAATTCAAGCAATGAATGGCTAATCTTACTACTCAAGAGGCTGATAAACGCAGACCTATAAGATCATACATTATATGAAGATCGAACATGGTTACGTGACTTGTAGTATTGTGGCTGCTGGTGGATCCCTTACTACCCAACCTGAGAGCGGACTTTTTATATCGCCTTTTGTACTCCTCCAAGAAGAGAGAAAGAAGACCATAATCGTCGATAAGAGCTTTCTTTGAACTTGAGGAGAGCCTGTCTCTCCCTCTCTATGCACCTGATTATTTTAGCATCTGCAACTCCTGAGGAGGAGAGTGCAAGAGCAGGGTTCAAGTACGGTAAAACCACAAGAAAAAAGCATGGAGAGGCCAGAAGTTTTTGGGTCATAATTGCCATTATTCATCGTTGGCCAATGTGTAGCCATAGGGTGCTCAAACCGTTGAAACTCTTTTCATTTTTTGGCTGCAGCCTTTGCCCCCCCAATTGACCGACATAAAATGTTCTTTGCTTCTGCCATCTAAGCATTACAAACCAATCATACAAAACCAATTCCAAACATCAATATGGGCCACTACTCAATTCATGAAGTTCCAACATTTTCAATCCATTTACTTGTCCATCATAACAGGCCATTATCCCTCATAAATCACACAATGACCATGGTTCATAATTCCATCATACTTAACAAAATAGACGTAGGGGTGTGCATGGGTCAGGCCGGGTTGGTTTGGCATGTGTCTGACGCCCGACCCACTACAGTCGGGTTGAAAATGAATGGACCCGATTTTGACAACTCTACTGGGAAAATCATCTGAGTATGGTGTTTCGGTTTTCGGTTAGGTCGGTCGGATGAATTGTTTTCATAAAACCTCTCAATTGTTTCTGGAAATAGATTTAAATTTTTTTTTTCATAAACCTCTCAACTGTTTTTGGAATTAGATTATTAATTTTTTTATTTATTAATGCTCAGTTATTTCTCAATGGAACAAAAGCGATTTGAGTACATGGATTACCCCATATTTTCTGAAGTTGCCACTGCCTTTAATACAGTTAGAAACACATTCCAAGCAATGTGCTTCCTACTTACATAACATACATAACATAAACATAACCCATTTAGTGTCCAATAATTGGGGGTATGGGCGGGGGATGGATAAGAGGCAGACCTAACCTTTGGCAATAAATGCACAAAGTGGCTGCTCCCAGAATACCACTGAAACACAGATGGATTGGAGGCAGGCCTAACTTTTGACAATAAATGCACAAAGTGGCTGCTCACAAAATACCACTAAAACAGTGGTCTCCCTATACCGTCGCGTTTGTTGCGGAATCATGCCCTCAAATCAAAGCCAAAAGGCATCAAAGAGGGCAGACCCAAGAATCATTTTGATTTATGTGCACATTACCATGTTTCTTTCATTTAGCATCTAGAGCATTGGTGTTGCACTAATTCCTACTTCTTACTTCCTCTTTAAATACCCTTCGTACTTCCTCTTTAAGTTACAACCAATCCTCAATCAGCGTTCAACGTTAGCAAAAGATTCTGCTTTTTTCAACTCCATGCACATAAAAGGATCGGAAAACATTTTGAAAACCAACCACTCGAAGGCTAGAAACAACACTGATGATTGGACAATGTCTTGTTGGACATATTGCAACAATAGAGCATTCAAATATAAATATATAACCATGAACATTGTGGATTCTCCTTGTTTATGAAGCAACAGCTTTATAGATACACCACAATAGTGCAGTAAGTCTGAGAAACTAACTCAGACATGCCATAGTTCGTACATTCAATTCCTTGTGCATGGTAAAAACAAAAAAGCCTGACTTGGCTAGTGAAAACCAGTGGAACAGACAAGCCAACAAAAACCTAACTTCGCTTCAACTGAAGTAGAGTAAAAAATAAACACCAATTTTCCTAGTAAAAAAAAAAAAGGAAAGCAGCGCTAAAGCTGACCTGTAACAATGGTAGAGTGGTCTTGCAGCCTTAAGCAATTAAATCCGATCGGCAAGGTATCTCACAAGAGAATTAATAAGCTTCGCAGATTCAAAATTCCTGAGTTCCCGTGACCCAATTTTGATCTGTGCAAGGAAATCAGTAGCAATCCAACAAAAGCTCAGCATCAATGTCTCCCCACCAGCACCGTCAATGGTTTGCATCTCTAGTGACTTTTTCCCCCCAACTAGGATGGTAAGTAACCTAGTACCATGCTAATGCCTTCATCTCACACACAAATTATGATCAAAATCAGGCCCCAATTTGTCAAAAACTTGCCCAAACTCTTTCCTAAGGGCACCATAAGCATGTTTGAGCTCCACTTGAAGGTCCCCTCTCTTTTGGCTATTGTTCTTGGGCATGGACCATATGTGGCCATTGGCCAGTAACAACCTCTTATTCCCTTCCCGGATCAAATTTTTTTTATCATTAAAAAGTTAACACATACAGTAATAAAAGAAAAGGGTACAAATAAAAGTAGTAGAGGTATGAGGCACTGTGATGACAACCCAAATGGTCACCTTGTATTGGCCAAGAAGAGCATTCAGTTGTCTATCATAAGAGCACTTATGTTTCCATGCATTAGATACAAAATCTCGGGAACCCAAAAACTCGAGGGTAGAATCATAAGGAACGTTTTTAGGATCAAATGTTAAATCGGAAGATGCTTCTTCAACGCCTTTGTCGTAATCATCTTTTACTAGACCATAGAGCCTCCCAAGAATTTGCTTTGACTTGTACGTTTGATACTTTTCTTTGCCCATGAAGTCAGGATTCTTTGCCCTTGAAGTCAGGATAGAGTTTGGACTTTAGATCAAGAGGTTGGTTACGGAGAATTTTTCTCCCTTAAGCCGTCCTGCTCTGCCCATAGTACTTGTTGTCTCTCCTCCAAGCCTCCCCTTCCCAATCGTCTATGCGCTCTCTGGTAGCACAAATGCACACTTCTTTCTTCGCAAGATTCATTGTTCTAACACTTATCAAAAGGCAGTATCCAGGTTTTTTTTCCTTACTTTTTTTTGTTAGGACAAGAACACAAAATTGGGTTGCGACGACAGACAACTCTTTTACAAGTCGTTGCATGTTAATGTTGGAAGGTTAAGAAAAATTACTTGGCGCACATCTTAATATACAGAGAAACCACGGTTGAACGGATCTGGATTCCAGTAACAGGAAAGCTGGGCCATTGATAGACTGTAATAATAACCAAAGGCTCATACCTGACTTCGCCCAAAACAACACCATGAAGCTCATCGAACACCAATTATTTGACAACAGATTCCATATCTCAATACCATTTGCTCTAGAGTCTTGAACAAAACAGGATTTAGCTTCAGAGATAGAACAAGAATAGTACCTTTTCCTGGCGATTTTGAGTAGTAATTAGCATCCATCTTTGGAACAGAAGTTCGATAACATCAAGGAGGCGGGGAGGCAGAGTATTAGGGTTCCTGATGACAGCGTAAGGCGGAGAGAGAGAGTAAAATAGAGTAGTTGAAGAAATTGAAAAGAGTTAATAATACATTACTCTCCCATGTGCTTCCACTTTGATTGGCTGGCCCACATAACGGAGGTTTTGGGATCATGGAGTGCACCATATGCGCTGCATCGTATAATCCACCAATTTTAATCGTCCAAAATTATTTTCAGCAGCCAAAACTATTAGAGCTCCTTTTTATTTCTATTGTTTCGGCTGCGTTTGGCTTGGCATTTTATGTGTCTTCTAATATTTTCCTTTATGTTTTTACGGGGTGTTTGGGGCCTCATTTTCAGCTATTTATTCAACTATTAGACTTTTTGAATCTTTAGGTTATGGTTAGAATATATTTTAAATTTGTTAGAAGTGTTTTGGAGAAATTTGTAGAATATATTTTACAACAGAAGTAATGTCTCACAATAACCATCGTTGTCTCACAATAACCATCGCTACTAATTTATTGTGAAGATCTACTTACCCTGCCACCAATTTTTTGGAGAAATGATTTTCACACACCTTATTATCTCTTTGCATTTATTTTTTTTGTCTTCATTCACCTTGCAATTACTAAATTATCTTTACTTATTGAGCTACTTTTTCATATGAAGGGTAATTTGGTATTTTCAAGTGAACAAAGATCAAAACAAAAAGTGGAAAGGGATAATAAGGGGGTGTGAAAATCATTTCCCATTTGTAAATCTCGTGTCAAAACTTAAAAGAAAAAAAAAATCAGAATCAGTCGTAAGCACAAACGAATTGATAAGAAAACAGTATTGTCTGCAATTAAGAGTTCATCACCCATAATTTTAAACCACACTATAGACGCGAAGCACAAAAAATATGAAACAAACTCATATCAATGCCAACGAAAAAGCATTGTCTAATTTCCAAAGGAAAAGAATAGAATAAATCCACAAACAGTTTAGAAAGACAGGATCTAGAGGACAAAGTCACTAGAAAACCCCATGCCTGCGCCCCCATGTCAGTTTGCCTGTGTGCCGATACATATTCAAAAAATCAGAGTTGGGCACCCCTGATTTCGGCCGGTGAATCTACTTGAAACTAGATTCTGCCATCCATTTTTATCCTTCTCAATGCTTAACTTCACCTCCTCTACCTCCTCCTTCCTTCTTTGATCTCAAACATCCATGTATATTTCGGATCAGAGTTCCGGAAGTGAAAACACATCTACACTGTAGTAAATGGCTCATGCGGCATCAATGAGTATTTTTTCAATATTTATGAAGTATGAATTGCACCATTGACAAAAGCATCCAGTCTGTTTAACAGCTTCCGACTAATTTGATATGCATATCCCTTCCGAATAATGGCTCCCCAGGTGAATGTAACTCTTGATAGTTGATACTAATGTAACCCAAAACATATTTTCTGAAATAGACATTTGATCATCCTTCTTCTGTGAGTCTGTCCCCAATCACATTTTACGACAAATAGTCATGCCATCGCCAATGGGTACCTAAAATGGCAACTTTAAAAATTGAGTATTTAAAGCATGTTACACAGGAAAAATGGGAGAACTATCTTCCACCTACCATGCTGATGCTTACACGTTTGTCCTCCATCAGGCATCTGTTGAAATTTCTAATACTGAGCGTCTTTGAGTCCATTACCTACTCAAAAGTAACCAGTTAGAGTCACGCGACATGATCAACATCTCTATGGAAAGGTCCACACAGCATATTTATTTAGATAATAATTCACCAGCGGATTAGCAACTCTTCCATGCCACAGGACATTATCGATCACAATAAGACCCCCAACTCTGACCTGCGGCAGGACACTAACAAAATCAGTACATAAAAAAAGGCCGACCAGAATTGCAGATTTTCACTGAATAGTAATGCTATGATGACCACATCAAAAGGTACCCAAAATATGGTTACATAGCATTATTGTTTACTGAAACATTGAGTTGTAAATTGTGGCCTAACCAGCTGTAGCAGCAATTCAAAATATTCCTGATACATTCTCTTCTCAGCATCAACAAATGCAAAGTCATAGCTGCATAAAAGATGTGATGAAAATTTGAAACGCCATCCTGTCTATCATATAACGCCAATAACAGTAATTAGAGGTATACTACGTACAACATGAAGAATGCACGTGCTTGCAAGTCTATGAGTTGCAACAAGATGAAGACTTCCTCCATAGTAAATATAGGACGGTGGAAACTACTTAGAAAGTAAGGCAATTTGGTCATTTTGCATGTTCAACAAGAATGCTTGCAACCTAGTCTCTAGCTTTGTTGCAGGTGTGGTCACCCTCAAACTTCGCAAACAGCATAGGTGTACCGCAGGATTCTACTGCTTATTAAGATTGGATGGGACTCACTCGACTTGGTCTTCACACTACTGCCAACACTCCATTCCAACCTTACCTGGACTGATGTAGGTGAAATTTTCAGAGATATCTTTTCAGTCTATTATTTTGAAATTAGTAGTTTACTAGGACTAATGCAATTTTAGAGAACATTGCCGAGATTTCAATTTTCAAACTTCTATAGATATCACTAGGATTCAATGCATTTCTATCCTAATAATCATCGACATTTCCGACTCATACACAAGTATAGTCATGTAACGGTCACTATGGGGGTCAAACATCAATGAAGGGAAATAAGCATAGATGAAGGGCAACCCAATGCTAAGTTTCAGGGACTACAACATATAACTGAGCTTGATAAATACCTGCAAGCTTCCCCCATTTGAATCATAGATCTCAAAACGTCGGCTGCAAGACCATGTTTCACGTCCACCTAATGCCAATTATTCATCTCAGTAGTTAAAATCATTAAACATCAACAAAAGAAGACTGAGTAGCACATTAATGTAAACATGGAAAAAGTCAACATAGATAAGAACTGCAAACTGTCAAGGTAGAATGCAATGGTCGAAATGTAATGGATGGCTTCAAATGTCTAGTATTAAATTTTGAGGATTTACTTAACCAATAACTTCTTTCACACAAGCATTGGCAAAAAGAAAAAACTCACCTTATGTGAAACACCAGCTTGGTCATAATACCGCTTTGCAACCTCCAGACATACTGCATCTCTTTCACAAGCAACTAAACGGCCTGATTCTGGTAGGACTAAAGCAATGGCCAATGATGAGTAACCCTGGAAATAAAATTCATTAGACTAATAAAGATGTGTTGCAAAAAAATTCGAGAATATCATCTCCCTTCATTGTAGGAAAAAAGTTGTATGCAGAGAGAGAGAGAGAGAGAGAGAGAGAGAGAGAGAGAGAGAGAGAGTTACATCTGACATAAATGCCCAGCAGCCTCTAGAAGGAAAAGGAAAGATATTAATTATATTGTTGCTTTGGTCTCAATAAATAAAGAGGACTAAAATGACCTTAATTTCTACATAATAAATCAGATGGCATTGAGCCTTTTTATTACCTAAACGAAAGGTATATATATTCAATTAGTCATCAACTACCAGCAGACAAGGATCCAAGCTTTAAAGTTCATTCCAATTGGGAAATTGATAAAACTACTCCACCAAATATGATCATCATTTCCTAGATGTAGAGGGATAGGTCAGTGGTTGAGCTAGCTCCCCTATAGCATCTCCATCAATAAGGTCAGGAGTTCAACTCCCACCAATCCCCTTCCCCCTAGGATATAATAGATAATAGTGTGAAGCGAAGTTTCACATCGCCTGAATATCAAAGTAATATGAAATATATAAGCATAAGGGCACCCTCACTTCATAAGCTAGGTTTTGGGGTTGAGTTCTACCAAAGGCCGTGCCACAAATAGATGCGGATAATTGCCTTGCTAAAAACAAACACGATTCCTCATTCCCAAAATCATTAGATTCATGAAAAAAATGGAAAACTGCAGAATCACACTGTCACACATTGTAACTCATCACGAGCACTCTATTCATGCCATCAATTTCAACAAGAGTAACGTCTCAAGTAAGTAAAACAATTCTAGAACTTCTTGCTGCGTTCTTATAGTCATGATGTCTTAGAATTCGGCAATCCAGAGTCCGGACAAAAGAACACCGCTGTAAACACAAGACAGTCGTGTTCTTAAGAATGAACTACCCCTCAATTGCTTAGTGATGCAAAACAATTGTAGCCTCTAAGACCAAGTCTCTACAAAAAGCCCCATAAATAGAAAATTCATTGACCACATTTCTAACTTGCAGAGTCGAGTTCCTCTAAAGAGGGGAGAACTGATAGGGAACAGGACAGGATATTCACTACTTGTCCTGGAGGATATTTACCCGTGTAATTACAATTTCTGAGGATATTATTTAGATTTAATTGTTATTATGGGAATTATCCATTAGATTCTTTTGTTAGGACATTTATCTCTATCTGTAGTTACTATTGGAAGAGACTATTTAAGAGGCTCTATGGCTATGGTTTGAATTTCTTTTAGTATAGGTGTGGATACCTCTACTTCCCTCTAGACGTGGATTTATAGGGTTCCTTGGGAGCGAATTCCTAAGCTTTGAAGTTTGATCTTAGTTGATATGTCTTTCTCTAACCGTCCTGCATCACTTGTCACTCAATACCTTCCATCATGTTTTTGTGTCTTCCTCTAACCATCCCATATCACTTGTCCATTCAGTACCTTCCATCATGTTTTTATAGCACCCTAATTCTTCACAATTAGAAGGAAAAAATGTACTGAACATCATTGATCGTTCACATGTACCTAAACCTACTACAACTACAAGGCTCTATAGTGTGTCTTATTTATCATTAATGGTCGAACTATGAAAGTTTATTGAAAATTTACCGCGTCTAATTTTGGGTTATGTCGCCAAAATATCCTCTTAACACCATAGTTTTTGTTTCAGTTTTCCATGAAGAGGATAGGAGAGAAAGCAACCGTAATGCTATGACAACGCGTGCGCAGGGGATAAAGCAAGTAAGAAAGATAATTACTTACTTCTCAAAATGCACAAATACTCACAGTATAAACGCCAACTTCAATGCACTTTTTTGCCCCAAGAATCTGGACAAGCATTGCAAGTAATTGAGCTTGATCAGGGGATACCTGCCAACAAAGAAGCAAATTTCTAATTTCAGGTATTATGAATAAAAAGGAAGTAGTCCAACATCAGATCTGTGCCTCAAGTATACCAACAAATCTTTACATCCGGCTAGTGGTGTACAAACATGGGGACAGATTAGTAAGATAAGGATCGATTCGAGCTATCCACAAGGAAGAGTGAGTCCTAATCCTAATCTTTCTTCCCCTATCTGATTGTAGACCACTCTAACAACAGGTTTTCATTCCTTGGGGCTTGGTCATCCCAGATGAACTGAGCTACGATGTTAGGCATTCATGGGGACGCAACCCTGTCAGAAAGAACATTCTCGCTTATCTATATATGATAATCTGCTAATTGGGTCACCCCAATTGCATTTCTAAGGCACCAAAAACACAATTGATATTGTCTAGGGACAACTCCCCCCATGGTTTTGTGTTGGATGCCCCCAAAACTTCTCATACTTCACATTCATCGGAGGCATTGTGCATGCTCTGAGTCTCTGACGCTGCACACCAACTTCGCATGCAATTCTTTACTTCTTTGAATTTATCTTATGTTCAACAAAAATAGACGAAGAGTAGATACAAGGGAATCTTCCAAGGAACTCTAGGCCTCTATATATGTAAGTAGAACTAAAAAAAAAATTAACAACAAGGATTTACGACCAAGAAAACCATCAACACCCTGGGTTTTTTATAAGGAAAAAAAATTGCATACAGTATAAGAACCATGGCGAAATGGAATCAGAATACCTGCATCTGACTACCTCGCATGCTGGCAGTCTCCTCTCTGAGTTCCCGTAGTATCTGAAATGCATATTAGAGTCACCACAGGTCCACAACACGTACAAAGGGTTTGTTCGAAAAAATTATTCGGCCTTGTTGGGCCGGTCTATGTGGCCCTTTAAACAGAATCACGTCAAATTTTTGGGATTAATCATTCGTTTTAGCGAATTGAATCTAGAATTTAATAAAAGATTATGACCACAATCTCTAGGAAGTTCACAGAAGACGAAAAATTTCACTGTAATTAGTTTGTTTAAGGTCGCATTATCCCGGCTTTTTCAGCTTCAATCTTATATTATACTTATCTGATTCCACTTCAGACGAATGTAAAATGTTGAAAAGAAAAGAAAACATCACCAAGTGAGAGTAAACTGAGAGGCAGTGGAATAGTTCACCTCGGGCTCTCTGACGTTGGTCAGTAAGTAATCGTACAGCCGCGGTGTAACGCTGATAACTTGTTTATTCCCGTAGTTGTCGTCACTGGCCGCCACAACTGATGCTTCAACGCAGCAGTAGCCTCGAAGGAGACGATTAGAATTGCGTGCCAATACATGACGACCTCCTTTGGCGTGGGCAATTGGGGAAGAGACGCGAACCAGTCTCTCTGAGCTTCCAAGGAGGAAATTTGTGTATTTGTTGTTGGGAAGAAGAAGAAGATTAGGGCGAGACAAATGAGGGCTGAAGATGAGTAGAGGGTTTGCCCAACGGGGAAGAAGAGACGAAGTACTAACCATGTGGAACAACTGGGAAAAACAACTCTGGCTCAAGTGCTGCCCACAGATCAAAGCTAAGGGATGTAGGCCAATTTGGCTTCTTTTTTTTTTTTTTCTCTCTCTCTTTTTTTTAAAAAAAGAAACATATTTGTTAGCTTTTGGCGTCAACTTTTTGTGAATTATAAGAGTCAGGAAAGTAAAAAAATTAATTATGCAAACTCAGAATGGTTTGAATAATTAAAAAAAATGACGATTTGATTTTTTTTTTTTTGTCTTTATTCAAAAAAAAAAAAGAGTCCTGATATAATTTTTCTATTTCAAAAAAAACCGATATAGGGTGATCAAAGTAAGGGGTGCAAATGGTGTTTAATAGGACTCAAATGGGTACACTTAAATTTGGGTAAACAAAAGGGCACAGATAATCTCCGGCTCTTACCATTTTTTTAACCCAAATTTAGTGAGAAGAGTAATAACTCAATTTAAGAATGAGCATCTCTCTTGAAAAAACCTAATTTTTACCCCAAAAAAGACTTTTAATGCAATAAGGTAAATAAGAAATCCAATTTTTTCCCTGAAAAAGACTTTCAATGGCAACATAACAAATAAGAGGGATATTTACATTGTACAATCTCAAGTAAAAAAAAAAAGAAAAGAAAAGAAAAGAAATGACATCAACACACTTGTATATAAATGGAGACAGATGTGATTGCTTGCCACCTTAGGTTATTTTTCTAATTTCATAGTCACTTTAGGATACTTTTGAATTTTCATAGAGATTAGAGTAGTTATGTAATTTGCTCATATTCTCGATGGAATTGTGGTTTGTTTGGAATTGGAGCTCAAAACGTGGAGATGAACGAAGCCGTGTAATGCAAACACTTGATTTACATAGAGGAAATTCCAGATTTTCTGCCTTTCTACTTTTAAATTTTTTACTTTTCACGTGCTCCCTCAGTATGTCACTGTTGCTGCGGCTTATTCGTCCTCTTCTCTGTTTGATCCATTGTTCCTTCGGCACTGGATGGAATAAAAAGAAGGCATTGTTGAAATTGGAGAATATTGTTCGTCTTTCTTTTGTAGTTTTGGTGCGGGTTGGTTTGTTCGGAAGAGGTAATTTCTGATTGGGAATTATGCAAATCAATTTTAAGATTAATTGTGTCATGATTTTGTTTTGTGAACATTTGATTTCTGCTACCTTAAATTTCTTTAGTATAGTGTATGTGTGTTTGAAGTGTCACTAGAAGATGCATAACTCACAAATTCCCAATTTGGTTGCCAAAGTATTGAGACAGTAAATCAAAAAGGAAACCTTAAATTACCCAATTTTCACAGGAAATCCCATGACCCAAAACCATTCCTTATGTTTACATGTGAATGAGAGATTTAAAATCTCATTTTCTGAGAAGCTACTTGGCAACCAAATAGAGGACAAAATAACAATTGAGGTAATGAATGCAAGAGTCTAACCTAGTATTATTATTCAATACTCATTCAAGATTGATCAAACCCAGTTGGTGAAAAAGGCGAAAGGAGACATAAATAGGACCATTCGTAAGAAATAGGCTAGAAGCAGTTTGGTAATTTTCTTTTGAAGGTTGCGTTTGATACTCTACGTTACTTGTTCTATAAATCCTATGTTATTTTGATAATTATGTCAAAAAAAAAAGATCTACGAAGTCGATCTATGCTCATAATTTCATTTTAAAATTAATGGGTACATTGAACTTGTTCAAACTTTTGTGGTGTTCAAGAATTTTATAACTAATTGGCTAGAATAGAGCCAAACATTGATGGTTAGTATTTGAGGGTCTTGCCAAATTCTAGCAAGGGCATGCATTGTAGCACACAACAAGAAAATTCTTGTAGCTAATTGGGCGGTAGATCTTCTGAAAGCAAGACCTTAATTCATCGAGCCACACAATCATTCTGCAAATGCTTTGTTTGTTCCCCGAAGTGTTCAAGAAGGAGTTGGTATGTTATGTTCCCTAAAATTTATTAATTGTAAAGACCCGTATTTTCATATTATTTTTCGGAAATAAAGTTTGGGAAATATGAGAAACTAATTAAAATGCTAAAGTGTTGGATTATTAAGTGTTGTGAGTGAGATTGGACCTATTTGCATTATACAAACCATATTTGGGCTTGGAGTGTAATTACTTGATATATGTATGTGTGTGTGTTGGTGGGAGAGGAGAGAGAAAGTCATCTTCCTCCCTCAAAAAAATTAGCCGTCCCTTTCCCTCTCTCTCCTCCATGGCTCTCAAAACCTCTCTCTTCACAAATCTAACCAAAATTCAAGCTCCAAACTTAGTTCCTTCACAAAAGCTTCTCCAAATTTCGTACTCTACGCGTTGATGTAACTATTTCACCCCGGTGTCTGAAGAACTTTTATGGGATCTTGAAGCTTGAGTGTGGGTTTTGCTTCTTGGAGGTTTTTCAAGCTAAACCATTGAGGTAGGGAACAAATTTCTACTCCTTCTAGTTGTATTTTGTTGATTTGTTGCATTTGATGTTGGGTTGTTCTCAATTATCTAGCTAAACTTGTTTATCACCATGGATGACGGTTTTGATCTTGTTATGACCATGAAAACGGGTTTTGATCATGTTTAATCTTGACTTCTACTCCCTCTATGTTTTTGGTAATGTTTTGATCCATATTTTGATGAATTTCAAGTGGTTCTTGCTTGGGTTGAAACCCCCATGGAAGCTTAAAAAGCTGTGAAAAAGCTGTGCGAAGGCCGCTGGTATTGATACCCCTGCAATCTCGTATCGATACCAGCGCGTTCTGTTTTCATTCTAGTCGACTGGTATTGATACCCCATTCTAAGGTATTGATACCAGACAGCTTAATACCTTTTTTTTTTGTTTAGGCCTTTCCATGCCTCTTGGACGTCTTGGGACACCTTTAAATTTTTTGTTTACTCATAATTGAGCTTAATACCGATTGTTTGACTTCTGTTTGACATCAACGCTTATGTGGGGACATGGTGTGAGTTTGGAGTGCATACTTGTGTTTAAAACACCATTATCAGTCATGAAATGGAACTATGGGCTTTTGTTGAATTTAATGGTGTGTGTTATGAGTTTGGATGGTACAAGTGACTTATAATATGATATTTGTTATATTCCAAGGCCACCTTACGGTGTTCTCTTGGTCATGGGTGTGCGGAGCCCAAGAAATCTGAACATTTATAAAATTCCAACATTAGTTGGTTATGGGTGCGCGGAGCCCAAGAAATCCGGCTATCACTTAAGTTAAGAAGCTATGGGAGTCGGACCCCGAAATTCCCGTGATATAGTAAATTAGGTGGATGTGTGTGAATTGGTTTAAACATGTTGGACGTCAAATGAGTACTTAGATATGGTTTTGAACACTTGAATTGTTGTGGATACGTGGAAATCACATTGGTATCTTGGAAATCAATTTGGGCACTTCGATACTTCCTCATTCTCCTTCTAATGATTTGGTTACCTTTACTCACATATGTATATCCATTTAACATATCTTGACATCATGTGCACATATCATACTCTATACACCTAGCATTTGTAGAATGGTTTTCTACTGGGCTAATATAACTCAACCTATCATTTTCAGGTACATGCTCAAGGAACATATGTTGGATGATTGGAGTGTGGATGCATTGCATGAAGCTTTTTGATTATGAAGTCATTTTATCTTCCCATCCTTAGTATATTATTGGGAGACGATTATGTAACTTTAGTTTTTTCTCAATCATTGGACAATATTCAAAGTATGTAATAACTTTAAATCTTTTCGGTACTTGTGTATTTGGGTATGGGTACCCTTTAGAGATAGAAATGAGAAATTTTGATTTGAATATGTACTATTGACTTGACTTTTCAACGATGACTTTGATCTATCCTACGTGGATTTTTTTATGAATTTCGGTTATTAAAAATGAGGGCGTGACATTAATAATATTTGACTATTCATAAAAAAAGAGCTAAGTATATCAGATTCTCAAAGTAGAAATATTCTAATTCATTTCTTGTTTCATATATAGCATATCAACCTTCTTGGTTCCTTAATGCTATGGATGAGATTCATGCTTACATGCAATTGGTGAGATGTAATATTATTCATATTCAATAGTAGTTGGATTATGTAATTTGGTTACTGCAACTGATTTGCCTATACATATAATATACCAGAGAAATTCCAACCATATATATTGGCACCAGTGACTGCAGTTGGTATTGTTCACGGTGGCAACCAAACTTGGTATGTCAAGATTGAAAATAACAAATTAATAGATGGATGGTATGAAGTTGTTCATGCTCATAACTTAGAGCGTGATTACTTCCTACTCTTTGCTTATGTTGACCACTTGGAATTCAATTTCTTCATCTTTAATGAACAAGGATGTGAAAAAAGTTATGCTTTGTCCTCCACTCTACCAATTGAACACGCTGGTGCTCTGATTAATTGGGATTGAGAAGTAACATTGTGTAAAAGCAATGGTTGTAAAGCTCTAACCTTTTGTTAATAATTCTTTCAAAATGCAATGCATTGCATTCATCAGAATTAAAATGAGTATTCATTTCCTTCTATGATTTCTTCCAGTTGTAGTACTAAATGCTTGTCCACGAAGTAGTTTTAGAAGTGCTAGACATGCATTGAGATGCGCTCTCTTATTGACACCATGCGATCTAGAGAACTTCATAAGAATAGATGTTACATCAATGCTAGATATATATAAATAGATTTTAAAATTTACGGTTCCTAAGACATTGTCTTTTTTGTATTCAGTGCACATCTCCAAGATTCAAAACTTATTGCAATATGCATGGGCATCAAGAGCTTACTCTTGTGATGAAACATGAACAATGGACATCAGCTATGTGAATGGCTTTTTAACAGGTCTGGCTGGAAGAATTTTGTCCATCTCTACAACCTCAAACCGTTTGATGTTTTGGTCATCTCTCAAGATATTAACTTTGTGCTTCATGTAATGGTATTTCATTTGAATGACTGGGAGAATACCCTATCCATGGTAGTTCGAGGATTATGAAGACCTTTGAATCTAAAAATCAAATGACTGTGAAGACCTTTTGACCTTATAGTTTTAGGGTTTTGTGATGATGGATTGGTGAGTAGTGTTTTTTTGGGATCCATTGTTTGTTGGCTAACTGAAAATGTAATTGCATCAAAAAATTTGGCTAGGTAATTCTGGATTATATATGTCGAAAGGCATCTGACTTATATTTTGGAGCTTAGTAGGCTATGTTGCCTCATGTGAAGTGTATATTTTGACTCCTGCTATATATACTGAGTAGCTACAGTTGCTACATTTTTGTATTATATTTCAATCGCTTCCATGCTTTGTCTTACAAGTGATATGCCTATTATTTGCAACACCAAAAACATAGATTATGTAACTTTTGACATCATTCTATGATTAATTAAAAGTATATTTTTGTATGCGAAAGGGTAATAGACATAAATGTGGTGACTAATTTCAGACTTCATCTATCAACTAATTCTCTATGCTTCAACAATTAGTCCATGTAATGCATAGATTAGAATCACCTCCATCCAAATCTCTGACAAATGCAGAAGTAGGGCTCTCATATTTGTTAAAATCCATAGGCTCAAATAGCACGATCCACTCAATTGTGAAAGTATAAAAAATACACTATGTTTTTTCAATAGCTAAAAATGGTCAAGGCTGGTAGAACTTGAAGAGAAAAAGGTCATTTTGATGTGCAATATTGCTCTCTAATTTTGCTATCCAAAAGCAAAAAATGGAGGGAAAACAAGAATAATTTTCATTGGCAGGTAGAGGAAAAATGAGATAATTGACATTTCATATATAGTAGAGAGTCACTTTTGACATACCCAAGGCAAAACATGAAGCATTGCTAATCTCAAAAATTCATTGATCTATTTGTACCCTTATCTACATTTTTGTAAAATTGAGTGTAGTTTCTTTTTAAATCTTAACCAATGTCAAATGAAGTTGACACGTAACCGTCTTCAAACCTCATGTCCTTATATCCTCATGCTATGTCAAATCTCATCCAAACAATAATTTCGATTTATCGGCATTTTTGGGTCAGTTAGTTGAGCTTTCTTCAACTCTATGTTCTAGGTTTTCTTTCAAAAAATTAGTGTTCAATCAGACTTTCAAAAAATTACTCCAACGCCAAAACATTTAGCCGAGAAAAACTTGTAAAAATTTTGAATTAATAATGTTGCCAGGAAACATCTAATATTTGACAAATAAAGGCCAAAAAAAATGTATCAATAGAAACAAGGAAGTCTCACTGTCAATTCTCTTGGAACAATACCATAAAACAAAACCTAATAATATAACTTAAATAGACTTGAATCTCCTAACACAAACTTAAACACAAATTTTGACACAAGCTTTGTATCTACCTCATGCAAATGATCGAAAACGTTCAATTTATTTAAAACATATTTGTAATAGTGCTCAGGAAAAATCAACTTGTTTAGATATTGGCAAAAGTCTGACCAGTTTCATTTAGTTGATTTTGTCAAATTTTATAAGATAAAACTAAATAAACCAATCAAGTCCTTACCAATATTCAAATAAATTGATATTTTTTAATAGAAACTCTTACAAAAAAATATTTTAAACAAATTAAACGGCTCTAATTTTTTTGTGTTGGACTACGATTATTACCCCTATTTTTAATCATTATTTTCATGTCTCTCTCTCTATATATGTCTCTAATCATTTCTGCCTACTTTCAATCATTACTTTTATTTCTCCCTCCAATTATTACCCAAAAATCAAAACTCAAAACCCAAACAAAACTAGATGTTTTGGGATGAGATTCAGTTTTTTCCCACGTTCATTTGGAATGGAAAAAGTTGAAAATGAAGAATGTCAAAAGGGATTCCTCGACAACGCTCTGTACATAAAAGGGCAATACCGGATTTCACTCTCCTTGCCATTTCTAACTCCTCGCTAACTACTTCAGTCTTACACAGTTACACTGTTCTTGCGGCTGAGTTGTACTTTGTTTATTGAAACACTGTTACTACGGCGATGGATGGCATAAAAGGGAGTCATTGTTCAAGAATTGAGAATAATTTCCGTGTGAGACTTGTGTCTTGTTTAGGTCGGTTTTATTTCAGCACCTCTATGAATGTATTTTGCGACTTACTCTAGCTCTATATACATTTATGGTGTTGTCTAATTTAATTTTTAAAGAGGACAAAATTGGTCAAGATTATTAAAGAACAAAAGAATTTGCTGGTTCTGGTGCAGATTGGCTGCAAACAGGTAAGTTTCATTTCAAATTTTGAGTTATCTAAATCATCCATGTACAAGTTTTGGAACTCCCAATCATATCCCTGATTTGTTTTGTTTTTGGTTTCTGATTTTCTTGTTCTCCCTTTTTTATGTTTTACTTGGTGCTTCTTATTTGTATGTATTCATTTAAACGAAGGAAAAATTTCTCACAAAATAGTATGAAGTGATCAAATGCTGCATGTGTTTGTGATGTCCATCCTTTTTGCTCATGATTTTTGGTGCGTTCTATAACACTGCCTAATGTTGTGTAAGATGGATATCAGCCATTAGTTGTTTTATATTTTGGATATTCTCTTGGACAAGTCAATAAGAACCGCAAACCGCTACCATAAAGACTCAATTAACTCTTACAAATGAGATTATTGAAATACAGTCACTAAATCTTTCAAACCAAAATTTTAGAATGAAAGATGCTTAACCTACACAAGCAACGATGGAGAACTGAGGAACAAAGCGAGAAACATCAATCTCCCAAAACCCACCTTATTGTATTTAGCGAGAAAGATTGGGAAAAGAAGCACCGAACAACTAAAAGATTGCCCACTGAAATGCAAAACATACAAAACAAATCTAAAAAAATATGAATAGGCTTGATAATAATTGACACAACAATCATGTGAGGTTATACACAAGTGAGAGGTTTTTGTAATTTTTAAAGTTCAACATGTAAATGAGAAATTATTCTCAAACGAGGAATAAACCACGGGATCAATATAGTCAACTATTTGTTGAAATGAGTTGTGAATGTAATATACTATACCTCTTTTACTCCAACATCATGTACATAACCGTATTTGAAACAATTTAACATACCTTCTAAATACTTGGTATGTTGGATTCTTAGGCCATCGAAGTCATACACATTAAACCTCCAACACATCAAATTCATTGACGTCAGGGACATTGAACCTGGTACAGTCTTGGCTATCAAAATCTTATCCATGAGTTTATCTTGTCTTAAATTGGATAACTTTTAAAAATTATTTCTTACTGTAGTTTAGATATGCTTAACATGAGATTGGATAAGTTCAAAAAGTGTAATTCTTACTGGATGAGATCTTGAATGTAAGCATCCATAACCATCCATTTGGACCTTAAGATGGGAAAAAAGCATCCAAAAATTTCGTCTTCAAATATCTGCAAATATGAATAAATCATCAAAAAAATGAACAAAGTGATCCTATTTTGTTTTTTAGTTCTGGAACGGCTTTATGTATTAAATTTATAGAGTTCTCAGACTAACAAGTTGGAAAGGTTAGTGGCTAAAAGATATTGACGATGAAGAAATTTGTGATGCAATCAGGGCACATCCAATTAGCGGCGAGATGACATGGTATAACCAATTTGACAAGTATGAGTATGACAATGTAAGTGCTATTAATTAATTACTTGATTTATTATTATCTTCTTCTTTTTTTTGGCAAGGCGGTATATATCAATCGGTATACTAGGTTAACAACTAAATGGCATTCGTAGTCTCTCCATAGACTCGAAATCCAAATCTCTCTCTTGGAGGGCAAGGAATGCACCTAGATGAGTTATCTCCAAAGCCATGTCTTCAAATTAGAGATGTCAAAAAAAAAAAAATTGAAGGCTGTGTGGCATTTTTACAATCTTGATGTCAAATTTTCAGTATTAAAGTACAAAACACCTAATTTTTGAAATTCAAAATACCAAAAATAAATTTGGCACATGGAACTTAATTAAAGCAAATAGTTTGCAGCAAAATCCTTGTATGTTTTGACATCAGGGTCGAATCAAACGATGATGAAAAAAGTTATCGTTTCAATTCCATGTAGGATTTGGAGCCATGAGTTGGAGATGTTCCACATCTTCTATTTACTTGAATTTGTATACAGGTTGGAAATTTCAATTTTGCTAGTTTGATTGTTTAAACATTTTAGGGAAACGAGATTATGCATAAACCCCACGATGAAGATCGAAAGAAAAATGATGAATCTTATCTCGCGGTCTTGGTAGTCGGCTATGATTCGATGAATGAAGAGGATTATTATATAGTGAAGAATTCTGAAAGCCAAACTTGGGGGCATCATGGATATGCAAAGGTTGCAAAATCACTTTTCAATGCCTTTTCCTATCCACATATGGATGGCATACATGTGGAAGGTATATGGGTGAAATTCCCTCCGTCCCAATTTTATTTTTCCTCATTCTATCCTAACCGAATAAAAAACGATTATATCTTTCAATCGGTAATATATTTTATATGCAATATGGATCTTGTTTGATAGATCTTGGTTTAATCTAATAAACAAAGTGTTCAAAATCACCTAAAACATTGTAGATTATAAGATATAACACTTTGAAAAGTGGCACGAACTCCCAAAAGGGATGATAAAATTAGGACGGAGGGATTATGTATATATATATAGTCAGGATCCTATCAGGACTCCCTGACATAGCCTTACGTCCACACCTCCAATCTATTGGACATTTGGTCGGGATCTGATTCGTTAGATGTGTTTAAAATGTGTTTTTAAGGGTCTATGCGAGGATTTGTCAAAAATAAAAATACTTAGAAGGGCTTGATCCGAGCAGTTTTTGATAAAACTGCACATAAATACACTATGTCAGGGAGTCCTGACTGGATCCTGACTGATTGATATATATATATATATATATATATATATATATATATATATATATGTAGTTTTGTTTATCTAGATTAATGCGTTTTACATTTTTATGTAACAACCCTTGAAGAGGTTCCAAGGAAGAAGAGGAGAATTTGATGTTGTAAATAGCTCGTAGCTGCCAAAGTAGTACTTGTTTGTATTTCTTTATGAAGAATTAACCATTTCTACTTAGCGAAGCAATCTGCTTTAAAACAATTTGAGGTGGAAATGGATGCTGCGTGTGCCTCTGTCATTATACATATTGAAAATATAACAAAAGAAATTAAGTTAAGTGAAAGTCTATAACAAACTTCATTTGTTCTATGTATCTGCATTTGATATTATTACCTTTAAGATTTGATACGCTAAAAGTTTGAATATAGGTTTAATTCAGATTGGAAAAAAGCATCCAAAAATTTCGTCTTCTAATATCTGCAAATATGAATAAATCATCACAAAACGAACAAAATAATCCTATTTTGTTTTTCAGTTCTAGAACAAATTTATGTATTAGATTTATAGAGTTCTCAAACTAACATTTTGGAAAAGGTTAGCGGCAAAAAGATATTGACGATGAAGAAATTTGTGATGCAATTAGGTTGTGATGCAATTAGGGCACATCCAATCAGTGGCGAGATGACATGGTATAACCAATTTGATAAGTATGAGTATGACAATGTAAGTGCTATTAATTAATTTCTTGATTTATTATTATCGTTTCTTTTTGGCATGGCGGTATTGTTTGGTTCTTTTTACTTCTTTGCAATGAAAAATGATTGTGTGCGAGCGTGCCAGATAGAGTTTCTATCTCCTCCCTCAGATTAACTTTGGAAAAACCAAACCTAATCAGGCGATTGTGTTTTGTTGGTTCAATTACCTCAATTAAAAGGATTTTCTTAATAAGTGAAGAAATGCAAACCAATAAACTTAGGAAATCAAAGAACAATAAAGAAACAAGACACTTCGATTAATGATAAACTTACTTCGAAATTGTCTCCAACTTCAAATACAAAACTTCGAACAGGTGATTGTTGCAAGAACAACCAAGCTAGAGGTGATTGTTACAAGAACAATCGAGATAAATCCTAATCTACTACCTAATCTACTTCAAACTAAGTTCGAGATCCTAAACTACTTCGAACTGAGTTCGAAATCCTAAAACTACTTTGCCAATGAACAAACCAAGCATCAGTTTTTTGATAGCTGTTTGTTGAAGATTTGTCCGGGACCTTTCTACTCTTCAATTTCTTCTATTTATAGACGTTGCTTGTGGTTTGAACTTCCCGCTCCATGAATTTGAATCTAGCTTGTTTCGAACTCTAACTTCCACTTTGAGAGTTGGCAGTTATTCTTCCTCCACGTCTGAATTTGAATTATTTCTTCTTCCAGAAGTTTTAAATCTGCACGTTTGCTCAATAAACAAAAATGATAACACGTTAAGAGAAATAACTGCCTTCCAGAAGTATTCCACGTGTTCTAACTACCAATTGCCTTATTTCACGAATTTATACGTGGAGCTTGTGTGTCTGGCAGTTGATATTATAGCTTCGAAGCCAATCTTTATTTTGGCAATGGCTCGTAACTGCCAATAACTGCCTTTCTAAATTGAGGAGTGATACGACATCGTATTTAACTAACTTTATCTTATTAATCCAGTGTATCTTTATTGACGAGTAATTACCAACGTTTGCCACTTTCGATTACGTGTCAATTAATTATTGGATTGGTTAAATTTATATGTAAACATGTATATATCAATTGGTATACTAAGTTAACAACTAAATCGCGTTTGCAATCTCTCCATAGACTTGAAACCCAAATCTCTCTCTTGGAGGGCTAGGAATACAACTTGATGGGTTATCTCCAAAGCCATGGCTTCAAATTAGAGATGCCAAATTTTTTTGAAGGTTGTGTGGCATTTTTACAATCTTGATGTCAGATTTCAGTATTAAAGTACAAAACACCTAATTTTTGAAATCTAAAATACCAAAAATAGATTTGGCATATAGAACTTATTTGAAGCAAATGGTTTGGAGCAAAATCCTTGTATGTTTTGACATTAGGGTTGAATCAAACGATGATGACAAAAGTTACCATTTCAATGTCACGTAGGATTTGGAGCCACAGGTTGGATATGCTCCACATCTGCTATTTACTTGAATTTGTAAACAGATGGAAATTTCAGTTTCTATTTTTGCTAATTTGATTGTTTAAACATTTTAGGGAAATTGGATTCTGCGTAAACCCCGCGATGAAGATCGAAAGAAAAATGACGAATCTTATCATGTGGTCTTGGTAGTCGACTATGATTCGATGAATGGCGAGGACTATTATATAGTGAAGAATTCTGAAGGCCCAAATTGGGGGCATTATGGATATGCAAAGATTGCAAAATTACTTTTCAATGCTTTTTCCTATCCACATATGGATGGCATACATGTGCAAGGTATATGGGTGTAATTATATATGTTCTCAAATATATATATATATATATATATATGATTTTGCTAATCTACATTAATGCGTTTTATATTTTATGTAATAGCCCCTGAAGAGGTTTAGAGGAAGAAGAGGAGAATTTGATGCTATAAACAGCTCATGGCTATCGGTGTAGTACTTGTTTCTATTTCTTTCTGAAGAATTAACCATTTCTACTTAGTGAAGTAATTTGCATTGAAACAATTTGAGGTGGATATGGATGTTGCGTGTGCCTCTGTCATTATACATATTGGAAATATAACGAAACAAATTAAATTAAGTGAAGTGAAAGTCTACAACAAACTTCATTTGTTCTACGTATCTGCATTTGATATTATTACCTTTATGATTTGATACGTTAGAAGTTTGAATATGGTTTAATTCAATATGGCTTTGAGCTTTCGAGATTAGTTGGTTGCCTCTTGCCCACAATTTGTGTGTAGTCTTGTTGGCCAGCATTCAAGAACCACACCTGAGATGGGGGTTGCATATTATCTCATCAACACAAATTATAGACTGATCAAAGTTAGCAGCTCTATACCTAATGGTGTTCATAATTTGAAGTATGTTATTGACACAACCAGCTTTGTCAAAAAATACTATTTTCTGTTTATTGGGCATGTATTTCAATGGGATGAATATGATCATTTCAATGCTTAGATGAATATGATTGTCAAACAGAGGCCCACATTTGTTGGTCCATATTATCGTTCATTAATTACATTTACCATTGTTGAAAACCTCCTTGAAAGAATTGGTATGTTCTTTGATTCACAATCAGTTACCTTGGCAAGATTATGCGTGTAATTAAAAATTGAAAAAAATTACTAGTTAACAATCTCTCCACATATATAGCTTATCATCATTCATGGTTTTTTTTTTCTATTGTTGGTTGAGTCGAAGGAAACATAAGAGTGGTAAGATTTTACTCATGTATTTTTTGATTGGAGAAATAACTTTTTATGAATGCTCACTCCTTAGACAATTTAGCTCATTTCTAATATATAGGAACATCTCCATTGCACTCATTCATACTTATTTGTAACAATTGTTAATAGTGGAAATCGATGCTGGTATGTCAAACTAAAAAGGGGCTACTTGACTGAAGGATGGGATCAAGTTGCTCGTGCTCATAATTTGTAGATAAATTATTGTTTGTTGATTGCATCTGTGGGACTTCTTCAATTCGGTCTATTCATTTTCAATCAAGATGGATGTGATGTGAATTATGAGTAGTCAGCTACTCTGTTAATTGAGGAACGAAATGCTCCATCTGGTTGGAATGCTGAAGTAGCAAACTCCACTGTAAATGGATGTAAGATTTACCCAAACTTTTTTTTTTCGATTAATAATTGAAATCACTCACTTTTCCATTTTGTTGTTAACACTTTACATTGCAAGAATAAAATGGAGAGGAAACCACAACTGATTATAAAGTTATGACTTCTCTCAGCCACTGCTTTAATTGCATGTCCCCTAGTTTGTTTTAGAGCATGTAGGCATGCATGAAGGTGCACTATAGAGCTGAAGTTTGTTGATCTAGAAAGTTTAGTGAGATTTGTTAATTTCAACACGTAAATACAACAAATTTTGCATTGATATACTGACACATGCAATACAATATATTCAGGAAATGCCAATACAATTTCAAACATCCTCCAAGTCCAGGGGTGTAAAAAAATTTAAGATGGTGACAAGAGAACAAACATAGACTAGCTGGTAACTACGTAAACGGCCAACTGACAGGCTATGGATGGAATGAATTCATAAACTGCACACACATTGGTGATTGGAAGTGTGTTGATCCTCAACCATGATGTCAACCTTAACTTGCATGCCTTAATCATTGGTTGGAATGATCACGAACGTTTCTACGTATAGTACTAATATCTCAATGTAGAAATTGGCAATATTTGTAGAACATGTGTTTTATTTTGACATGGCAACACTATACAATCAGTTATAATCCTATTAGCCCGCCAGAATTGATGAGGAATTAGCATAGAAAGAATCTTACTCCAAGATGTGTTGTTAAGATTGACTTGAACTTATGATTCACTTAGATGGGAGCCATGGACTCAATGATTTGTTTACATTTTCATTTGATGTATGCCCTTAATTAAGAAATACCTTTTCCAAGGTATTTGGGACCTACAATCACATTGCACTTTATTAATTCTATTTATCTTTTATCATTCATTATTCATAAATCAATTTTGACTACCTTCTTCCGTCATACTTTCCACGATTGTGACAAAATAATAGATGAGCACGCAGTTACGTGCGAAGTACATAGCCCAACACTAGTATAGGATAAAAAAGTTCACAACTTCACAAGTAACTACTCTATTTTTTTTGTACTAGATTTTGCAAAAGTTCTATTTTTACATGTAACTAAAGTAATTGATTTTCACATTCCACTTCTTGATTATCACACTCCAATATATTTTTTGTAGTGTTGAAAATACACATAACGTGATTAATACCAAAAAAAAATATTATAGTCTGGTTTTCAAATTTTAGAGTGCCAAAATCATTTGTCGTAGCTAGATTGCTATTTTTTTAAAATTTGAAGTAGGCTTTTTAATCAAATTAATAAACGTATAAAAAAACTAGATTTCTTTTCTACTATTTTACTTTCCTGATTTTTTTTTTTTGAAAATTGGAAAATGCTAATGTGTGCCCAATAGACACATGTTAAGGTTGAAAAAGTGTATTGAAATGTGTGAAAAATGTATAGGGATATGTGACAGTGTATTGAAATTTGTGAAAAATGTATAGGGATATGTGACAGTGTATTGAAATGTGTAAAATATGTATTGGAGTATGTGTTTTATTTGTTTGTTTGTGTGCTTATTATGTGTCTATTGGGCACACGTTAGTAAGACTCAATTTTGAAAGACCCGCGAACTTATAACAATAATGTCTCGTAAACATTTAACTTTCATTTACTTCAATTAACACTTGGAACAAATTAGCCGTTGTTAAATTGAGCACTTAGTGTCAATTTCTATCCTTTTGCAAACTAAAAGTGCACATGTGGCATGTTTGGACGTTAAGAGCAAAAGCTATTTTGGCTTACCAAAGGACCAAATCACCCCTAGATTGGCTAAACCCTTAGCTATCCCTCCCTGAGCTATTGTACTTGGGTAAAAATAGCCTAGCAGTATTCATCAACAACTCTTTTTTTATTATTATTATTGTTTTACCTCTCTCTCTCTCTCTCTCTCTCTCTCTCTCTCTCTCTCGGCTCTGCTGCCACCGCATCTGACGACGGTGTTACCCCACACAATGGGGCTGATCGACTCTTCCCCACTGCAGTTGACAACGGTGCCGACCAACTCTTCCCCACTGCAGTTGACGGCGTTGCCGACCGACTCTTCCCCACTGTAGTTGACAACAGTGCTGCCCCTCCCGTGTTTATCAGTCTTCCCCTACCTCCCCGCTGCCACCTCTGACTTCAACATCGCCTTTGTTCTCTTCGATCAACGACGACGATAAAGGTGACGAACAACGGCGATGGGACGACGATGATCGATAATGACGAACGGAGGTGACGAACGACGGGTATGGAGGTAGCAAACGATGGGTATGGAGGCGACGATATATATATATATATACTCCCTCCGTCCCATTTTCTTGGCCCATGATTCCATTTTGTGTTGTCCCAATATATTTGCCCATTTTGACTTTTCAATTGACATAATTGTGTGCTTTTCCAATTTTGCCCTTTTTCCTAAGGCACAAGTAACAACCAATATTTTAAAAAAAAAAATAAATAATTCAATCTGCAAATTCAACAACAGTAAAGTGCCAAAAATTCCCAAAGTATTCTCCACTTCATTTCCAAAATGGAGCTTTACAAAAACTTCTTGCTAACCATTCCATTTACACATAGAGCCAAAAATTCTTTACAATGCATTTCCCATTTCCACTAAATTGCCCATGCCATCAAAAGAGCAAAAGATACACTAAGTTTTCCACTACATTATACAGTCCATCACTCCATTGCCATCAGAAGAGTGCAAAATGCCATCAAAAGATTTCTTAGTTGACCGAAAGACTTTGCCAAAAACTTGGAAGGTTGCCACCTGCACATGAAGGTAAGTAAAATGGCTTACTTTTATTGATTAATAGAACAAATGTTGTGAACTTGATAAACACAAAAGTGGGGCAAAATGATGAAACAGAGCAAAACAGAGTTTGCTTATTGGAGGGGAAAAAAAAGCAAACAAAGAAGAAAAACAACTCACTAGTCTCACTGTTGGAGATGAACCAATGCATTTTCTATTGTAGCACGCTCACATTGAATTTGGGAAGGAAGCACACCATCTCTCATCAATCTTTTTTTCCCCATATGAGGCAATCTATAGTTGTTTCCCCCATAAACTTTCATCACTTCAACCATACATGCTTGAAAAGTTAAAAAAACATTATCAAGACATTGGGGTGATAATTTTTCAAAAGATTTCTCAACCGCATTAACAAGTTCATCGATGTTTGCGGGCGCTTCTTGATATTGAAGAGATTGAATTGCCCTAAAAAATCCAAGATCTAAAACATTAAAATCCGGGCTACTTGGAGGTTGAAATGATAAGCGGATATCAAATCCATCTTTACTGGCCGCTTCAAGAAATTCGGGATCAAATGCGTGAATGTGTGGTTTGGCATTATCAAGTTGAATGTAAATTGTGTCCATTGCACTTGAAGGTGGCCATTTAGACCGAATTGCCGGTAGAACTTTCTCAATCAAACAAGATCGGAAAACATTTTTAGTTACCAAAATAGCCTTTGTTTCCATTGTTCCAGCCACTCGATTCTTACTACTACGCTTGGCCGGTTCCTTAAAAGTGAATGGGAAAATGCCAATCTTACCGGAGAACACTTCATTGTGGTATGCATCAAACCGTGGGCGAGCTACAGCCGCTAGGAACATGACTTTTGTGATGAATCTTTTGCTTTTACAAGTGCGATGTGGCTCCTCTTCTTCGGGAAGTAGATAGTACCTTTCTGCTTCTTTGGATAAATAAAACCATTTCTCGTCAATATGCACGTAATTGTACATATCTTTGAACATGGGCTGACTTCGAAGGCTACTTGGTTCAATCATTGAAACACAAAATTGGAGCCTTGACCTCTTGTTTGCTTCAGTTAAATAGGGTTTTAGTGCATTAGAATGTGGCCTAATTTGCCCTTCTTTAATTCGCCGATGCAGCGTTGATTTTGAAACTTTCACAGCCTCCGACAAAGAGCGAATATTGGTTCGTTTACGAAGATCGACTTTAGCAATTTCGTTGAAGTCGAACTGAAGTCGCTTGCGCCCTACTCTTTTTGGCAATTGGCTCGATACATCGACCGGCAATCCACTGGCAATACAAGCTCTCCCTCGCTGCCAAATCCGGCGAATTGTTTTGACATCTACAGAAAAGAAAGTGGCTATAATTGATTGAACCATTGTTCAATTTTCTGGATCGACTTTGCATCAACAGAAACTCAAAGATCGCTTGTCGTTATTGATTGGTAAGATTTCTTTTGGCTCTGGAATGCATAGAGGAACTTTGAAAGATCTCACTCCAATCCATGGTTAGCTTGAAAAGAAGACGAAAGTTTTTTACACACCAAAAAAGAAATGGTTTAACTTAGAAGAGAGGAAAGGATTTGTTTTGGTAGGAGAAGAAGATTAGGGCCTTGGTAGGAGTAAACAATTACTCCTCCACGAAAGGAATGGTTTTGGTGGGAGATTTGTTTCGGTATGAGAGAAAAAGTAGGAAATGACTTCTTTGAGATCTCATGGATGAAAGTGGAGAAGAGAATCAAGTTGTAAAGGTAAGAAGTCTATTTATAGGGAGAGTTTGAATTGGTTTGAAAATTGAATTTACCCCCACTGACTTAGGAGAAACACCCGCCTCTGCAATGGGAAAGATTCCCGCCTCATGTGCGGCAAATTCTAGAAACTTGCTTTTAAATTTGGAGCTGCCGAGATGCATTTTTTCTGCCGCCAAATTTGAAAAATTGAGTTGAAGGGCATTTTCGGAAATTGAATTACTTTTACCTTGCAATTATTACGGTCCTTAAAAAGTTGGGTTCCCAAAAAAGACCCAACAAAATGGGACGGAGGGAGTATATGTTTTGTGTGTGTGTGTATATTTAAAAAAACAAAATTTTTTTTTTTTAATAAGAGATAAAGTAAAATGGGTAGTATTATTGGTATGTTGAGAGTGACAGCCTAGCTATATGGTGTCACTTTCGTTTTCTGTTTTCTGTTTTTGTTTTCAAAATTTTTACAATTTAAAAATCGGAATATTGTTTGTGTGTCACTTTCACTTTCAAATTCTACTTCTTACTTCTACTATTTATGAAATTTGGGGAAGTTGAAAATCTCAACTTTCACTTTCTGTTTTTGTTTTCTCATTCTCACCCACCACCTCCAACCTCCAGCCACCACCCACCACCACCTCTAGCCAGCCACCACCACAACCACCACCACCACCACCACTCACCACCTCACCACCACCACTTGCAACCACCACGCACCACCACCACCCACCACCATCACCGCCACCACCCATCGCCAACACCCCACCACCACCACCACCACCACCACCACCCTAATCACCACCACGCACCACCTCCCCCACCGCCACCACCACCATCACCACCACCCATCGCCACCACCCCACCACCCTAATCACCACCTCCACCCACCACCACCACCACCACCACCACCACCATCACCCACCCACCCACCATCACCACCGCCACCCACCCCACCACCACGCACCACCCACCACCCACCACCCTAATCACCACCCCGGCCCACCACGCACCACCACCACCACCACCCACCACCTCCGGCCTCCCGCCGGCACACTTCCAACCAACTCATAATTATGTTCTTACTTTTTTTTTTGAAAATAATATCACACAAACATATTTTTTGTTTTCACTTCCTTTTTACGAAAAACAGAAATTAGAAAACAGAAAACAAAAAATAAAAAACAGAAGTGTTACCAAACATAGCCCTACTAACTGCTGTTTTTGTTCTTAGAAGGCGAAATATACATGGAGGTGGCATCCTTATTTCACACAATTTCCTCTATGTCTTATGTCGGTAATTTCTCTCTACTATCTTAAACTCCAAACACGCCATCTCAGCGTCCAAACATGCCGCTTGTGTACTTTTCGTTAGCAAATTAACAGAAATCAACACTCAAGAGTGCCCAATTTCGTAACAACTGATTTGTGAAGGTGTTTAATAGAAATAAATAAAAAATCAATTGTTATGGGACATTATGGTGTAAGTTCAAGGATTTTTTAAAATTTCTTTCCCTCTTATATATATATGGATCATGATCTCCTAAGGAATTTCTTATTTAAATTTTGGTGTGGATCTAACTTTTTTTCAATTTTCCGGATCAAATTTTGATAATTCGAACTGCTCAATATTTTTAAAATGCATTTTTAAAAGCCAATGCAAAGATTCGGCAAAAAAAATGGCCGAAATGACTTGATCCAAATAATTTTCGTTAAAACTATACATTTAGCTCAGAAATATGAGGTCTATACCAAATTTTAATAAGAAATTCCTTATGGTTATCCAATATATATATATATATATATATATATATATATATTTGCAGAAACGAATTTTCAGCACCAATCGCTCAATGCATGATTATAGATTAGATTAGAAGACAACACTTTCCCTCGACGCGGAGAGGAGATTCGAGAGAGAGAGAGGGAGCTCAAAGATATGGATTTAACATCAACAGCTTTGAGCTGGAGAGAAGAATTTGGGCTCGTAGCATTGAGTTACAAGTATTGCTTTCCCTTGTTCTTCTCCGCACAAAACCTTAGACCCTCGTCTCCAATTTGGCCCTCCCCATTTCGTCAAATCCCAACCACATCTTCTGTTGTCCACTCAAAGAAGAGAAACCCACTCTCTGAAGCAGTTTTGAAGCCGACTATCGTCGACGAAGTGGAAATTGACGATGAAGATGAAGACCTCGTATTTGATGAATTTGAAGATGGTAATCACCTCTCTTATCTTTAGTTAGTATTAATTTTTGTGTGATGGAATAAATTTCAAAAAAATTCATTTGTTCTGTTGGGTTTGAATTTATGAGATCCTTGTCAGCTGGTCTGATTTGTTTTCCTGCATAAAAGGAAAAATAGAAATCAGCTGCTCTTTATATTTTTGTTATAGAGTTTTGTTTAGCTTGATGGGAATCAGCTTATCTCATGCGATGAATCATGTAAATACCACAAGAGCCGCAATAGTACAATTTGACAGTCCCATATGACCCATGCAAACAGTTCAATCGGGCGTCATAAAGATTGAAGGCAAATTGTCGGTTCAACTTGGTTTTGTTCATGGATGTTAAAACCTACAAACTGTTGGAATATTATTTTAAAAAGTTCCCAAAACTTGATTTTATATTATATTAAATCATTGAGTTTATTGTTCATTATAATTTGGAGGTTATACTATTTATGCATAGTCATGATTATTGACTTTAATAGCCATTTTATTATATATATCCGTTACATAATGTTAATAGCTATTTACTAAATATAATTATTGTGATAATTATATTATAAGAGAGTTATATTCCTCAATATCTATATATAGAGCCTATATGGCCTTGGCGAAAAAAGACGAGAGATGAATGGAGATGCCACAAGATATACTAGTGTAGAGTGGTTTTATATGTTTACTTTACTTTTATATTGTGCTTATGAGCAACTACGACTGGGACGGTTCATTACCGCCTGGAGGACGTGAACTCTGGATGAGGACGGCTGTGAGCATTGGGTTGGATCCTAGACTCATTGGAGTCCGCTAAAACCTTCACGTGGGGAGGCAATAATGACTTTAGGACAGTGACTACACGCCTCACATTCTAACAGGCTAGCTTTTCTATTTCCTTCTAATTACTTTGTTTATATTGTCTTTTATTCTTATTCTTAGAGAAAATTCCTAACACAAACTGGATTGGATAGTCAAAAGAGATGATGGTTAATCTTATTTTATATCACTTGAGGGACCATATGAGGGTTTGTCACATGATAGGACCCTAGGGTCTTGTAACTGTGGGAGTTGGCATTGCTTTGATTGTGATGGTGGAGTACTCTGCAGTCTTATTTTTGTTAGTAGACTATGTTGGTGTTTGGCACTTAAGTAATTCTCGCACAGTAGGCATGGTTGAATTTAGAAAGAAAGCATTACATGTAAAAGACCGCAAATATATGATGTGAAATGGGGAAAAAGAAAAAGAAAAAGAAAAAAAAAGAGCACACACACACACACACAGTGTCACACATATAGAGAGAGCCCATCTTGCTTATCGAGAGAGAGCCCATCTTGCTTATCGAGAGAGAGAGAGAGAGAGAGAGAGAGAGAGAGAGAGAGAGAGAGAGAGAGAGAGAGAGAGCATCTCTTGGATCCTTCGGAGTCGGAATATTATGCTAATGTTTTTTGATAGTCGAGAGGCTGTGTCATAGTTCCTCAAATAAAACCTTTTGGGGGGTCAATCGAAAGACTTACAGTTTGCTGTTGAAATTCATGGGCTGAATTGCCAAAGTTTGAAGTCCATGGACTGATTTGTCACCCAAACAGGCCTAATTGATTTACAGCCTGGATTTTACAACAACGAAGCCAAGCAGACCCTTGTTTCTTGGACCATTAAATTTGGTTTAGGTTGTTTGCACTTCGCAGTTTACTGATGTAGAAAAAAATGCTCTTATCTGTACAGGGAATTTAAACTGAACTGGTATTCGTACTATGACTTTGTTGAAGTTCAATGTTAGATTCAAGTGGAAAATTTATTCATGTCTTTATTATAGTCAAATACTGCAAGCTTAAGAGTCCATATTTCAGAATATAACTTCTAAACGAAGTTCTTTATTTTATAGAAGAATTGGTGGAGGAAAGCAACCTTTTTGAGGATGAGTATACAGTGGAAGATGCAGAACTCCAAGTAGATGTTGTTCATTCTGTTACCATTTTGTGTTGATTTTACAAGTAAAGTTGACATGGTGACAAGTGCTAACTTCTTCATCTTCTTATTCCTTTTGCAGGCTGGGGATGGTGAGGGAGGAGGTGGAATCTCACTTGCTAGGTTATATTGGGATAAAGAAGCATTGGCAATAGCAAAAGAGGTTGCCCTATCATTTAATGGCGAATTGAAATTATATGCCTTTAGGACATTACCGAATTCAACCATTCGAGTACGCATTGAGAGGCTCACAAACAAGTAAGCATTTACATACTTTCAAGAGTGATTACCTCTCCACTTAATGTGTATGTACTTGATGGCTTTATGATCTTCAATGATGTTTTACAGGTCCGGTTCCCCAACTATGGCCGATATTGAAGCTTTTTCAATAGAATATAGAAAACGGTTGGATGATGCTGAACTTTCTGGATCTATCCCTGACAACATAGCTCTCGAGGTACTCCTATATTTCTTTCCTACTGATCCCTTATCACATTGTGTCGTATTGGCATTCTATTCCTTCTGGGTTTGGACTTCGGAGACATGTCCCTTTATGCATGTTAGGCTTAATACTAGCATTAGTGGTGCATGTGGGCTGAGTGAAAGTTGTCAAAATCTTTGATTCATGATTCACACAAAATTGATACGAATCTTTAGGCGAATCAATATTTATATGAAACCGCTAGTGAATCATTCGATTTGTGATTCGTTTCGCGTTTATCTAAAAAATGATATGAATCTATAGGTGAATCAAGGTTTACCACAATTGTTGGATTCAACTAATATGAAAACACTTTTGTGATCTTGTAGTATTAGTTTTTCTAAACTAGAATATAAGATCATATATTGTTAATACAAAAAACCTTACTCCCATGCAAAATTTGCTAATTATTTGTTGATTGGTATTTATAAAATGTATCTTTGACATGTATATGCACGTCCATTTTACGATACTATTTATTTTCCTGTTTTCTTATTATACCACGCGAATATGCAGTCATCAGTTAATAATCAAAACCAAACTTCAATATTGATTTACGCTTAAGCTATTCAATTATTCAATGTATCTCTATTATGCAGGTGCATAGATACATTTTCCATTGCATTTTTTAAATTTGGACACAATTCACAATTTGGAAAAGGTGAATCCGATTCTTGGTTCAATTTGCGATTTTGGCAACTGTCTATGTTCCACATGCAGACTCGGCATTGTATGCGTGGCTTAATCCCATAGGTAGTTAAGGTTGAATTGTTCCAATTGGAAGTTGGTTTGTTGTATTGGTAATGACGTCCTATCTTACATGGATTGCTCCATGTAAGTGAAGTCCACAGGGCGGACATTGGACCCTTAGTTAAGGGTCTCAGTGTATGGTACATGCCTCCATGGGAATGGGGATATGTCATCATCATATGTTGTAAGCATTTAAAAACCTGGGTTACAAAGAGGACGGCTACTATGACCCGTGGACCAAATCACGAATCTAACCCCAATACACAGATGGATTCACAGACTACATACTGATACGATAAAGTACATGCCTGTATATATTCGAAAATAAGCTAAGCAATGGTGGTTGATAATGTCCAGTTGCGAACTTGTAATACATTCCCAGGATCTACTTAGTCGAATTAGGTCATATGAACCACCGAACTGTGATATGGGATTTAGAGAATCCTCACAACAATTAACGTAGTCACTGATCATAAATGCTTATACACAAAAATGAAATCTCTAGAAAACATGGCTTTTCATACGGCAAGGCACCTAGTCACTGTCTTATAGCTGTTATTGCACTCCCTTGCATAGGTAGTGACTGACAAGTCAACAACTCCAAAATACAACAGATATAGAAAAGCCACACCTTCCAATATTCACATCCACAAAGAGGTTAATGAACTTGTCTATCATCAAAGTTGCCCGTAGTATCAATCTGAGATTAATGTGGGAGATAGTAGAGGGGGAAAGAGAGTACATTGTGGAGAATTAATTTCGAGCAGTTATGGGTTTTAAAAATATATCAAGGTGTCTACCCGAAAAGTCATGACTTGTGAAGGTTCCTCTTTGGGAAAGTTGGTGTTTCTTTGAAAGCAAACACTAATGTAGGTTTTACCCTTTTTCCAATGGAACATAGATGACACCATCAGTGTAGAATTTTGAAATGAACTCCATGCTTGCTTCTAGCAATCACATTATTCATTGCATCTTAAAAAAAGATCTGTTTCTTTTTAGGTTTCTTCACCAGGAGTTGAAAGGGTTGTTCGGGTTCCTGAAGAGCTTGACAGGTTCAAGGAACGGCCTATGTACGTGAGATATGTCACTGAGGCTGGTTCTTCGACTGTAAACGATGGTGTTTTTAGGCTTGTTTCTTTCGATATGGAAACAAGCTGTTGCATTTGGGGTTTAGCCGATGTTAAGGCTAACAGAGAAAAAGCAGGGAAAGGAAAAGGAAGACCACTTAACAAAAAGCAACAAGAGTGGCGATTAAACACACCTTTTGATTCCTTGCGTTTAGTCAGGTTTTATTCTGAATTTTGAAAATCTCCACCTTTCTTTTCTCCAATTACATTTTTTTGAAGATGGTGTCTTATGTTGTATTTTTTAACTTGTATCGCTGCAAATGGTATTAGGTTGTTATGGAGAGTAGAGAAAAGCAGCGGAAAATGGTTGAAATATATAGGTTTCTGACACTGCCAAATCAGTTGTGTTTCAGCTACTTACGATTTATGATTTATGAATATGCTTTAACATAATTCCAGAAAATTTATAGCTGAAGTGACAAGGGCTGATGATTCAATTTTAGACCCTGTGTAAATATATTATTTGGGTCTAGTATATCCTGTAAATCCATGGATGGTGCAATTTTAGTTCTATTGTTTAGTAACGTGGCGTGCTTTCTACTACGCAAGGTTTTGCTCTAGATATGATTGTTGGATTTAACCTCTTCTCAGCCACCCGAAGAACTAATCTGGCCGTCATTGTGATTGTTTCGCGGCTGAACTTATGGTAAATGCCGATTACTGGACGAAAAACAGCAAAATGAAGTTCATAAAAATCATTCTCGCCCCTTTTCAGTGTTAGAGTGAAAGGAGGATTATCAAAAGAATTTGTTCAACAGAGAGAGTGAACTCAAGGAAGTATAAATCCACTCTCACTCTGACTCTTAGAACAAAGAAGACAAGCCCATAAATAGAAAGCAGAAGAGTTGCCATATAGTTTGACATAGTTCCGGATAGGGTAGAAAATGAACTGAGTTGTTCGTGAACTATTTGAGACTCGACTCGGTAAAGGCTTGTTTGAGTTTGATTCGGGTAATAAATGAGCCGAACCTGAACTTGAAAATATTCGGCTCAATTAGGCTCGCAAACTTGGAATATATATTTATATCTCATAAGAATTTCATATATAACCTTGAATATGTTTAAACTTTACATGTATTTATTATAAACTCAAATATTTATGTTTTTAAAATTTTATATATTTATGGATTTATGTATGTATAAAAATAAAAAATTTATTTGAAGTTCTAGACTTGTATAAGAGCATACATATCTAACATTTTTGACTTGTTGAGGCTCGTGAACAAGTTCGGGTTCGACTCGAACCTAGGCAAGCTCGGCTCGTCAAATTTTGATTGAGTTCGAGTTCGGCTAGAGTTCATTTAAAAACTTCATGAACGAATCTAAATATTCTAAAGCTCGGCTCGTTTGTAGCCTTAGTTCCAGACCTAGCCATTGGTGATAACTGATTGTTAGATGTTTTTTTCCTAGGCAATTGGGTTCTAGTCGTTGAATCTATTTTTTCGCTTTAGAATTTTGAAGTTTTAGATACAAGAATAGTACTTTCAAAGTAAGTATTGACCGATGTCCGATTGAACCATTTTTTATATACTTTTATCAAATTAATTTTAAAAATGAACGACTTTGATCATAATAGCGAGTAAAGTTATTACTATTTCAAAATCTTCCTCCTTCTAAGAGCATCTCCAGAAGATCTCTCAAATATTAAATTTCTGAAGATCTCTCAAATATTAAATTTCAGAAACTTTGGGGAATCATGTATGGAATAAGTGCTCCAATATATCACTCGAACACCAAATAATTCGAGGGACCGTCAAATTCCCTTTCTCTTCTTTTTATTTTTATGGTTGTTATTACAAAACTAAATACTAACAATGTTTTCTTTGACAACAAAAAAAGTTATGCTTCACAACTTCGTCTATAAATTTGTAAAATAATTTTTTTTTAAAATATGCAATCAATATACGCAAAAAAAAAAAATCCTTTTTTTTATTCCACCCAATTTTGCCTACAAATATGTAACTCATTTTCACATTTTTCACAGCAAAACACAATCTCATTGTTTGTTTTCTTTTAGCAACTTGAACTATTTATGTTGAAGACTAAAAATAATATATATTTATCTTGAAGATACAGAAGATCCATATAGAAATAAAAATTTATTGAATATCAATTGTAGTTAAAGTAATTGACCAATAAAATAGAGTGGCCAAAATATTTTTTAAACGTAAGAGATGCATCATTTTATATTTAGATCTCTAAAACAAAAGATATATAAAAGTAATAAATTTTTATAGTTTGAAGGATCTTGTCATGACCCAATTTTTATAAAATTCGGCAATGTGATTAACCGTGAACTTAGTGTAATAATACAAAAAAGATCTCCGAAAAGAATTCCTGTTTTTTGCATCATGCATTTATAGGTTCATTACTATTGCTCATTCTTGGAAGTTAGATTTTTAAGTCAGGGTTTGCTGTGCACCCCTCGGCCGTCGGATAGTGTTTTGGATAGTCCGGATATGTTTTGATTTTTTATTAGTAAAAATAAATCAAAATTAAATTAGAAGTCGAATGTATTTAGACCGTCCAAAACACGATTAGACGGCCGAGGGATGCATAGCACGTCTATGCACAACACCCTCCCTGATCCATTTTTCCATCTCTGAAGCTGTTTATTACTGTTATTAATACTGCCATTCCCTAAAGAAGAAAGACAAATTCCAGAATACCAAATGCTACAAGATCTGTTAACTTTTACTAGTAGTGTAATATTGTGACCAATGAAATTTGGGGTTACAGATAAAAGAACATAACTAATGGAAGCCGAATTCTGAAATACTTAGGGGATCATAACTCATAAGAAGGGTACAATTGTCCATATGTTTACCATACGCGGGACCTAAACATGTCCGTTTTCATGTAGCTGCGTGATTGATTGCTTCTTTTCGTTGGGCTGGGCCTTTGGTTCGCTCCGGCCCATCTCCAGCAATTTTGGATCAAGTTTCTTGGATTCATTCTTGTTGTCGCGGTAAATGGCGTATAAGATCAGCTGAATTGCTCCAAGCCCACAACCAAACCCATTAGGCACCTGCGCGTGATTTTCATGTGCATCCGTGAAAATTAACATAGAATTGAGTCAAACCCTAGAAGGAGGAGGGTTAAAATGGTAAAAGTTCAGGAAATAAGTTGAGAAATGGATTTGTGTAACTGAAAGTCCTTACAGCAACAAAAGGATCCTTTCCCAGCAGTCCAAAGATGAACCAGGAAGTGCCACAGAAGAAAACAAACAGTGACAAGAAAAATGGCATGTACTCCACGCTCTTTGTCTTGATCACGGTCCTCTGTACAAGTATGGACGTGTGAGGTCAATTAACTGTTACATGTAATCGATTAAACGTTGCACAATTTCCTTAATTTCGATAAATCCTCCATTATCGCATTTTTGGTTCAAGCAAAGGCTTAAAAATTGCTAAGTCTTTGTGTTGCAGTTGTACAATGAAAGAAAAAATGGCTACCAATTGGGCAAAAACTTACTCATTGACTCATTATAACCACAATGCTAAGTTGATCCTACCGCTTGTTAAAAATCTACTATGTATTCACCACCTGGCATAGTTTTAAATAGCTGTATGAATGATATGTGATGAGAATTAGGTGTAGCGGTCGTGAATTTTTCAATTTTTTTGGGCATTTCGGCCAATACGGTATAGTACGTATCCGTATCGGAGCCTCTCTACGGTGCATATCGGCCAATATTCAAAACTATGCCAGCCGGGACTAAAATCGAAATTAGAGGTTAAGAGCTCACCATGATGGATAAAGGGGAACCGTACATGATGATGGAGAATATGGAGGCAGCAAAACCGGAGAATAGCTTTTCTGCTTTTTTAGTATGAAGGGCGAAGAGAGATATAAGAGCGACCGCAGCGAACACACTGATCACAAACGTGAAGAGTCCCAGTATTTTGGCCTTCTCTTTCTTGGGTGCATGTATGATGAAAATCAGCACGTAGATGGCCTCAATGGCTGCACCAGTCCCATTGATTGTGGATACCAGCAAGTTGTTTGGTGAAATGAAAGGCAGGCCATACCTGTTGTTCCATTTTGACAAAGGGTACAACTAGTGAAATTGTCATAAGCAATAGGTATGGGAATCCGGGGTTGCTGTGCACCGGGGCGCTTTGTACCGTGCTGTACATTTCTCGGCCGTCCGATCGTGTTTTGGACTGTCCGGATGAGTTCTGCAATTTTAATTTAATTTTGATATATCGGCAATTTTAATTTAGATTTATTTTACCGGTGAAAAATCAAACACACATCCGGGCCGTCTAAAACAAGATCGGAGGGCCGAGGAGTGCACAACATGGTGCAAAGAACCCCCTGGTCCAGAGTTACGTTAGGATTAAAGATGAATTTAGATTCCTTACATTTGACTGAGTTCAAATTAACCTTACTAATAACAACAAACACTATTGACTTTCGCCGAGCAAACAAAAAAGAAAAAAAAAAGAAAAAAAAAATGATGAATTTATATTAAGTGAGTTTTTGGTAAAAAGACATTTAGTTTTAGGCGAATGACAATGCTCAATCTATTTTTTTTAATTACCAAAAGTTTTGGTAATTGATTTTCACACCCAAAAGACTTTTACCATGCATCTAAGGCTCTTATGAACCAAACTTTTCCGGCATTGGGAAAAATAATTTTGTAATATCATTTTTTTCTTACTTTTATAGTTGTTACTTGTCAGTAATTTCTTTTTAATTTCTTGCGAAAATTTTGGATTAAAAATTTGTTTTTTGAAAAAAAAAAGGCAAAACGAACTTTTGTAGTGAACTTTTGACTGGAATCGCCTTAGTTTACTTTTTCCTTTTGTTAGTCATAATCAAGGACAGAGCCAAGGCTACGATTTACCTTGGGTTAACCCAAACTTGCGCATATAAATATGTAAATGTTTTAAAAATACACAAAAGAAAAGTACAAAGAAAAAGTAAAATTGAGTTGGGCTAAAGTTAATTCCACAAGAATTTACATAGAAATATTTTATTTTATTTTTCATTTTTGGACCTCCGCTTGGGCTACAGCCTATAGCCCATGAATAGCTCCGCCAATGGTCATAATTTTTTTTAGCAAGTCTGGGTACCCAAAAAGGGTCCAAATGAATCCGAGTCGTTGATTTTCAAATTTGAGGTCCATTCTGGGTACCCTTTTTGTGTACGTAGCACTGCTCAATTTTTTTATATTTTAAATTTTGCTGCCAACAACTACCCCTAACTATTAGAAAATAGGATTATGGCTAACTCAAGTAATTCATTTAACATATTCTTTCAGATTTAGACAATTGATGTCCATACTTCGTTTTTTATAATTGCACTCCTTGTTTTGTCATTTTGTGATATTCATTAACAATATTATCCTTTCAAGTGTAAGAGAATCTACTCCGGATAACGTGATTTGAAAAAGGAAGAGTGTGAAAATTATTTTTCGAGATTAAAATAGCTTTTGTATTCTCATTGGGCGTCTATAGTAGCAAATTTATGTAGCACAAATTAGAAATGCAGGGTCAAAGGCATAGTACAGTAGGAAAATGAAGAAGCAATTTCTAATAACTCACCAAGCAGAAAGCAAGCAGTTGAGTAGAGTCATCACGTAGGGAATCCCAGAGAATTGTTCAGTGGATTTGTTCATCACGATCCTCTTAAACGTAATCCTAAGAAAATTTGGAGAGTATTAGTAAGAGAAAGCATTTTAAAACCAATGGGTTAAAGACCGCCATCACGGAGAACAATGGCTGGGGCCTCTGCACAACTCCAAATATTCACACTATTGGTATTAGTTTTTAAGGTTAATTTGAAAAAGTTCTCTAAGATTGACCCTTGCATAAAAATCCTCAAAATTCTGATACATGTATGGAACCAAAATTCCTAAAATTAAATGACGATTACGTATCTGCACATAATTTGCCTCGTCTTGAGAATTAGCAAGGGACTACATACTTATACAATATACTTATTTGATAATGCATAAAGACATGTGGTTTCAGTCTTTCGGGCCCTTATTAAGTCCAAATCTTGTGTCTACCACTGACCAAGAGGATTATTTACTACCGGACTCTTATTAAGTCCAAATCTTGCGTCTACCGCAGTACCACTAACCGGGAGGATTATTTGACTACCGCTTACTATATCCTCTCCTTTATTTTTTATTGAGCACAAACCCCCATGGGAACAAGAAAACATAGGGCAAGCCCCTGAGTACAAACAAAGACAACAGAGCCTAAAACCCTTACCCTTATTACCCAGCAAGACAAAAACAAGCAGAATAACAACCATAAAAAAAAAAAAAAACAAAACAAAATAAAGCAGGGCCACCACCAAGGCTCAAAACAAAAGCAAGGACCAGAATTGGCCGGTAAGAGACATGAGACATCAAAAAATCGTTGAGGAAATGTTCCATGCCAAACACGAGTTCTGGTTTGTGATTGTGTCCAAGAGCTCACATGGATGGTATCTCAAATCTATCAAAAGCCTTAGCACCACATCATCCACACCCTCATATGTTTGGTTTAGGTTTTGAGGAAGGTTTTTTGCATAATGATTGGATATATAGAAAGATAGAAAAGTGGATAGAAAACTTATCGAAGACCGTGTTGAGACATAGGGGGTGCGTAGTTGTGGAAAACCAAAGTGAATAAAGTAACGTAGCAGAGAGTAGCTGCAAAGGAAAGTTCTCGTTTAGGCTAGAAGGGATATCAACGTTATTCCGTCAGCTCTAACTCAAGACCACCCAACACTGAAGTACTAATTAATCGACCAACTGAGCTAAAAGCCCTGGTCCTTTATGCTTTAGTTTAAGTGCAAGAACGGGGAAGAAAAATTGTTCTAAAAAAAAAATCAGTGAAATGAAATAAAAGAAAAGGACATGTCTTCTTTTTCCTATGGAAACATTGTGTGTTATTCAGAAATTGATAATAAGATATATATGTTGGATGATGCAAATAATCGCGAAAATGAACGAGAAAATTCATTGAAAATAAAGAAAGCGTTTGCTTAGCTTTACGAGGCTACTTCGCTAAGTTTCTTCGTGAGAATTGTCTTACGCCCAAGAATTAACTAAAAAGGTTACGAATGATTATGATAGAGAAAACAAGGGTTCAAATAGATTTAGTGCAAAATTTATTGTTTATTTTTTAGGACAGTTGTGAGGAAAAATAAAGTTTGATGAGAAAGTTGTAGACACAGAGTCTCGTTTCTCCTTCCGTCCCCAAATTATTGTTTGTTCAGTCCGCAAAAAGGAGAACTTGAAAATAATGTAAAATTTTCAAGAAAAATTCAATATTTTTTCAACAATTTACTATTGATATCAACGAGTGCTTTTAATATATAAAAAAGTTTATTTTTATATCCTTTTTCTGTAGACTGGACAAATATTTTGGGACGGAGGAAGTATATAGCTAATTAATACATAAAAACTTTAAGAAAATTGGACATCCTCGTACTTTTCTACTTTTTCTTAATTAAGGAAATTTGTATATAAGAAAGTTAAAATACGGTTTCTCTTAGTAAAAAAAACCGGTTCTAAATCTTGCGTTCACTAATTCTAGTGAAAAAGTTAGAAATTCGAGTCCAATTATTTACCTGTTAAATACAAATATAAATAAATACAAATTTTGCATATTCAGAGTAATTTTTTCCCTTCATGAGCAAGTGAATTAAGCGGGAGAAATATTCAACTTGGTAATCAGATTAACGGAATTCAGCAATCCATCAAATCCATACATGAAGTTTATAGGAAAACAAAACTATCTTCAAGAGCGAGAGGGACAGGGCCAGCCCAAGGTATTTGGAGGGCCGATTCGTCAAGTGGGTCTCGTATTTTTTACAATTAATCCGTATTAAATAATGTACTTCTACATGTTTTTGTTCTAGCGGCGTAGATGTCTTACAGAGGATTAATATGAGCTTAAGCTTCTTTGTTTATCGTGCAGGAAATCTAATACTATAACTAGTAATATCAGGAACGATTTTTTGGCCCAAAAAATTCGAGGCTTCGAGTTGAGAGAGAGAGAGAGAGAGAGAGAGAAGGATACTCACAATGGTGCCAAAAACAGCAAAAGCCCAGTAGCATCTCCTGTTTCAAAGAAACAGACGCCAAAGTGAATATGAAATCAAAAGAAAACAGAAACAGAAACAAAAGTGAACCAGAGGAAAGAATTCTTTGGGTGATAGAAAGATGACCCACCAAAGATTCCGAACACGAAATGCGCGGTATTCGTGCCACCCATCTCTTAAAATTATTCTTCCTTAGCGAAGAAAAGGAGACAAGCGAAAAAAAGAAAAGAAAAGCAAAACCCAGATCAAGAAATGCTTTCAGGAATCAGAGAAAGGTTCAAATCTCCGAAAATGGTGTAGAGAACTGCGCGTGGGAGAGAGAGAGAGAGAGAGAGAGAGAGAGAGAGAGAGAGAGAGAGAGAGACGCAAAGTAATGGGAGAGGACTGAGGTTTATATAGAACAGAGGAGAGGAATTTGGTATATGTTCTTACATCCGTCGAGTCTGTTTTCATGGATCAAGTGACAATTTGACGCGTTAAAATTTAACATCGCTAAAATTTACTGTTCCAACTAATTATATGTAAATTTGATGTGATAATATACTCGTGCTTTACTTTATTTGTCGCATCTTTCGTTCGAGTAAGTTCTCGAGAGTAAAGTTGTTTGACGTCTCTGATTTCTTAACAAGTAGTCAAACGTGATACAAGATGAAATGATGCATGACATCTGGGTTGGAGTTGGTTGAAATGTCAATGCATTCGCTTGCCATGAGATTCCAAATTCGGCATTGTTGATTTCGTATCAAACTAGCAATATATTAGTAAGGATAGTCAACCTACATTCTATTGGTTTGAAGTTGGATCCCCAAAAAAATCTATTAGAATAAAACTTGTTATTTTCTAGGGAAATTTTCAGAATTATTTCTGCAAAACCACACATCTGCTTTCATATCTGAATAATTTGCAAATGAAATTGATTTCGTAAATAAAGAGATGTATTTTTCAACTTTTCTATGACAAAGGTGCATTTCTTCATAAAATAAATTTCAGAATTGTTAGCGAATTGATTTTTATTATTATTATTTTTTTCCCAGAAAATAAAGACAAAAAACTCATTATGAAACTTATAACCCAACGGTACGGTAGGACCTGTTAGTATTTTAAACGAAACTCCTTAAAATAACCTAATAATCATATGAGTAAGAGAAGTTGGGTACGCATCTGGGAATCTTGTAATGTGGTACCACACTACAATGTTGTAGTGCAATATTCAACCTGTTGATCGTGTAATCAAAGGCTCAGATTTCATCTCCGCACTTGCACGACCGAGTCGTCCATTACCGAGATGAAACCCGAGCCGTTGATTACCGACTCGAGTGCTGTAGTGTGGCATGATCCCCAATTCCGTTAATTTTAGACACATAATTTCACCCAATAATTTCATAGATCTGATTTAGAGTTGTATGGCCGGTGCAAGTTAATTTGGAAGCTTGGCCCTATAATAGAGAGACCTAGCTAGGAGCAGCTCCCACTTGGCCACTTAAGCTCAAGGGAAAGGGAATCTGAAGAACAGGATCCATCAAATCTCTTATCTCTCCGACCACGTTTGCCTTAATACTAATAAAGCTAAATATCGATGGATGTGGATGCTACCTTACATTCTCGAATTGACGAGACTAGCTACCACTTTCTAATTACTCCTATTATTATTTTTTGAAGATGTTCAGAAACATATGGACTTTGCTACGTGTACTGACCGAAATGCACAGAAAACGTACAGAGGATGATCGGGAACTCATTTTTAGGTCTCACACGAGTAATTCAAACAATTCTGTGAGGCCTCTCGTAAAAATGTTGTAAGAATAATGAACAGTTCGGATCACTCGTGCAGAACCCAAAAGTAAGTTCCCGAGCATGCTCTGTACGTTTTCTTTTCTGGACATATGGGTCGGAATCCATAGGATTTTTGGAAACATAGGGGTGCTTTGGGTATAAAACCAAAAGCCAAAAACCAAAAAACCACTTTTGTCCTTATTCAATTTTTTTTTGCATTCATTTGTTTTGCAATAAGATTTCGTGTTTCTAAATTTCTCTTGACGAGATGAATCTAACAAGTATAAAATTATAGTCAAAACTCAATTTTTTTTATACTTGTTAGATTTGTCTCGTCGAGAAAAATCCAGAAATCACAAAATCTTGATGCAAAACTAACAAATGCAAAAAAAAAAAATTGAATAAGGACAAAAATGATTTTTTGGTTTTTTACCCAAAACACCCCATAGTTTCCTGAAGAGAATACAATACTGCGAATTTCTGATCAAGAGTGGGCCGCAAAAGCAGGACACACCGCCATAAAAAATTCAACAAATGCTGGAATTTGCAGTTTATCAAGCAATACCATAAGTTTGCCAAACGTCGGCTAAACTGTTAGGAATTTCAATCGGGTAGAATACAGATGGTTTGTTTAGCGACCCTTACGGGCCATTTGGATGGTGGATTTAATTTTGGGTGGATTTATAATGAGCGTGGATTCGAGAGTGAGCCCATCTCTTAAGAATGATGGATTTGTAAAGAGGTATTTGGATGATTTTTTGAGAAGATAAATTTGAAGGGTAGATATGATAGGATAAGAGGGCAAATGATTGAATTGCCCTCAGTTTATTAACTAAATAAACAAAATAGATTAATTTCATTATAATTAGAACAAATAAATAATAAAGACATAATAATTAGAATAAACACACAATAATTACATAAAAATAATATTTTCGAAAACAAGTTAAAATTTGTAAAAGTAAGACAATTTAGGCTTCAAAGCCCGTCAATTGCTCAAAATAGGTGTGGTGCAACCAAATGTAAATGCATTTTCCCAATGTAATTCTTCTTCCCCAAAAATCTTTATTAAAGATCGGTGCTAACTGTTGTAGATTGGTAGGGATGGGTGCTCATAGAATCTTATTGGCTTCTCATTGATAATATTGCAAAGACTAGATCTGTCTTTGATCATCATCTTCTTTCTTACTTCTTTTTTGACAAAATCCTACAAAATACACAATAAATTCAAATGAGTGCCAATATCACAAAATAAATTAAGTTTCTCCAATTAATAAAATTAATTTTGTTATCCTAAAAAATCACTAAGGTTCTATATATAGAAACCTCTGAGCTAACATAGATTGATCTTAGGTTCTCAATTTCGCACCATCGATCATAAGGTCGACAAGGACAACTTGTTAAAAACTTATGGAATTGGATAATTTGATTGAAAAGTTGGAATGCTAATTCGGTTGTCTCTTTCACTGCTCGTCATTAATAAACATTATCAGACACACAATATTAGACCTTCAAGAAAAAGGGAAAAGAATAATTAACATATTTTGCGCGCGCTTTTACGTCAAACTTTTATTGCAAAGTAATTACCATATATGCACGCATGAATTTCTGTTGCACCCAAAAAAATTTGAATATAATACGTACACAACTTGCAAGGAACCATTGCAATCGTGTATAATTAAAGGGTCGGCATTGAAGATTTTGAAAGTTACATTGCCCTCAAAACCCAGACTCTTTCCATGTTCACTACTGAGTATATTGCATTTGAGTGAGATCTGTATAGGGGAATTACCTAATATTTGGCCACACATATGTACACAAAAAACTGTGCATTTATAGCATAGTACTTGAACCGGTGATGAAGCTTAGAGGGACGGAGCTACGATTTTACCTTTGTGGTGGTGAAAATATGAACTTAAAGAATAAAAAAATAAACTGCATTATGAGGATAAAACATTAAAAAAATCTAGTAATGACGAGTCTATGTAATTCGGGGATAAAAATTTATTTTCTATATAATAATTGTATTTTTTGAAAACTTTGTGCCGCCACCACTTGTTCTCATCTGACTCCATCCTTGAAGCTTAACAAACACCCAACCCTGAGGGATCAATTCGCGGAGTAGGATTGTGGTCCAAGCGAGGCCGACTTGATAAACATACTTTGTCCAAATGCATGCTTTGTTACCCTTTTGAAGATCTAAAAATTATATTACAGAGTTTTGATTTTCAATATAATACATTTGTACAATATTAAAATTATATGGGTGCTGATTTTGGGGCTCCCTTCTTTGATGCATGCCCTCCAAAATCTAATGAAGTTACGAAATTACCCTTTTGAAGATCTAAAAATTACTTGAGACACTCCACCACAAATTATCTTCTCATTTACTAAGACACTCCAAACGGAAAAATGAACCAAAACTAAACATAAACATTAGGATTCCAAACATTAACATTAGGTTTCAAACATCAAACATCCATAACATAAACATTATGTTCCAAACATTAAACTTACATCTATGTCAGATTGCTTCACACTACTTTGCACCAAAATAAATAAATAAACATGCTAGAATTCTCCAAAATAAACAACACACAATTGAAAATTTTGATACTGCAAAATCTTCATAACGGCTGCAACTCAAGATCTTCCTATTTTCATGCTCATTATTTACCATTTTTCCCTCAAAATCTTCATAATGGTTGCAAATCTGCATTTTAAAACTCATAGTGAGGCAAACAAAGCACATCACCAAAGTTATGAGAACTTTTGGGAGGAAAAGTAACAAAACTCCCAAGACACTTGGCGTGGACAAAATGATAGTTCTACAATCATAGGCCGGGCGAAAACCACTTGTCTATCTAGGTTGTCCTAATGCAGAACATGGAGACCATAGCATAAAGACTCTTTCAAGGAAACATTATATATGGAAGTAGGCAATTCAGTGACGTGCAGTAAAAGGAGTTGAGCAATTTGCTTTTTATTATTATTATTATTAAAAAATAAAAATAAAAATCTATTTTTTTGGCATGTCTGAAATAAAGGAGAAGATTAAAGGTTTTTTGGAGTGCCTGAAGTAAATTATGGAACTTACAAAAATGATAATTTTGGAAAACTACTTAGCTTGGAGCGCCTGCATCAAAATTGGAAGTGTGAATATCAATTTCCAATCATATTAGCATAATGCAGTAAAAGTATATGAATCATTTTGTTCTATTATTTTGTTAGGGTACTATGACAGTGGTATGATTATTTTGTATTTATTAAAAAAATTAAGAAATAAGAAAGTAAAATAACTTGAGTTTATTAAATCTAACAAAACATTATTAAGATTATATGAAACTATTATACTAATGATATCAATAATACTTAAGATTTAAAAATAATATCTGCAATTGACGTGAAGATCAATATCTGGGATTTTGGAATTTGCTTCTCTTCTTGAATGAAGAATTTCTGAATAATAAAAAGAACAAAAAAAAAAAAAAGAGAAGAGAATTTGCTTCTCTAAGTTGTGAGATTTGCAACTTCTTTAAGTGCTATCAGTTCTTGTGACTCATTTCATAGGAGGCTTGTTCCGATTTTAAATAGACCACGCAAGTGGACATTCAATGGTCGAAATAAGTCAAGGTGGCCGTAAACAAGTCAGAGTTATGGGAAACAAAAATTGGCTAGATTCACCCACCCTTATCTTGAGAAGTTCAAATCAAACTTGTGGAAGCATCACAATTAATCACTTACATGCCCTCAAAGCTAGGACACTTTAAATGTCCATCTTAACTAATATAATTAATGTCACGTGCCCTATAAATGTGCCTCCAATATTGTCAATACAAATATGTTGATCGGATGAGTTATGCACTGTGGTCGTTTTTCACACCACACAAAAGTTGAATTGTCACTAGGCATTTCTTCTCTACCTTTCGTGGACACAAGAGGTAGTGTCATCAAAATGTCAGTGTTATAAATGTAAGTAATTTTTTATTTTATTTTTATAAAGAGTGTCTCGATAAACTGGACTAATCTACAAGACAATAGTTATCGAAATGTTAGTTTTATAAGATATAATAAATATAACGATAAATGTCCCGACTTTTGAGAATTGAGAGATTGGGAAATAATAAATATAACGTTTTTTTTGGCCAGACGGTAGGATATTGGGTTAGTAGTTAGTGTTAAGACATGAGTCAAACACACCTCTTTCAGAATGACTCAAACTCATGACATCTCCCTTAAAAGGAGATAAGAACCAACCAGACACTAGATATGGTGTTTGATACTAATTAATAACACTTGGGAGGGTTGAATTTTTTGCCCTTAGTGCCACGCAGTGACGACTCTAAGAGTTTCGGAGCATGGGGTCATTCGTAAACATCAATACTCCTACTAAAATATACTCCCCAGACAATCAGAAGATCAATATCCTAAATAGGATTATATGAAAATTTCAAACCTATTAGACTTTCATACTTTACACCTTATGCAATATAACGTAACTTATTCATGTATTATAATTTTATCTATTTAGTTAACAGTTTCTCAATCCCAAATATATATGCGAAAAGAGGAACTAATCTGTTATCGATTTAAATTTATTGGATTTTTTTTAGAGATGGAAAGATTATCAAGGGTTGTGACACCATTGAATCGGTTCTAGCCTTTTTTTTAAAACTACTAATTGGTGAATTATCCAGCGTCGTGACACCATCAAATGAGTTTTGTCCTTTCCTTTTTTATTCTTTTGGAACTTTTCTTGTGTTTCAAATACTGAAAAATTATTTAGGCTCCGTTTGTCTCGGACGGAAACTATTTTCTAGAAAAACTTTTCCATAGAAACCATTTTCTAGAAAATAAAATGTTTTCTGGCATTTGATTGTGAGATGAATACATTTTCTAGAAAACATTTTCTATCATTTGGTTGACAAGGAAACCACTAATGTGATAAAATCACTCTCCAATCTGTTCGAAACCAAAAAAAAAAAAAACTCCCTAACAAATAAAAAATCACAAAGCCCAATACGTTCAAATTCAAACCAAAAATTAAAATTCCTAGTAAAAAATTAGTGCATCGGAATCAAACCTCAATTCAATCAAACTCAAATTGAAGGATTAAAAACCCCAAATTGCTTGATGATTGAAAAAAAAAATTCATATATATTGATTTAGATAGATATATACGTGGATATATATAAACAATGAGACACTGGAAAATTAGGAGCTCCTCTGCCGACTCCCTTCCCTCTATAGAAAACTAGCATCTGGATTTTGATGACTACGATCTGTAAATTAGTTAACCCAAATTCTTTGACTTCAATAGATTGATCAGTGAGAGAAGGCCGATAGAGTCTCCAAGTTGGCTTTTTACGTTTTACGAGACAAATCATTCTCCTCACATACTTTATTAACCCAAAAGGCCAAAAGCTGAAATGCTTTAGTGGCACAGGCCCCTCAAACTTTTCTCCAAAAGTTAAAAGAAATAGTTGAATTCTAGTAACTTGCACCAAAATAATTAAATTTTCATAAAAAAATACATTTATTCAGGCTATCGTTTTTCAGACGGGACAATCTTTTTGTGACCAACGTAGTATAATTTAATTGGTAAAGGAGTCTAGTGAGGTCTTTGCTTTTCACCACAAAAAGAGCAAACCCTTATACATTTCTTTCTGTTCTATTTTCCGCTGTGCTCTCACTCTCTCTCACATTTATTTTCTCTTTTAAAACTAAATTCAAATCCACCTTGTTTCATGATTCAAAAGAACATCACTTTTTTTTTATTAAATGTTAAATTTAATTTATTCCTTATTGATGGATGATTAACCATAGAATGTTCTTTTTTAATTACATGTTAAATTTAATTATTCGTTATTGATGGATAATAAATCATAGAAAATACGTACTTTTTTTTAGTATCATGAAGGATTAACCTTAATTAGAACATTCACGCTTAGTTTGAGTAATTAATATGAGAATAGTATTTTATTCTTTCTAATTCCTCCACCCTTGAGATGAACTCCTGAATCTGCCCTCATAACAAGTCTGAATGAAATTGTTGCCAACTTTGAGAGATGGCCATCATATCCAAGGGCTTGAACCATTGTGAGCACTATACCCAAACAGATACAAAGAACATTTGTAGACATAAATTAAGAATATCAAATCACCAAATTAGTTAAAGGCTAATTACCCATGGAGGGTAACCTTTAAGGAGAATAAATACGAGAATTTCAAATTATAAATTAAATGCTAGCTCATCCATATCGGGTGACGATACAAAGAATATATGAATCGCTTGAAATCATCTCCCAAATGTTGTTTTATTATTTACGGTGAGGCGTAGGAGATAGGTAAACTTGCATATATGTTTGGGCTCTTCTCCAGTAATATATTGTCCTGCACACCAAGAGCGGCTCTACTATTATTTGAGAGGGTTTGTTGTGTTCGAAAAATGTACTATATAAGATTCAGCTTAAGACAGAAGGCCAAGGATCCACATTCTAAATGGATACTTGTCCGGAAGGATATTTTTGTCGGATCCATACTTGTGAGGCAATGTCAGCAATTGTCTTAAGACAGTTACCCTGAGGATCCACATTCTAAATGGATAACGTTTGCGACATCTGCATTACTCCCTCCATCCAGAAACAATTATTCGTTCAGCAAATGTATTATGCGTTTCCACTCACACACCATTTGACACACAAAAAAACCTAGGCATTTTGGAGTCTCGTGTAATTGATTTGAGCCGTTTAATTTGTTTAAAACATATTTTTAAGAGTTTTTCGTAAATAATCAACTCATTTAGATATTGGTAAGGGCTTGGTCGGCGTGTATCCGTAAATTTGATATGATTAAAACTGAATGAATCAATCAAGCCTTTGCCGATATCCAAATAAGTTGATTTTTTACTGATATTCTTAAAAACATGTTTTAAACAAATTGAATGGCTCTGATTATTAGCGTGGAGCTCCGATTATTTCTTGGTCAAATGTTGTTCAACTGTCGTGTGAGCAGAGTCGCTATGTGTGTGTGTGTTATACTAGGGGCCCGATTGGATGCGAGATAAATTTTGGTAGGATAAGACAATAAGGGGAGATAAGATAATAAGAAGTAGGGAAAATTTCAAAAAAAACCCCAAACTTTGACCTTAATGTCTCAAACACTCCCAAACTTCAATAAACTTCAATTGCACTCCCAAACTATTATTTCGTTAGTCAAATTACCCCCTACCGTCCAAATCCGTCAAATTTATAACAGATTTGGCTAACAGCGTTTAACTTTTCCATTATATGCTAACTTGCCGTTAATTTCTCTCTCTCTCTCTCTCTCTCTCTCTCTCACACACACACACACACACACACACACACACACATACACACCCCACCACCACCAACCCTCACTTCCTCTCTCACCTCAAAACTGAAACCTTGACTTTCCATGGGGTTTCCCTCATCTGACCCACCAAACTGCCGGTAGCCCAACCACCTCTACATTGAAATGTTGGGAGTGCAGATAACCATCGCGGTAGCACTACCAATGTTTTGGTGTAGCGCTACCTAGGACCTATTTTCTAAACAGAGCATTCTAGAGCGCTACAGGTGTTTCCCTGTAGCGCTGCCGAGAGCCTTATAATGTTCTTTTAGGGTTTTGTTGGCCGGTTGCGTGTGTGTAGCTGTGTGTATTAGATTTTCAGAGCGAAAAACTGTGTGAGAGGCAAGAGAAAACCAATCTCAGAGAGATTGTGAGAAGACTTGTACTCGTTGATTTGATTTCATAGTGGACTGGTGTGGCTCCCGTGGTTTTTCCTCACGTTGAGATTTTCCACGTATATCTTGTGTCTCGCTTTTCTTTCCAATTTTCATTACGCACTTATTTGCTTGTTTTTCTGTGATTCATTGTTCTCAAGATCCATAGGGACGTTGTAGGATTGAATAAGTGTTTGCTGTAAGGACCCGTATTTTTACATAATTTTTTTTCGGAATAATGGTGGGTAAACGTGAGGAAATGAAAACTTAGTTAAATGGTTCAATGTGGGAGCATTAGATTGCATTTGGGTATTTTTAAAACATGTTTGAAGCTTGAGGGGTGTAAGTGTTAAGTGGGAGGTGTATATACACATGTGTGTATACAAAATATGAATAAAATCACTCATTTTACCCTTCTTCCACAGCTGCCCTCTTTCTCTCTCTCTCTCTCTCTCTCTCTCTCTCTCTCTCTCAACTTTCCTCCATTGTTACACCTCAAAGCTCCAAAATTCATCAAGCCTTCAAGTTTCCTTCAAGAACCCCACCTAAAATCACCTCCTCTACGTGTATTAAAGCTTGTATTGCGTTCATCTCGCACCAAGAACTCATATTTCGGGTTGGAGGTTAGGGCTTTCATTTTCTCACTCAATTCAAGCTCAAATCTTGAGGTAGGAAGACAAATTCTACTCCCTTTAGTTGTATCTATGTGATGTATAACATATATCTTGTTCTTGTTGCTCATATTCATCTAATACATCATTTGCTCTCAATTGGGTTTGTTTGAGCTTGATTTTGTGATCTATGATTTGAGTATTTATTTGATGCAATTGATTGTTGATTTACCCTCCCTTGATGTCCATTAGTTGCTTCACATATCCAATTTTGGCTTAAAACTTCATATATGCAATTGGGTTGAAGTTTCATGTTTTGAGAGAAACCCGTAGAAATTCTGAGTTGCCCCAACGGGCCGTGCAAAAACTTACAACCAGTTGGGCACTTCTGAAATTTTCACATGAATCTGTCTCTGCCAAACTAGTTGGGCAAGAACCACCAACCAGTTGGGCTTTTTTTGAAAACTTGTGCTTGTCTCTGTTTTGGTCCAACCAGTTGGGCAAAAACCTCCAACTATTTGGGAAACGCTAAAATATTATATTTTCATCTTTGATCCTTCCCTTGAATATTGGACACATCGTACATCCTTCCAACCTTATTTTGGCATCGTTTGGATAATGTAAAGAGTTGGTTTGACTTTTCAATGAAAAATGATAATTTTGGGACAAAATGTAAAGTTTTGAGATGAGTTTTGAATCAAAAGTATTTTATGGATAAATGCGAACTCTAGGGATCACCCGTTTAGTGTCCCTGGCCATGGGTGCACGGAGCCCGCGAAATTCGGCAGGGGTGCACGGAGCCCACGAAATCCGGCAGTGATGCATGGAGCCCACGAAATCCGGCAAAGGGATACTTCCCTATTAAATTGATGAATGTTTTTCTTATAAAATGTTGGAAATGACATATTTGAGTTCAATTTGAAATATTTGGCAAAAATTAGATTTTTTATGTACAGGTACGAAGATTTGGCAATTACTTGGACTTTGGTTGTATACTTAAACTTAGTTTAGGACACTTGGACACATTCTAGACACGTGAACGCATTTCGGGTACTTAGTGGTTGAGTTAAAGCCTTTGGTTCATCCTAGCCTTATACATTGGTCGTGTCCACCATGTGTCCACCATCATACCCACTCATTGTGCATGTATCATGTTTATACACTTAGCGTTGGTAGAATAGTTTTCCTACTGGGCTAGTGAGCTCAACCTATCAATTTTCAGGTACTCGACATGGAGCATGATATGGATGCATGAAATATAGATGCATAGCATTGGAGTTCATCGAGCATGAAGTTAATTATTTTCCCATCTTTGTTTTATATTTTTGAAAGATGGTTTTGTAACTTCTAATTTTTAATCTTTTGACTATTTGGTTATTGTAATAACTCTTCAAACTTGATACTTATGCATTTGGGTTACGGGTATTCGTTGTTAGAACCCATTTATTAATTATGGTGAGAATGTTTCTATCTTGACTTTGATTATTCAAAGGGTAAACGTAAGACTTGGACTTGTTCTACGTGGATAATACTTATTTTTGGTTTATTAAACTTGAGGGCGTGACATTCGCTATAATCGATAACAACTGGTATCAGAGCCGCGGTTGCAGTAGGTTTTATTCAACAAGTTAAGGTTTAATCTCGTTCGGGCAAACTAGGGTTTCAGTGGGAGCTATGGGTTCTGAAGAAGGCAAACAGAGGATCGACAAGTTTGATGGGTCAAACTACGTGTACTGAAAAACGCAGATAAAGGGCTATCTGTATCAGAAGGATCTTTACCAGCCGTTGCTGGGTAAAGAAAAGGGAAAGAAAATATGATAGTGCAGCGAGGATTAGGACGTTCTGGATAGGAAGGCGTTAGGGGTTATTCGCCTGTCCTTTTCAAAGTTAGTCACCCACAACATATTGAAGGAGAAAACGATGGAGGAGCTTATGGAAGCACTGAAGAAGATGTATGAGCAACCGTCCGCTGCAAATAAGGTACATCTTATGAAAAAACTTTTCAACCTGTCTATGGCTGAAGGGGTTTCCTTTATGTCACATCTCAGTGAGTTTAATACGATAGTTGATCAACTTACGTCTGTCGATATCAAGTTTGATGATGAGGTTCAAGCCTTGTTAATTCTGTCTCAGTTGCTAGAGAGCTGGCAGGGTACTGTTTCTGCAGTCAGTAATTTAGTAGGGAAGGAAAAGTCTAAATTGAGTGAGGTTGTCGGTTTGATTTTGACTGAGGAGGTTAGAAGGGGTTCGATCGATGGTTCAGGTTGTTCAGGTTTAGCTCTAAGTGTTGCTTGAGAGGAAGAAGCCGGCCGGGGTGGTCTAATCGGAAGCGAGAGCAGTCAAATCCAAGGGTAAGGAAATAAGGCCAAATCTCAAGTTCGGCCTATTAAAGGTGAATGTTGGAATTGTGGTCAGACAGGCCATATGTCACAAACCTGCAAAGCACCGAAGAAGAATAACAGTGGGCAAGAGGCTCATGTTGTGCACGATGCACTTATTCTTGCCATGAACAGTGACGCCGAATCATGGGTGATTGATTCGGGTGCCTTATTCCACGCCACTGCTAACATGAAGGTTCTGCAGAACTATGTAGCAGGGGACTTTGGGAAAGAATACTTGGGGGACGACGAGCCTTGCAATATAGTGGGAAGAGGGGATGTTCAGATTGCAACGCATGGGTACAAATGGTGTCTGAAAGATGTCAGGCATGTTCCGAAAATTGAAGAGGAATCTTGTTTCAGTTGGACAGCTTGCAGTAGCAGGTTATACATCAACAACATTCACAGGGGACACGTGGAAAGTCTCCAACAGTACCATGGTGACAACTAAAGGCAAGAAAGTTGGTACACTTTACTTGACTTCACATGGTAGCTACACACTTGCAGTTGTAGACAGCAAGGAGAGTTCAAATCTGTGGCACTATAGACTGGGGCATATGAGTGAGAAGGGAATGAAGGTTATGCAGTCGAATGGGAAGCAACCGGAATTAGAGTCAGTGGATATTGACATGTGTGAGGATTGCATCTTCGGGAAACAAAAACGGGTTAGCTTTTAGAAAGGCGACAAGCCTCCCACAGCTCAGAAGTTAGAGCTTGTCCATACAGATGTGTGGGGTCCAACTACAACGTTTTCTCTTGGCAGTTCTTATTACTATGTTACCTTTGTCGATGATAAGCCCCATACGTTGTATATATCCGGGCTTATCTTGCTCTTTGTGATCACACACACGTGCATTTTGTGTCTTTATATGATTGATTTTGCGCGAGTTGTGTTTTTGACGAGTTTCAGAAAATCGGAGTTAAAAAGGCGTGTCCAAAGCTCCAAATAATCCCCGGTTGTACCCGGAGGTACCCAAGGTCCCGCAATGCTGTGGAGGACAATCGTCGAAGCTTAGAAGTCGATTCAAGAAGCTTTGGAAGGTTCAAGGAAGGCCAGAAACAAAAGAACAAGACATTTGTAGTTATGAGCCTCGAGAAAATCTGACCAACCGATAGAAAAAGGCTCATTTCTCTCAAGATACAAAGGCTATGAAGATGAGGTCAATTGAGTTTGAAACTAGACTCATATAGCTTTCCAACGGTTCAAGAATCGCCTCATTCCGAGTTCGGATGAAGCCGGGAGGCCAAGAGATCAAGACAAAGAAAATCTCAGAATTTTACTCTTTCAACCGGTTGAAGCTTTTTGCTCAACCGGTTGAAGCTGAACAGAAGGTTTTTCAACCGGTAGAAGCTTTTTGCTCAACCGGTTGAAGCTTTGATTTTCTGCAAATTTGGAGGCCGATCAGCAAATATCTTATGGCAATTTTTTTGGACTTTTTGGACTTTCCACTTATGGAAACTTACTACTTTTAGTTGCATTTAGGATATTTTGTGAGAGAGAAGGGTTATATGTATATATCTCTCCCTCTCTCTATCTCTCTCATATATCTACACTCTTTCATCTTAGTTTTAGTTACTCCTCCCTCTCTCCATGGGAGAGGATTTTGAAGCTTTATCTCTCTAGAAAATTCACGTAAGTTTCATGTTTCGTTTAATTTCTCGTGTTTTAATGTTGTAGCTACTACTTAGTTCTTCATATATATCAAGTTTATTTCCGTAAAAATCATGTTCTTCATTTCTTTTACGTTTCAAGTTATGTTTTTCATTCCTATGTTTAAGTAGTCTTAATAGGCTCGGTCATGGGGTGATTAGCACTCCGTGACTTAGGTTTAATTCGTTATTCTCGCCAAATTGCAAACACTTCTTGTTTAATAAAGTCACGGGTTCATTTTTATGTATCAAAATTTGGGTTTGTTAACCCCTTTGATCACACGTCGCCAAGGGCTTGACCACTTGGCACGTGTGACACTTAGGGCTATGTCAATCAAAATGTTTGTCTAAATGACACAAGAATCCTAAACTTTATCGAACATCATTTATAGTTCAAAGAGTTAGGATCGATTTTATGTATCAAAGTCTAGGTTTGTTAATCTTTTTGATCTCTCGTAGTTAAGGGTTGATTCTCCTTTTCACGTGTGATGCTTGGAGCGATGTCAACCTAAATGTTTGCCAAATGGTTACAAGAATTCTAATCTCAACAAGAGAGGAACGAATTAGCCTAAGTTATGGTTGTTAAAATCCTCTAGACTTTGCCTTAGTTTAATTTTCCGTTTTTAATCTTCCGAGTCGTTCTCGAAGTCGAGAGAATTCCACCCCCAAACTACAAAAGCCAAGTTTGCCGCTTTAAGGCTAAAACCTACACTTGCAAGACAACTCTCACGCCGGGTGCGTTCGGTCCCTGTGGATTCGACCCGGTCTTATCGGTTATCATGCTACCGCCGACCTAGCCCTACGCTTGGGGCGACACCATCTACGATACAATCCAAGGTCGCAAGCAGTCGACGATCACTCGAGGAAGGTATGGGTATATATCATGAAGCACAAGTCAGAGGTCTTTGAAGTCTTCAAGAAGTGAAAGGCCATGGTTGAGAATGAAACAAATTGGAAGGTGAAAAGGTTGAGGTCCGACAATGGTGGAGAGTATGAGTTGGGGGAGTTCAAGAAAGCCTGCGCTCTATTCAGGATTCGTTTAGAGAGGACACCTCTAGGGACTTCGCAACATAATGGCATTGCAGAGAGGATGAATAGGACTTTTACTAAGCGTGCTAGGAGCATGCAGATACACGCAGGGTTGCCCAAGATGTTTTGGGCAGATGCAGTCAGCACAACAGCATATTTGATCAATCTTGGACCATCAGTTCCATTGAATTTTGGCATACCAGAGGAGGTTTGGAGTGGTAAAAATGTAAATCTCTTACACTTACGTGTTTTTGGTTGTGTTTCCTATGTGCATATTAGCGACAAGGACAGGGATAAACTTGATGCTAAGTCACAGAAGTGCACCTTTATTGGGTACGACGGAGATGAGTTTGGTTATCATTTTTAGGATGAAAAGAATCAGAAGATAATCAGAAGCAGAGATGTTGTGTTTGATGAAAAGGTGATGTACAAAGATAATCAAAGCAGTGGGAGTACCACTTCAGATGGAGATACGTTCGAGTACTTTGGGTTGGAGGATCTTCCAGATGATAGTGGGGTTGAACAGAGGTCTAGTCAGGCAGAGGAGAGAGCTTTAGATGAGACAGTTTTGGAGGAGATAGTTTCAGATGAGGTAGCTCCAGAGACAGGGACTAGTTCAGCGGTCAGAGTGTTGAGGAGGTTAATCAGGGTACACAAGCCGAATTCGAAATATATTTCCTCGCTTGATTACTTGCTTTAGACAGACAGTGGAGAACCAAAATGTTACGATGAGGCTATGCAGGTTTCTGAGTCAGCTAAGTGGAAGACTGTGATGCAAGAAGAGATGGATTCCCTTTATTCCAACGATACTTGGCCGTTAGCTCAGCTTCTCGTAGGACAGAAAGCCTTGCAGAACAAATGGGTTTTTCGACTTAAGCAGGAGAGTGATGGCAAGAAAAGGTAAAAGGCAAGATTGGTTGTAAAAGGCTTACAACAGAAGAAGGGGATTGATTATACAGAGATATTTTCGCCGGTTGTGAAGATGGCCACTATCAGAGTGGTGTTGAGTTTGGTTGCTGCTGAAAATCTCTACCTTGAGCAGTTAGATGTTAAAACTGCTTTTCTTCACAGGGACTTAGATGAAGAAATCTACATGAAGCAGCTTGTTGGCTTCATTGTGAAAGACAAGGAAGAGATGGTGTGTAGGCTCAAGAAGAGTTTGTATGGTTTGAAACAGGCTCCCAGATAGTGGTACAGAAAGTTTGATGGTTTCATGTAGTGCAGTGGCTACATAAGGTGCAATGGGGATCACTGTTGTTACTTTAAGAGGTTTGAGTCTAGCTACATCATTTTATTGCTCAACGTAGATGATATGCTTGTAGCAGGTTCTTATGTTAGGGAGATCAATAGGTTAAAACAACAGTTGGCAATGGAGTTTGCTATGAAAGATCTGGGTGCAGCTAAGCAGATACTTGAGATGAGGATCAGCAGAGATAAGGCTCAGGGGACCTTGCGGTTGAGTCAAGCTGAGTATATTGAACGTGTTCTGGAGAGGTTCAATATGCAGAGTGTTAAGGCAGTTGGCACACCCTTGGGAAGTCATTTCAAACTTTCTCAGGGGCAATCACCCTAGACAGATGCAGAAAGAGAGTACATGGCCAAGGTTCCGTATACCTCAGCCGTGGGTAGCCTGATGTATGCGATGGTGAACACGAGACCAAACATTGGCCATTCAGTGGGAGTTGTGAGCAGGTTTGCTAGCAATCCAGGGAAACAACATTGGGAAGTGGTAGAGTGGATCATGCAATATTTGAGAGGTACCACTGATTAGTCACTTTGTTTTGGGAAAGAGAAATTGACAATGCAGGGATATGTGGATGCAGATTTTGCCGGTGATCAGGATACACGGCGAAGCACCACAGGTTATATCTATACTATGGGTTCAACAGTGGTGAGCTGGGTCTCACGTCTGCAGAAATTAATAACACTATCCACGATAGAAGCTGTATGTGGCCGTGACTGAGGCTGCAAAGGAGATGATTTGGTTAAAGGGCTTCTTGGAGGAGTTGGGTTTAAAGCAAGAGAACTGCGTTCTTTTCAGTGACAGCCAGAGTGCTATACACGTTGCAAAAAATCCAGTGTTTCATGCCAGGATGAAGCACATTGATTTGAGGTACCATTTCATTCGTTCACTTTTGGAGGATGAAGATTTATTGCTAGAGAAGATTTTGGGGGATCGAAATTCGATAGATATGTTGACCAAGTCTGTTACTGTTCAGAAACTGAAGTTGTGTTCAACTTCAGTTGGCCTTCATGCTTGAAGAGATGATAGGCCTGGAGTCACACCAAGAGGGGTCAGATGTCCACGTTTTGATTGAAATCATTTAGGTTTGTAGTTGTTTATTTGCGGATGCTTCAGGTTATCTTCAAGTGGGAGATTGTTGGGAGTGCAGATAACCATCGTGGTAGCGCTACCAAGGTTTTGGTGTAGCGCTACCTAGGACCTATTTTCTAAACAGAGCGTTCTAGAGTGCTACAGGTGTTTCCCTGTAGCGCTACCAAGAGCCTTATAATGTTCTTTTAGGGTTTTGTTGGTCGGCTGCGTGTGTGTAGCTGTGTGTATTAGATTTTCAGAGCGAAAAACTGTGTGAGAGGCAAGATAAAACCAATCTCAGAGAGATTGTGAGAAGACTTGTACTCCTTGATTCGATTTCATAGTGGACTGGTGTGACTCCCGTGGTTTTTTCTCACGTTGAGGTTTTTCAAGTATATCTTGTGTCTCGCTTTTCTTTCCAATTTTCATTATGCACTTATTTGCTTGTTTTTCTGTGATTCATTGTTCCCAAGATCTATAGGGGCATTGTAGGATTGAACATGTATTCGATATAATCCATAACACGAAAATCTATGGGCATGCTAGAACCCAACGACAACTCTTCCATCGTCTTAACTAATCAAAACTTACTTTACGAGGAAGCACGCCAACGTGTGCACGGTTGCCTTATCGGCGTGCGTGAGCAAGCAGTCGCGACGACTCTGGGAGCTTCCTTAAGAACCAAACAAAAAATTAGAAATGTAAGTATACTTTGTAACAACCAACTAGAAAATTCTCCCCTTTTGATTTTCTGAACCCTCCTACCGTTTTCAACACTCACATTTCTTGGTTTAATAAAAATCCAAGAAAACCCATTTCAAATTCATTGGAAAAATCCCAAATGGTGAAATCAAAACTACATTTTAATCATATCTAGGTAGTATTTGTGATTTTTATGGCAATTTTCGAAAATGGGTATGGAATTGGAGTGAACTGGGGAACAATGGCAACTCACCAGTTGCCACCGAGAAAGTAGTACAAATGATGAAGGAAAAAATGGGTTTGGTAAGATGAAGCTGTTCGAGGCCGGTCCAAGGATTTTGAAAGCTTTGATTGGGACTGAGATTGAGGTGATTTTGGCAATACCCAATTTGATGTTGCAGCAGACCCAGGTTTTGCTACTGCATGGGGGGGAGAGGGATTAATGCCAAGTTAGCATATAACGGAAAAGTTTAACTTCATTAGCCAAATCTGTTGTCAATTTGACAGATTTGGATAGTAAGCGGTAAATTGATTAACGGAATTATAGTTTGGGAGTGCAATTGAAATTTATTGAAGTTCGGGAGTGTTTAAGACATTGAGGTAAAAGTTTTTTTTTTTTTTTTTGGGGGGGGGTTTGAAATTTTTCCTAAGAAGTATTATTTAGTAATGATGGACCCATATTGATGTGACATTTTATGAAAGTGGAATTAAATAGTACATCGTTTGGATGAATTTGTGATAAAGGGGATAAAATTGGGTAGATGATGTAAAAACATGACAAATGGCTTATTTGCCCTTGTGCATGGGTTATATTAGATTTTACAATAAAACAAATACATAAATACAAGACTAATTAAATTACTTATACTTTTTAATAAATATGATATAATAATTCCTTTTATTAATTATATCTAAAATTAAAATATTTAATTTTAATTATTAATTTTAATAATGTTTCTTAACACGTAATTTTTTTCTTTTTTTAATTATGCTTTTTTTTTTTTACTTATAATAACTAATATTTTTATGTTATTCCCCAACAATGTTCAATTCTAAACTATAAAAAATTTTAAATTTTTTTGTATCGAAGTGAAGATATTGCAAATCAAGCTAACAATGTCAAATTCTTAAAGTATAAAATTTTTTAAACTTTTTTGTATCGAATTAAAGATCTCAATTAGTAGTTTAATTTGGTGCCAAAAAAAAATAAAAAAAATTATGCGTGAAATTAATTTATCTTTTTATTAGAAGGAAATCACAAGGGTTCGTAAAACATTTAAAATGGATTTCGGTTTCATTTTATACCAGTCAACGTGAGAGAGGGGTAAGGACCAAGGGTATAAGGGAGTGTAATAGGGTAATTTTACTCGGGTATTGAGGTGCATTAAATAATAACATCCCCTCCTCTTATTATTAATTAGTACCCCTTTAGGCGCATAGAGTGGTATTAATTTGGGAGGGATATAATCCAAAAAATTTGCCAAACCATGCACTAAATGTTGGGACCGAGATAAAACTTGGGGGTATTTAACCCTTAGCCAATTGGGCCCTAGGGGTATAAAGGTACGAGATATTATAGGGGTCAAAACGACTTGTGATAAAAAATACTAGGGGCCAACATTATAATTCCGCCCTAAAATACTGATTTCAGATTTTGATTTGGGGTTGGAATTGGAAATGCAACTCTGGCCATTTCGAAAGAACGATCATCAGGGGGTGTCTTCTAGTTCTCTCTCTCTCTCTCTCTCTACAAGGAGAAGTTTATGGACATCTTTCTACGCACAGCGATCCCTTTCCCCTGTACTCATACTTTACCGAAGACTAGTACAACGATTTCGAAATCCATTAAAGCTCCTGCTGCTGTTTGTTGCTTGGGGTACATTCCTTGCTCTATGAAACTGCTTCAATGATATTGATTTCCATGACACAAATATCGTCAATATGGTATCTGCATTCCCTTTTATATTGCAGTAGTATAATTTACTATGGTGATTTGGAAAAATCTATCGTATGATTGTTTGGGATTAATTGTCCAGAAAAGATAGGAGGCACAAACACTTTGCACTAACAATTGAACAAACTCTCTCACATGGGATATGTGAGAGATATGGGCCAGTTTGTGCAATTGTTGGTACCAGTGTTAGTGGTTGTAGCAAACCTGTTAATTGTCCAACATATGGAGTACATGTTATTCCTCCACCAATTACTGCATTCAGTTGGCGAAAATGTGGTACAGGAGATTTGTAGTGTAGTTCCATGTCTAATCCGGCCAATTAAGCTGACCTTTAGTTTTTGTCGACCAAAACAGTTATAGATCCATATTTTGCTCCCTTGGAAATCTTAGACTGTCTTCAAGCATTTTGGTGTGAAGGGTATGAAACGATTGGATCTTACTGGACAACCGTGTCACTTTCAGTATTTCTTTTACTTGTGGTGGAGAACCAAGAAGCACACAGACATATAAGAATACAATCACAGCACAACAGAACGACTTGAACCAGATACACTGATAAATCATTTCTTCAAATTTTAGGACACAGACACGTTGTAGACATGTCTAATGGAAAAGTATCATATTAAAGATCAAAAACAAGTTTTTTTTATAACACTATGAAAAAGCCACAAAAAGTATTGGCATTATGAATATAAAACTCGAAGGTCAGAATATAAGTGTTCATGAACCAAACATCCATGGAAATTGACTCTGGGCCAAGTTTAAAAATCATAGTTTGACCTCTTCATAATGTGTCCTTACTGAGTCCCAAGAGCATCACAAAGTGTCCTAGAGTGTCCCCAACACGTCCTAGAGTGTCCACCGTGTGTCTGAGTAAAACAAGAAAGATAAAAAAAAAACTAGTGACCACGTACTTAACGCTTGTTTTACTCTTGTCCACAAAGTACCATGCCATGGCTGTGTCAAAACGTATACATGAAGGAGGTAGAGTGGTAGACGTGCCTCTGCTTAGAACATAGATTTCATCATGGTGAACTTTAACTATCTTTTCGTACTTAGTCATCCATTTGGGTTTAATTTGTCCTAGTTATACCCATCTTTCCCATCCATAGTGCCTAAAGCAGTTTTTTTGGCTTCCTTTCCCAGTTTACTCACCACTCTCATATCACAAACAGATCTCTCTTATAAATACTGCAGGAGTATGGAAAGATGTTGAAACTCTTCCCCTATTGTGATTTTGTGGCCGATTTCCTTCTATCTAATGCTTCCTCTCAACCACTGCACTTATTATTTCTGAAATGAAGTACTCGAACACTAAAATTTTACTTCTGTTTCTCTATCAAATCATATTGACACTATCTGCAGGAAGAATGAAGGCAATGGCTTATCTAGTGGATCGTTTCAGACAGAGTGAGTATCGTTTATTTAAGTTTATTCTTAGTTGTTTGCAATTTACTCTATGACAGTTTTCATTGCTTCAATTTCTAGGTTGGAAGGTCATGAAAATTCAAAGAGTTCTGAGGTGTGTTTTGTTGATTCACATATATTTTGCTGCTTCTGTCCAAAGGGCGGTTGATAGTATTTTCTTGTTACAGGAAATGCTTCAATCTGTGGAGAGCGTACTAAAAAAGAAACATAATGACATTTGGCAACTCTTTAGCGAAGCACAGCGGAGTAAGTCCTTGAGTCACTATCTTTTCCCATTTCTCTCATTCGCAGTTTGGATAATAAATCATACTGAAGTGATTCTGTTTTCTGATGCGGTGAGTTCTTTCAGACATTATGTTCTTGTACAAACAACGCACAGCGGCCATGGATGAGCTAGAAAAAATGAAGATGGAAAACAAATTTCTGATCGATAGGGTAGAACAACTACAGATGAAAAAGCCCAGCTCCGGAAAAGGTGTTTGGACCCTTAATTCATTGTTTCTTGTATGGTTGAATCAAATAAAAAATATGATTGATAATATCCTGGATGAAACACTTGATATCTTTATTGTAGATAATATTCAGGGTCTCTTCTCTCTCCTATTTTGCATCTCGACAATTTTTTGTTTCATCATAATGCATAATTGGTAATTAAATTCATTTGACTTCTGGTTTTCTGCTGGTACTCTAAGGGTCTTCACCATGACTTGCAAATACATTCATATCTTAGCTTTTTTGCTTCCATTTACTCTTTACTCTCACCAAAGTCGTGAACCAAGATTGAGGAGACATAGTTGTGGACAGGGCAAGCAAATAGAATTAGGTTGAGAACGACAAATCTTGTTTCACTGTCAATGAATCAAAATTGCTCATGTTTTCAGTGAACCGAGATTGAGGAGATATATCTTGCATCACCTGTGCAGTGCGGATAAGAACGCAGACGTTTTGGGGGACTCGGACACGTGTACAGGATACAGATACAAAAACAGGACACGACAATTTTCAAAAGAGGATAAGAACACGACAATTAGTTATGCAAACCTACATCGTAACCATAAAATATTTAGGATAGGTGAATGCATGATCGACCAATGGTGTATGCCTGTACACACAAATATGTTTAATATTACACTTTAGGCTCAATATTTCGAAGTTATACATTTTTTGCCCTTCGAAAAACTCTTAAAAATTGTAAAAACAACCTTGCTATGTCCCTAATAAAAAATTGTAAAATTTGTAGTGCTAATGGTACCGTAAATCAAACACATAAACACAAACACACAATCACATGAGACACTATTTACGTGGTCTCCCAAAGAAACAGGTACGTCCACAGAGGGGCAGCGGATTCACTATATTGGAGGAGGATTACAATCACTCACACTCATAATTTACAACCTCACTATACTCTCGTGTATCTCTCTGTTTTCTAATACAATTACAATAGCGAGAGGAACACATATATAGGCAAAACACTGATAACTACCTTCACTCCAAATATTGTTCCAACGCTCAGCTCCAGCCATTTACTGAGTGCAGTTGAGGAGTGTCGGCAATGAGCAGATGATAGGATTGAGCCAATCCACTGGTCCAATCTACTAGTCAACAATCTCCATCGTGGCGAGAATCCTCGAATCAATGCTGCCCCGATGCACCCTTAGGCGCTTCTGTCCGAGAGATATTGATCAAGTCCAAACAATGCTTGAACTTGATTCCACTGACCACCTTTGTCAACATGTCTGCAGGGTTATCTGCAGTTGGAATCTTTTGAAGCAGAACATCCCTTTCTTTTACAATTTCCCTGATAAAATGGAACCGGACATCGATATACTTGGTGCGCGAATGATGGACCTGGTTCTTTGCCAAATAGATGGCACTTTGACTATCACAAAAAACCTCCACGTTTTTTTGATTGATTCCCAAATCCTCTATCAAACCATGAACTCAAATAGCCTTCGTGAAAGCTTCTGTTATTGCCATATACTCCGCCTCTGTAGTAGACAAAGCCACCATTGACTGTAACGTTGACCTCCAACTGATCGGTCCTCCAGCAAGTGTAAACACATAGCTTGTTGTCGACCGTCGCTTATCTAGGTCACCAGCATAATCAGAATCCACATACCCAACTAAAAGCTGACCACTTGTCTTGTTTCTCTCGAATTTCAGACCAACATCCACAGTACCCTGCAAGTATCGTAGTATCCATCTTACAGCTTGCCAATGCTCCTTTCTAGGATTGTGCATGTATCGACTAACCATGCTAACCGCGTGTGAAATATCTGGCCGTGTACAGACCATAGCATACATCAAAGCTCCCACTGCATTAGCATAGGGAACTTGAGCCATTTTCTTCCGTCCGTTCTCAGTCTGCAGTGACATCAATGCACTGAGCTTGAAATGAGCTACCAAAGGTGTACTAACAGCTTTCGCTTTCCCGTCAATACCAAATCTCTGCAACACCCTCTTCAGATACTGCGTCTGAGTCAAACAAACTGTGCCTTTTTTCCTGTCCGTTGAATTTCCATGCCAAGAATTTTCTTAGCCTCCCTGAGATCCTTCATGTCAAACTCCTTGCTGAGCTGAGCTTTTAGTCTGTTAATCTTCACCTTGCTCTTACATGCAATTAGCATGTCATCCACATATAAGAGCAAATAGACAAATGATCCATCCCAGAGTTTGCGGAAGTAAACACAATGATCGAACTGACTCCTTGTGTACTTATGATCCATAATAAACCGATCAAATCGCTTATACCACTGTCTAGGTGACTGTTTCAATCCATATAGCAATTTTTGTAGTTTGCAAGCCCAATTCTCCTTTCCGCAACTTTGGTAACCATCTGGTTGAGCCATATAGATCTTCTCATCCAGATCTCCGTAATAGAAAGCGGTCTTGACATCGAGTTGGGCTAACTCGAGGTCAAATTGAGCTACCAATGCAAGCAAGATTTTGATCGACGAATGTTTGATGACAGGGGAGAACACCTTATTGTAGTCGATCCCTTCCTTCTGAGCGTAACCCTTGGCTACCACTCTTGCTTTGAACTTGACTTTCTCAGATCCTGTACCCTCCTTGGCATAGACCCACTTGCAGTCGATTGCTTTCTTGCCCAAAGTTGCACCAACTTCCAAGTCTGATTCTTGGAGAGTGAACCTATCTCCTCATCCATCGCCTTCTTCCACTTGTCACTGTCTGTAGCTTGCACTGCCTCCTTGTAGGTGCAAGGAATATTGTCGCTTGTAACTGGAAGAGCATATGCCATCATATCGGCATATCGAGCGAGTTTTCGAATTTCCTGCCTCGGTCTGTTAATTGCAATGGACTCTAGCTGTTGTGATGCTTCCTAAATTGGAGCCTCCTTTTCGAGAATGTCCTGCTCAACAGAATGATCCAAAGGACTTTCGATTGGCTGATCAGACCATGCTGGAACAAGAGAAGTCTCAACCTCCACCTGTTCTAAGTGCTCCACATGCTGTTGAACATTCAGCTCCACATTCTCTTGGAAAGAACCTGCTTTAGCATAGCAGATTCATCGAAGGTAACATCCCTGCTTATAACAACTTTCTTTGACTTGGGACACCAAAGCTTGTATCCCTTCACACTAGGATTAAAGCCCAAGAAAACAGCTTTCTTGGCTCTTGGATCTAATTTCGACTCCGTCACATGATAATAAGCAGGACATCCAAAAACATGTAATGAATCGTAATCATCAACAGGCTTCCCAAATCATACCTCCATCGGAGTCTTCCCTCCAATTGCTGCTGATGGCAAACGCTTAACAAGATGAGAGGCATAGCTAATTGCCTCACCCCAGAACGCCTTGCTAAGCCCGACATTTGACAACATGCACCGAACTTTCTCCAACAAAGTGCGATTCATGCGCTCTGTAACTCCATTTTGCTGTGGCGTCCCCGCAATTGTGAAGTGTCTGATTATCCCCTCCTCTTGACAGACTTAGAGAAAAGGATCTGACTTGTACTCCCCACCTTTACTGACCTCAGCTTCTTGATTTTTCTACTTGTCTGCGTCTCTATCATTTTCTTCCAAATAAGGAAAATGCAAAGAACTTCATATTTGTGACTCATTGGATAAACCCAAACACGCTTGGAATAGTCATCAATAAATGTCACGAACCATCGTTTGCCTCCCAAAGTAGCATTTTTGGTAGGCCCCCAAACGTCTGAATGAACATATTCCAAAATCCCCTCGGTGCAGTGAACTCCAGTGCCAAACTTGACTCGAGTCTATTTGCCCAGTACACAATGTTCACAAAAGCCAATTTTCCCTGTCTTGGCTCCTTTCAACAAGCCTTGCCTCACCAAACCCTGTAAGGCCTTCTCGCCAGCATGCCTTAAACGCATGCGCCATAGCTTGGATGCATCGTCTTCGTCTGAGCCTAAAGAAACGGATGCTCTCCCTGTGACTGCACAACTGTCTAGGAAATACAAGTTCCCCTTCCGGCTACCTTTCAGAACCACTAGCACCCCTCGAACCACCTACACTCCACTCACCAAAGTGATCTTGTAGCCCTTTGCAACAAAGGCTCCAACTGAAATGAGATTCTTCTTCATGTCCGGAATATACCGAACATCTGTGAGCACCTTGATAGTCCCATCATGCAACTTCAAACGGATTGAACCTATCCTTTGTATTCTGCAGGTCGTCTCGTCACCTAACAATGCTCTGGATGCTGAATGAAAGAAGCATGGTAATGTGCACATAAATCAAAATGATTCTTGGGTCTACCCTTTCTGATGCCTTTTGGCTTTGATTTGAGGGCATGATTCCACAACAAACTCGACGGTATTGGGGGACCACTATTTCAGTGGTATTCTGGGAGCAGCCACTTTGTGCATTTATTGCCAAAGGTTAGGTCTGTCTACTATCCATCCCCCGCCCATATCCCCAATTATTGGGGACTAAATGGGTTATGTTATTGTTGTTGTGTGTGTCTCATCTCCTAACAGAACAACTCCTCCATCGAGATCTTGAAAACTCGAGAACCATTCCCTTTTGGACATATGTGGTAGGTACATCCCAAATCTAGTATCCACTCCTCTGAACGGCCTGGTGATGATGAAATGGACAGTGCAGACTCTAGATCATCCCTTGCAACATTTGTAGCTGGTTGTTTGTTCGGACAATCTTTCTGCTAGTGTCCCTTCTAATGGCAAAGGGCCTACTCCTCTTTCGCCAATCTCCTCTGTTCCACGGATTTTCCTCTGGATCTTGAGCGAGACCTCCCTCAGCCTCCTCCACCAGACTTCTTGCCCTTGGCAGACTTCCTAGTCTCAGTTCTGCCTCTGGTGGTCAATGCTGATGCTGACGGGTCTTGGTGAATCATCTTATCCTTCATCCGTATCTTGTTATTCATCAAAGCATTAGAAACGTCATCATACTTGATTTCAAATTTACCATACAATAAAGTGGTAGTTAAATGATCGTACGTTTCGGGCAAGGAAATTAACAACAATAAAGCTTTATCTTCATCCTTAATGGAAACGCCAAGATTTTGTAAATCAGACAAAATCTTATTGAAATTATTTAAATGTTGGCTCATAGTTATACCTTGCGAGTACTGGAACCGGTAGAGCTTCTTCTTGAGATATAGCCGATTCTTAACACTCTTCGTCATAAACTTCTTCTCCAACTTCTCCCATAGCTCCTTAGCGAACGTTTCCTTCATCACAAAATACTTCTGATCCTTTGTGAGACATAACCGGATGGTGCCACATGCTTGGCGACTGAGCTTTAACCAATCCTTGTCTGAAATATCATTGGGCCGCTTCTCCAACGTCATATCCAACTCCTGCTGATATAAAATATCCAAAACTTCGCATTGCCACATGCCGAAGTTTTTTGTTCCATCGAATTTCTCTACCTCGAACTTAGCATTGGAGACTGTATTCCTTTGCCCATAATTGTTCATACTGGATGATGACTCTGAGACACCTTTAGGAGTTGAGTCGGGAGTGCTTTTGGGAACTTCTTTTTTCCGTCGGCCATAGCAAGACCTTACACTCCACCAAAGTAGATTTTCGATGCCTAAAAAACGTTTGAAACGCGTTTTTCTCACCAAAACCTTAGCTTTTCTTCAACTTTGAGTTCGAACCACGAAAAACAGAGCACGGGGTTGCATCCGAAACGTCAAGATTGTGGGGGAACCAAACTGAACCAGTCGTGAACCAGCAAGAAAACCTATTTTGACCCTCTGAACCGGGTTGAACCTGCACTGTACTGGTCAGGGATTAAACCAGACCGGGTTGACTAAACCGGGTTTGGACTGAACCGGACTGGATGAACAGTAACTGCAGGTGAATAGTGAACCGCCTTTGACCTTTTGACCGCGTGACTTTGACCTATTGACCACAGGTGAACAGTAACCGCACGGGCTAATCCACGCGTCTTCCTCCTAGGAACAGTGCGTGCATTGCACTGTGCAAGTGGATCTCACGCGATTTACACGTGTCGGCTTTTGGGGGCTCGTGACTAAGCTACAAACCTCCGATTGAGGTGATTCCGGCGGCGTTGGCTTCGTCTCTTCGCGGGCTACTCGATTCTGGGCTTGAAAATTTTTTCCAAGCACGTTTCTGGTATTGTCAACTTCAAATAGAACACGAAATACAGAGGAACTGGGTTTGTCATTTCGGGCACCCACTACACAAGCTCTAATACCATTTGTAGTGCTAATGGTACCGTAAATCAAACACACAAACACAAACACACAATCACACAAGATAGTATTTACGTGGTTCCCCAAAGAAACGGGTACGTCCACGGAGGGGCAGCGGATTCACTATATTGGAGGAGGATTACAATCACTCACACTCACAATTTACAGCCTCACTATACTCTCGTGTATCTCTCTGTTTTCTAATACAATTACAACAACAAGAGGAACACATATATAGGCAAAACACAAACAACTGCCTTCACTCCACATACTGTTCCAATGCTCAGCTCCAGCCATTTACTGAGTGCAGTTGAGGAGTGTCAGCAATGAGCAGATGATAGGATTGAGCCAATCCACTGGTCCAATCTACCAGTCAACAAAATTTAATGGACACCCCACGTGGCTTGTCCCATACGTGTCCTGGTGTGTCTCCAGCGTGCTGCGTGTACCCAGAGTCCGATATGAATATGGTGATCTCTATGAGTTCTCTAGGAGGGTCAGTGCTTCATATTGCATCGGCCCATGGCACTACCGAAATCACAAGTGGTCTACTTTTTATCCACACATATGGATGAGTGCATTACATGTGTGACTGTATATGTCATAAATGTACAAACAGAGTCTGCAACAGATGCCAAGCAGCGTACTGAATGCAGTTAGCTGAGGTGTTTGCTGTAATGCAGACATGGCCTGATGCTTGTCGCTGCATATACTCATTTGCTTTGTCCTTTTTTGTACCTCTGTTTCCTTTATTTGACTAATGCTCCTAAAAAAGAAAAAAGAGAACTTATGTTTTTGATAACTAAGAGTAAAATCATCAAAAGAAGAGTTAGGGGTTGCCACCTGTTTGGTTGTGCCATATTTAAGAAAATGCCAGCCCCTCACAATAACACAATTGTCCAGATTCTTTATGGATTTGGAAATATCAAGTGACTAATTTTCATCTCTCTTTAAAACTGAGAGACAATCTAAATTTTCTCAGATTTCTCAAACCTTGAGATTCAGAAGATTGTTTCTTTGCCTTTCCCAAAAAAAAAAAAAACCTACCCATCCACAACAACCATTTATTGTCTCAAAAGACCACTTATGGTCTTTCTTGCCTAAGGCACCAAAACCGAATAGAATGTCCAAAAGTGGCTTTTCCCTCCTACCACCACAGTTCTGCTCCCCCTCTTATGAAAAACCCCTCATAGTCTTAAAAAACCACACTAACCTAAAAGCAATACTATTGCTCGGACTGCCATAGTGACCGCAAACTATATAAAAAGCTGTTGATTATGCCACCTTTCTACTCATTCAGCACAACTGGGTTAGCTTCCGTTTTCTCTACTTGTCAATGATCAGTGCTTGCTAGCCAAAATCTACAAATGCGGAACAAGCCTTGAGTCACCAGACCACACACTAGCTACGGGAGAGCATGCAAAGAAAGTGACCAGTGAAGGAGTTTCAATTTCCAAGTAGCTTTCCAAGGGAATGAGGACTCTAAATCTCTAATGCATCCACTTATACTTTCTAATATGGTGTGACCTTCGAGTTGCAGCTCTTCAAGTTTCCTGCTATCCCATCATCTCAGATTTCAACAACTTTGTTCCATATGAAGTTGCAAAAGCCTTGGACAATCATTTTTCTTCTGAGCTTAAGCTGTTAGTTTATGGATCTGACAATGGATGTGGTTAGGCTTCTTTGTCCGCATGTTCACATGCATTTACCTGGTAGCTTGCAGTTGGAAGGTATATCGAATGATTCACTGCTTCTTAGAGAGGAGACTTATGATGGATTGAGACACTGCAGAATAATGCATAACAGTTAGCTAGGTGAATCTGATTCATCCTGTGTGGGAACTCGTTACTCGTTATTGTTGGCAATGCACACCATCAATTATGTCAGATGCTAATATCTTTTGCATTTCCAATCATTAAGAACATTATAGACCCTGCTATGTACTTTGTTATGTATGCCCTTCAAGACAAAACCTGTTTACTAATGATATTCTCTTGCCGGCTTCTCATCTACACCAGATACAGTAAATATCAAGTCAGAGTTGCTGCTTAGGATAGATTCAATGGTCCTTACTGGCATGATAGACACTGGGGAAGCATCTGATTTGAGAACGAGCATCTTGGATTCAAAAGTTAGCGTAGCCGATGATTTCTCTGACATCCATCATAAAAGAGATGCCAAGCTTCTGGCAGAACTCCGGCACGTTTCAAACGAAAACAAAAAGTAATGCTTTCTACTATGTAGTTTAACTAATTTTTTGTATAAAATTTTGGGCACAGTTAGTAGAATTATGGTCTGGTCCCTGGTGTGCTTAGTCTTAGAGAAAATTATGTGTTTTTTTCAAAAAAAAAATTCTTACATTCTAGATGAATTGCCTTTGTTACTCTACAGTCTACACGCGTTGCATGCTTCAGTGGCACTTTTAATTCAACATCGACAGTTCAGAATAGGAAGCTGTAGGCATAGTATGGAGTGATGGAACAGTAGCTTACTGGTAGAATCTTAAAGTCTCAAGTTCACATACTAGTGCAACTGTGCAAGTACTAAGTAATAGATGGGAAATCTTGCTATATCTTGACATTTTCAAGTTGTACCCTTTCTACGAAGACTTACTGTGTATATAACCCTCGTATACAGGCTTTTGGCATTTTTTTTAACAGTTCGTCCTTAGCTGTCTTAGAGATCACAAGCCTTTGTACCAAGATGCTATAGTCACATTGCTGCTCTCTTTTCTTTTCTTTTTCTTTTTTTCTTTCTGTCTCATTCTTTCTCTCTTCATTTTTACATATTCTATATGGTCTTTTATTCAGGAAATGTTTTCATGTCGTCCACATTTGCACTGAAATGGAACCAGTCATCTCTGTTGGATCTTTGGCATCATATGTGACTGGGATATCCCGTGCGCTACAAAGGAAGGGTCATTTGGTGGAGGTTGTTCTACCAAAGTAACCAGGAGAACTTCTATTCCATTTTCATTTCTCCTCAACATTCTCTCCATTATTTTTATTTTTATTTTTTATTTTTGTGGATTTTGTTTTCTTTTGGCTATTAGAAGCTGTCCGTCACATGTCCTGCTAGTACTATGGACAATGAAAAATTGTCCACAGTTATTCCTTACAATGGAATAGCAAGCCATTAATCGATATGTCGTGAAATATCTCCATAGACATTCAAGGCCTGTTCTGCCTCGAGTACCAAACGTCTGGTGTAGTCATGACATTTCTCAGTAACCACCTCGGTATCTTTTGGATGGTTATTTTATTTGGGGTCTCCGGGTCTTCAATTACATAGTCGTCTAAACTTTAGTTGTTTAAGCTTTAAATTTCTGCAACTGCTAGTTCTTAGAATCATGAATGTGATTGTTTAGCTTTGTATTTTGGTCTATTAAAAACCTGAAGCATTTTTTTTCACTCTAGTAGGTATTTTGTGTGTTGATGGTACTTACTAAGTAGTCTGTTGATGTTACAACTAAGTTGTGAGTACTCTTAATACATATATCATGCTTTGTTCTGGGCTTTCCTTTACTGGGTAAAAACAAAAAAAACAAACTTGTCATCTGCACATTATGGTAGCCAAGCCCCACCCCAATAGGCTGGCTGTTAAGGTGTCTGGATGCCAAGAATAGACTGCAAAATTATGTTGCTTATCTTGCCCCTTCCGTTCTTATCTACTGGTTCATGAATTTTTGCAATGAATGAAGATATTAGTTGTATTTGTTTGCTTTTCTTTAGCTTTACTTGGTATTATTACATTGGGACCTGAAATTTCTAAACGTTCAACTTAGAAAAGACTACACCTTGTAAATAGGTATTCAAGCCTAATCCTTGATGAAGTTCAAGGGTTAAGAGAAATCAATGCAGAGTTCTATTCATATTTCAATGGTCAACAGCACCAAAACAGAATTTGGACATGGTGAGTAACTTTTTTTTACAACTTGTGCCATGTAAAGTTAATTTAACTCCTGAGCCAAGATTGGCAATTCATCTTTGTTGCTCCACTTGATTGGGACAAAAGGCTTGGTTTGGTTTGCTCCAATTGCCATACCTATGTCATTTAGAAAATGCATTCTGCATTTTGTTTACTAGTCCACTGTGAAAGTCTTAACCTTTTGTTCTGTAATTATGCAGTGTTGTTCACGGCATTGGAATTACTTTTGTGCAACCTATTTCTCATTCATCATTCTTTAGTCGAGAGAGGGTATATGGCTACACAGATGACTTTGAACGGTACGGATTTTTTCCCTGTTGGAAAATTCCCTTCCCCCATCTTAAAATATTAGAAATAATACATAATGTACTTTGCCTTATTGTTTTGTACTTCGAGTCATGTGGTTCTTTTTCTTGATCTCTTCTATTTCCTCAGTCAATTGGTCTTGTAGTGAGACAGTGTCTTACAATATTTCCAGGTGTCAGCAAAAGTTGTCTTATAAGCCCTCTTTTTATTGGCCAACATGCCTTTTTTTTAGGTTGTTTAGTTTGTAATTAATCGGTTCGTTGTTCATGTATTGATGTCTTTGTGTTTGACCTTTTCTTCCCTTCTTGTTTGGGAACCAAGTAAAACTCACCTGAACTGAACTGACCCCATCACTTTTTGTAGAAGAGTCAGGTAGTTGATTTGCTTATTGGAATATCGACAAAAAAACTCTACCAATGGGTTTAAAAAATGCAAGAAATTTGTTGGACCAGAAATTTCCATTCATAGGTACATAGCATTCTAGATTTGTTGGACAAGACTTCATCCAAAGATGGATTTTGATTTTCTGTGTCTCCTAGTTCAAGCACTGAACTATTCCATATTTAAATAGCTCAGTTTATTTGATAATCTTAGTTAATCAAGCTTTCCTTGAGATTGTGTACCTTATATATATATATATATATATATATATATATATATATATATATATATATATAGGATAGCGGTCTCCTAAGGGATCCCGCATACAAAATTTGGTGCGGGATCCCCCCTTTTTCAACTTTCCGGATCAAATTTTGACGATCCGAACCGCTCAATGTTTTTAAAATGCATTTTCCAAGGCCCACGCGAGAAATCTTTAAAAAAAAATACCCGGAAGGACTTGATCCATACAGTTTTCGGTAACGGTAAAACTGTCCATACAGTTTTCGGTAATTGTATGGATCAAGCCCTTCCGGGTATTTTTTTTTGAAAATTTCTCGCGTGGGCCTTGGAAAATGCATTTTAAAAACATTGAGCGGTTCGGATCGTCAAAATTTGATCCGGAAAGTTGAAAAAGGGGGGATCCCGCACCAAATTTTGTATGCGGGATCCCTTAGGAGACCGCCATCCTATATATATATATTTGATTGATAAAAGAAGATTTATTAAAGAATCTCGATAAGGGTACACCGAGAAGGGAGAGGGGACATCCAACCGAGGTTGAATGAAAGAAAAAAGAGAGGAAAAGGAAACATCCAGAACAAAAGATTATAGAATGAAAACACCCAAATCTTCTATGCAGCCTAAGCGAAAAACACCCAAGGGAATCAAATCCAAAACAGCCATCACAAGAGCCACATTAAAATCAGCCCCTCTATGCCTGCTCACGCCAGCCCAAACATCCTATTTCAACCCTTACCATGCCAGAATACTGCCGCAACCTACGATCAAAATTCAGAAGGATTCATTTCTGTCAATAGATTACCTCCCATTGCTTAATCTTTTGAGAGAATGCTTTGAACTCATCTTCAATCATTTCTTTTAAGACTATTTCATCCTCTGAACGAATAGATACTCCAAGATTTTTCCCGGTGGTCAATGTTGCTATCTAATCTTCCTCCATCCTTTTCTCTCTGCTGTTGACAACCTCTAGAGACGTTTGTGAGGGCCTAGACTCAGATTGCTGGTTATCCCCCAAAGAAAGGGATCCAAGGTTGAAAGGAAACTTATCATTTCTTTGTACCCTATTTTGTTATCAATTCAGGATTAGTTATTGAAACTTCAGATGAAGTTCGATTCTCTGATGATTTGGTTGGGTTTATCATTACGGGATACATGTTACATGTGTCTCTGGATTGGGAGTCAGGAGCAACGATGTGTTTTAAGTTTTGGATTCTTCTAATTCTTACCCCCCAGCACACAAAGCACGTATTTCATATTTCTCAAATATGTCATTTCTTTATTTTGTTAAGGATATGGTTTGCAAACTTCCACACTTTATGTGATGCATAGACTGAGAGTCTTATATATAATTAGGAGATCCTACTAGATGAACATTTGTCTTTGATTAAGTTAAAATATTTTTTGGCTACCAACTAGACATGTCAGGCACATATCCAACAATTTAACCACCATATCAAGAGTCCCACATCTGTCCTTCACGCTGAGTCCCTGTACCATAAAGTATAGAGAATAGAAAGAGTACTTGTATTCTCTGAGAATTTTTTATAATACACACTTTTAACCGATCCACTCTTTTTAATGGGTTGTTAAATTGGTATTGTCAGATTTTCTTATTTTTCCCGAGCTTCATTGGATTACATAGTAAGAACAGGAAAGCAGCCTGATGTGATACACATACATAACTGGCAAACTGCTGTTGTTGGGCCACTTTTCTGGGATGTCTTCTCAAAGCAGGTGCAACTTCAAACTACCTTTTGGTTTGATCATGTTGAATGATATGCTATAACCTGCTGGTGTTGTGCTATAAGCTCCTGTTTTACACTTTTACTGCTTAATTGGTTGAATGTGATCTTGGCATTTCCGTATTTGTCAGTAACGCCTGGGACTTGTACCCCATCTTGAGTTGAGACTCTAGGTACATGGACTGCAGAGGGCAATCGAGTCTATGATGACACTTCTAAGTCACCAATGCATTCTGCTGTAGCCAAAAATAGATGCCTCCTATCTGTGCTGCCGGATTAGAATGGGCTCTAGGTATTCTATAATGTGGACTGATCTTTCTACAAATACAGGGGCCTCTCGTCCTGTACAACAGGAAGAGACATTAGACACCATTGAGGATACCTCATGTTTTCTCTCTCTCTCTCTCTCTCTCTCTCTCTCTCTCTCTCTTCTCCAGCGACTTTGCACTGTATCAGATCACTGCAGGAGTGCAGGTCCTCAGAGGGCTCCAAGACCCACTCAATACAACAAAGACTAATCACTTGGGATACAGAAAAGTGATGCAATCTTTTAGCCAAGAGTAAGAAGGGTGTCTGATGAATATAGCTTCATTATCTTTCTGGTCCACCATACAACAAAGACTAATCACTAGGGTCAAGGGATACAGAAAAGTGACGCAATCTTTTAGCCAAGAGTAAGAAGGGTGTATGATGAATATAGCTTCATTATCTTTCTGGTCCACCATACAACAAAGACTAATCACTAGGGTCTAGGGATACAGAAAAGTGACGCAATCTTTTAGCCAAGAGTAAGAAGGGTGTATGATGAATATAGCTTCATTATCTTTCTGGCTGAAGAGCAAGTTTCTATTGCCTTTCACAAATATACATTCATGACCATTAGACTGATGTGCCTTTTTTCCAAACTGGAGGTGCCTTCGAGAACATGTAGATCTTCTGTCAGTTGGCTCATTATTTTAAGCGTCATTGGTATCTTTGATGGGTCGATTGGCCCTTTAAATAGCATGTCAATGCCGCACCGTCCCTTGCTATTTTCTATCTCCAGTAATTTACAGAGTTACTATGGAGTAAAGAAATGCTACTTTTACAGGGACTTGGAGGTACTAGGATATTGCTGACATGTCACTGTTTTGATTCTCAGGCAAGTTCCTTGCGTTTTCATTTTGACTGTTGCAAATCTTTGTTGAGTCCTTGCAGTCTTACATAGATCAGCTGTAATCACTCTCTACCTTATATTACGTTAGTGTCTTGTGCAACCTGATAAGCTAGCACTCTGTGGGCTTGAACCTTCTAGACTACTCCGTCCTGATCGTTTGCAAGACAACACCAAGACACATTTGGTCAATATTTTAAAGGTAGGTGTTTCTTCCAATTTACTGATTCTGTTCCAATTTAAATTCCAGTCAAAGTCTTTATTTGTTATCTTGCTTGTTTCACACAAACATGCATATTGTTAACATTTCAAAGGTAACGTTGCATCGACGTTGCATTGATGATGTCTGTAATTTGTTCATTTACTCCATAATTTCCTGTTCTAGTTAATATTTATGGTGTAGATGCACTTCTTTGAAGTATGATTCCTGAGAAATTGAGATATAAATCTTCGGTTTATGATTAGAGGATTTGAATGCTGAGTTGCTAACTATTGATATAGTTAGTATCTTGCGTACAAGACATGAGAAATCTATCAAATCAATGAACACACTATCCTTGAAGAACAGTCAAGAAAAGAAACGGAGAAAGATGGAAAGGTTCTTACTTGTGGTTCCCCAATAGTGTAGTTGAGTACATCCACGGGTCACACCCGAATAAAGAATGGGATACAAGTTACATTGGTTTCATATAGCTAGTATTTATGACCTAGGGATTACATCATGAATTATCATAATACCCCTATCTAGGTTTCATGGTTGCTGCCGAGCCTCTGCTGTAGGCTCTGCCCCCTGGACCCATGACTTAACCGGGAAGGTGGAAACCCGAGTAGTCACTGAAGCATAAAGTAGACCGAATCAGGCTTCACAAACTGAACAGAGGATACATTTGCCACTTGCCAGTTGCTACTCGTTGGCATAACTACAAATCTGCTCATTACCAGTTGTCTTTCTACATCTTTGCTTCATCTTTTTCTATATGCTTCTGTGAGAGCATTTTCATAAACCTATATTTCTTTAGTTTTTTCCTACAACTGATACATTGGTATGTTCAACTTCATTCTTGTGACTGGCATCGACCTTTTTTGGTTCCTTGTACACATTTGCAGGGAGGAATTGTTTACTCAAATAAAGTCATAGTACTCTCATCCATTCATTCAAAAGGTCTGATTATTTGCAGTTTGAGTCATGGGTTGGAACCCACCTTAGCCATTCACAAGTAAGTAGTGCTTTCATGCCATTTCCAAATTCAAGTGCTTAGATGTTTGTAGGAGGGTAAAAATACCACGAACACATGGAATTTGAAGAAACGAGATGCGTGGAAAAATAAGTAAAGAATTCGAAGAAATAACGAAAATATGAAAAAGGATGAAGTTTGGATTAACAAAGAAATTGTTGTTCAAATCTAGAGAGTGGACAACAACAAATCCAAAGAGTGGACCCGTTGGGGCCATTGAGCCGCATGTGGCATCACCTGCTGGGGTTAATAAGTAATAACCCGTTGGACCTGTTTCCGTTCGCGAGCGGCCCGATACCGCGAGACCCAATTTTTCGATGGAACTGATTAACCGAATGACCAAGAGCCGATGCAGAGGGGGGCTAACTGTTGGGCCTCAACCGACTGGCCCAAACTGATGGACCTACCCGACAGGGGTAATGTCCAATGGGGGAGCTGACTACCTCAGCATATTATTTTTGTGTATTTAAAACCCACTACTCTTAGAATCCCATTTTGAATGCCATGAGGCCTATTGGTTGTTCCCATTGTTCTCCTTTTTTAAGTCAAAACCGAGTGAGACAATTGGGTGTAATTCAAGTCACAAGAAAAAGATTCATTTTTTTTGGAACACCTCATTGCATTCACTTTGACCCAAGGCGGCTCGGGCATGATTCAACAAATATCAAATTTAGGCCAAAATGTGACCCAATTGTGTTGCGGCCTATTTCACTCAAGTCCTTGAATAAGAGGCGATAACACAGGGATCGATAATGATAGCCCGGAGAAATGGAACATGACAAGGATACATGTTGACTCCCAAAAGGACCCGAACGATTTAGTCCGCCTTGGTCTATTTGGCAGGACCGGAGGGGAAGCCATATAGAGGCTTGGTCGTGATTTCGGCACGATCGAGGAGATCGTGACCGCATAGCTTTTCAGGATTACTGGAGATTTTTGTGGATTGGTGGCTAAGGACAAGGGTTCACCACGGAGAGGCATCCACGGAGTAGCACCTACGAGACCGTCGCGGGTTTCGTGGGGGTTGAGGTCTAGACGGTACGGAAGGAATATTTGTGCATGACTTATGTGACACGTGTCCGGAATTTATGAGTGGACTTGACGCAGAAAGAGAGGCCAAGTTCCCTATAAATAGGGCATCCCTCCCACCTTTCTAGGGACCCTTTTTTTTCACGAATCTCGAGAGTGATTCTAGAGAGAAAATATTCTCTAGAGAGCATTCACTCCATTTCAAAGGGGGAATCTTGCCAAGGGTTCTTTCCTACCGTTCTAGCCTTGTTCTTCACCAGTTCCATTGATTTCTCCTTAGTCCATTTGTCTAATCGTTCATTATCCTCGTCCCTAATCAGTTTAGTCTTGATTTACGTACCCAACTAATTTCGCTCTCTTACAATGTTCTATGCCAGTTCTCTTTTGTCTCACCACCTGGTTGTAAACTGGATTGGCACAGATTTTTCTTGAGTTAATAAGCATTTTGATGATTCCTGTTTTAATAGGTTTTGTACAAGCTCTTGGGAATGAAACTTTTAGATCGTCACATTTTGAAAAGTTTTGACTTGCCTATAGGGATAAGTTGCTTGTTGCTCCTTGCGGTTTCGATAACTCCATCTGGAATCCTTCCATGGACCATTTCCTTCCACAAAGATACAGTTCAGACGACATGAAGGGTAAAGCTGTTTGCAAAGTTGCATTGCAGAAGCGCACCGGGTTATCTGAGAATGCTTCTCTTGTTCTTGTAAGTGGTGCATAGATGGTTTATATTTTCCTTCTTTGTCCACTTCCTTTCCCTCTTTTGGTCTGCACTTTACATGTCACTAAAATATATAACACCTAACTGGCAAATGGAATTCTGTTTGTTCAGATATGGTTAAACAGCAAGTTGTTTTAGCTCGTAAGAAAATCCTCGCAGATTCAAGTCCACAGCATTGGTTACAACACGTGGAAATTTACAACTTGCACACTTGCACCAAATAGGTGTTATGTGTGTCATGGATATTTATTATTTTGTGAGATCAGTTGCTCACTTGCTCAAATATTGACACAAGCTTTTCACTTGTCTAAGACAAATATCATGTGGTAGATCTTGCATTGGTCCTAGCTCTTTCAATCTATGGACAGATGGATCATTTATTCCTTTGAATAGATGACATACAGTTTTGAGTTGGACATTTACCCAGGACTAGCTTGCTGAAATACGGTTAACGATTATTATGGTTAAGCAAAGATAGATCCTAGATTCCTTTCTTTTAATGATGGACTAATGGCCAACAAATTTCTTTTTATTTCTGGAAATAAGGGCAAGGAGTAGGTCATCTCGATTAAAATGCAATGCACCTTGTCAATTGTCTGAAGCAAGCTGAGCATTTTTATTCTCCCATTCTCGTGTTTAGTCTTCCTTTTCAAAATTCTGTCCTAGCTATGCATGTTCTATTGAAAAAAGCAGATCTGCCTGTTTTTAACGGTTCTTAAAAAGTGATGTACTATAGGTTGGATGCATGTTTTCAGAAGTCTCAGATGTTGATGTGGAGAACCTCAGGGCAGTTGTTTGGATTGCTTCTAGAAAAGGCGCTCAGGTTTGTTAATGCTTAATCTCTCACATTCAACAGAAACCTTGGTCGATTAACCAAATGCTATTGGAAACCTGATCTCTTGATGCGGTTAGGATATTTAAGAAGGTTATAAACTAATTGGAGTGAGCTAGGAAGTGTTTGCCATTGAGCTATGTAACTTTTACTGGAACTTCCTATTTGCACTCCATTCTTCATCCAAATGATTTCATGAAATTTGATTTCGCCAGATATTTTCCGCAGTTTATCTTTATGGGGATGAGCAAAATTTCAAGCATAAGCAGGGCAGTGGAATCTCTTCAGGAAGAACTAAAGGTACAAGTAATGCTCTCCCTCCAGATCATTTTCTCTCTGGTTCTATTTGTCTTCTGTACCTGTAGGCAAAAACATGGTAGTATGAAAAGGGCATATTTAATAGCAACCTGAAAAGGTCACTCTAGTGGTAGTTAAAGAGTAGAAGTCTTCTTGCTTTTTGACTGAAGGTTGAGAAAGCATTGCAGTAGTCATGAAATGATGCTCAACATTGTCATGGCTCTCCTAGTAACCTAGATATTCAAAAGGATTTATGAGGCCCACTAAGTAAAGGTGGTGCTTGTTTCACCTTTTGCTCAACTGATGCGCACTGTATCTTACGTAGTTTCTTCCCTTTGCAGGATGACAATGTGAGATTCATAAATGAATACGAAGAAGCCTTGCCCCATTTAATCTTTGCAGGATCAGATATTATATTATGCCAATCTTTTGATGATCCAGTGCTCCAAGTGCCAGTATGTAGCCTACAACATTCTATCTAAAATAAGTGGCTTAGTTGCTTTTGTCGCATTACATTTGATTCAGAACGAATTCATTGTACAATTACCACCTCCGTGGACCTTGCGGATCACTATATTAAGTTAATTATATATGCCCACTCAACTCTAAGATGGCCTTTCCCTTTTTTATACACAAATATGTTTTCACATTCTTCTTGATAAAGGCAATAAAATTTCTGTAAATCCACGATTCTGTTGTTTCTACTTGTCAGGTCTAGAAAAATGCAATGAATTGCTTTTATTTTGTTGACTTGATTTTAAGGATGGAATTCACTTGATTGATTCAAGTAACCTGCCAATTCAACACATATTCACGCTATTTTATTAGTAGATTCTACTTGTCTTGTAAACTAAATTCTTATTATAAGAGAAAAACAAATTCCACTTGATTTAAAGTTTCCATGAATTAAAAACATCACATAATTAGATTTGCCTTAGTGTCTCTACTCTGTAGGTACTTTTTTCCAGAGAGTTCATTGTTTACTCGTTCTTTTTTCTTACTCATCTGTTTATGAAAAATTGTAGCTCAAGGCTATTAGATACGGAGCTGCTCCAGTTGCAACAAATCTTATTGATACACAATTCAGGTTAGTTGATGGAGCAGTTGCATTTTAATCAATAACTTTACAATATGTCTGTTTGGCTTATTGAAAAGAAAATTCGGACATTGACCTATAAGGTTTTGTGTCTCATCAGGCAGATCATAGATCATGACTTTGAAAGCACCAACTTCTCGCGGTATATCAGTAAGGCCTTTGGAAGTTTATCTTTAAGCCAGGCGATTGATGAAATTGTGTGTATTCCCACTTGCATCTGTTAACTCTCTCTCTCTCGCGTTATTGTCTAGTTTGTCTTTTTTGAAGAAGAAAACGAGCTAAACTTTCGAGATCCTTATTGGCTTGTTTGATTGTAGAAGAAGAATCCATCGCAGTGGAATATGAAGATAATGGACGCTATGTCGAAGGACTTCTCGTGGGATGCAGAGTGCTGTGATATACATATTTCTGCTTACACATCCATATCAAACTTATAAAAGCGGATTCCAGTTTACATGTACAAATGTATGAAGAAAATGTAGAGCCTAGGCCAGTTAGACTGTTTATTTCCCTTCACACAAGTTAGTGCTATTATTTGATATACTACACCGGGAAGGATTTGACTGGGATACCAAGGAATATATGGTGACATGCAGAAGATGAAGTGTGGGATGATCATATTCGAGTAAGTCGCGATATTTTCAATAATTTTTGTTCATTTATTTGAAACAAAAGTTGTCTAATTCAAGTCTTTATGCATATGTAGGGCGATCCACGAGCTGCGACCATGAGGGGGAAACAATTTTCATGTTTCAATGGATGGAACTATTGCTTTGGGGGGATGCAAAGTTGATGTCTTACTGTATGCCATGTAGTATTGTGCGTTTGTAATGTTGTATATGAATAATGAGATTTTAATTCCAAAAAAGTTGTCGAGTTAGCTGTGTTTGATTGAGAGTTTTGAAAAAAATATTTTGAGAAATATCTTTGAGACAGTGTTTGGATGAGTTTTTGAAAAAAGTAATAATTGGAGAGAGATGGAGAGAGAAATGAGAATAATGATTAAATATAGGAGTATATAAGTAGAGAGAAAAATATGATTAATGATTGAAAAGATGAGAGATGGGGAAAATATATTTTTGAATTTTTTTTGAAAATGTGAAGTGAATAAAGTGATCATTGTTTTTGGAAAAAATGTGTGCAGAGAAAATATTTTTAATTTATATTATCTTATAATAAATGATATTTAATAATTTATTATGGTATGACTATTGAAAATATTAAGGAAATACTGTTTAATAATTCACATTTTGAAAACATATATTCAACTATAAACAACCAAATAATTCATAAAAAACTAAATAAATTCGGACAGAGGAGTACCTTATTCGATGCATTAATTGGTTGTACTTTCCCGTTATTCAATACTCTGGCGATGATTCAGTGGCCCGTGAAATTAAGGGCCCACGGCCAAGACAAGAGTCTCATGTTTCGACCTATCCGCGTGAAGATAAGAGAATACAAATGCGACCCTTGAGCAAAGTTACGAGTAAAATACTAGTCATTTACTCATCAGTCATCACAATACCGGAGATTAACTCATGAAGAGCACTCTGGCTAAGAAATTATGTAATGTGGCCTTGTCACTTTCTATTTATTAATTGAAGTGGTGAGAGGTATTTAAATTGCCCATTTATTTGGTGTCTAGTTGTGAAAATGTGTCTTATTATGAAAAGACATATCCCATGTGAAATGGTGTGTGTCCTAATTGAAAGGGTGTACTTATTGGGAATTAATATACAAAGAGTCATATCCGTTTGGAATTGGTCAAGAGATACAGTCATTGAGAAAGACACCTTTTGGAGACAACTTTTCCTTACTAGTAGGAAATGTGTTGCCTATAAATACTACCTATAGATGGTCCCTAATCTAACCCAATAAGAACAAGCATGTTTCCATCAATAGAGTTCATTACGTAAGTCATAGTTAGAAGATCTCTCTGCTTTGTTCGATCACTTGAACAATAATAGTTGACGGTACGATTTCAAGTTTCTGCTGCGCTCACAGGTATTATCAATTTCTTTCAATTGGTATCATAGCACTCTTTATGCCATTTTGTTTAGTATTAAGATTTTATTAAATGTCGAACACAAGTTTAGACAAAAATCATTCTCGACGATTTTCCCATTTTTGTCTTGATCTTGGTCACTGGGTTTTGGGTCTTCTTATATAATGTTAATATAAAGCCTTTGTTTATAATTTTCCTAACGTCCAGACTCTGATGTGGTGTTTCATTATCAATTCATTTTGTCATCATCAGTTTGTGAATAATTGAGTGCTATTCTACTGTGAAGACAAATTCCTTTTGATTTAATTGGTGTAGTTCCTTAAATTCTCTTTTGGAATACATGTAAGTGGATTTTCTTCTTTTCATAGTGATACACCTACTGCCTTTGGAATTGTTTTTGAGTAAATCACCTAAACACCTCCTGAATTATACCTTTTTTTATCCAGACATCCCCTAAACTAAATAAACATACGAGGGCACCACCCCAACTATTTAAAACTTTATCCCAAGACCACTTCTATCAGCCTTCGGTCTCAAAACTCAAAGTTCCGGATCATGTTTTGATGATCCAACCCATTCAAGTTGTTTAAACACATGTTTTTAAGTGGACCAGCTAAAAGTCGGTTCAAAATATGACCGGGAAGTGCTTGATCCAAAGAGTTTTTCATATCATATGTATTTATGTATGAAAAACTCTTTGGATCAATCACTTTCCGGTCATATTTTTAGCTGACTTCTCACAAGTACACTTAAAAACATGTCTTAAACAACTTGAATGGGCTGGATCATCAAAACATGACCCGGAAGTTTGAATTTTGAGACCGATGGTTGACAGAAGGGGTCTTGGGATAAGGTTTTACATAGTTGAGGTTATTTAGTTTAAGGGGTGTCTGGGTAAAATAGGTATAGTTCAGGGGGTGTCTAGGTGATTTACCCATTGTTTTATGATCTTGATTTTGAAAATGGTGGAGAATTGTTGGATATTTTCAAATTTTAGAATATAATTTTTGGTTTTTTACAAAATATTCCTTATTTCTTAGGAAGCTTGTTTTTGGGAATTTTATCCCACTCTAGAGGTGCAACGGTTACGGCGGATAGGGAGTTGGAAGGAACGGGTGTGTGTCTAAATTGTGGAAGTAGTGTGTGCAATTGGCACACCTTTTTGGGACCACACACTAGTTCAACAAGTTGCAACCTTTCATAACGGTTACACCCCTTCTTATAAGGAGGCACCCTTTTGGAAAAGGTGTGTGCATGCCTATAAATAATCAATCCGATGCCTATTTGTTGGATAAAAGAAAAATCATTTTTGCACTCCAAAATTATGCATGTTAGTTCTCCATCAAAAAGCTATCGGTTTATTAATTTACTAGTGTTCAGAGTTTCGTTATTTTTTGTTCACGGGACTAGATGATTATTTTTAAAATCCTATTTTTATGTGCCAGAATTTTCCGCTATTTGCATTGTTCCATATAGGAGGTTGATGCCAACCAATTCTTTCAAGTATACCATTTACTGTTTTGCATGCGGATGCAAATTGAAGTTTTCATGCACTTTCTTATGAACCTTATCATGCCATGTGTATCTAAATTTACCATCTCATTGATTGAAAGCCTGTATAACGATATGGCTTGATACTTGTTCATAAAGAGGGTTTTCAAAGTACGTTTCATAATTTACTGCTTCTTGTGGTTGCATTGGTTAGCAGTTTCAGAATATGTTTTCCACATTTGTGTTTTAAGTCTCACTTTCTATTTTTGTTGCAAGCATGATTTTACCAATGGGTGTGACTCTGTAAAATGTCACTATGTTTTAGATGTGAAGATGTGTAACCCTTAAGGTTTAGTCAAAAGGTGTAATCTTTGGATTTCGGATAAGAATTGTGACTTATGAATTTACATCCAAAGATATGTGAGTGTTGGGTTTGAACCAACAAGTGTGACTTTTGGAACTGTTTTGGGGGGATTTGCTCATTTAAAGCAATTTTAAAGTAGTGAGAATCAAAATGACTTGAGAATAGCCGTATCATCTTAAGTTATGGTGATAATCATGTGTATATATGTACTATCTACGAAGTGATTTGTCATAGGTGTATGGTGTATTTTGGAAGTGGTAAACATCAAATTACTTAAGAGTAGCCCTAGCATGTTAAGGAGTTTGTGAATCACATAAGGACTATTTCAGTGAACTTTATTAAGTTGAGTCGAATTTTTTTTTTTTTTACATTACTTTTCCTATTAGATCATGGAAATAATAACTCGGCCCCACATGAAGTTAATATTTTTGTGATACATGTAGTCTTTGAGAATAAGTTTTCCTATACCCACAGGTATGGAGACAGTATTCTTGATGTTTGTGATTATTTTCTAATTCATAATGTTTTACAAGAATTCCTAGGGGTTGGTCACTGCCCGCTAGACAGTTAGAATTTTTTACTAAATTAACGTTGGTTAGTTTAGATTAAAGTTTGATTTCATAGTATTATGTTCCCATGTTCTTGCTTATTGTAGTTAATCTTATAGTTTTGATCTGCAAATAAAGTTATGAGGTACTTATTGGAACCTAGAACTATGGACAGATCATAAGGAATTGATCAATTGTTCGGCTCCAAGTCTTACAGAGTGCAGAAATTATTAACTAATATCTACTAAGGACTTCGAATTCAATGGGAGCTATGAAGCCAAATAACAGGCATTAAGAGTCTCAAGGTTTTCGATTATGTATTGAGACTATTATGTTAAAATTTGGTTACAGTTATTGGCTCTAAGAATTTAAAGGATGAGAGCCAAAATAAGTAGATTGACAGAGTACCTTGTTAAGTGAGAGAAGTTATCTAAATGTCCATTGAGCATAAAGTATGGAGTTAATTGTTGTTGGCATATTAGAAGTCATGTACTGAATACAAGACTCGTTAACTCTTTTGTTATTTTTCTCTCTCAGTTGCTCAATTAGTTGTGGACGATCAAGGAAACTCTTAGAGAATAAATGACGTACATGTGCACATAAGGTAAAATACATATCAAGGTTATCCATTGGGATACATACAGTTGGACCTGAGTGGTTACTTAATAAATCATTCATAAAGTACTCGTTGGTAATAAAGTATACTTAATTAGAGAATGCATTGTAATACATAGAAGGAAGTACTTATTATATGGTACAACCGCTATGATTCATGCATTTGACTCCTTAATAGAGTGGGAGTATTTCACTATAAAATAATATGAGTTTTTCAGTAGTCGTGTTTACTTTTAACACTCATTGAAGTATTACGTGGGCTAAGTGGGAGACTGTAAGAATTTTTGTTAGGTAGCCCACGGATAAAATGGCTTTACAATTTAACTACCACTCAACATAGTGTGTCATGTAGGCCAAGTGGGAGAATATAAGAAATTATGTAATGTGGCCTACTGTCACTTTCTATTTATTAATTGTAGTTCTGAGTGATATTTAAATTGCCCATTTATTTGGTGTCTAATTATGAAAAGACATATCCTATGTGAAAGGATGTTCTTATTGGGAATTAATATACCAAGAGTCATATCCGTTAGGAAATGATCAAGTGATACACCCATTGAGAAAGACACCTTTTGGAGACAATTTTTCCTTGATGGTAGGAAATGTGTTGCCTATAAATACTATATACAGAGGGTCCCTAATCTAACCCAATAAGAACAAGCATGTTTCCATCAATGGAGTTTGTTACGTGGGTCATAGGTTAGAAGATCTCTCTGTTTTGTTCGATCACTTGAGCAATAATGGTTGAAGGTACGATTTCAAGTTTCCACTGCGCTCATAGGTATTATCAATTTCTTTCACTCTGAATATCACATTTAGATCGTTCATCTCAACAATGGACGGTCTGGATTTAAAATAAACTCTTCCATTAACTCTTACATGGAAGAATTTATTTTAAATCCGGACCGTTCAAAACACTTTGGACGGTTCGGATGTGATCTCCAAGGTGCTCTCTGGGAGGGTGATCTCCATCACTTCCGAATCTCACAAAAAGTACCGGGTGCTCCTCGAGCATCAATAAAGTCATGTGGGATCCATAATAAAGTATATGAACCCCAAATAATTGTATGGTTCTTAGGGATTTCAGAGTGCCATTTGGCAATGTTCCAAGAGCACTAAAAAATTACTCGTCATTGTCACACACCAAATGCTAGAGAATCCTAGTTCAAAAAAAAAAAAAAGCTAGAGAATCCATTCACTTAAGAGATTGGGCCAACATGGGGGGTTTTGGAACCGGTCATTTTGTACAAAATTTTGTTCTAGCTTTAATTGGGTCCCTCACAAGGAGACAATGAGATTAAATTAGCCCGAACTCTTAAGAGAGAGAGAGAGAGAGAGAGAGAGAGATGGGGCCATCTCTCTTATTTTGGATCTTCAATTTTTGTCAGTGGTTTGTTCAGGTTAGTAAATAAAGCCCCCCCAACCCTCGAATTTTTGGTTTTGGCATGATTATTTTGGTGTTCTTTGGTCCATGACATTGAAAATGATTTGATTTCAATTTTAAAATGGCAAAATCCACAAACGTGCCCAAAATGGGATGTTAAAATCTACCAAACATGACCATTGGAAAAAGTTTTCAGGGATTTTTGTCTCACACAAATGTTGTAGCAATAGATGGTGGGATAACAAGAGAGAAGAAAAGCCAAATTATGGTGTACGTCAAACGCACATTATCATGTGCGGGATCTGTTTTGGAGTGCTATACTAATTGATAGGTGCTGAAAAGCACCCATTTAATCCTCTAATTAACATTTTAATAGTCCAATCATAGAGTTACTTGATGAATTATAACAGTTGAATGGTGTTTGTAGGCTTTGGAGAATGCCAAACAATTAAAAGTGCTAATTGATGTCAATACGATGCATGGAGCACAAAGTAGATGTATAGAGCTTCGCAACGGTCCAAGAATCGCATCATTTCGAGTTCGGATGAAGCTGGGGCGAGTCCGCGAAGTTTGGGCGACAATTTGGATTTTTCGCCTGGGTGGGAATCAAAGCCGCCCGGGTGATTTTACCCGAGTCAAAGGTGGATTAGGGCGTTGACCACATTTTTTGGGTTTTATTATAAATAGGTCATTGCTTTGTACGTTTTAGAGGTACTAGAATATTTTAAGGCAAGTTTAGAGAGGGAAATGCGAACCTTTCCAGGGGTTCTTCAAGTTCTTCATCAAATCAAGCATTCGTCTTCGTCTTCATGGCCGGCTAAACACTTTCTAGGGGGAAGATGAAGCCCCGGTTCAAGTAACTTTGTTTATGTATAAGATATTTAGGTTTATTCATTCGAATAAGTTGTTTAACTAAGAACCATTTTCACTGTGATAAGATGGATTGAATTTAGTACTTTCAATTAATTGCGTATTTATGTGTGCGATCTCAAATGCCAGGTTATTCAACAGTTTCTTCGCTTGAGTTTGGGTAACTAAGATGGGTTATGCTCATAAGACGGATCGTGCCACTGGATAGGTTGTGAAAGAGACAATTTGTGCCAGCGAGACCGTCCATGCTATGGGATAGCCCATGATTGTTGACAACTCGACTATCTTCTTGACAATTGCGATTCGAATAATAACCCTCACCTATACATAGCCTAGTTACTGTTTGGTTCTTTTACTTCTTTGCAATGAAAAATGATTGTGTGCGAGCATGCCAGAGAGAGTTTCAATCTCCTCCCTCAGATTAACTTTAGAAAAACCAAATCTAATCAGGTGATTGTGTTTTATTGGTTCAATTACCTTAATTAAGAGGATTTTTCTTAATAAGTGAAGAAATGCAAACCAACAAACTTAGGAAATCAAAGAACAATAAAGAAACAAGATACTTCGATTTATGAATCAAAGATAAACTTACTCCGAAATCGTCTCCAACTTCAAATACAGAGTAACAGAACTTCGAACGGGTGATTGTTTCAAGAACAACCGAGATAAAGGTGATTGTTACAAGAACAATCAAGATAAATCCTAACCTACTTCCTAATCTACTTCGAACTGGGTTCGAAATCCTAAACTACTTTGCCAATGAACAAACCAAGCATCAGTTTTTTGATAGCTGTTTGTTGAAGATTTGTTTGGGAGTTTTTCACTCTTCAATTTCTTCTATTTATAGACACTGCTTGTAGTTTGAACTTCCCGCTTAAAGGATTTGAACTTTGGCTTACTTCGAACTCTAAATCCCACTCTTCGAGTTTCTTCCTCCACGTCTGAATTTGAATTCTTTCTTCCTCCAGAAGCTTTAAATTTGCACGTTTGTTTAAACAAACTCAAATGATAACATGTTAAGGAAATAACTGCCTTCTAGAACTATTCCACGTGTTCGAACTGCCAATTGCCTTGTTTCACAAGTTTACACGTGGAGTTTATGTGTTTAGCAATTAATATTATGGCTTCAAAGCCAATCTTTATTTTAGCAATGGCTTGTAACTGCCAATAACTGCCTTTCCAATTTGAGAAACAATACGACGTCATATTTACTCAATTTTATCCCTTTAATCTAGTGTATCTTCATTGAGAAGTAATTGCCAATGTTTGGAACTTTTGATTACGTGTCAATTAATTATTGGATTGGTTAATTTTATATGTAAATAGTTACGTGGTTGGGGTGGATTTGAAACCCTAGATCCTCTCTCCAATAATTTCACTCAATTTTATTATTTCTTGCTTTATTTAGTTTCTGAAAACAAACCAATCACTTGATTCTCTTTTTCTGAATTAAATTAGAAATTAGTCAGAATTAACGTAATTTAGCTAAATTGTCTCTGTGGACCGATACTCGGACTTAGCCACTATTTTTCCGAGTAAGGGTTAATTCCTTGTTTTAATAAATATATTTTTGATACGATATGGTACGGTCAAATTTTGGCGCAGTTGCCGAGGACAGTTTGCACGGTTACTTAATTTTGACTAGTTTTTATTTTAGTTCTTAGTTCAACTCTTGTTAGTTTTTGTTTGCTAGTGATACTCAGGTTCAGGTTGTGAGGCATTCAAATAAAACAGGTTTCAGAAATGAATATCGTTGCCGTGATATAAAAGTGATATTGTTGCACATTGTAAGTCTGTTTTTCTTTTAATCTACTTGCCCTTGTATGTTTGGTCGTCGATCTCAGAAACCCAAACTTGTTCCTCTCAATCTAGATATTGGAAAGAGACATAGGGTTACAAGTGAGACTGATTTACTTTCAATGGGGCACGTTACAAATGGTGCTAATCCACCAGGGGCAGCTTATGCGCCCCTTGCCCCATTGCACACACACTCTTTTCCATCGTCCTATGCCACACCATCATGCATCCAGTTGTCACCGTTCATGGCAACTCACTATGAGATTATACCTAGCATATTGCATGCGTTGCCCAATTTTCACGGGCACTCTAATGAGGATCTTTACAAGAATATTGACAAGTTTATAACCATATGTTCCACACTTCAAATTCATAATTTTCCTAATGAGGTGCTTAGGTTAATCTTGTTCCAATTTTCACTAAAAGAGAGTGCCAAACATTGGCTCAGTACTTTATGTAAGAGGGGAAAAACTCACGAAGTTATTTCCTTGCTCTTATGAGATCAAATCCTCTTCAAATGGAACAATCTTGATCCTGCAACACGAGCACGCTGTCAGAGCTCCCCTGCCTCTAAGTGGCAAGGGCCCTTCAATGGCTAAGTTAGTATTGACGAACTGGAGGATAATTGAAACGAGTGTGTCAGTATGAGAATGGGTCTTTGCATAAATCTAGTGTTTTGGAGTCATATGTTTATATAGGCGATTAATTTGTACTTATATTCCCTGTGGAATTCTTCTATGTATGGAATCCTTCCAAGCTTAGGATTCTTCCTTATTGGGCAGTGTAGCTTGCATGATTCTCTTTCCTTACTTGATAAGGATTCTTGCCAAAATGGCCGCATATTGCTCGTTCGGAGTTTTATCCTACATGGGAGTTTACTCCTTATTTAGTATGCTGACTGGCTTTCCATTTCCGAGTAAGATTGTGCTTATCTTCGTAAGATCAACTGATTGAGGAGATATCTTCGAATATTTCCACCTTTCCTTATCTTTGTAAGGAAAGTTTGTCACTAGGTTTTATCATGAATTGGGCCGTTCCGCCTGTGCCATCTGACATGCGGGCTGATTTGGTTTATTACTGGATTATGGGCGTGGTGGTCGTCGGCGTACTATTCTGTGTCACTTTCCTCATGCATGTCATGTGGTAGCTCTGGACGAGCCATTCTGTTCGTCTTCTGTAGTCCTTGGTAAATACCCCACACACTTTACCTGCGAACTCAATCACTAGTTGGGATCAACTTAGGGACGCATTCTTTAAAAAATACTACTCCATAGGCAAAACAATCCAGTATCAGAAAACTAATTACTTCGTTCTGACGGAATGACAATGAGCCTCTTCATGAGGCTTAGGAGAGGTATGGTAACCTCATTAAGAAGTGTCCACATCATGCAATTGCACAATGGCATTTGGTGTGGAGTTTTTACAATGGGTTGAATCCCCATTATTGGATGATGGTTGATGCCTCATGTGGAGGCTCATTAATGAATAAGTATGAGAAGTCAGCATGGAAACTTTTTGAGACAATAAGTGACACTTTCCAACACCATGCCACTTACTAGCACAATGATAGGGCGACCATCACGACCAGTTCTTCAAAGCCATGAGGGTTGCATGAGGTTAGCCCCTCTAATCACCTTGCTCTTAAGGTTAACTCTCTCGCCGAGAAACTTGACCAATTTTTGAGTTTAAGCTTGACTTCTACTCTGCCTCCTACTTTTTAGGAGGTTTGTTCTTTATGTGCTAGTCCAGCCCAATACGTTACCGAGTGTTAGGCGAGAGACCCATTTCCAGATTTTGCGGAAGGGCAAGTTCACACTGCTTAGGGGTATTCTAATGTTTAAAATTACCCTAAACCGGGTGATCCCTCTTTTAACACTTACCACCCGGGGCTTAGGAAACATCCTAACTTGTCGTGGCGACAACCATAAGACAATGCCTCTGCCCAACAGTCTAGGCCATGGCCAGCACCGTATAATCCTGCAGCTTATCGCTATGCGATTTACCAGCAGCCACCCCCTCAGCAAGCACCTGCTCGACCCTCGAGGGACCCTTCCTTCGAGGATGAGTTTCTTAAGGCATTTGAGATAATGACTGTGACCCAACAATAGGTGACTGCGACCTAACAATAGGTGAATTCTCATACATAGTCCCTCTCACGGCTAGAGGCTCAATTGGTTCAATTAGGCAACTCAATGAACCGTAGGGAGGAGGGTAGGTTGCCTAGTCAGCCGATTCATAACCTGAGACGTCAGCATCAATGTGAGGGTAATCAAGGGACTAATAACTTCCAACAGGCGAATTTTTTCATGTCCCTTCATAATAAAAGTGAGGTCGAAACCCGATCGAAAAAGCCGAGAATCGAGGAGCACCAAGCTCCCTCCACCCCATCTGATTCCGAGGAGGAGAGTTCACATAGTAAGGAGGTAACCCCTCCAATAATTACTTCACCACCCACCGTCACGACCACGGGCTCCAAGGCACCACCCTATGTGCCTAAAGTTCCTTTCCCTGCTGCCCTAAATGGGCTATCTCTCTGCACCAAAAGGGGATCATCTATGGAGGACACTGTTGAGGTATTCAAACGCATGGATATCAATATACCCCTCTTAGATGCCATCAAGAAAATCTTGAATTATGCCAAGTTCCTCAAGGACCTCTTCACTCACAAGCGGAAATCTCGGACATATGTATCCAAAAAGGTCTTTCTCACTAAGCAAGTGAGTTTTTTTTTCTGTCTATCACTCCTCTTAAGTTACAAGATCCTGGCACTCCTACCATTGCCATAGTCATAGGTAGTCATGTCATCGAGCGAGCACTTTTAGACTTAGGGGCTAGTGTCAACTTAATTCCTTACTCGGTGTGTGAACAATTGAGAGTTGGGGAGTTGAAATCGAAGATGGTGACCCTGCATTTAGCTGACCTATCCATTAAGGTACCGCGTGGGGTAGTTAAGGATGTTATTGTTAAGGTCAATGACTTTTACTTTCATGCTGATTTTATAGTCCTTGACACAGAACCGATGCAAACCCTCAAAAAGCAAACTCTTGTTATACTTGGCTGTCCGTTCTTGGCGTCGACCAATGCTAATATTCATGTGAGGAATAGGGAGATGGAGGTTACCTTTGGGAACATGATGCACAAGCTCAAAGTTTACAATCCCACAAGGCGACCACATTTAGAGGAAGACTGTTTTGCAGTCGATGTGATAGAAGACTTAGTTAAGGAGGCCTTGCCTTACATTTTGACTAACAACCTGTTGGCTGCTTGTTTGGCACACTTTGGGTATGAGGAGTATGATATAGATAAGTCCATTAAAGAGGTGAATCTATTACTTCATAGCTCACCTCCCAAGTGGACAGCCTAGTTTGAACCTCTTCCCTCTCTATCTAGTGACATTGCCCCTCCATCTATTGAGGTTCCTCCAAAGCTTGAGTTAGAGCCACTTCCAGCCAATCTAAAGTATGTGTTTTTGGGTAGTGAGGGCACCTTTCTGGTTATCATAGTGCCTGACCTTTCTCCAGCGCAGGAAGGTCAACTTGTTAATGTGCTTAAAGAGTACAAATGGTGCGATTGGGTGGTCTGTGGCAGATTTGAAGGGAATTGATCCTTCTGTTTGCATGCATTACATTGATGGCGACGAGAATGCCAAGCCTTCATGAAAGATGCAATGGAGGTTGAATCCGAACATGAAAGAGGTGGTGATGAAGGAGGTGGTAAAACTCCTCGATGCAAGTATTATATACTCCGTCGCTGACAGCAAATGGGTGAGCCCTACTCAAATGGTGCCCAAGAAGTCGGGCATCACAGTTGTTGAGAATGAGAAGGGTGAGTTGGTCCCTGCACACGTGGCAACTGGTTGGTGTGCTTGCATTGACTACTGGAAGCTTAATTCCATGACTAGGAAAGATCACTTCCCATTGTCTTTTATGGATCAGATCCTAGAGCGACTTGCAGGTGAAAGCTACTATTATTTTCTAGATGGTTATTCTAGATACAATCAAGTGCCTGTCGACCCCGTTGACCAAGAGAAAATGACTTTCACCTGTCCTTTTGGCAATTCTGCTTATCGGTGAATGCCATTTGGTTTGTGCAATGCACCCTCTACCTTTCAGTGGTGCATGATGTCCATCTTTTCCAACATGGTGGAGAAGTTCCTTAAGGCCTTCATGGATGACTTCTCGGTCTTTGGGACCTCATTTGAGGATTGTCTCCAAAACTTGCATAAGGTGCTTGAGCTCTGCATAGAGAAAAATCAAGTGCTTAGTTGGGAGAAGAGCCATTTTATGGTTCAAGAGGGAATAGTTTTGGGGCATGTGGTGTCCAAGAGGGGGATCAAAGTTGACAAAGCCAAAGTTGAGTTAATTTCCAAGCTTCCTCCCGCCTCTTCTGTTAAGCAAATCCGATCCTTTTTAGGACATGCAGGCTTCTACCGTTGTTTTATTCGAGACTTTAGTAAGATTGCTAAGCCCTTGTGCGACCTCCTTTCCAAGGATACTCCATTTGTCTTTGATGTGGCATGTATGAAGGCCTTTGTCACACTCAAGGATGTCTTGACCTCTGCGTCGATTATGCAGTCACCCAATTGGTCCTTACCGTTTGATATCATGTGTGATGCATCCGACTATGCAGTTGGTGTTGTCCTTGGCCAACGGGGTGACGAAATTCCCCATGCCATTTACTATGCGACTAAGACCCTCTCCGATGATCAATTGAATTACACCACTATGGAGAAGGAATTGCTTGTGGTAGTTTTTGCGCTCAACAAGTTTCGGTCTTACCTCGTCAGGTCTAAGGTTGTTGTGTTCTCTGACCATACTGCTTTGTGGAATTTGCTTTCTAAGAAACACACGAAACCTAGGTTGATTCTTTGGGTTTTGTTGCTACTAGAGTTTGACTTTGAAATTCGGGATAGGAAGGATTCCGAAAATTCGGTAGCTAACCACTTGTCGAGGATCATAGTTGACTCCTCTTATGACACGATACCTTTGCGTGACTCATTCCCCAATGAGCAACTTTTCGGGGTGTCACAAGTCTGGCCTACTTGGCCACTGGTGAGGTTCGTTCGCATTGGTCCCATCTCAATAAGGATTGATTCTTCTCGCAAGTGGGACATTATTTGTGGGAGGATTCGGAACTCTTCGAGTATTGCGCAAACCAAGTGATCCGACGCTATGTGCCCGAGAGTGAGTACCATAGTATTCTCAAATTTTGTCACACTCTTGAATGTGGGGGACACTTTAGTGGGAAAAAAACAGCAGCCAAGGTGCTACAATGTGGCTTTTATTGGCCAACTTTGTTGAAAGATGCCCACGAGTTTGCAAGACATGTCTTCAGCGCCAACGCTCCAAAAACATGTCTCGCCGAGGCATGATGCCATTATCCCCAATTCTAGTTGTTAAGATATTCGATGTGTGGGGGATTGATTTTATGGGACGGTTCCCTAATTTGTTTGGGAACGAGTATATTTTGGTGGCGGTTGACTATGTCTCGAAGTGGGTCGAGGCTGTGCCATCCAAAACGAATCACCATAAAGTGGCGGTCAAATTTCTTAAGAGTAACATCTTTAGTCGTTTTGGTTGCCGGAGAGCGATAATTAGTGATGAGGGCACCCACTTTTGCAACAAGCACTTTGCGGCACTAGTAGCAACGTATTCCATTAAGCACAAGGTGGCGACATCGTATCATCCGCATACTAGTGGCCAAGTTAAGGTTTCGAATAGGGAGATTAAGAAAATCTTGGATTGGCATGTTTCTTATCATCCGCATACTACTTGACTAGGCGATGCGTTGAGGGCTTACCGTACATCTTATAATGCCCCCTATTGGCATGTCTCCTTATTGGTTAGTTTTTGGTAAGGCGTGCCACTTACCCGTAAAATTGGAACATCGGGCATTGTGGGCCGTTAAGAAGTTTAACTTTGATATGGCCGCTATCGGGTCTCATCGTCGACTCCAACTTAGTGAGCTTTAGGAGTTGCGTAATGATGCATATGAGAGTGCGCAGATTTATAAAGATCGAACCAAAGCTTTTCATGATAAACACATTGTTCGCAAGACTTTTGAGCCTAACCAAAAGGTGTGGATCTTTAATTCTCGTTTGCGTTTATTTTCGGGTAAGTTGAGATCAAGATGGGATGACCCTTACATTGTTTATAAACTGTTTCCCCATGGGGCGGTTGAAATAAGGGATCCACGGGATGGTAAAATCACTAAGGTTAACAGTTAACGTTTGAAACCATATATGGAGGGAATTGTGAATGAAGAGGTTGTTGAGGAGATCGACTTGGTGGATCCTGTTTATTCGGATCTCTAAGCGCTCGTGAAGTCTAGGAGACTATAAATCCTCAGAGTTTGAGACAACTCCAGTGTTAGTCGTGCTCAAAAGGCTATCAATGGTCTGGTATATATCCACCTAATTTCTAGCCTTAAGTTTGTGTATTTGGGTTTCCAACAATCTTATTGCCGTGTCTCAGATAGTCATAAAAGACGATTGGCTTAGATTTCTTTAAGGAAAAACCTTAAGTGATTTAACCTGTTGAGTCGTAACTTACTCGGGATTGTTGTGATGACCTTCTCTACACAAATTTGAGTGAGGAATAGGATCCACCAAGTCGATCTCTTCGACAACCTCTTCATTCACAATTCCCTCCACGTACGGTTTCAAACGTTGACCGTGAACCTTAGTCATTTTACCGTTAACCCTCTCTCTCTCTCTAAACCTCTATAACCAACACCTCCACTACCACAACTCCACCAATCTTTTGCCTGGACATACCCAAACGACCACCACGCTGCCCTTTACTTGTCTTGGCCAACCAATCTCGCCAGCTGGCCCTCTCACTCACCGAAATTTGTGCCTCAAGTTTCAAGGTTTTTGCACTTCAATCCTAGATCTCCGGCCACCAGAGCACTTTCAAGCCATATCACCACCGGATTCTTACTCCTTGGGGCACGGGCTTTCACCTACCGGCTCTGGTTCATCTCCGGCAAAAATTTTCCGGCCAACTTTCCGGTGACCTCCATAAACTCCGGTAACATTTATTTTTGCTTCTTTTTCTTAGTTTTCTTTGTAGATTTTCGTATTTCTTAGTGTTTTGAGTCGTAGGAGGGTTTAGCAATGCCTACTCATCGTGTCCATCGCCGGATCAATCATACTGAGGCCTCCACCGCCGTGGGGCCATCTAACTAACAACCACAAGGCCACTTAGAACCCGATTGGGTTAACTGGGGGTTCACTGAGATATATCACTTCCCCATCTACCCATTTCTTGAACAACCATTATTTTTGGTGGGGGTAGAACAATTGCGGGCTCGCCAACTTGAGTATCTCTTGGACCCTTATCTTCTTGTTTACCCCCGCCTTGCTCGCCAATTTTTGCAAAACTTGGCAGAGTGCGACCACCACAAGAGATTACACACTACGGTTGATGCTACGACCATCACTTTCTCTCCATATGACATGGCTAAGGCTTTTGGGGTTGACAATCAAACGGAGTACTGCCCCTTGTCGAGAATATTAAAACTGCTTGGCCTCACAATTTGGTGGCCCAAATGTTGCCTGAGGATGCCCAAATGGGTGAGTCCTTCCTCAAGCGAGCTGAGCTTCCACCGAAACTTTTGTTGGTGGATTGGGTCTTTAAGAACATCACTTTTGGTCATAAGGACGAGTGGCGAAAGACGCATTTGAGACTTCTTGCCTCCTTTCACACCGGCGCTCATGTTAATGTTCCCATGATTATTTTATTGAGTTCCGTCGGTTCATAAAGGATGGTGGCCTAATTGACCAAGATCCCATTCCCCTTACTTGGTCCTCTCTTTGTTCCAATTTTGTTTGGATTCGGGAACGCCAACTTCTTTCATTGTGAAGAAATGGTTGATTTCATTGTGGCTTGTGTTGAAAAGGTGGGAAAGAGAGATTTGGTTTATTAGGAAGGAAGAGGGCACAACATTGATAAACATGCCATATGTGAGTTGTTATGAAGCCATTCTCTGACACTTGAATGTCTTACCTAGCCTTGAAACACTTTCCATTACCTAACGATATAACCAATAACAAAGTCCTATTTGATCCTAGCGGTGATGGGGTGTGGTATGTGGAGTGATTAAGCATTCGAAACTTGGGCGTTTCCTTTCACGAGATCGTAGCCACTTTAAAAAGCTTTCTTTTGGTGTCAATGTGTGCAGATACTTTGCTTCCATTTACATAACTTCCAACTGCACACATGAGAGTATATAAATGCACCTTGTTTCAAGTGATTTCATTTATTGAGTGCATGACGCGGTGAGAATTGAAGTCAAGACTCGGTCCGGATAGAGCGGTCAATCATTGTTCACTTTTGATCGAGCCCTTTGCACACACACACTCACACTCACACACTAGGATTGGGTGTCGGGGTCTATCTTCTTGATTTGTTAGCACTTGGAACTCTTGTTGCTTTCCTAGCGTCTTTGTGGTAGCGTCGTACCCATTGGTTTGTAATATCTATGAGTTGCATGACAGGTTTTGGCTTCCATGTTGATCGATTCCTTGTGTTTTGTGGGTGATCACTACTGAAAACCCTCATGAGACTTCACTCGTCCTACCGGGGCCGCCTGGGGGTTTAAAAAACCTATCTTTTCCCTTTTTACTTAGTTTAGTTGCAATGTTCATTCTTTTACTAGGGACTAGCAAAGTGTAAGTTAGGGGGTGTGATAGGTGCCGAAAAGCACCCATTTAATCCTCTAATTAACATTTTAATAGTCCAATCATAGAGTTGTTTGATGAATTATAACGGTTGAATGGTGTTGTAGGCTTTGGAGAATGTGAACAATTAAAAGTGCTTATTGGAGTCAATACGATGCATGGAACACGAAGTAGACGTACAGAGCTTCGCAATGGTCCAAGAATCGCATAATTTTGAGTTTAGATGAAGCCGAAGTCCGAGAAGTTTGGGCGACAATCTAGATTTTCCTCCGGTGCGGGAATCAAGGCCGCCTGAGCGGTTTTACTCGAGTCAAAGGCGAATTAGGGCGTTGATCACGTTTTTTGGGGTTTTATTATAATTAGGTCATTGCTTTGTACGTTTTGGAGGTTCTAGAATATTTTAAGGCAAGTTTAGAGAGAGAAACGCGAACCGTTCTATGGGTTCTTCAAGTTCTTCATCAAATCAAGCATTCATCTCCATCTCCATGGCTGGCTAAACACCTTCTAAGGGGAAGATGAAGCCCTGGTTCAAGTAACTTTATTTATGTATAGGATTTAGGTTTATTCATTCGAATCGGTAGTTTAACTAAGAACCCTTTTCATTATGATTAGATTGATTGAATTCAATATTTTCAATTAATTGTGTATTTGTGTGCGCGATCTTAAATACCAAGTTATTCAACAGTTTTCTTCAATTGAGCTTGGGTAATTGAGATGGGTAATGCTCGTAAGACGGATCGTGCCACTAAACAGGTTGTGAAAAAGATGGTTTGTGCCAGCAAGACGGTCCGTGCTGTGGGATAGCCCATGCCTGTTGACAACTCGACTATCTTCTTGACAATTGCAATTCGAATAATAAACCTCGCCTATTCATAGCCTAGTTACATGGCCGGGGTGGATTTGAAACCCTAGATCCTCTCTCCATTAATTTCACTCAATTTTATTATTTCTTGCTTTATTCATTTTTCGAAAACAAACCAATCACTCAAATCTCTTTTTCTGAATTAAATTAGAAATTACTCAGAATTAACGTAATTTAGCCAAATTGTCTCTGTGGATCGATACTCGGACTTAGCCACTATTTTTCTGCGTAAGGGTTAATTCCTTGTTTTTGTTAATATATTTTTGGTGCAGTACGACACAGTCACTAATGATCGAAGGCATTTAATTTGTTTAGAATACTATTTTGTGGGCCCATATAAAAAAATAAGATCATTCGGAAATAAATAAGGGATTTAATCAAATCATTCAATTTGTATTCCTATAAATTCAAGGACGAAAATCGATTCGACTCTTATTGATGTTCAAATGAGTTGATTTTTTACAGAGACCCTTAAAAATATGTTTTAAATAAATTGAACGGCTACTATCATTTGTATGGGACCCATTTTGTGTGCACCTACAGTTTCTGAGAGAAGAAACCATGGTCAAGGATGGAGTTGTAACTTTTGCGGCAAAAACCCTTCTCTCTCTAAAAAAAGCTCCTCTTTCTCTTACATTTTTCAGTAGCTAGGGTTTTCTTTTGGGGATGAGGGCTGCTCCCCCTCCCCCTCCCCCTCCTCCTCCTTATCTCCCCTTCTTCTCTCTCTAGGGTTTCTAGTCTCCCTTAATGTATTCTGGGACTATCTCACATAAAAATACTACTCCTACAAATGTATTCCATAGCTACCATTTTTCAAAGTAAAACATGACGTCTATTTTTGGAGACTCGGTTTGATTATACTCTTATAAGGTCTTCTCACTTGATGACAAAAATGAGATCCATCGCAATCTTATTTGACAATCGACTTGTTGATTTTTTTGTAAGTTTTAACATTTTAATCTAATTTGAGAACAATATCCATTTGGATGAAGCACATTTATCACAACATGGGACAATTAGAGTCTCATTTCTCTTATGAAATGACCAAAATTTTGTCGACGGGTTGGATCATCACACCAAATAAGTAGAATGAATTGTCAAATAAAAGTGTCCTTGATCTCATTTTAGACACATGAAAGATCACATGAGAGATTTTCTTTAAAGAGGATTTCAATTCATTAAAAAAACTAGGAATACAATTTTCAAACGCAAATCCAAATATAATTGTGTTTAGAGTAGATCGATGCATGTGATCTCGTATTGAACAATTCCAAACAATTATATCCGGGGGAGTTGTGTACTTGTGTTTTTAAGGCATTGTTTCCCACTTGCTAAAATGAGTTTTTCCATAAAAGTTGACCTTAGTTGGTTTCCTAAAATCACTTTTGTGTTCTATTAACTAAAAACTAAGTTATTAAAACTCAATTTTCTATCACGCACTATTTTTTAAAGAAGCAAGTTGCTAAAATCACATTGGTATTTTTAGCGAATGAGAGTTGAAAGTGCTAAAAACTTTGCTTAGTTAGAACTCCCTCCGTCCCATTTTGATAGTCTAGTTCTGTAACGCCCCCAAAATTTGGGCACGTTAATAATATTACAAAATATAAATAAAAGTCTTAATATTAAACTTAATACAATAAAGTCTGCCTCCACAAGCTAATATTATTACAATTGGGTCGAATCTATGGCTTCGTCTATCCCTACGCCTGGTCATCCCCCAAGTTGGCAGGCACCACCGGCTCCGTGAGCCTCCTGCCAGTAGAATTCCTCATATTCATCCTAGTACACTGACATAATAAGTCGGAGTCGCGTTGCAACGTCGTGGTATTATGTCAGGGTTACGCAAGTACAACATTGTGAGCAACAAGGCCGAGTAGACAATACTACCCAATCCTTAACTAGCAATTCTAGAACAATATGATCATGACAAGTAATGCGGGCTTGATAATTGAATATCTCATGGTGCAAACATGTCAGTGTCAATGCAGATCAGAGTAAATCATGCACAGTAAAATAGTTTCTCGTATTATCTTTTCAGTGTCAACATTCTTCTTTAAATTTCCTTAATGTCAAAATCTCCCATCGCTTGAAAGTTATTGGTCTATTTTTGTCTCCTTTCATCTGACAGCACAAACCTTTCCGCTCGAGGTCCTGGCCGTCTTGCATCACCGAACTTAAGAGCCTATTTGGAAGGTCCGTCCACCCCGCTACTTACACGACACAGTCTCGGCTGTCTTATATCACTAAACTTAACTAGTCTGTTTATAAGGTCCATTCACTGTATGTTGTGCACGCTTAGCCCAATCCACCAAGTTCTCCTGTGAAGTTGGTATGGCGCTCTCGCTACACTACTGTATCCATTTCATTTCATTTCCAAAACATTTTCATTATCATCTCTATTTCTCGTCATTGCTATCATTTTTAGGGATGACAATTTTCCCATATCCAATGGATACCCGTCCTGCCCTGCCCATCCCATATGGAGGTGGGGTTTATCCAAAAAATTCTCCAATAGTAGTGGGTATGACAGGATTTAAAAAATACCCACTCGAATATGAAGCAGATATAGTTTTGCTATCCCCGCCCCTGAATCCCCGTACCCAGCTATATGTACTATATAAATTATACATATGAATATAGGTAGAAAAGAATCTTGACTATTATAGTTATAGAAGTAATTACTTGTAGAACAAATCATGTCAATTACTATCTATTATAGACTACATAATATATTAAGAATATCATTAAGATTCTGGTTCCTAAAATGATGTTCTTGCTATATTTTGCTCTTTCATTTTATTTTTTAAAATTTATTGGTGTGTCGCTTTATGAAACTTAAAAATTGATCTTTGTTTGGATTGGTTTTTTATCGTACTACTCTTATTTTTGCTACATTAGTCGTTAAAATCACATAGTTTGAAATTTTTTATTTCATATTTTTGATTGTTTGAATTATCGGACTTGCACTTTGGTTTCATCATTGATTTCTTATATATTTTGGTTTGGATACGGGTAAATTTGGGGAAACCCCAATATCCAATGGGATGTGGGTTTGGTGTTTTATCTAATATCCCCAATGGGGATTGGAGCGGGGATGGTAAAAGACTCCTCAATTGGGAATGAGAGATAGAATAGGGTCCCCCGATCCATACCCTACCCATTGCCATCCCTAATCATTTTCTCATAAAACGTCTCGTGTCAATAATCGTATCGTGACGTGATCATGCAACGTGAATATCACACTAATTTCGTGTCAATGCATCATTTCTCGATAAATGTGTCACATAAAATATCATCTTCCCTATGCGCAATGTGTCACATAAAATAACGGCTTTTCTATGCGCTATCTTTTCCAAATCAGTCTAGGTTTATTAGAAAATCGTTACTGATTGTTTACGAAGTCATTTCAAAACTTTTAATTTTCTTTGGTGACTTTATTTAGACAAATGAGACAACTAGGAGAGTCACAGGCCAGATGGTCGGAAGAGTCTGGTTAGAATCACCATTCCTTTCTTAAATAGCGCGAAGCTTGTCCTTTTGACAGACCCTCAAGGGTGTTAGCCTTGGGTTATCTCATAGTCCAAATACGGTCAAAACATTTTGAAGTTGCTTTAAGAAAAATTAATCAATCTCATTTTCCAAAAATCAGTGGAGCATTATAACGACGTGATTTCAAAAAGTCAGTTTTCACTCGGGCATTATAACTGCGTATTTTTGAAAAGGCTATCTCCATTCGGGCATTACAACGACTACATATGTTTATGAAAACACCACTTTTAAAGCTACTAACTTTCTACCGTAAGCTTTCTAAAACATGACTAATTTTCCAGAAAAATGCACTTTAAACAACTTTAAGGAAAATCTTAGAAGTAATGCATGCATAATAATGGTATGAAAACTTCACTAATGATAAGTAGGAGGGCTACTTAAATTTTGGTTAAGAAAGCTACCTTGTTTTCCGGGTGTTAACCGGAAACCAAAATAAATAGGTTGGACTCCGGGTGAACTATGAACACCTAAACTACTAACTTTCTTACTACTTTTGGATTGGTGGGTGGTTGTTGGTGGAGGAGAGTGGTGGTGGAGAAAGAACAAGGCTAGAAACTCAAGAACTTAGAAGGAAAGGTGAGAGCTTTCTTTGGTGTGAGAAAACAAGTGAGATGCATGGGTATTTATAGGCAAATGAAGATCCCCTTCCTCCCTTAAGTTGGCCGGCCCCGTCCCCTCACCCATGTGCTCAAAATCTTCTCCATAAATTGTAAGATTTAAGTACAAGATTTTGGAAGAACAAAATCCTAGGTTTGTACACTAGAAAATCCTAGATTTTTAATAGAAAATCTAGGGGTTTTAATGAGGGGAAATATCTAGGTAATTTCCTAAGTCCCAAGTAGTGTATAACTTTTCATGACCACCTTTGCTTTAAGAAGTTTTGGTTATTAGAAACTAAGTTAGGAGACATGTGCCTAATTAGGGCTACTAACCTGGGATACTTAGGGTTTTAATGAAAAAGAATAATAATATATTCTTTTAATTAGTAAGGGAATAAGAATATATTCTGTCACACCCTCATTTTTACAAAACATAAATAAAAGAATCTCAAACAATAAGTAAGTTAAAAGATAAAGATTTCCATAAATTATAAAGATTGCCATAATTAGAGTACATTCTTAACCCAATGGCTATCAAATATTTGGGCACCATTGCCCAAAATGTGTAATCAAATAACAAGGTTTGGGCACCATTGCCCCAAAGGTGAAATCAAAATAACATCACATAAGTTATTACAAATCCATAGTCAAAAGATAGAGAAAAGATTAGAGTTACAATATCATCTCCCCAAAAGAAAAGTTAATGCATTGAAGATGAATAAAATAACTCCACATTATATATGCTCATCATCCAAGTCATGCACTTCAAACCATGCACGATCAAAGCTGGGTAGCTGAAAAGGGATAGGGTGAGCACACGCGCTCGTAGGAGAACTATTTTACTAATGTTAGGTGTATGAATATGATATATGCACATGAGATCATGATATGTCCAATGGTAGTACCAATGTGAATAACGATAGCTGGTTCATTAAGAAAAGAGTTTTGAAGCAACAAAGTACACAAAAATCACCCCAAGTATCCATTTTCATTTCACACAACAACCCAAGTTCATCACACAAGTTTAAAATCAAGTTTACATATTGAGTTTTGACTAAACACAAAGGATAGTTCGAAAATCTCATTTCCCTTTTCTTTCATTGAAGAAAATCATCATTTCATTATTACTAAGGATTTAATCCCTCTGCCGGATTCCATAAGCTCCGCGTGCTTCTGCCGGATTCTGTAGGCTCCGTGTGCCTCTGCTGGGTTCTGTGGGCCCCGCGTGCCCCTACCGGATTTCAGAGGCTCCGCGTTAAAAAAAATTCACCAAGTGATGACATTGGTTTGAAACATCTCATTTCCCAACATTCCATTAATGATCCATTTTGTCTAAGTTAATTTCACCATTTCACACCTTTCGAAAAAATGTGCTACGCACACATGCTTTCTAAAAACCAACAAACTTTCATGTGAGATAAGATGACATATGTACTTATAAAATCATAGTTCTCGAGTCAAAACATGGTTGAAAGTGATGTCAAAAGTCAATTTTATAAAGGAATAAGCGATCGGGGACCAAACGGACATCAAAGGGTAGCCGAAGACCACCCCAAAAATAGGGGCAGTGGCTGGAAATTACAGAGGCAGCAGTATATGAACAATAACAGTGCAGATTTTCACCCTTAGGGTATGGAATTTCAACCCAATCACAAATGAGATAACTTAAGTTCAAATTAGAGATGCTAGGTAACAATTAAACATGCAGGGATGTCAATTTCACTTCTAATTTCACCAAATAACAAGCAATTTCATAGATCAAGAAATCTTAGTGGGAAAAACCCACACAATTGGGGAAAACATGAATTTCAATGAAATTGAGGCCAAGAACAAGATATATGCAATAAATCACAAGCATACAACTAGAGATAGTAGAAATTGTTCCCCTACCTCAAGATTTTGCTTGAAAATGGAAGATGAATGAAACCGTTAAGTGTAGAAATCCCCAAATCCCGAATTTGGAGCTCTTGGTGCGAATCCAAGGTGACCTGAGCTCCCCAGGGTGCGTAGAACACGAAAATGACCTTGGTTCTTGAAGTGGTTGAATGAGGAAGGCAAGATTTGAGCTTGGAGTGAGCAACAATGGAGGAGAAAAAGCTGATTTTGGAGCTCCTTTTTTTTATGTAGGCACTCCAAAATATAATGAAGTTACAAAACTATCCTTTTGAAAATATAAAAATTACTAGAGGCACTCCACCCCCAAATTATCTCCTCATTTACTAAGACACTCCAAATAGAATATTAAACCAATGCAATGGAAAAAGTCAAAAACAATTAACATTAGTAGTCGAAATAGTAATTGTTTTTAGAAATTAACATTAGCAGTCCAAATGGTAAAGACAAAAGCAATCATAGTCCATAACTATGCAAATCTACTGTTGCATGTTAGATCGGAGCATGAGAAATCAAAGATCGACGTGATGGCTAGATGGATTGGGGAGGGAGATTAATCAAAACGCATAGAAAATTGAAAAAACAGGGGGAGGGGAGCTAGTGTTCAAGAGATTGGAGTGAGGCGCCCAACCTCCCCCCAAGCAACGACGACTGGCTGAGAGGCGGCTGAAAAAAGGGGCTTAAGCGAGAAGTTAAGTTAGAGAGAGTTAGGTTAGAAAAACTTCAAAAATATACATTACAAATTTACAGCTAGAACATGGAAACCTTATATCAGAATACCAACATTTATGCCTGTAGTGGTAGTGGTGGTGATGTATTGAAGCGCATCAATGTTTTTTTCCCTGTTTGGTTCCCCTTTCATCTGGATTTGTGAAGCGATGATGGCGAAAATTTTTAGCCGAACCACGCCCTTATTAAAATACACAAAACCCACCCAATTATAACTTAATCCTGACAAAATCATAAGAAATGAACTAAAATACTACCTTCCGAACTTGAATCCTCGATCTACTTCACTCAATTCACAATAGAGTTTTTGTTACAGGTTAGGATTTAGGTGGGCGTCCATTTTTTTTTTCTTCCGTAGAGGTGCAGAGAAGAAGAGCAAAAAATTTTAGGAGCGCCTGGAGTAAAATTGAGAGAAAAAAAAAACTTCAGGAGCGCTTGAAGTAAAATTGAAACTTGCAAAATGGTGATTTTGAAAAATCATTGTAGCTTAGAGTGTATGCATCAATTTTTGGAGTGCGATTATCAATTCTCTTAGTTTTATTATACAAAAGTTTACGAATATTTCAAAATATTATAGATTAAAAGATATATTAATAATTTAAAAAATTGTATTGAAAATAGAACTGATCTATCAAAATAGAACGGAGAGAACAACAAACAAGAAACTCACCCTAAAACAGTTTTTTTTTGTTCCCCCGAGTTACTCCATACCACTCGATCTACCAGCTGATTAGTTCAGGTTATTGGAAAAAGGTTAAGACATCATTGTCACCCCCAAAAGTGAAACCCACACCAAAAATGTCCCTCATGCAAAAATCCAAAAATATACCCTTCGGGTGATACCCACACTAAGAAGGTCCCTCGCTTGAGAGTTTTACATTTAAAATGAAATCAATCAACGGCGCAGCACGATTCTCGTCATCATTGATCCATTTCATAACTCTTCCTGTCGCCTTCTGCTTCAAAATCAAAATCTGCATTTTAAAAATCAAGAATCTGGCTTCTGTCGGGAGCTTCCCCTTCGGTCTTTTCTTTTCGGATCTATATTAAAGAGTGCTCTGCTTAGGGTATTTTTAGAATAAATTAATTTTATATAATTTTTTATATGATATATTATGAAAAAATAAAATGTCTTAGTTTTGAAAGAAAAATTATTTTTTGTTAGTGAAACACTCCCTGAGTCTACGTTAATGATTCAAATCGGATGTTCCTATTACGTAAATCTACATTAATGATTCAAATCGCATATTCCTATTATGTAAATCTTGCTGAGTAGTTCAACCAATGCAAAAATTTGTGTGTTGATCAGGTATTGTTTTATACCCGATTCAAAAGAATTTATCTTGAAAAAAATACAAAAAATTAAATTTTTTCAAGTGTGTCTAGAGCAATGTTTTCAAGAGTAATTTGATTCGATTAGTTATCAAACGGTATCTGATCAATACAAATTTTTCTGGTTGAATTATTCGATAAGATCTACTTAATGTACAAGTCGGATTATTGGTGTTGATCTGATATGAGCCCAAACCATTCAAAGCTCCTAAATCTCATCTCTCTCTCTTTTCCTAGTAGAGAACGCATGATAATGTGAGAGAAAGAGACCAAATTACATGTAATCATAAATTAATACTAAGAAGATATGACCCTTCGTATACCAACAACTTATTTTTTAGAAAATATTTCTTTATAATTTTTGTAAATAAAACTTAAAATACATTAATAATAATAATAATGCGATAAGTGGGAGGTGTATAAGTTCAATAGTGGATTTGTTATCCCAAACTCTGCATCCAAACGATCAACACCTCGGATTACATCTCACCTCAAATAAATCTAAGCTATTTATGTTCAATTGCGAACATGAACCGTTAATTACTTAGATAGACGGTAGAGATTTTGGGGCCAGGAGATTTGATTTCAGGCCCCGGTTGCACCCTAGGACCGCCCCTGTCTCTCTCTGTTTTTTTTTTTGATCAGTTCTGTCTCTCTCTGTCTCACACGCGTTTCTTGGAATTCTCTCTCCTCTCTCACCGAGTCACAGACATTCGGCAATTAGGCCTTGGAAGGTTAATCAGCTGAAACAAAAATGTTTTACGACTATTTTTCTGAGGGATTTGAACAGAATGTCTGACGCAATTGAGATGAGAAGGAGATTCGGCCGGCCGTGAAATTTCAATGTCTTTTCAAAATTTCCCCCTGTTGAAAACGTCGTTGTAGATGTGAAATTCATTTGCGTATAGTAGTATTAGGGCTAGGATTTCTTTGTCATTAGTCATTGTAATTTTGAGTTTCAGCATGAGAAACGCAAGCTTCGGTTGTGGCGCTTCAGCATTGTAAAAAAAAAAAAAAAAAATTCGTTGTTGAGTTCGTGGATTTGAATTGGAATGCGATTCATGAACTTAGGATCAAAGTCTTTGTTCGAAATTATTCCAAAAATCTGAATGCGAATTGAAAAAGCTGAAGTTTTGCTAGTTCATTTTGTTTGTTATAGTGATTTGTTGGAAGCGAATGCGTGATCAAACATGCCAAGCATCAGAGCTCCGGTGACAAAGAAAGTCACTACTCTAACTGTTAGTCTTCAGAAACTTGAAGTTTTATTTGATTTCTGTTGCTTTTTAGGTTTTCTTTTGTTAATTATCTTTTGATGTTATTGATTGTTGATTGTAGTCTTTAACTTATGTATTTTCCTGATTTTTCGGCTACAGGTTGCTGTAAAATGCAGGCCATTAACAGAGAGGGAACGTGGTCGTGATATAGTTCGAGTAACCAATGATAAGGTCTGCGCCTTCTTCAACATTTTCCTTTTTTTTTCTTTTTTTCTTTTTTCCCTTCTTTTGTGATAAGTCTCATTTTTGTTGTGTATGGGAATGTGAAATTTTGTATTTGTGTGACAATGCTATATGTAGGAGGTACTTGTTTTGGATCCTGACCTATCTAAGGACTACCTTGATCGTATACAATGTCGGACGAAAGAGCGAAAGTGTCATTTCGACTATGCATTTGGCCCCGAGTGTACTAATTCGGTATGTAGTGCGTGATGCTAGTTTTGTCATCATGAAGTTTATTCTTTTCTATTTTTGCAAGTGTGCCTCTTCATTTGATAATGCTCCATTCCTTCTTTTACATATTAGGAGAAGATTGTGAAGTGATTCATAACTAGGTTCTTTTGTTAATCTTTTGGGGAGAAAATGGAGAAAGCTGTCCCATCTTCTTGCGTGATGTAAATATTGGCAAACCAGAGTCTCTGCTCAGATATAACGTTCCATTTACCACATATCTTTGCATCAATTGTTTTTCCCTTGTTTATTGAATCCCAATTCCGGAGTAAAATTCTAAACTCTACCAATTGTGGTACCCTAGTTGAATTCCATGAGGAATGCACATACTACATAGACATCAAAGTTATTTTTTTTGGCGTATATAAGGAGGATAATGTTGGAGCGCCAACTTATGGCTGCAAAACAAAACCAACTCCAGAACATTGTCCTGAAAGTATAAATCTTTCTTTTTTTCCCCCTGTATGTCATGGTGTCTATGCGAGCTTATGCAAATCTTGACTAATCCCAGAAGGACCAACCCCGTCGTCGATTGGCGGGGGCCCAGTTAAAGTTAGGGATTGTCTGATACTGTAAATCAACAACAAAAAAGTCCAAGTATTAGTTGTAGAACTGTGGCCTGCTCAGTTCATTCTTTAAAAGTTTGAGATTCCATAGGTCAACTACCTCTATTCATTAGCTAGTTTACCTCCTCATGAGAACATTCGATGGCTACAATGTCTTTCGGAAGCTGCATTTAAAGCGTTTTGTATAGTAGTTATGGGACATTGGGGTTCTGAAAATGTTAAATCAATTAAGAGTTAGAATCAGCATAAATTTAGTTTCCGTTCATTCGATTTTGGTGCATTCCGGGAAATTTGTATTGGATTCTCCTTTGAATGTTGCTATGGACCATACAAGTTACAACTTTGGCATCGGACTTCCCAGAAATACACTGGTAATTATAGAACTTTTTCACCCACTTGAAAAATCCTTTTTCATGATTCACAAGTTTGACACCATCATATTAATACAGGATGTTTACAAGAGAAGTATATCTTCTGTAATTGCTGGGGTCGTTCAAGGTCTCAATGCAACTGTATTTGCATATGGTTCGACTGGAAGGTATGCAAGAAATGGAGTGTTATCTTGACTACTTGAATGTTGAAACTTAAGTACTTAACATTTCAAAACTACTGGGTCAGGTAACAATGACCAAATTCTCTTCTGTTCCCGAGTCCAAATAAGTAAAATTCTACTTGGTTTCCAAATAGTAGAAACTCTTATGTATAGTTAATTTTTCTTTAATCTCGTTGGAATTACATTTTTTTGTCTTCTTAGTTATGTCCTGCTACTATTCCAACTGCCCGGAATTAACTTTAGCTGTAGTTCAAAAGGCATGTTAAAGGCTTTGCATGTTTTGTGCAACTAGAAAGAAGTGGTTTCTTGAAAAAGACAACATGTTGTAGACTTTTCTGTTTGGTCGTAAGTCATGTTGCACTCTTCAGACCCCAGTATGCTGGAATAAGGTGATTAGGCACTATGAACGATATTGCTATGTTTTGCTTCCTGTCTGTATATGGAAGAAAATGCATATGCTTTTAAGCATAAGCTGTTATGGATCAGCTAACTTTTCGTGGTTTGCACATCCTTTTTTTGAATCCTTCTCTTAAACAATCTGACATTATTCTACATTTCCAGTGGTAAAACGTACACAATGGTTGGAACTCAAGATGATCCTGGACTTATGGTTCTCAGTTTGCATACAATTTTTGAACTTATCAAGAAGGACACTAGCTCTGATGGCTTTGAAGTTTCTTGCTCCTACCTTGAAGTGTACAATGAAGTAGATTCTGCACCCCATAAGGAGTTTTTGTTGTTGTTCAGTATTTGAGTCCCCATGTATTTGGTAATTGTTTTAACATCATTTTTCTTTATTGGTTCAGGTTATCTATGATTTACTTGAAAAATCCTCAGGGCATTTGGAACTTCGGGAGGATCCAGTGCAAGGAATAATTGTTGCTGGCCTTAGGTGCATTAAGGTTCGCACTCCCCTTCAGTTCAGTTGGAATCTAAAATGAGTACTGCGTTTGATGATGGCTTTAATTATATTCATACTTATCACACTCTTTGTCTAGGATTGTTGTAGAAGCTCTTATGAGCTCTGGTAAAAATTTAGCTGCCCAATCTTTCAGCCCTCTCTGATGCCTTTTGGCTTTGATTTGAGGGCATGATTCTGCAGCAAATGCGACGGTATAGGGGGACCACTGTTTCAGTGGTATTCTGTGACCAACCACTTTGTGTATTTATTGCCAAAGGTTAGGTCTATCTCTAATCCATCTGTTTCAGTGGTATTCTGGGAGCAGCCACTTTGTGCATTTATTGCCAAAGGTTAGGTCCGTCTCCTATCCATCCCCCGCCCTTACCCCCAATTATTGGGGACTAAATGGGTTATGTTATTGTTGTGTAATCTTTCAGCCCATATGACTAGGTCCAAGAGAATCATATCCATCAAACTTCTGATTTGGAAATATCACTAGTTTAAAAGAAGTAATCCTTTTGAATAAAAAAATTGTATTGATTTAGTTTTTTGTCTTTTTTTTTGTCAATTGGATGTTTTATGAGTAAAGTTAACTTGAAGTCATTGATTCTGATGTAGAATGCATTTCACTTAGTATGAGTACTAAGTTTTCTCTAGGCAGAAAGCAATTTTCCATATACTAAAGTGGTATTGTTTGGTGACATCTTGTCGTATGAACTAAAGTTGTTATACTGTTGAATGCAACGTGCAGTGTCATTGACCATCAGTTCCATTTGTTTTCCTTGCTTGTCTCTCCATTTATATGACTTTTTTTTTTTGTGGTATTTTCTATCCACAGTTCCATGACATTTAGGAGAATAAAAATGAAGAACCATCATAATCAGTTTCTCCAATGTCCTGTAACATAGTCCAATTTCGGTTTCTCGTTCTCTGTTATTTCTTTTTGTGAAGCCCAACTTATTTGCACCTGAAAATGGCTTGTGTGATTGGTTGTTAACAACTTGCTTGTGAGTCAGGAGTTTTTCTTTGTAATTTGAGCGAACTTTGTTCCATTTATCTTCGAAACAGAAGCCATATATCAGCTTCTTTTTTTTTTTTGTTGCATTTCTTGGTTGTTTGTTAACAACTTGCATCCACAATGGATTAATCAAATTTTGCCTGCAATCATTAGACATCTCAAGTTCCTGCTGTGTAAATGCTTATATTTAGGTTCAATCGGCTGATAAGATTCTTGAGCTCTTAAGTTTGGGGAACAGCAGAAGAAAAACAGAAAGTACAGAGGCTAATGATACATCCTCACGGTGAGCGATTTGTTGCTGCGTTTATGCATTCACAATGGTATTGTGCGGCTGCACATTTTCACATGCATACATGTGTGTGTGTAGGGCAATTTCTGTTGGAGATTACAGTAACATACTCATCCTGATATGGCTACTGTTATGCAATGATTTGTACTCCAAATCACATTCTTCATGGGTTTTATAAAATTTGCTGCTATTGGTTGTGGAGAACTCAGTAACACTCATTCTGAAAGGCTACATATTCATACTGACCTTGTAATACTCATCAAAATGACTTTGTGATCCTCCTGTGAAAACATAATCCCGGTGCTAAATTTTTAATCACATATGTTATTCCCAATACATATTTCATATCACTCCACTGCCAGGACAGTAATTTTCTACCGTATGTTTAAGAGGTATGGGAAATGATAAGATCGTAAGTTCAATACCAAACTTTGAGCTCTCTCTCTCTCTCTCTCTCTCTCTCTCTCTCTCTCTCTCATTTTGTAGTTTCAGACAGTATTGCTATCCAGTAACTAGTTTATATCATAGCGTTTTAAGGTCCTCACCTCAGACATTGATGGTTCAAAAAGCAGGACCGTGGGAAGGACGTATACAAACCTGATAGTTAGCCTTGTTTACTGAAGTGGTTGCCCTAGAAGTCTGAGCAATATTTGAGTACTTTACTATCCCATCTTATACCCTGTACAAAACTGTCATCGGTCAAATAAATGATCCTGGAAAAGCAATTCCTATAATTTTTACAGTCATCATATTAGTACTCCTGCAGAATAACGAAGATACTTGCCCTGATCATAGATGACGTTTGTAAACAGCTCACATGCGGTTTTGGAGGTTACTGTGACTAGAAAACAGAGAAACAAGTATCGTGGACAGGTCATCAAAGGAAAGCTTGCTCTTGTGGATCTTGCTGGCAGGTATTCCTAGATGCGAAATTTCTTCTTTTGTGCTTGTGTCTCTTATAATATGTGCTGTAAGTGGAAGTGAGGAAACATTATCATAGACAAGTTATGGTGCAGTGAACGAGCTTCTGAAACAAATAACGGAGGCCAAAAGCTAAGGGATGGTGCCAATATCAATCGTTCACTTCTTGCTTTAGCAAACTGCATAAATGCTCTTGGAAAACAACAGAAGAAGGGTCTAGCTTATGTCCCTTACCGCAATAGGTACCTAAATGATACATCTGTAGCAAAATGCTCTCCTTACCAATGTGGCTAATTTCTCAAATTTTCACAGCAAACTGACACGGATTCTTAAAGATGGTCTAAGTGGTAATTCTCAAACAGTGATGGTTGCTACTATATCACCTGCTGATAACCAGTATCATCACACGGTTAATACCTTGAAATATGCTGATCGGGCTAAGGAAATCAAGACGCACATCCAGGTGAGATAATATACACAAGATGATGAGATTATCGTACTCTGGTTGCTTATACTTAATTCTGGAAGTAGTGTTAATATCTTTGCGATATTATCCAGCAAGGCATTGGGAAATCTTAATTTATTTGTTGTGGCAACAAAATCGTTCTCATCATAACAGTTTGCCATAAATAATTTTCTAGCAGCATTTGCAGACTGGTAATCATTTTCAATATAATGACTACACGGGAAAGCTCGTCTCTAGGTGCTGCATGACTTGGACATTTTGTTGTACCCTTATATGCCAGATAGAAGCGCAGATGCTGTTATCTTTGCTTTATGTGTCCTTATCCATCTTAGTTTGCACAGCAGTACGAATATGTTGGTCCATCGCTAATCTATGTGTCAGCAAGTCAATGGGCTATGCTCATGTTTCACTGCAGTCTTTATATTAGCCGATGCAGACGCCCAACACAATTGTATGCTATATTTACATGGTTTTATAAGTCATATTCATGTTTGAGTTGTTTGTTTATTGTACCATTCTCTAATTCAATTTCTTGTTATTTGCAGAAGAACATTGGGACCATTGATACCCATGTTTCTGACTACCAACGCATGATTGATAGTCTCCAGGTGAACCATTTTATGTGTATGTTTGCTCTTGAGGTATCAATCTCTTTTCTGGTGGCAGTTGTAACATATATGACTTTTCAGATAGAGGTCTGCCGATTAAAAAAGGAGTTGTCTGAAAAGGAATCTCAACTATGCACTAAGCCAAATGAAAAGCCAGTAGATGACGAAATGTCTTGGTTGAATTTATTGAGCCAAGAAACCAGTGAAAACGTCCAGGAACGGATAAACTTACAGAAGGCTGTATTTGAACTTGAGGAAACTAACCTTCACAACCGCTCTGAACTCCAATACCTTGATGAAGCTATAGCAAAGCAACAGGTTAGGGGCTGTTGCTTTAACATGATGCCCAATGAATTATGCATTTCAGTTTTGGTACATTCTGTGTTGCAACTCTTGTTGCTTGCTGCTCAAATCTACTCATCTAAACTGGAGCACTTTTGGTTACATGACATAGCGTAGGTGTGGTAAGCCGCTACAGAATTTTGAAATCAGATCAATCCAGTAACTACATATAAACTGACTTTATTTTATTTAAATCAAAGTCCATGTATAATAAGCGTCAAGGTCTTTCTTTTTCTTAATATCATCTCGCTTTTAGCGTATAATGATGTTATAACATTTCCTGCTTAGTTTTTTTATTCTTAACCCAGAAACTTGTGTGTAGGAATGCTAATATTTTCTTCTCAGCACTCATCTCTTTCTTCAGGGTTTATCATTTATTTGTTCTCTCTTTCTCTATAACAAGAAGTTCATTATCAATGAAAAACATGCTTGGGTAACTGAAATAAACTAAGTGGTACCCTTCCTTGCTCCTCCTCCCTCCTCTTCTCTCCTCGTGCTGCTAAATTTTCTGTCTTCTATTACAAACAATGGGTCAAGTTCCGATACAGCAGATGAAAAGCTTTTTATATTTCGCTCTTCCTCCCATTCTCTCCCCATATCTAGCTTTGGCTGTTTGTCCATGGCCTAAAAAACTGGCAACGATGCTAGAAATTAACATAGTGGTTGAGTTATCTCTTGGTAACCTTTTGACTTGAGCTCTTCTAAATTTGCTGTATGTGTACCCGTGTCTAACAATTGACACCTGGGTAAGGGTATGAGGTATGTGTTTGATATGCCTAATTATACATGCACTATGACGAAGATTGTTTTATTATTGTACCCTAAGGGTCTTAACTTGTTAATGATATGCTATATTGCTGTTCATAAACATCATTTTATCCTTAAAATGTAAAAGCGTTTTATGAAAATGAAATCTAGCCTTCATTTATCTCGTGTCTTTGGACATGAGAACTAGACATAACCATGCACCAGGTGTGATATTATCTTTCCTCCATCACAGGCTATTGAGAAAGACGGGGCAGTTGTGCAGGCTTTAAGATTGAGGCAACAAGTCATCCTTGATAATATTCGTGACAATGATGAGGCTGGTGTTAATTACCAAAAGGTGATGCTCCTCTTTTTAGGCTGATTGGAACTATTGCTTTTCGAGCTTAACCATATTAATAATCTACTTTGTTATAGGAAATTGAAGCCAATGAAAAGCGTCGCTGTGAACTACAAGATATGATTGAGGAAGCAATTAGCAACAATGGCAACAAAACCTACTTGCGCATTCTCAGCCAATATAGACTCCTGGTAATATACCTAAGCACGATATTTATCTACTTGATGTGAACAAACTAATTTTCCCTTCTGAGCTTTGCACTTTAGCTTTTGATGTAGACACACTATGTAGATCTTTGAACTTTCTGCTGCAACCTCTGCTATTCTTGATTTTGGCGTGATGTTTACTTTCATACAAATGTATGTAGTCATCCAAAGACTTTGCGAAGCGATTGCTTTTTATAATGCTATTTTCACTCTGAAAACTTGCTACTACATCTGAGAATTATCATACCTATATATGTAGGGCATGGCTAATACTGAGCTTCAGTTTGAAATTGCAATGAGAGATCAAGTCATTTGCAACCAACGGGAAGTGCACAGAGACCTCTGGAATTTACTCTTGGCTTTAGGACTTGATGAAAAGCAGATATTGGACCTTGCTGCAAAACAAGGCATAAGAATAGAAGATTGGAAGATGACACCCCAGTTGGAGTTGTCAAACAGGCGGAGGTCACTAAATCTGGGCCTTGGAAGATTCACACCTGTACAGTACTGTCCTTGCATTGGGAAGTCCTTTGGTGTATCTTGTCTCTTCCAACAAACTCAAGACTTCTCTTCTAGTTCATTTTCCAACAGACATTGGGAATCGGCCCGCACAATTCACAGGGAAGAGCATCATAGTTCATATTACTTGATGTGTCATGATCACTCCCCATCAGCGTACTTGAGGCGGAGTAGTAGTAGCGGGCATTGGCCTAGTGGTGGGGCAAGACCGGGTTTCAGCACTCCTGATAGACCTCCTCATAGTGTTCGTAATTCATATCCCCAGATGGGAAGCCGGTCGTCTTTTGGTGAAGGCTGCAGACCAGCTCCATCCTTTAGTGCCAACTTTCAGAATAAGGTATGCATGCTCATCAAGGACTAGTCTGCTGAGAATATAAATAATGACTCTTACCCTCTCCAAAAGGGTCAGGTGAGGGATCTTCATGTGATGCCCAATAGGGCCCATCATGGCCCCATTTTGATGGTCCCAGCAGTTCCTTTTGTGGGCTCCAACATTCGAATGATCTATCCCAAAAATTAGGTTCACCATTAATTGGATATCCATATGTGCTTAGTCAAATCATATTGGTCCATTCATCCAAAAGGGTCAGGAGAGGGATCTTCATGTGATGCCCAATAGGGCCCATCATGGCCCCATTTTGATGGTTTGAGTGGTTCATTTTGTGGGGGCTCTGACATCTGAATAATCTATGCAAAAAATTAGGTTAACCGTTAACTGGATATCTGTATGTGCTTGGTCAAATCATATTGTTTTCAATCCATTCCTCTCAAGAGAAATATGATCGGTTCACATTGACGCGGATGTCGTATTAACTTGATCTTTTGCATTTTTAGTTTCACATGAATTCTGACCAAAATAATGGCTCGGATCATCCCTGTCGCATGCTAATATTTCTATTGGAGCTGCGTTTATTCAAAGGGCTGATTATTTAGAAGCCGTTTTGTGAATGCAAAAGTAAGGGTTGGGAGCTGTGGCAGGATCACATGAATATTCCTCACATTAGAGGATCTTGATAATTGTTTAAGTTATTAGATGAGTTGGTAGTCAACAAATTAGCATGGCTTCATAGCCGACAATAAATCTTGTGACCTCATTGTCAACTTGATTAGTTTGACTACTTTCACGTGCCTGCATTTGGAGAAAACTTTTTCCAGATTTGAGAAAGTGTGTTGACAATATAGTGAAGTTGCCCATTTCTCTAACGACGTAAATGAATAGTTCCAAATGAGGACCTACGCTATTAGCTTCTTTTTTCTTTTTTTTTTTGTCTTTCTAGTCATTGGTGACTTATTTTAGATAGTTTTTAATATATGTTGCTACGGTTTGCCCCATGTTAACCTTTTCTTGCAGGATTTGTGGAATAACGTTAACATGCAACATAGTGTTGGAACCTGTGGCAGTGAAGACCCATTCACAGGAGTACTGCTGAATCACGGTGGATCAGCTCGAAATCTGTTTGGATGCAGTCCATCGGAGCAAAGTTATGGCTCGCCAAGCTCTAACCATGTTTTCCCAAACATGAGATCCTCAAGTCACCCGGATATACCTCAAGTGCTCCCTACCTATGCTACTCCAGGGATGTCTTTCAATTGCCATAGTCATAACTCTCCCCCGTCGGGCTTTGTATAGATCTGCTCGTATTTCTCATTCTTCTCCTTCCCTTCCGTTTTTGCTTCCAGATGTACATACTGGAGATGGTGCTAAGTACCCATGTCAGTAGTTGCAGTGGTAGGATTCCGAAAATTCTTCTGCTCAGTTCATTCTTTTTGTCCGTCTCTGTTTCTGGAGAGCAATAAGGAGCTGTCCCTTCTGGAAGTAGCTGCTAATTGATCATTAGCCCAGCTAGAGGAATGTAGTGATGTTGTCTGTACATATTTGTTGTCAGTCTTGGTAGTCATTCTTTGTGTTGATGAGAGCAATATTGGAACTCAAAATTGATTTTTGTTTTACATTAGAAGGCGATAGCTTACCTCACGCCTTTTTTGTTAAATTGATCGACGTTTCCTTCTAATTCGACTCAATCAGTACGGTGCAACTTGTTTTGAGATTTTATCTCAAATTTGAAACCACATGCTTGAATTGGTTGTAAATTTGAAAGCACCCTGTTCAAGACATGAAGTTGTTCCAAGTTCGGACGTCCTGGGATTGTCTTGTGGGATTCTTTTTAGGGAAAATGACCAAAACATGGTTTTTAAAACTAAATATTCCAATTTCATGGTAAGGTCTTTGGAAATGACCAATAACATGAGAAGGAAAAAAATAATTTCACATACATGGTACCAATATTTCGACTGACAAAAATATCCCCAGGTAAAAAAATCCCCAATAATTTTCCCTCCCCGTAAATTGACACCTTACGTCCACAATCTAACAAAACTTGCTCCGAGCAACAACAAAACTTGCTCTTTGTATAACCGCGTAAATGCATTTAAAACCACAAAGCACTTAGGACTATTCTTACCCTTTAAATTTTATTTCTTATTTCCTTAGGTTTTTTAGATGGCATTAATCATGCATACAAAGTCCATCCGATTCGACGTTTCATTGTCGATTGGGGTGACTTTTTTTGCACTCTTTTATAACATGAAAAATAATGTCTTGTCACGCATTAATCGAAAAAAACTTGCTCCAATCAAGAACAAAAACACGCTCTTTATATAACGACGGCGTGCATTGTGTATGAAACCACAAAAACGCGTGGACTATTCTTCCCATAAATTTTATTTCTCATTTCCTTGGGTTCTTAGATGGCATGAACCATGCATACAAGTCCATCCACTCCACATTCCATTGTCGATTGGAGTGACTTTGCACTATTTTTATAACATGCAAAACAATATATTGTCACTAACACTGAAAAACTTACTCCAAGCAACAAAAAAACGTGCTCTTTGTATAAGCTTGACATGCACTGTGTATGAAATAAACAAGCACCAAACATATTCACCATTAGCACTTATAAACAAATTAAGCTACTCGATTTTGATCCTATGTTTGCTGAACTTGTCCAAGATTCAATTTTTACATGAACAAATCAATCTTAAACTTTTATCAAAACTTGTTAAGCTTACCCAAACTCATGGGCATTTCATCGAACACTTAGTACGCATAGCTTTTTTCTTTCTTTGAACTGATTGGTACGCATAGCTTACATCACCACAGACGAGCCAATCCAGTGGACAGAAACCGATCGAGGCGAGACCTGGTGACGGAAATCGCAAACTCTAAGGTTTCGTCGACGGCCGGTCACGCTGCCAAACGCGTGTCTGGCCGGGATAGCAGAATCAATCCACGGTGTGGTGTCGATTGGGGTTCCGGATTTCGATAACGGCATGGAGTAATGGCTATGCAATGGAGGTGGCGATGGAAGTGGGATTGTGTTTTCGTTTAGTGATTCCGCCATTGTTTCAAAGCTCTTCCCGTCCCTCTTGAGTTTTTGGAAGAAAAAACACTCGGGGGTATTTTGGACGTTGCAACTGAAAATTACCATGTATTTGTCATTTTTTTCTCTCCTCATGTCTTGGGAATTTGTCAAACCATGACCATCTTTTGGTTATTATTTGTTCCTACCACCATGTATCGGTCATTTTCCCTTGTTTTTACCGGTGAAATGGAAAGCAAGTGGTAGGCATACCAGAAGTTCGCGAGGGACTTGGGACCGTTGAGGGCATAATAGGTGTTGTGATCTCTCATTCAGGCCCTCTAATGGAACGCAAATCGTTCATTTTGTTTAGCTTGTCAAATTCATTTATTATTAATGTCGAAAGTGAAATTAATCTGCCTTCAATAATCATGTGAACAAAATATGAAGTTTAATAGTATATTAAAATCACTACCGTAATTATTTCTTGTACAAAATACTAGTGTATTACGTTCATATCAGAATTGATGCCCAATTAATCTCATTTTTCATGCGTCCAAAATTATTTTGAATCGTATAATAAGATAGAGATTAAAAAAAAAAAAAAAAAAGGACTCTCTGTTGTGCATTGTTGCACTACCTGATTGTGGACCACTCTGAACGCAATCTGCCAAACATGATCATCACGGTTCGAAGTGGTCATTTTATACTGTTTGTTGAGAATTTTATCTTATTACGAAATCAAATTTATTGGAGATTGATAACACATACAACATGTATTTTGAAAAATAAACGGTGACAACTACAATTCATAAAGTTAACTGTAAGACAAAATTCACTCGATCATGTTTTTTGTATAAATGTCCGATTAATTTGATTTTTTATATAAAATTACAGTGTCCCGCAAACTTTGAAAAAACAATTGATTTGTACCGTGATGATTATATCTCGAAAAGTCTTATTGATGCACACTACAATCCTATACAAGGTAGAGAGATGAGCACTAACAAACAAATGGATCTTCTCCGGTTCACGTTTCGGACTATCTTTCTAAACTAGCAGCATTGTGGATCCTTCTTGATCGAGATCATCCATTTGCTGCAATCCATGATTTGGATATGCTCAAAAATTCTTACGGGCCTGTAAGAATGTCGACAGGCGGCGTGCATCCCCCATTCTCCCTTCCTCCGTAAACCGCCGACCTCCTCCCCTAACACTTTAATACATTCCATTCCTAAAAATCCTCCTCCTCCTCCCAAAATTCAACCCTTTTTTTGCCCTTCTTCCTATCTCGATCCTTCCCCTCTCTCCCTATTTGTCCGATCCTCAGCCGTCGCCTTCGTCCTTTAGTTGTTCGGCATCTTTATCTCCTTCTCCGGCTCTTCTGTATTTCCAGAGCATGGGCTTCTGATTGATGCATATTATGTGTTCGATGAATTGATTGAGTGTTTTTGGCCTCGTGATCTGATCTGTTTTTCTGGTTTTTGCCTCTTCCCTGCTGCCTCAGTTTCTTCTATAGGTCCTTTGTGTGTTATGGATGAGTTATATACGGTTTTTGTTGACAACCTCCCTAAGTCCATGGATGTTGCATGGCTCCATCAATTATTCAGTCCATTTGGGTGTGTGAAAGATGTGTATATGCCTAGCAAGAGAAGTTTTTCCTTCAATATGAAATTCGGTTTCGTTAGATTCAAGAGGAGGGACGAGGCTGCTGATGCAATTGAGGATCTCAATGGGGGCTTTGATTAGGGATTACAATATCGTTGTGTAGTTTGCTAAATACTCTGAAGTCAATCCTTCGGTGTTGCGGAAGAAGCATGATGAGGTTAGGAAAGATAACATGGCATCACCTATACATGTTATGAATGAAGGTGTGATTAGAAAAGAAGAAATATCACGTGACTTCAGAAATTTGCAGGCTGATAAATCCTTTGCTACTGTAGTTGCTAATGGGAAACCAAACTCTCCTACTAGGTTTTCTATTCATGCTAGTCTCGAAGGATACGATTGGATGAATAGGAGCGTTGTTGGTAAGCTCCCCTCACTGAGAGGACTCATTGAGGGATGCTTTCATTGCCAACGGGGTCACTAACATTCAGCTGAGAGACATGGGGGGAATTTGATTCTCTTGACCTTTACTTCTGTGGAGGACATGCATGCTATGTTGGAAGAAGCAGGTTTGTGTTGGTTAAGGAACTGGTTTACTGAGGTTAAACAATGGAGCCCTAACTTGAAGCTTGAGAATAAAAGGAATGTTTGGCTGAGTTGCTATGGGGTTCCATGCGTCTTTGGAATTCTGACACGTTCTTTTCCATTGGCAACAGTTGGGGTGATAGCATTATGCTAGACGATGATACTTCCAATGGGGAATCTTTCTCTGTTGGAAAAGTGAAAGTTCTTACGAACACTTTTGCTGCAATAAATCAAGAGATTGAGTTGATTCATAATGGTATCTCATATCTTGTTAGGGTGGTGGAGGAGCAAGGTGTTGGCACTGTCTTCATGAAAGCCTATTGTGTTTGTCACGGTCATCCCAATCGCAGGATTGAAGAAGAGGTTTCTGATGGTACTCTCGAGAAGAGTGTTGACGATATTGTCAGTGGTGATAAGGTAGACACCTTTGTGACTTCTAACCAGGGAGTCCAAGCTCAAGTTTCAAATCTTGACGTGGTAGATAATTCTAACTCTCTCTGTGTCTCCTTTGTCGAGGACTCTTTCTCTCCTTTGGGCAATAACCTCTTAATGGAGAGATCTGTCCATGTGGAGGCTTGTAAAGAGGTTACTCTAGCTAAGGGGAATATTTTCAAGGACCGGGCAAACTCTGTTTTTTTTTTTTTTTTTTTTTTTTTTTTTATCGCAGCCATTCGGGATGAAGTATCAGCAATCGGTGACACCAAGCTCTAAAAGTATTGAGGACTTTCTAGCGGCTCCTCGCACCTCTTCTGATGTTTTGATTTCGATAAACTGCGAGTTCTGGCTTTGTCAACTCCACATCTGCCGACCTTGTTTCTACCGACCCCCTTATTAATTATGTGGATTACAAGTGTCGTAAAAAGAAATCCCGGACCTTAAAAGGTAAAAAGAAATCCCGGACCTTAAAAGGTTTTCGCAGGAAGCCTATTTGGACTAAAAACCCTTTGAAAGCTGCCTTGTTTTGTAGGCCGCTTAGCCAGGATCACAAAGATGAGAAGTCGAAGACTTCAAAGTTGGCCTCCAAGATTGGTAGTAATGATAAGAATCTTTGTAGCTTGTCCAAGAATGAATCTTTTTCTTTGGGGGACAGCCGGCACTCTGTCTTCGGGCCCAGACATTCGACTCAAGAGGGAGATTGTAACATGGAGAATAAGGTGGAGGAAGATTTTTCAGCTTGTTTATCTAGGGCGAAAACTCTCGATGTTAAAATTCTCGCTGAGGATGAAGCTATCTTAAAGGATTTGATCAAGGCTGACTTCTATAGAGCCCCTCCTTAAAGCTTTTTTTTTTTTGTTGTTTAGGGCTGGCGAGGCAAGGGTTGTAGCCGTAGTTTTGGGTTTGTGGTTCTGTTTGGAAGTGGCATGTTTTGGGTTGGTGTGAGCAGGTTTTTAGGAGCTGTTCTTCTTGCGGCTCTCATGGTGGCCATTTTGGTTTTGGCTTCTTTAGGTGTTTCCGTTTTTGTTTTTGTTTGTTTCCTTTAATTCAACCTCGGTTGGATTTCCCCTCCTCCTCTCCCTTCTCAATGTACCCTTTTGAGTTTCTTTTATATATCTTCTTCTGTTGATCAAAAAAAAAAAGAGTTTATGAGCACATCCGAACCACTGTATTTATACAGAATTGATAATGACACTCTTCATTTTGGTATTGACAGTCCCTTTTTTGTCTGTTTAGTGAAGTTACTAAACCACCCTTTTATTTTGAAAGCAAGAGAAAAATAACTTGGGAAATGCCATTATAAATTCACCTAATAGAGACAAATGACAAGTGTCAATGTCAATTCCCTATTTAAATAACAAACGGTCCAAATATAAATTGTCCTTGTCTAAAACATGGATGGGAGAGAATCTAAGTCCAACCAACAAAGAGCACAACACTTTGCTTGCGCACACTCTCAACTCACAGTTGAGCAATACAAACCTAGATAAACAAAACCATTCATCTCTCCGTCAATGAGAAACAAAAGAAACCCCAGACCATGGCAGGATCCTCAGACTCAGCAAAACGAATTAAGCCCTACAGCCCGTTTGATAACCCGACTAGCCATGATGAAATTAATAAGGTGATGGAATTAGGATATGATTCAAATCCATGTTTGTTTTCGATAGTATTAGACCTTGGGATTGGACTATGAGTCTCGTCCTCATGTTTGTTTAAGGGCTTGTGGGGGTCCGGTAATACCGAGCACCTTGCTCATACAACGGGATACCACCTTGTTAGTCTCCGAGAGGATAATATTGGGGACTTTTCGGATATATAGTTTGGAGAATGCATACAAGCCAAGTGGGGGTTCGGCCCCTCATCTCGGATCATCTCCGAAGCCTCATCTATACATAATTCAATAAACAAGCTCACAAGGATTCTCGTCAAAGAGCTTTGGATATTTACCGAAGGGTGTCCTTAACCCGCTTCGCAATGCTGGCCACACTCATAGTGTGCCGAGGGGCCTTTATGCTGAGTCAGCAGTGCAGTTAATGCTGCATGTGCCCGTAACAAACTGTGATCATGAAGGATGACGTCAGCCGAACGGTTATGACACGTGTCAAGTCTGGATTGGAGGCATGCGTTCGTGGTGCCTTCCCCGGGCCTCGTCATCGTGACGTCACCCGAACGGTTATCTCACGTGACAAGCATGTTTAAGCTTGGAGCCCAAGCCAAGAGTCTGCCTATAAAAGGTAGAAGTCATCTCCTTCAAGGGGTACGCGCGAAACTCTCTCAACAACCCTAAATCTACATTGCTTTCCCATCTCTTCCCTTTACTTACTAGACCGTCGGAGTGCCGTTCTGGACTCAACGGTCCAGTCCGGTGCTAACGGTTTGCTTAAGTGTGCAGGCCCAGGTGCTGTACAAGTGTGAGCAACTATCCCGTTACCGTTCACCGTCGTGAAGAGCGATCGGAGAAAGCGGACTCCACAGGGCTAATACAAGGTTTATCTAAACTAATGAAGAACATAATATACCAGGTTTATTTTTAGTTTAAGAAAAACATATTATAATCGGATGCAGATGAGAGGGAATCCCAGCAATCAAACAAGTTTTTTTTTTTTTTTTGGCTAGGCAAGCAATCAAACAAGTTGGGGGAGTTAAAACACATGGCTCGTGATAAATCTACAAATACAAATGTCAGAAAAGAAAACATATTATCCGATTTTTGGCTTATCCATAGAAAAGGTATCCTGCAGGCTGTATGCATGTCTTGATGGCAAGTTTGGTGGGTTGGAAAATTGGGCGCCAAGTTTCTAGATGAGGATGATGGTCGGGAGAAGACAAAAGTCACTCGATCATATATATATTTTATTTTTTTTAAATGTCAAATTAATTTGATTTTTTTTATACAATTATAGTACCTGCAAATTCTAAAAAAACAATCGGTTCGTATCGTGATAATTATGCCCGAAAAGTTTTGTCAATGCGCACTACAACCCAATACAATGTCGAGAGATGAACACCAATAAAGAAACGGATCTGGATCCACTCGAGTTCATGTTTTGGACTGAAATAGACATTTATGATTGAGACTATCCATTTGTTGTAATCAATGGTTTGGATGCGCTCATAAACTACGAATCCAAACCATTAAGAGGTGTAATTGGTCTGGTTTGGTCTAGTTTTGACACATTTTTTTTTATTGAATTGGGAAAACTCGGTTCGTGAAAAACATGGGACTGAAAACCAATTTTGTAGAGGTCAGTACAGTTTTGGTTTCGTCTGTTCGACTAATTCAGTAGAGAGGGGAAAATGTATCTGGACTCCATGGAAAGAGTGAGCGAGTGAGAGAGAGAGAGAGAGAGAGAGAGAGAGAGAGAGAGATCAAAGATTCAAAATCACAAAATAGTAGTCATAGACTTAGAATCTCTATAACCATATACATACATACATATGTATACATACACACACAATTACAACCCTATACAATGTCGAAAAGTATTGCCCATGCGCACTACAATCCTATACAATGTCGAGAGATGAACACCAACAAAGAAATGGATCTGGATCCACTCGAGTTCATGTTTTGGAGTGACAGATATTCATGATTGAGACTGTCCATTTGTTGTAGTCAATGGTTTGGATGCATTCATAAACCCCGAATCCAAACCATTAAGGGGTGTAATCGGTCTAGTTTTGGCACATTTTTTTATTGAATCGGGAAAACTTGGTTTGGGAAAACATGGAACCGAAAAACCAATTTTGTAGAGGTCAATTCGGTTTGTCCGGTTTGGTCTAGTTTCGTCAGTTCGTTAGAGAGAGGGGGAAATGGATCTGGACTACATGGAAAGAGAGAGTTTACAGATTCAAAATCACAAAACAGTAGTCATAGACTTAGAATCGCATAACCATATTCATACATACATATGTATACATATACACACACATACACAAATCAGGAAAACATATCACAAATCAAAGTGTTGTGCTGTCCCGAAGGGGCCCACTCCATGTCCCGTTGTTTGATCTGAATTGTTCATTTTATTCGTCTCATCACATATATGGTCTACGTAGAAATGCAGGTTGATTGGACATTGGTACCTGTGCTTTCAGATTGAAGTTTTGCAGAAATGGAACACCAAAAAAACTGTTGTAGGTATTTTTTCCTACAAAATTATAATCTAAAGAGTGACCGATCAACCAGTCACCGGAGTCAATCAACTTGAATTTTAACATGGAATATCTATTCAACGAGACGAACAAAGTGAACGATTCGGATCAAATAATGAAACTGTGGTGTGGTCCCATGCACAAGAAGTATGCTATGCACCTAGCGCACTACACCAACTCCAGACCCGCAACGCCTTGCTTGGCGCACTCTCAACTCACAGCAAGTACAAACTCCTAAGTAGAAGCCCCTCAGAAACCACCCCATTCATCTCTCCGTCAATCAGAAACAAACGAAACCCCAAACTCCAGACGATGGCATCCTCGGACTCAGCAGAACAAATTAAGCCCTACATACTCACCCAAACCCTAACCGGCCACAAGCGCGCCATCTCCAGCGTCAAATACTCCTCCGACGGCGCTCTCCTCGCCACCTCCTCCGCCGACAAAACCGCCCGCATCTACTCCACCTCCTCCCTCTCCTCCTCTTCCTCCCTCCTCCAAGGCCACGACCAAGGCATCTCCGACGCCGCCTTCTCCTCCGACTCTCGGTACCTCGCCACCGCCTCCGACGACAAGACCGTCCGCATATGGGACCTCTCCACCGCCTCCCTCGTCAAAACCCTAACCGGACACACCAACTACGTCTTCTGCGTCAATTACAATCCCCAGTCCAACATGATCGTGTCGGGCTCGTTTGATGAGACGGTTAGGGTTTGGGATGTGAAGACGGGGAAGTGCTTGAAGGTGTTACCGGCGCATTCGGATCCGGTTACGGCGGTGAGCTTTAATAGGGAAGGGACGTTGATTTGTTCCAGTAGTTATGATGGGTTGTGTCGGATTTGGGACGCGTCGACAGGGCATTGTATGAAGACGCTTATTGATGATGAGAATCCGCCAGTGAGCTTTGTTAGGTTTTCACCGAACGGGAAGTTTATTCTTGTGGGGACTTTAGATAACACTCTGGTGAGTTCTTGTTCGTGTCATATCCTTTCAGCTTTATTATATGGAAATTACAAAACACCGCACGCTAGTAGGCGGTGGATAATAGGTAAAAAGTTCATCCATGTCAGAGACCAGGGTATTGATAACTGTGAATGTGTACTAATATCTGTAAGATGTGCATTGGAATTCTAACTTGTTTCGCATCATGTCCATATTACGAGGCGGTGGTTAGCAAGACACATGCAAAATTAGGTGCCATAATTTGGCATGAGCTCTGAAGTTAGCTAAAAGTTTTGATTTTGAGAACCTCCGCTGGTTCAAACGGTAAGTAACTAACTGCTGCTATATTTTGGCAATGGAAAGTGAAAATCCAAGATTATAGAATTGTTGCTTCAAAGCTGCAAATGCTTTATCTCGCAAATTTCTCATGAAATGTCAAATGGAACTGCTCTAGCCTCTATGCAGGTTTTATCATGATAGAGTTAGCAACAACTGTGCTTGCTAAATTTTAGTAATAGCTAAACCTTCTGCCAGATTCGGCGGAGCCGCAGAGGGTATAGCTACTGGTAGATTTACATTTCATCCCACCATTGGAGAAGAAAATTAGGAACTTCATGCTAAAATACAAAGTATGGCAATCCGTGTAGCTTGATGAGCTTTATGAGCAAAATCTGTTTTTGTTGATGCATTCTAGAATGTCCTTTGTTGATGGCACTTTTTTCCTGTTTGTTTAAATTCCCAACTTGAGTAAATTCCCCAAAGCTTAAGATGTTATGTTACTATTTCTTTAGATGTTAGTATACATGTTAGTTTGGTTGAGACATTGAGTCTGTATTGATGCGGGATTAAGTGAGGAAAAACAAGTGGTGGGAGTAAGAGCTCAAGGGCAAATGGATAATGATTTTCTTTTGTTTTTTTAGATGAAATTTAAGTTGGTTGAGAACTTGTAGAAGTAGAATCAATTTACCTGGAACTTTGAATCTCGTCATGAATACCTGGCAGAGGCATGAAACCTTTTTCTCCTCCCCTGTTTTCCTCCTTCCATGTAACTCTGCTAAAGATTGAATGTCGAATTTCAGTATAGTTTTGTTAGATGGAGGGATGCATGTGGTGTAATGTCTTGTGATTGTGTGAACTCCTAGGCATTAGTGTCAACTACTCAACTTGAATTCGATTGCGTAACTGACATGAGTTTTCTTATTTTCTCTATTTTTGGATCTTATATTTGCATAACGACTAATGCATATATATTGATCTCTTTGATTATTTGCATTCCTAGGCATTAGTATGAGCTCAAAATGGTTGGATAACCCACTTGGAAGAAATGAAATAAAAGAGCAAGGGAAGACGTAGTGAATCAACTCTATCCTCTACTTAATGTAGATCAATTATTATGTAACTGACTTATGTTTTCTTGTTTTCTCTATTATTTTGGTTCTATATTTGAAGTGTGGGTAGATCCATGGCAAAAACTTCTAAAAAGAATTATTGCATGATGGGCTAATCTTGACCCTTTGGACGCTTATATTACGCGGACTCTCGTGATGGTGTAAAGTACCCGTGTCGGACACTCGACACTCGGATAAGGGTGTGGGATATGTGTCCGATAAGTTTAGTAAGACACTTCTATAGAAAATCTAATTGTAATTCGAGTTTATCATGGAAATGTGCATAAACCTCCTTTATTATCCCTGAAATGCGCTATAGAACCTTAAAGCACAATTTTACGTAAGAAAATACACAAAAAATAGAAACAAATTTGAATATTTTGCCGTGTCCCCGTATCCTTGAAATGAGAAATAGTTGAACCCGACACCTAGATACGTACCCGCACCCGATAACCATACCCGAGTCCAAGTAACGTAGATGGACGCATCAGCGGCGCAATATAGGAACAATAGATTATTCGATGCTGCTTACCAGATAATATACTCTCCAATTTTTGAACTCCAATAATACAATCCCTTTAAGCCAGATGCAGTTTACTTGGTTCTTGAGGTTATACAGAAATAGCCAATGAAATTAGAATGCCTATTATTAGTATGTGCACCCTTTATGCTAGAAGACCATGATGAAATTCTGCAGTAGAGTGATTCGTGTCCTGTGACTAGTAGAAATGCTACAGTTGCCTTGACTTTGGATTTCATTCATCAAAATTTTGTGCATCCAGTACATGGAGTTTGTTGTCCATTCCTCCTTTTCTGATTTCATGCCCGTGACTTGCCATTTCCCGTGTCATTTTGTGGGAAATACTTAAATGCAATTCTATTTCAAGTCACAGGCCTTATATGAAAGGTAATTTTCGTGTACTCTGTCATCGGAGGCAATTGCATGGAAGATGGGAAAAGGAAAGAAAAAACAGGTAGAAAAGGGGTGCAGTGGTGCATTCTTTTGCATGCATTTTTTTATGTCTGGGTTAGGAGCTGTAAAGTTCTTAATCCCTCTTTGTTCCAGGTGTTGTCTAAAGTCCATTTTCTATTGCCTTGGGAACAACCTGTATATGCTCCTTTCGCTTTATGGTGGTCTCTTGCTCATAGAGTGTACTTCTGATGGGTGGATCTCTAAATATTTTCTCTCATGCCTTTCTGAAAAGTTATTTGGTAAATGTGCTTCTCAAGAATTTTGAGTTCATGATACTTTGCCCAGTCTTTTGCTATTCAGTGCCTCTTCCTTGGAAAACCTATGCTTGCCCAGTCTGTAGCTTGAGGACTTGTGGAAAACCTTTTCTGGGGAAGAATTCAACAACCAATTGTTGATTGTCGTAGGAATTCCTGGTCTAGGAAGACCCGTTGTGCACGGGTGTGGTTGCCTTGAACTGGAGCATTTGGTGACAAAAGATTTTAAAATTTCTCCAATCTAAATCTACATGTTCACGAATGTCTGCCATTATCTTGAATTGTGCATCCGTACTACCTGGTTTATTCTGTTGAGGGATCCTCCTCTGCCCTCTTTCTATCTGAAGTATGGAAGTTTGTTCACTTTCCCTAGGGAGTGTCTTTGTTCCTGGCACCATTAGCAAGTTTGAGAATTACTTTCTCCTGTAAGGTTGTGCTAAACTTGGCCATGATTTGTAGGTTGATACAACTTGAAGTTGTAGGCAACGCAAGGTGGTGGTGGTATTTATTTACACACCCCCCCCAAAAAAAAAAAAAAAAAAGGTGGTGGTATTTCTTCTGTTGGGTTTCACCAGTGGTGCCATGGATGCTTTACATTGGGACTGTCCCACTTTGTGACATGGATCTAACTACTATGTAAAGGAATATCCGTTTTGGCATTTGCTTCAAAATGAAGCTGTGAAGATTTTTCACTTTCCAAAATTGTCCTACAATCACATTTCCACGTTGTCTTATCATACCTAAGAACTGCTAGGCTAAATCTGCTGGTGGTTTTCAAATGTTCTGGGAATTTGACAATGGAGACAACCAGACTATAAACTCTCATTTTTGGTCCTTGACTCTTGATTTTCCAGTCAACAATAGCCAATCTCACTGCCATGGCTGTGGTGACGTTTGTTGTATATTGTGTGACAGCTATGTTTTTTTGTTTGGAAACTTTGATACAGGTGTTCAGACGATGCCTCGTCAACTCATCAGTTTGGTTTCTGCTTTTTGAGACATCCCAGTTTACACACATGCAGGAATGAAATTAGTAGCACTTAGATGATTAGTTAAACAAGTTGCATTTGGCTATTCGTCTCATCTATTGTGTTTCATTGTCATTTGTGTTCTTATCTTGATGTCTTATTATTTGCAGAGACTTTGGAACTTCTCAACTGGTAAATTTCTGAAGACTTACACTGGTCATGAGAACTCAAAGTACTGCATATCGTCAACATTTTCTGTGACGAATGGCAAGTATATCGTTAGCGGTTCTGAGGATAATTGTGTATATCTGTGGGAACTTCAGACAAGGAAAATAGTTCAGAAATTGGAAGGTCATACTGACACGGTCATATCAGTTTCATGTCACCCCACTGAGAACAAGATTGCTTCTGGTGCCCTCGGAAATGACAAAACTGTGAAAATCTGGTCTCAAGATGAAGATTGATTTTCAAATGGTAGTTTTTTTTTTTTTCAAAACATGACTTCATCTACTTGGAAGGACATATGACAAGATTGATAAAAGATTCATTGCGAAGAAAGATGAGATCTTTATATTGTTCTAGATGGAAAGTTGTGACTTGTTAGTCCAAGCATCTCGTTGAATTTGTCTCTGTTAGCTTCATTTAGGTGGCTTTCTTTTTCAAACGTATTGTATTCCAGATAAGTACTGCTTTGGTATCATTCCTAAATGTGTTGTAAATGTTATTGAAGCATGCATGGAGCCTTGGTACGAGATACGGATAAAAATTGTAGGCTACTTGTTTCAAGTAGATGAAAATTTTTCCTCTCCCGTGCGACAAAGTATCTGTGTACATAGGAAAGGCTTACTTGGTATGGCGTCGTATTAACTTATGTGCTTAAAATCTTGATGAATCTGAGCACACGAGACTCTATTGCTTCCTGTACCTGATTGGTCTTTCTATTTGGGTCATTGCGCTTTATGCAAGTTTGTCAAGGGTCTTTTTATTGCCATTTCTCATCTTAAATGTTCAGTGGTACTTCTGCAAATTATTCAGATCCTCTTGTTTAGTGATATCAAATGGCAAATCTTATTCTGTGGAGGCATTGATAAAACTGACTGCTGCTAATTTTTGGGAAGTCCTTGTTTTGTTAGTAACTTAATTTTGACCAATGAGGGATTGGTTCAGTGGTTGGAAATTCGGACTTGGTTGTACAAAGCTTAGGTTTGACTCTTCATAGCACCTTATTGGGGTTAAATATACTCCTAAGTCACATGTGATAAGACCTTACCTTCGGTCCTAACATAGGCATGAGTGTGATAGGGTTTACAGATAGTAGTGTGGTGTGACGGAGCAATATTTCTTAGTGGAGATGACGGGTTCCATACCTGCACTTGCATTTCATTCACCAAAATTAAAAGCAACTAAAGGGCTTGCCCTCAAGAGGTCACAAGTTTTAATCTCCTGAAAGGCCAACATTCCAAACCTTAATTGGAGGGTTTGTCTAGTCTTCACTTTTAGGGCTCTGGAATCATTCAAGGTGCGCGTAAATTGATCGGACATTTGGTAATGAAAAAACCTTAATGTGCTTACTGCCAAGATATACAAAGTTCAGCATTGATAGTCAGAGAAACCAAGATTGGACTGGAGAATTAGATGGTTACGGCTAATGAATATGTAAATAACAGCATTACGATCAGTGCAAAAGCGTCCAATGAAATTTGGACTGAATCCTATTTGACCTGATTCACGAGAATATATAATCAAAACATTAACTTGTGATAAGCGAATTGAAAAATAACGTAACAAGAAAAAAAGCCTTACAATAGACGAAGGAATGCCTTTTGTGCACATTTCGACGACGTCTTGGGTCATTTGCAAGGCCGGCCTAGGTTCAAGGGACCTAGACCTAGGGCACTTTAAAAAATTTCTAAAATTAGGGTACTCTCATAATTTTTAGTAGTATGCATGCGTAGAAGTCTTTTACAATCCAATAAGAAAATAAAAAGGCCCAATAAGAAAATAAAAGCAGAAAACAATTGTAATGAAAATTGGGTCTTTATTTATTTTTGCTTAGTAGCATTGGGCCTTTAAACTAAATAAAATCCCCCAGATCCAATTATTATATTACTTTTAAAGAAAACAGAGCTTTGGTTTTACATACCTGGGTCTTTGGTCGAAGAGAACTATATTCTTTTATGTTACATTTGTGCAGGGAAAAAACCAATTGTTACATACAACAAATGAGCGTTATACGGCATTTGGCTTTTTTGAAGATTGTTGATTCTTTAGTCGCTCTTGTCCGCCATTGAGTTCAAAATTCGCACTTTTTTTTAATACTCGTTGCTCGAAAAATTATTTAAATGTTGTACTATTAGGGCACAACTTTTAGATTACGCCTAAGACACTTCAAACCCTTGGGCCGGTAGTGGTGGATGCTTGCTTTGTATTTAGTGGGAGCAACCAATAAACCTTCGTATCAACAGTTGCGAGGGAGGTGGAGGTGGGGGTGGCGTTGGGTTGCCGTGGCGGCAGCGATGGAGATTGAGACGAGGAAGGAAAACGGGGAAGTCTGAAATTCTGATTTTCTATTTTGGCATAAGTGCTCGTGGCATCTCGATAATCCAATCTATCCGTTACAAATATTTCTATGAAAAGTTCATGTTCTCAACGGTTCAACTTCCATGAAACATGTGATCAAGAGATGGGGGTCGGAGCAAATATTTCAGAAGCCATGAACAATATTTTCGATACGCTCAAGAATTCATTGTTCTAAATCAAGATTCAATCAGAAGAACAAAACATATTTTTGATAAGGTTATGGTGGATGTTTAATTTGATTGGAAACGGAACAGCAATAAATAAATAAAACTACGGAAAAGACTATAATTCATGCCTCTTATCTTATATAGTATTGCAGGATGGGTTTTTGCGAGAAAGGTTGTGAGCTTGACACGTGGCAATAATGAAGACCTGTAGATGTGACAAGTGGCGGTAATTGATTGGCCAACAGGGTTATGGAGTTATTATTATTTTTAAATATCTTAAAGAATCCAGTAATTTAATGACGGAATAATTTATAACCAAATCCTCCATTTACGAAATAATTTTTTAACGACGGAAACATATAGAGTTTCTATTGATTAAGTAAAAAATTGTGGTGATGAAGGAAAACTTACACTAATATTTATGGTTAAGATTAATGAATAAAGAATGCATGCCAAAAGAAGAAGAAGAAGAAATTAAGAATGCAAACTTCATTTCCTTTTACGTAATTTGGCAAATCTTTTTGAATTTCATATTTATAAATCTTTTCCCATCCTATCTTCAAGATCTCTACTTTAACTATTTCTATAGATAGTAATCCAGCTAGAATTAGAAATTCATAATCATTCAAATTTATCTCTTAAAATTAATTACACTACCCATTTAAATTGCACTACATCTCACGTTATAGAGATAGAAGTACTTGAATAGTTCTTCTGTAAGTGAATGTGATATTTCAAGGGTCTTTTTCAATTTCTTTTTTTTTTTTCCGCTGCTTGAATCGTTTGAATTTGGCTTAGTTCAAGAAAGATCTAACTTTTTTTCACCATGTTGGGTTAATGTGCAGGCAGATGGATGGCTTTCAAATATTTGCCATGTGGCAAATTATAATGAGCATGAGAACAATTCGCAGCTCCATCAACCTTTTTTTATATGAGTAATTAGCTTCTTTTTGGTGTGAGTACAAAAACTCATTAATATCGACTAATATCTTTTTATGTGTTTCAAATTCCAAGTGAATTCTTTCCTAGCGTTCTCTCTATCTCATTAATTTGTAAGTTCATTTTTTAAGGATTGTCTTTTGGTACAAAAGGAATCAACTAGTTGGCAAACAAAGATTTGTTTGATGCTACTGCTAAGTTTTTAATTAATAATGTCTTCATTTTTATTCATTTTTTATCTTTCATAGACCCAACTGAAAAAGACAAAACAATAAACGTCAAAACGCTCGATCAAATAAAATGGTAGACACATAAACACATCGTGTAAGATCGTGCATCCTATGCGATGTCCGTGAAAACAACACCAACCACTCAATGGGTACGTAATTGCCACCTTCTTGACTTTCTGCATAAATTTCTTATTTTCTCTTAATGCAATTTTTAGTACCTAACCACTTAATAGGAATTTTTTATTTGATTTTATGTAGTTTATAATAGCCAAGCAAAATGAAAAAATGTTCTAGAGATTCGTCAGTTCTAATTGATGGAGTATATACTATATAGCAACCTACTTTAGAATATTTTAAATTTTTAATAACTTGGCAGGGGTAAAAAATCTTTGTTTACCAAACCAGTTGGTTCCTTTTGTACCAAAATACAATCCTTCAAAAATAAACCTCCAAATGAGATAGAGAGAACGTTAGGAAAGAATTCACTTGAAATTCGAAACACATAAAACGATATCAATCGATACTAATGAGTTTCTGTACTCACACAAAAGAAGCTAATTTACTCAAACAAAAACGGTTTGTACCGAAATACAATCCTTCAAAAATGAACCTCCTAATGAGATAGAAGAGAACGTTAGAAAAGAGTTCACTTGAAATTTGAAACTCATAAAACGATATTAGTCGATACTAATGAGTTTCCGTACTCATACAAAAGAAGCTAATTTACTCAAACAAAAAAGGTTTTAGCAACTACGAATTGTTCTCATGCTCATTATAATTTTCCATGGGACAAATATTTCCAATCACATTTTATATTGAGCCTGTATTTTAGAGCATCTAACCATTCTATTTTTTCCCCCTTTTCTTCTGGGACATTCTTGAGCTCCCTACTTCATGTTTTATTTTCACATTTGTTCACCTTTTATCCTCTCTTTTCAACCGTAGAAGGTAAAAGGAAAAAATTGTCCATCACTATTTTGCATGATGGATAGTCGCATAAGATGACAACATAAGATTCATGATTGTGTCATCATATAATAAATTTGAGAAAATTTTCTATCAATAAAAATATATTGATAAACAAGAAAATGAAAAGGAAAATAATACAAGAGAAATGCAAAAATATTTTAGAATTTACTGCTGAAATAACATGAAAGAAGTAAGTCATATATGGATGGTGAATTGGGGAGTGATTTTAAGGGCTAAAATTAGGCCAATAAATATGAAATAATGCAAATATTACGGGAGGGAAATCAAAAGGTAAAAAGAATCTATACTATAACATGCAATAGCTTTCAAACTCATATGGATCCACGTGGGTTTGTAAGTTTTCATTTTCTCAATTTTAATTTCTTTAAGAAGTGATTTTTTCACTACCTTGGCTATCATTACTTAGCAAAGGTTTATAACTTTAGGAAATTTTTACAAATTTATCAATGATTACAAAGTGAAAGGTTAACCACAACTCCCCCGCCGCTAGTATAGAATAAATCTATAACCGATTTTAATTTTCTCTTGATTTTCAAAAGTTTTCATGCATAGCTTGAGTTGTAAACTAATTGTGTGTACTTGAATTCGTTCTGTGCATAGCACGGGTATTTTGCTAGTTTGAGTGTGTATCATACAAAGTTACGATTTTTTAAAATAAAAGTTATGATCAGACACGCCAAAATGTTACGAATCATAGAAAATGTTACAAATCATATTATTGAAAAGTTGTGAAAAACTAAAAAAATGTTACAATTGCAAATGAGGTGGCACAATTTGGATTGTATAATTGGTTCATATGGTACACACTTTTAATAAGTTTGTATTGTAGCTATTTCAAACTCGGGAAGCAACATTCTGTTCAAAAAAATTCTTTTGCACTAGCATTATTCATTCGTAAATCATATGATAGGACAGCATGCCAGCATACATGAATAAATGTACTTACTCAAGGACAAAAGTTATCACAGAGATATCATAAAATAACAGGAGGAAAACGAATGTTCACCAATAAGACTGTGACTATTTTCCAATCATCTAGAAATTGAAGGGTATTAATAAACTATATATGGGTTCCAGGGCCCTCTTCAAAATCCCATCACACCCACTAGGGCCACTCCCTATCACATTTTTCATGTTGGATGATGTTTGTGATTACTTCTTGTAAGTAATTAGCTTGTCTATATTCATAAGCATAGAACTTGCCGGATTATATTCACATAGAGACATGCACAAACATATTATTGTATAATCCTTAATAATTTTGATGCTTATTGTCAATTATTGGGTGTGGATTTGTGCTTATATGATGGAAAAGTATTACACTATTTAAGCTTGCTGCGAAAGCATTATATGTATACTGTAAAAGTGTGTACAGATGAAACAGGCATGAGTTTTCCCTATAGTTGAATTTTGAATTTTCCCCTTTGTTTTCCAAAATGCTATATGGTACAATGCAATCCGATTAGGATGGCCAATCATGAGGGGAAAAAAAATCCCAACAAATTGGTGGCCAAACGGCCCTTATTCGACATGGTCAAAATTTTCATCGGTTGGTGGGGTTGTTGTGGTGGACCCGCGGAGTCCAAAATAGTGTTATAATGCCCCGATTTTTGGGCATGTTATTTAAATCATTTCATGAGAATTTTGTTTGGTTTGACATAAATAAGCAACGGATCTATTAGTACAATAGCATGGTCTGATTAGAGAAATTGAAATACATAATTTGCCAAGTAGGCTACATTTACCCAAAACAAAAGTAGGGAAACAATAGGGCATGGAAATAGGTTGAGCTTAAGAGTATATAAGTAATTTACCAAGTCTAGGGGCACAATTGTAAAAAACCAAGTGAGGGTATTTTGGTAATTTGACATCAAAAGATTTATTTTAATAAAATATTATTTCCTTGAATATTTATAAAAATTTCCTAATTCACGACATAATATTTAAAATTCAAAATCTTGATTTAATAACTCTCGGAAGGTAACGAAGTAAATTATCAAAACGGAGGGCATTTTGGTAAATTTTCACGACTTAGTGTTCGTCATGAAACAAGTTTCTTGGTACAATTTATAAAAATATTATTAACATAATTTCCTTGTTTTAAATAACATTTTCCTTTTAATAATAATAAGTTACTCCCTCCGTTCCTTTTTATTTGTCCCACACTCTCTCTTTTACCTTTTTTCAAATCAAAAAATTAAGTACTTCCATGTATCTTTTTTGAAATTTTTTGGCACCGAATTAAAGTACACGATGAGTACTTTAATTTGGTGTAAAAAATTTTCAAAAATGATACACGAAAACGCTTTATTTTTTCATTTGAAAAGTGGCACGACTTTTCGTAGAGGACAAATAAAAAGGAACAGAGGGAGTATAAAACTAAATAATGTTCTTAATAATCAATAAATAATTCCTAAACTTACATAAAAAATCTAATTATGGACATATAATTCAATTTTAGCTAAATACATAAATCCTGTAATAAAAGCACACTTCGGGGTTGAAATCGTAACATTAGAATAATATAGGTGCAAACTGTAATTATAGAACTTAAAAACCATCTAACCAGGATATGTCCCGACTATCCAGACTAGAAATTCCAGTCTGGACTAGAATTTCAAAAAAAATAGAGTGCATTTAAGCTCATTTTGATCACGGGTCCATTTCAATCACTTCTAAACGTTCAAAAACATTACTTAGGAGTTCTAATGAAGTTAATGGAATAAGAGTCTACGCTACCTCTCTTTTGAAGAGACGAGCTAAATGCGATTTTGACAAAAACTGAGCGTCAGTGAAAACATGGTTGAAAGTGGCTTCTTTACCGGGGTTGTCTTATTTTTTTTTTTTTATTATTATTATTATTTTTTTTTTTTTTGGGGGGGACGAATTTGAGTGATTGTGTGGTTTTGGTGAAGACCCACTACTCTCTCTCTAGAACTCCATTGGAGGTCTCTCTCTCTCTCTCTCTCTCTCTCTCTCTCACTCCCTTCTTTGGTTTCTGACCTTTGGAGGTTGTTTCTAGATGAGGGGAGTGAGATGGATGAACTAGGGATTATATAGGAGTGTGAGAGGAGTGGAGGCAAGTAAAAGGGAGAGGACAAGGTGTGATGTGATGATGAGTTAATGGTGACGATGTATGGGCGTATGATAAGAGATGGGCAGGTGTAAGTCTAGTGATTGTAGGGATAAGGTGATATAGGTAGGATTTAGGGGATATGGGGGTGTATGAGGTGATCTGATAGGTGGTGGAGTGGTTATGAGGTGGTTTAGGGTATAGGGGTGGTGTATGTATTAATGAGGTGGAAGGAGATGATTAAGAGAGGGAGTAGGGAGGGAGGTATAGGGTGGAAGAAGATAAGGTGGTGGGGTGATGATGATGTTGGGAGGATTTGGTTTTATATTAGAGGGATAATGTGATGTGTGTGTGTGTGTGTGTGTGTGAGAGAGAGAGAGAGAGAGAGAGAGAGAGAGAGAGAGAGAGAGAGAGAGAGAGAGAGAGAGAGAGAGAGAGAGAGAGAGATGAGGTGGAGATGTGAGGGAGAGAGTGAATTGTTAAGTTGTAAAATAATTAGGGACTAAAGTGTAGGCTTAGAATACATTAGGGGTTCTAAGTGTAATTAATGAACTAATAAATAAAACGTTTTCTAATTAAAATATTTAGCCAAAAAAAGGGCGAAATTTTAGATTGTTAGACTGATTTCAAATTATTAGATACTCCCGAAGAGACTTGCATGGGACTAAAGTGTAGGATTAGGAAAAAATAGGGGTTCTAAGTGTAATTAACGAACTGATAAATACAACGTTTGCTAATTAAAATATTTATTAAAAAAAGGGTGAAATTTTAGACTGTTACAGGTGTAAACTATGTAATTCAAAGACTGATTTTAAATTATTCGATACCCCCGAGAAGAGAATTGCTTGGCTTTTTAATGAAATAAAGACAACATAAAGAGTCCCGAGAGGACTGTCAGCCATATATACCACCCAGAAAATTTTCAAAAATGATTGTGACACAAATTTTGTGCCATAACCAACTACGACCTTACTCACATGGAGTGTGGGTCCCACATGGGCCCCACATGTGGGCTCCACACCCCATGTGAGTGAGGTTGTGGTTGGTTGTGGCACAAAATTTGTATCACTATCATTATTCGAAAATTATTGGTCATATTTATTTGATTATGAATTTTGCAAAATGAATTGTCTTGGAACTTGGATTGAGATTTATGGCATGTAGTGAATTACGGAGTATGAGCTAAATTACATCTGCAACAATTCTTGCTCATATTACATCTGCAACAATTCTTCTACTGTATTTCAATAATACACTGACCCATACATTGACAGATTGACCCATACTATTGCTAAGAGTTTCTGAGACAATCCTATTACCGATACGAGCTTCTTCTTCTTCTTCCTTTTTTTTTTTTTAAGAACTAGATATCTGAGTTAATTTGTGCTCATCTCGACTAATTCCGGGTCTATAGAAGTGACGATCGGTCATAATCCATACAAACTTTTAAGGACATTTTCAATTTGTACACTCAAATGTGATTTTAACTACAAATTGAACATATTTTGGGTGCTCCCCAAACACCATCACAATCACACATCTACACGAGGTCCGAGTATATATATATGTGTCCTATATAATTTGTAGTGGTAAATGGGGTTGAAACATCATGTGGCGATTTTTAAAGAACTCTTCCAATTTTGGTGTAAACCACGACTTTCGCATTTAGATGCAGTATAGCATATGTATACAATGATAGAATCAATGATCCCCACAAAGAAAATAACAAAAATTTTAAATGACAGATAATGATATCTTAAACATATATTGAATTTAGGAGTTAGAAGGACCGTTCATATTTAGGAGCGAGAGAGAAAGTGCATGTGTACCATTACGGGCACACGGAGGAGAGTGTTGGGGTGTCCGGGCTCATGCACAATTTCAAATTTTTTCTTTAATTGTTCAGTCGTTCAAGCTAATTATAAAAGTTCAATAAGATTGTGCTCTACTAAAAAAAATTCTTAGAATAAAGTATATATCTGTTGGAAATTTTTTTGGGCCAGTTGCTATAGGGTTCATTATAGGTATTTCCTAACATTTCCAGTCCACCTAACATTTCCCTAACACATTCAGTCCACTCGCGAGCCAAACTTACAATTTTACCCTCGTTATAAAACGGCAAAAAACTACTACCCCCTCATCATTCACCAACTCAGAGGGAGGGAGGGAGAGAGAGAGAGAGAGAGAGAGAGAGAGAGAGAGAGAGAGAGAGAGAGAGAGAGAGAGAGAGAGAGAGAGAGAGAGAGAGATCTGCACAACCGTAGGCTTCTTTGCCATAGAAACAATGATCCCCACAAAGAAAAGAACATCTTCTAAGTTTAGATAACCACATCTTGTGTGTGCAAATAACCACCTCTTGCGATTCTAGATATGGTTATCTGTGCCGACAACTTTCCCGGCAAAGTCCAATTTTCAGGCATGGAAAAATTTCCGGCGAACTTGTCCGGCGACCGTAACTTTCTGGCAAGAGTATATTATGTATTAAATTTAATGTGAGGGTATATTTGTCTCCTAAAAATGGAGAGTGGACCTTACACCTTTGAAATTACAAAAAGGTGAATTAGAGGAGTTATGGAACTAAGAGGTGGACTAGACATGTTACAAAAAGCTATAATGGACTTTAGAGTAATTCTTTAATTTTTTTTCTACAAGACGAAGACTACGGATGTAGAAACATAGACCTGCATAGTAACAATATATAAATATAAAATATAATTTTGTTATCCCTATAGAAATACCCATAGTGCAGCACCCGCCATGTACAATTCCTGCGCCCGACATTATTTTTTATCAAATTGAGTTTTCATAATCCAGTGGGGTAATTGGCCCCACGAATAATGAGCCAATTTCCATGCCTCAATTTTTGGATGAATGCAACATTACTTGGTGACTCTCATTTTATAAAAGGACTCAGTAGGTGTAGAAAGAGGCAGAGAGACAGCGCCAAGGCCCATTTCAAGTTCAAAGGTGATCTCCCCCCTTCATACATCAGGGAGATAATCTCTCTCTTCAAACTCCCTTCTTAGTGTGAAAAGAATTTCAGCATCAATGTGAAATTTTCGCTCGATGCGCAGGAGATTCACACATATCGAATGATTGAAAGAACACATTAATTGTATCCGTATTTGTGTCCAACCATATGCGTACGAAGCATTTTCCTAATGCTTTTCAAAATGTTTTAACTTTCTTCTCATTGGCACTTTTGCAGGGGTCAATTATAAGGAAGAAGAACTGATTCATGGCCGACTCACCATCTTCATGGTTACGCGAACTGGTAAGAAAGGATTCGATTTGAAGAAAACCTGACAAGGATTAAGAAGTCTTCATTTGATTATTTCATCTTTTTCTTGTTAAATGCAAGATAAAATCAATTAATTGAGTCTTGGATCTCCTGTTTTGAACCTAAAGTGACTCTATGAATTGCTTGGGACTCGGGTCTGCAATGAATCCGGGGGCCCTGCCAACCCCATCCGATTTGAGGGGTTAAATTATCTTGTTAAATACCCAGTGTTTTGGACGGCTCAGATGGGGGTTGGATTCATTGCGTGGATTCAATGCACGTGCGTGGTTTGAGATTTTGTTTTTGTTTTTGTTTTTTGATCCTCTTAATATGGTAATTTCACTTACGATGAGTGCTACGAACACAGATCCAGTCATAATATGTCTGAAATGTACAATACGTGTGGGATTCATACACATCAAACCGGCTCTAAATCAAAATGGTTTTTCAGATCTGTACCCAGTCATCTGTGTCGCATTTTATTTTACTTAAATTGATGAGTTTGTAGGGAATGGAAGATCCATTAATGTCCCTGGATCCGTGCGGCTTCATAGCTTCAATGGACGAAGACTTTGCACCTCCACTAGGAGAAGATTTCCAACAGTACTGTTGTTTTACATCAGAAAGCAACTCATCATCTAATTCCACAAACTTGCTACCTAACATTGTAAACAGCAGCTCCACCACCAACTTATCCTCTGCTTCAATATCATCCTCTATGGAATTTGCTCCCCAAATCGTAGTCGAAAGTTCCACGAAGCACAATGCTTCTTCTTCCTCGAGCTTTATTCTCTCATTCGGAAACTCGAATGATACTTTACCAGAGAACCCTCAACGAGTACCGGTGAATCCCGAGGACGAGGTGGTATCGAGTTTTATGATGTCTCAGCAGGGGTCCCGTTTTGTGAACCAGGAAGATGGAACTATGAAAAGGGGTAAATTGGGAGTTAAGAGGAAGAGTAGTGGTGGTGGTAATTCAATGCCGCCGTCGCAAACTTATGATCACATAATAGCAGAGAGAAAGAGGAGGGAGCAGCTCAGCCAGCTGTTTGTGGCTCTTTCAAGCATTGTTCCTGGCCTCAAGAAGGTATGAATATGACCCCATTTCCATTTAATCAATGTACTTCTGTTTTTAAGAAATTTCTTTCAAGTGGAAAATCCTGACTGTTGAAGGTACTTTCAAAGATTTGTCAAGAAGGACTAGAGCCCCCTTTTTTGTTTTGAACATTTATAAAAGTTTTCTGTAAACACTATAAAGCCTATTAGTAGGTTAGTAGACTTCGGTTGTCTCTTTAAGTCTTGCATAATGTATTTGTGAATCATGTACAAAGTCACCAACTTTTCTAAGCAATAATATTTTCCTCTTTCTCCAAACTTTCCTTGCCAAACTTTCTTATCATGGACCCTATATTCAATTTTAAACTCTATTACAAAATGATAAATCAACCTCAATTTTTTTTTCCTCGCCAGATAAGCTCTCTAAACATCATCGGGCCAAATCCCAATGAACGGATCCTATTTTAAGATCTTAATTTCACCATCCAATCAATGGGTGCTATAGGGCGCCCCCGTAAGGTAAAAGTATTATTAAGGAGTACTGTTCAAGAAATATTAAGGGGCACAAGTATCATTTTTAAGGAGGTACATGAAAGATATAGCTAAAATATTGTGGTTTTACAGTATTTCTCAAAAGTCCAAGGGGATTAGTTACTTTTTCATGTTTTAGCTTTTAGGGATTTCGGCACCCCCATATGGAAATTCTAGTTTCACTACTATGCACAAGCTGACCCGAGACAGTTTATGAGACCAAGGTATTGAGAATTAATCTAGCTATTTTTTTTTTTGTTGAAACAGACGGATAAAACCTCTGTCCTGGGAGCGGGAGTGAAGTACTTAAAACAACTCCAAGAGCGAGTGAAAACACTGGAGGACCAAACCAGGAAGCAAACAATAGAGTCAGTGGTACTTGTGAAGAAATCACAGCTCTCATTTGCAGATGATCATCAGTCCTGTTCCGATACCGGTAGGTCCAGTGAGCTGCAACTTCCCGAGATTGAAGCCAAAGTGTGTAACAAGAACGTTCTTCTCAGAGTCCACTGCGAGAGACGTAAAGGGCTTTTGGTGAAGCTGCTTGGTGAATTGGAGAAGCTGAATTTGGTTGTGGTTAATACCAGTGTTGCGCCCTTTGGAAGCTTGGCTCTTGACATTACCGTTATTGCTGAGGTAAATTTTACATTTATCCCAAGACACACAAAAAATGAAAGTGTAAAGTTAATAATCATTTCTTTAAAGATTTAATACTGACTTTTGTGGGTCACATGATCATGGACATTTCTTTAAGATACTGACTTTTAGGGTACAAATTTTCCGTACCCAAAAAAGTACATATATTTTTGTTTCCGTATAATTTCAGCTGCAACATCTTCTAATCCTGCAGCTTAAATTACACCGAAATGGAGGTAATATTGGTATCATTACTGTGTCCAAGTGCCCATAATCCATCTGAGTTAGGATTCATGGGTAAAAATCTTTTGGACGGCTCGGAATTTGATCCGAAAACTCTGAATATTACAACAAATAACTTCAATTTCTCTTCTTTCAGATGGAAACAGAATTCGGCGTCACAATAAAAGATCTGGTAAAAAGTCTTCGCCCAGCTCTTCAGCATTTCTTGGCAAAAAACACAGGTTGAATGAGGACTCAAGAAAGCAGTATCGATGTTTAACATTTTAGGGCCATGATCTTGATAATTTGTTTCTGATCTTTTGGGATCATGTGGAGAGGATAGGTCAGGGCAAAGGGCTTCTACAACTCGATCGATCAAGCCCGAGTTGGTGAGCCGGCCCTGACTTCTTGAGGTGTGACATATGTTTTCTCGATGCCCAAGTCACATGCTCATGATCTTGATGATTAATAATGTGGGGGAAGATGTATGAATGAAGGGTTTTATTTGGTGGCTCACAAATATTTTCTACATGGATAGGTGCTGGAAATTTGTGTTCATGCTGTTTAGTAAGAGATGATGCTTGGGATTGTTGTTACTCCATATGTTAGTAATTCTCTCCCTTGCAGCATTTGAATTGGGGCTTGAACTATTTCACCAAATCCTAAAAAAAGAGCTGAAGTCCCTTTATGATGATGGATACAATCCAAGTAATTTTACTTTTCTAAATACTATTGGTTTATATATTATAGTTTTTTGGTAATGCAGGTTGTTTCGGGCTAACTTGCACGCAACTTGGACTAATCTCTACAACCCCTCCCACAAGAGTTTCACACGCTTATGTGTGGGGGTGAGGTGGTTCCAAGAGTTGCTGACAAAGAGAACTGAACTTGAGGCCTTAGGTGAGGACAAAACCCTAAGTCACAAGCCAATACCACTTGGCCAATGTTTTGGTTTATATATTTTGTTCGTAAAAGTACATAAATGACCTTTTAGGTTCACTTAATTTGGACCAACATAAAAAATTCAGGGTATGGCTCTTATTTTTGAGGTTCACTTTGACCAATAGAATATTCTCCTTCTTATGTTTTACCAACACATTTATGAATTTTAAGTGTGATAGAGCCACACAGTTTCAATCACACACAACCACATACCCTCTCACATGTAGTGGGGCCCACCCTGGGTCCCACATGGGGTGGGCCCCACCACACGTGAGAGGGTGTGTGGTTGAAAGTGTATGACTCTAACATTTTTTATGTTAGTTTCACTTAAGATACTACTCCAAATATGGTAATTAAATAAATTTGGTTCAAGTTCACTCATAACCTATTTGCATTACAAAGTTAAAAAGTTTAACAAAATATTTGAAAAATGATACTTGCGAATATAACCACAGTTTTGATTTCGTTAAATCTGTCACATTATACAAATTGATAGAACTGTATGAAAGTTGAGGCGAGTAGAAATTAATAAATTAAATTTGTGATTGTGACTAAATAACACAAATCAGTAAAATATCATTTTTTATTTTTCAAATTTTTGGCTCTATAATAAATCGAAAAATAAAGATTTACGGTTGCCCTTAACACAATGTTACATTGCTTTTTTAAATTAGGCAAAATAGATCAAATTCACAGGCTGCCTAGAGGTACGGAAATATATGTAAGAAAATTCTATATTCAAAATTTCAAGCGGACCATACTTAGGGGTTGTAAAAAACTAGCTTAAATTCAAAACTTCCTTACTGCATTTTACGAGACAGATCACTCTCGGTCTCAACACATCAACTAATTTTCAACCAGTCATATTAACTTATTTTGTTTAAGTTAGTTTATGGCTAAGCAGGGCCCAAAGTTCCACACAAGGGGAAGAGCTGATTGATTTCTTTTTTCTTTTTAAAAATCTCTAGTTTTTACTTATAGGAGTAATATTTTAATACATAAAATTGTCATAAAAAAGGGAATTGATATTGGCACTTCCCTTTTTTCTTTGTTCATCTCCCCATCCTTTCTTCATCCCTTTTCTATTCTCTTCCCAAATCATACCTTTTTCTTCAAGTTTAAAAATGGATGGTAATGGAAAAGGCATCTATGTTTTACAACCAACAATGGAATTTACAAATGAAGATTTTACTGAGTTAAACGATATACTAAATCTCACAACCACAAGCAACATTGAAGAAATATTAGAGCTCTACAACTCATTCAACTCTACAACTGGTTCTGGTAATTTCCCTTCACTTTTACTTGGGATTCTAGATCCAGGATTTTCTATGTTTTTGAAATTTGCTAGAAATACTAGGTAAGTTATTTCAAGGGATGTAATATATTTTGCTTAACTCATACTTTAACGCCCCAAAAATTGGGTACGTTAATAAATAAATTTCATAATTTATTTAAATAAAAATGCCAACTTCATTAAAAATACAAAGAGTAATTAAAATTTTTGACGAAAAACTAAAAGTTAACCAACCTATTACAACTGGAACAAATTAAATTCTAACAGTCTGAAAAACTTAAACATTTATTAAAAGTTCAACTGAAATAAAGGACAGAGCCATCTAGACAAATCCCTACTGATAAAGCCACGGGTCCACCACTTGATCCCCACTTAGTTGCTCCATCGCCTCGAATTCAGCAGGCGGCTCTTCCTCTCCTTCTGTCCCTGGCGTTGGGGACTCTAGGGCCAAAAAAGTAGCACCGTGAGTGATAAAATTACACTCAATAGGGTACTGAAACTACCCATTTACAAAAGATTACTCATGCAACAGTCAGACATATAAAACATTAATGTTAAAGCATATGACAACCCAATTATCACAACATGTCTTAAAAATAGTGGACTCAGTAGATTCAACATTCTCAGCATCAATCTCAAGGTTTCACAACCTAAAACCTCATGCACCTCATGAATTTGGTATCTCATACCAATTCATATGGCTATCTGATATCAAATCCCATCCACAATATAAACAATCTATTGAGCTCCCGTCCACCATGCCTAACTCTCCAGGACAATGGCACGGCTCAATACCCTAGGGAGTATATTGTGATAATTGGCTCAAGACCCATATCGGATACAACGTCCCATTCCCACAATAGATAAACAACCACACATCTCTTAAATGTTTATTTAATTAATCACAATAATTAATTAACACATGATAAAAGGTTTAATAATTCCAGTAAGCCAAACCATCTCATGTGTCTAATTATAGCCTGTAACTAAAAGTTTATTAATGAAATCGAGTAACACATGCCAAACATGTCAGTTATATTTCTAGTCACTAAAAATAGCATACGGGTTCCAAAAGTCACGAAATTTACAGTAAAATAGTTTATCAAATTTGACACATGTTCACTGTTTTGAGTGAAGCCTGAATCCAATCCTAAACAAAGGAAAACAGTATTTTAAGTCAAACAGTGAATCTGTCTCGAAACTGTGCAGTTCAACTAACTTTGAAAAATCATAACTAATTCTAAAAATCTCGTATTGAGACGAGTTCTATATAGAAGTTGCTTAAGTTTTCAAGATCTACAACTCTTCAGCTATAAGTTTTCCTCGCTTCTGAACCGAAATGGTCCAAATATTTTAAAAACAGAAACTGTGCACATACTTTACATATTTTCACTTTTCACGCAACTCCAACCACACAATTCATTAACGATTCAATTTCCGCAGAAATTATACTAAACTATAACTTCTCTAATCACCACATAGTATCTATTATACAAACAAACCACGTAAATAGTATTCCTAAGTAAAAGTTAAGTTTCGGAAACCCTACCTTTCTTCCAATGACTTAGTGTGAAGAATGGAAAAATCAAGAACTTCAATGACCACAAATATTATTCTAAAAATAGAAAAATTAAGGTGAGAAGGATTTACAGCTGTGTGGGTGAAAGGAGAGAAATTGAAAATCAATTAATTCTAAGAAGAGAAAAATAGATGAGAGAAGTGGTGTTTGAATAGTCAACAAAGTTAAAATAATTGACAAAAAGAAAGAGGAAAAGAGAGTGATGAAGAACCTGATGAAAAGAATCAAGAGGAAAAAGTGTTGTACTTGATTTTTGAGGAGAATAATAAATTATATAAAAGAAGAAACAAAGTGATGTAGTTGTCAACCAATAGGAGAGTGAGAAGGAGAGGTTTAAGAGAGGGGGGGGGGGAGAGAGAGAGAGAGAGAGAGAGAGAGAGAGAGAGAGAGAGAGAGGGAAGGTAGTACGGTTGATGGGAAGAGAAAAGATAATGTTGGAGCAACTTTGGACTCTTATGGAAGTCAAAGTGATGACTTTTGGTGGAAAAGGAATTGTTGTTGAAAAAGTGGGCCTCTAAAGGCATTGTACGACATGAACGGTGAGGATCATCGTAAGTGTTGCGATGGAGGGCCTTTCAAAATCCGATCATCGAGTAAATTGGCGAGAGTCATTGAAACATCAACATAAAAAAAAGTGAACGGTGTGGATCGTCATAATTGTGTTGCAATTGTGTGGTTATCGTACATTATACCATAACACAGTAGGTTAGTTCAGAACCAAGTAAGTTCGATGTATAGAATTGTAAGGTAGGTGTAGACTTGTTTTTCCGAATGTTCGATCTGAACTGTTGCAATTTAATATCTCGTCAATTCTATCATTCTCCCCAAAATCGATGATCATCCTATATCGGTAACAACACGATCAAAACACATTTAGTGTTTCTAATGGAATTTTAGTACTATAATGCACCACTTCAAGGCCATCTAATCAATTTTTTTTAAATCTAAACTGTTAGATGTGTTTAAAGCATGTTTTTAAAGTCCTATGCAAAGATTTGGCAAAAAAAAAAAACCCAAAAGGGCTTGATCGGGCTAGGTTTTCGTATAGTAGCTTTACGAAAACCTACTCCGATCAACTACTTCCGGGTATGATTTTTTGCAAAATCCTTGCATAGGATGCTAAAAACACGTTTTAAACATATCTAACGGTTTCGATCATTGAAATTTGGTTTGGAAAGTGGATGTCCATTATTGTGTTCATGTGAGAGTGAGATAGTGAAACTATGAAAGGAATCAAATTTAATTTGTATAATTTATAATTTTCTATAACCAAATTTAATAAAAATAATTCTATAATTTATATAATTTCTATATTTTAACATCTAATAATTTCTATAATATAATTTAATAAAAGAATCTAATTACCATAATTTGAATTTCTATCATTTTTTTATAAAAATATTTTTTTTCTCTTTTTGTCCGTCTCTCTCTCTCTCCCTAAAAATTATTATTATTATTTTTTGAATTTTGAATTTTTTTATTTTTTTTGTTCATGACTTAGTGACTTACTTACAAGTTGCAAAATATTATTATTATTATTATTATTATTATTATTATTATTATTATTATTATTATTATTATTATTATTATTATTATTATTATTATTATTTACAAACAGATTTTTTTTTCCAAAATGTTTATTAGATAAAAGGAAATGTATCAATTATCAAACATGTAAAAAAATATTTTACAAGCTTTTTTTTTCCAAACTCTCTCTCTCTCTCTCTCTATACATATATATATATATATATATATATATATATATATATATATATATATATATATATATATATATATATATATATATATATTCTCTCTCTCTACAAAAAATTATTATTATTTTTATATTTTTTTATTTTTTTTTTATGACTTAGTGACTTACTTACAAGTTGCAAAACACTATTTATTTATTTGTTTTAATTTTTTTTTTCAAAATCTTTATTCGATAAAAGGTAATGTATCAATTATCAAACATGTGAAAAAAAATTTAAAAGCTTATTTTATTTTTTTGTCCAAACTCTCTCTCTCTCTCTCAAAATTAAAATATAAAATAAAATTAAAAAATCAATAAAATTTTTGTAACTTCTTTTTCCCTCTTGTTTATTTTTTTGTTCATGACTTAATACTTTTTTAAACTTTATATAAATATATTATTCACTAACACAAGTTACACAACCAAAAAATAATTCTTTTTTATTTTTGTGATTATCAAAAAATACATACAAATAAAATATTTAACATTTTTTTTGCCATGTGCCGTGCCCGTGCGGAACCGCCATGTCGTGTCGTGCTGGGCCAACTTCCGTGCTTGTGCCATGCCAGGCCAACTTCCGTGCTCGTGCCATGTTCGTGCTACTTCTGTGCTCGTGTCGTGCCTCGTGCTACGTTGAATTCTAATCGTGCCTGTGTCGTGCCCGTAGAAGAGCGTGTCGTGTCGTGCCACGTGCCACCTTAACCCGTGCCGTGTCCGCTCATTTCCGTGCCAGTGCCATGCTGCGTGCCGACTTATACTGTGTCGTGCCAGGTTTTTGTCATGTCTCTAACGTGCCGTGCTGACTCCCGACGGGCCGTGCCAGCCCGGCTCATTTGATACCCCTAGCACTACATGTAAAGAGCACTATTGAAGTAAAAACATAACTTAGCAAATTAAAAATAGAGGAGTAAAGGTATTTTATGTGGGCCAACCCATCTCAGAACTGTTCAAAAAACCCGTGCTATTGTCGACTATGGTCTCTTGGATTTAGTGGAAGCAGTAGATTTAACTGTTAGAGTTGTGGGATGGGTGGTGGATGGAGGCAGCCATGGATTGTCGAAGTTCGCAGAGTAGGGGAATAATTGCTCAGACTTGTTTAGTTGTCTTTATTTATAAGTGGGCTAATGTGAATGTGTCATTTTACTTCCTTGCCCTTATAGTTATTTGTGCAAAGGCCAAGTAACATGTAAATTAGTAATTGTTTGTGTGGCAGTTTGGGAAGGGAGAAAAGTGAACCAGCCTAAAAAACTACTCCACACCAAAGTGATGCTTCCCCTTTATATATTAGAATAGATTTGCTTCTATACTTACGTTGTACCAATGGTCTAAGGACCCGTACGAAAAATCACTTTTTGGAGAAGTTTTAATTTGGCTAATAAAAAGTCCCGGTAATTGTTCCTTGGATTTTTCAAATCAGAATGGTATAATTAGAAGTTTTTTTTTTAGTAAGACAAAGTCATCTTTCAACCTTTGTCTTCGGAGAAAAATGTGTCATTTTTCCGTTTTGTACTAAAAGTGGGGGGATGAGATTTTTGATGTGATTAGAATTTCAAAATTTTGGAAATACCATTGTTTCTAAATGTGTGTGTGTGTGTGTGTGTGTGTGTTGGGGGTACTTCCTTATTTTCATAAATAAATTAAAGTAAAGAAAACTTTACTTAAGTTTGGTTTTTGAAAATAAGTGTTGTGCTAGAACATGCCTGGCTAACACAGTGTGTAAGGACCCGTAATTTTTATAATTTTTCAGAAATAAAAGTTGGAGTATTGTGAGGAATGTCGAAAAATGTTAATTGGCTAAATGTGTGAGTAAAATTAGTGAGGTGAGTCACAATTATATACATAAGTGACATTTGGATGTGAGGTGCAATTAGGGGGTCAACATATGAAATGTATGGGAGAAGTTTTGCAAAAAATTAAAACACAACACACTCCCTCTTCTCTCCCACCCGACTAGCCCGTCTCTCCTCTTTCCCTCCTCCATTGTAACACCTCTCAAGCTCAAATTTTCCGCTTTTCACTCAACCACTTCAAGAACCAAGGCTATTTCGACGTTCTACGTGTCGTGTGGAGCTTGGGTCACCTTGGATTCGCACCGGAAGCTCATAATTCGGGATTTGGGGTTTTCTACACCTAGGGTTTCACTCATCTTCATTTTTCAAGCTAATCCTTGAGGTAGGGGAACAATTTCTACTCTCTCTAGTTGTATGCTTGTGATTTATTGCATATATCTTGTTTGAGCCTTCAATTTCTTTGAAAATCATGTTTTCCCAAATTGTGTGGGTTTTCCCAACTGATTCTTTGATCTATGATATTACATATTGTTGGATGAAATTGGGAGTGAAATTGATCTCCCTTCATGTTTAATTGTTGCCTAGCATCTCTAGTTTGTGCCTAAACTATCTCATTTGTGACTGCATTGTTCACTGTTCATAGCTATGGCCTCCGTAATTTCCAGCAGCTATCCCTATCCTTTGGATGGCATTCGGCCACTCTTTGTTGTCTGTTTGGTCGCCAATTGCTCAATATTTCATACAATCGATCTTTGGCATCATTTTCACACATGTTTTGACTTGAGGACTGTGGTTTTATAAACAAATATGTTATCTTACGTCACATGAAAGTTTGATGGTTTTTAAAAAGCATGTGTGGGTGTGTGCGTAACCCTTTTATCGAAAGATGTGAAGAAATTAAAAGAACTTGGGAAAAATTGGACTTGTTATTGAAATTAATGGAATTTTTTTGGAAATGAGATGTTTCAAACCAATGTCATCATTTGATGAAATTTTTATAAAGGCACGCGGAGACTATGAAATCCAATAGGGGCACACGGAGCCTATAAAATCTGGTAAAGTCATGCGAAGCCTATGGAATCTGGCAGAGGGATTAAATCCCTAGTATTAATGAAATGGTGATTCTCTTTAATGAAAGAAGTGAGAAATGAGATTTTTGGACTACCCATTGTGTTTTGTCGAAACTCGATATGTAAACTTGATTTTGGACTTGTGTGGTGAACTTGGATGGTTGGGTGAAATAAAATGGATACTTGGGTGGTGTTTGGGTACACCTAGAATAGACTTTGAACATATCGACTGTAGGTGGGTACTTGGAAACCATTTGGATAGTTCGATGTATTCAAAATTCCATCACTATGATTTGAATATCCGTACACACATATGAATATTCATTCGACATATCTTGTCTCCATGTGCATGCATCATATTCACACACATATAGCGTTAGTAGAATAGTTCTCCTACGAGCATGTGTGCTCACCCTATCATTTTCAGGTACCCAGCTTTGATCGTGCATGGTTTGGAGTGCATGACTCAGATGATGAGCATACATGACATGGAAGTTATTTTATTCATCTTCCATTCATTAAATTTTATTTTGTGGAGACGATAATGTAACTCTAATTTTTCACTATCTTTTTTACTTTGGATTTGTAATAACTTATGGGATATTACTTTGATTTCACATTTGGGACAATGGTGCCCAAACATTATATTTTTGACTTCACCTTTGGGGCAAGGGTGATTGAACATTTGATAGCCAATGACCTAATGATGTATTTATTTTATGGAAATCTTTTGGGATGAATTTATGGAAATCTTATCACTTGACTTATTCATTGTTAAAATTCTTTTATTTATGTTTTGTGAAAATGAGAGCGTGACAACTTGGTATCAGAGCTATAGGTTCGAAAACTTAGAGACCATGGGGAGACTTAGAGTCTTTGGGCTTAAACCATTGCATAGTTTCCTCATGAAAATCATGTTTTCTCATTCATTGTGTGCTTGTGTGTGCATAGCATTTATTCATCTACGTGACATTGCATTTATGTTCATGTAAAGTGGCGAGTGTTGTTGACCTTTGTTGGAGGGAATCAGAGACCTGGACTTCATTGTAGTTGTTGTGGCTACGCTTGTTGCTATTGTCATCATTTTTGTTCATAGCTTACCTTTTTGTAGTAAGATGCCTTCTAAACGTGATGTTAGGCGGGGTGAAACTAGAAACAAAGGTGGTTGTGTTCGTGCATACTGGTTATGCCAATGTATGAAAGTTGATCTCTGTAAATATGTAATAAAGATATCTGGGTACTAGTATGACTTGTGAGTAAGGTGCTTGAAGCGTTTTCTAGTTGAATTATATCGATTGCGTGTTTCTATCTTTACTATAGTGGTTGTTGAATGTTCTATACGAGTGTGTGGTGAAACTTTGAGGGTACTATGACATGGTTCATAAACTACATAAACTAACTAAGGGGTATTTATAGGCAGAGGGGGCGTGCCTTGCACGCGCTCGGTGGCCCTTACGCGCCTGTCATTCGTACCAAGAATGATAGCTAATGTGACCTCAATCTCTACTGTAGATGTCGCGCTTCAGCTGACATCATGTCACATGGGTCTGAAGGGTCAACTCGCCTTGAGACATTCCCCATCACCCACATGACTCTGCAGGCGGTAGTGGCAGGGTAGGTGACTGCCACATTTAATGATCCATCATGACTTGCCCAGTGTACCTAACACACAGCCGAGGGACAGAGACGGTTCGCGAGCCTCCATAAGCCGTCGTCAACCGACTTGGTCATGGGGCACTCGGGCGACCATCGTGCAGGGCGTGGAGCCCCCTACGGAATCCTCAGAGGACCCCCAAGAGTTGCACCAAAAGCCATGCTTCAGTAATGCAACCGCCCTCGGAAGGCTCCATTCAAACCCATATTCGTCAAGGTGTAGACCTCCTCACCGAGAGCCAAGAGCACAGTCTGCTCGACGAGGGGAAGATGGATCGATTCACATTTGATTTTTCTAATTCTAAGGATGTGATCCTTTTTTCCATTTGCGGGGTGGGTTGACCCCTATTGGCCCTTTTGAACACTGATACACTTCATCTTCTTCCTTCTCCAACTTAAACGTCGGAGTGTCTTCCCGGTCGAAATCCCAAGTTGGTTAGGCGCTGATGATGTTCGTCACCTATGTAGGTCATCTTCTCAGGCAAACTCATTGGGTCTCAGGCGAGGCTAGGTGGAGTCCTCAGACAAACCAGAGGCTAAGAGAAGACCTCAAGAGGAAGAACCAAACGAGAGCGGTGAAGGGCTTAGGCGAGGTTCATCCTAGCCCCTCGGCTAGGCAAGAGCGCTAGGCGAAATGGCTCAGGCAGAGCCCCTATACACCTACGCGAAGGCCCCAGACGAGGTTCATCTTAGCCCCTTGGCTAGGCAAGAGTGCTCGGACAGAGCACTAGGCGGAGCCCCTATGTGCCTAGGTGAAGGCCTTAAGCGAGGTTCATCCTAGACCCTCGGCTTGGCAAGAGCGCTAGTCGAAGTGCGCTCAAATGGAGTGCTAGGCAAGGTTCGTCCTAGCACGTCAGCTAGGCAAGAGCGCTCAGATGGACCACTAGGCAAAAAGGTTCAGGCGAAACCCCTACACGCCAAGGCGAAGGCCCTAGACGAGGTTCATCCTGGCTTGTCAGTTAGGCAAGAGTGCTAGGCAAAAAGGTTCAGGTGAAGCCCTTAAGTGCCTAGGCGAAGGCCCTAGGCTAGGTTTGTCCTAGCCCGTCGGCTAGGCAAGAGCACTTAGGCGAAGCGCTAGGCAAACAGGCCCAGGCAGAGCCCTCGGGCCGCTCAAGAGGTTCATGGGAGGTTCACCCTGGAATTGATGGCCCCACAATTCTCTTCTTCGGTTTTTTTTTAAAAATCTTTTATGTTTTGTTTTTTTTATTCCGCCACGTCACTGTATATGAGCAATATGCATGTGAATGGTTGTATGTGATAGTAGACTTATTGTTACTTTATGGTCAATTGACAGATGGACAAAGCCACTGTAATAGAAGACACTATAAACTACGTTAAACAGCTTCAGGAACATGTGAAATCGCTAGAGAAAAATTTGAACAAGAAAAAATCCAAAGAATCGGTCGCTCTTGTTAAGACCCCTCAAATTTCTGCCGACGATGACATGTTTTCTTGCCGTTTGAGAAGAATCCACTGGGAGATGCGAAAAGGTTTTGCTGTGAAATTACTTACTGAGATTGAGAAGAACCATCTGAGTGTTTTGAACACTAGTTTCTTGCCGATTTTTCTAGTAAAATTTTGTTTTCCTATTTTAGGAGTGCTTCTCCCAAGGGTAAGTATGAAATAGGTAGTTTTAATTTTGGATTTCGTTGCCAATTTATTGAGAAACTATTTTTATTTTATAACCTTGCAAATGGAAGCCAAATTTTGCATGACGTTGAAAGGATCTTGTGAGTTGTGAGGAATCTGCGGTCGGCATTTTTGAATTAATTTCATCACATGATGGTCTAGTTATAAGACCAGTTCAAGCCAAGAAGTGAACAACCCGTCTACCAATTGTATAAAGCTAGAAAATAACTTGTAGGAATTTAACATGTAATTGAATTTTCATCAAGCTCCCTATTTTCCTTGGCCATCGGACCCGGGAATCCTATAATGTAAACCTCGTAATGCACCATGTAGAGTGCATCTGAGCCGTTTATATCCACAATATCGATGGCTTAGATTCGCAAAAGAGCTCTTATGAATAAGACTTTAGAAATAAATTTGAATTATTGATTACTAAGATGAACGCACTACAAGGCTTCCAATTCTCTCTGGCTCTCATGATCACATGCCCATTGCGATGGTCTGTTTTGGTAGTGTTGAAATGGAATTTGGTTTTGGGTTTGTTGTTAGATCTAGCTCTCAGCCTACAATTCTTTGTGCACGATCGACTCGATTGCCCTTGGTTAATAACAGCGAAGATAGAATTAGGTTGATTATTGAGTGTCTTAATTTATTTTTTATTTAGTTAGCATGTCTTGGTTGATGGTGGATTTTTATGGATTTGGATTACAAAATTACTTTTTTTTTCACGGAAAAAGACTAAGTTTTATTGATTCAAATCATAGTCCAAGGACCGTACATCACCGTAGCAAAGGTTCATCATCCATTGGGGGGACAGGAACCCCCAATTGACAAAATGAGTACCTAATAGGGCTTTTTTAGCCAACGATTGGGCTACCCTATTACAAGATCTTTTGACATGCACAAAAAGTGCAAGAGGAAAATAGAGGTAATAGCTGAACATAGTTAGAAACAATGGATTGAGCTACAATCCGAGAAAATCCTTCATTTTTGAGCTACAGCTTGGATGACTTGAAAAGAATCCCCTTCTATGTTGATATTGGCAAGTTCGTTATTGGCCGTGAGCATCATTGCTTCTCTGAATCCTATAGCCTCTGTGGTGCATGGTGAAAATAAACCATTGAAAGACAAGGAGGCCCCACCCAAATTCGTTCCATAACAGTTTCGATCAACAATACCAACTGCAACCAAACCAGCACTGCAGGTGGTGGAACACCCAAGTCAGAATAGGAGGGGAGTTGCATGATCTTGGAGGAGATGACTTGATGCTATTAGCTTCCTTAAATTCTAAAATAGAAGAGAGGCCTTGTCAAAAATGGTGCCATGAGACCAGACTTCCCCATCAAAATAGGCTTTGTTCCTTGCTTTCCAAATGGACCAACATATTGAAGCTGTTAGCTTACCAATATCTTCCATCTGACACCCACTAGGGAGCCTTTGTGTAATAATAAACCACCAATCTTTCAACAAAAGTTGATCCCAGGAATTGGATGGAGAACATTCATGAGGGGAAAGGCGACATACTTCTCTGGTCACTTTACAACATTACTAACCCAGCTTCATTCGAAGTTGTTGGTGGATTTTTATGGATTTACACTAGATGACAGACGCCACACACACAAAAATTAAGACAAAAAAATTAAAGCATCTTGGTAATAGAAAGTTGATTTATAGTATTCAAGATTAGTCGAAGTGCATGTAAGCTCGGATATCTTATTAAAATTTTTAAAAAAAAAAGTCTATATGATATGTTATCATGGGTTGTCAATCTCCCAATGATTTTCGAAACTAAGCTTATCTGTTTGAAATATAATACAAATACAAATACAAATCAGTTTATTCACAACTCTTGCAGACATACATAAAACATATGTTAGAGATATATACTACATTGGTTAATTTTGAAAAGAAAAAAAAATCATAAAATATCAATAGATGTACCAACAGATAGGTATATTGCCCACAACATAAAAAAAGATAGGTTTACCAACAAATATACAAACACATTAACAGATACACATATACCTGTTGCCACCGATTTCTCCAAGGACAGGAGAGACAGAGATGGTCAACACCTTGTGGTGTAGAAGATGTGAGGGCGTGCCAGGAGATATGAATCTCCAAGAAAATAAGGAAAAAACGCCTAAAACTACTAACTTCTTTCAAGCAAATGTGAAACTAAAGTTACAACGGTTCGTGGGCCTTGAACAAGAACTTCCACAATTGAAGAAAACTAAGATTTACATAGAAGAAAAAGAGAAAGAAGAAGAAGAAGAAAGGGGATAGAGGTAGAAGATTGACATAGATAGAAGAAGGAGAGATCGATCGACTAATTGAGAGTTAGGAGATAAGCTAAATTTACTGGCTGCAATGAGCTCTGTTGGTGCTGTGACCTCCTCAATGTTGCACAAAGGTTTTCATTTATAGTCTTTGGGTTTAATCGCAACTTCCTAACGTAACCGCCCATGAAACCAAGCCATTATGCCCACGTCTTGCATCCACTACAATGTCTTCTTGAAAGTGCATAAGGAAATGACATGTGTTCCTAATCCAGCCGAAAATAACTACACATGTTCTCAGCATAATTCACACATGTTAATTTCGGCCTTCATCCTCTCGTTTTAGATAAAAATCTCTTTTCCTATAATTTAGGTAACAAACTTATCTCCTAAACCATAGATAATTCGGCCACTAAATTAAATCTGAATTAAATAAAAATAACTCTCAGCCAATCTATTTGCCATGTGTACAATTTTAAAAATTTATGGTACAAACATTGCCCCCCATAAACTCTATTTTTTGAAATAAAATGGAGTTTAAAATATGTTATATAAATAATAATAATGGAGAAAAATGTGGCATCGTTCAACATTTTGGCCTTCCCCCCCCCCATTGTGTAAAGTTTATAATTGAATAACTTTGGGCTTAAGGATGTCTTTCCATGATACCTTAAGAGTTAGAGATTCAGATTTCTTCTAAACATACCGGTACTTCAGCCTTGATTTCCCCTTAAGCAAGTGAGAAAGTTTCTGATTTTCCTTGACTCTATCCTTCCTTAGCCAATCTCATTCCTTGTCTAGTCCTTTGAAGCTTCCTTTTCTAGGAATTTGACAAAGCATTCTTTGGCTATAGGAGTTTCGAATGATTGAATTGAAATTATTGGCAAGAAGTAGGAGGTGTTTTGATCATCGGGTTCTCCAATTCTCTCTACACTTCGGCCATGGCAAGTCGAATGTGTGTAAAGACTGAAGAACTTTTTCTCCTACCATGTATGTTGGCTGGAGAAAATCTTCTCTTTGTTTCTTGACCACAATTCTTAAGTCTGGCATTCTTCTTGGGTATTCATTGCCCAAGTTCGGTGTAACTTTGAGTCTTCTTATAAGAGAAACTTTTCCTAATGTAAATGGCTTCCAAATTTCATCAAACCTCCTATCTGCTAAGGAGATGGTGTCAGAATCCTCCCAAAATAGGTAACTATGTAGGAGTAACGAATTACCCTAGCTCCCTTTGCTCAACAGAAGGTGAAACAAATAAAGGACTCTGTTATCTCCTGAACCCTTAATCATGGCCGTTACAAGATCTTCTGCCATTTTTTGTTGTCTTCGACCACATTCGGCCTAAAATGAAGAGGAATTTTTATCTGCACATCCCCATGCCTCCTATAATTGTGTTGTTGACAAAAGAAACTAGAAAACTCCTTTGGAAGGCTTAGAATGGTGTTGCAAACCGTCCCTTCTGATTTTCCTTAAGGATAATTGAAAATGGAGTTTGGTATTTTTCCAGATTCATAAATGAGCTTTGGTTTATCTTCTGACCCCAAATTTACTTCCTCCAAAGGATCTTGAACATTTTCTATCAGATCATATAACTTTGCTGGTGGAGCTTCCAAATCTTCTAACTGGATGACATCATCAGGAGGTGTATTGCCCCCCTCGGCCACAAAGGCCGAATTATCTTCAGCATCCTTGGTAGGAGACCTTGGCTGATGAGTTGATATCTTCTGCGACACTAGCAAGTGTAGAGGTCACTTTATCACTGAAGAAGGCCATCATCTCCTTGACGGCCTTTGCCAAACTATTTGTTGACTCTTATCTCCTTCAGGAGATTGTTAAAAGGAAGATCTGAATTGCTCCATGCTCCATGAAGTTGACCGTTGCGAGGAGGAAAAGGTCTTTGGTCGGCACCAACGCCTTCTTTCACCTCTTTCGGCTTATTCCAAAGCAAAAAACTCCTGCTAGCTTAGGCTGTTGCTCCTTAGGAGATATTCTTGAGTCAAGATGCATCCGAAATCTCCTATGGTTTGAACCTAAGCGACTGAAAAATAGAACCCACACTTCATAGAGGTCCAGGAGCTCTTGTCTAAGCATGACCAACATCTCCTTGATGGCCTTCGTCAAATTCTCCTAATATTCTTTGACCTCCTAAAAAAGGTATTGTTGAAAAACAAATTGGATCTCTTCATGCTCCTGGAAAATGACTGTTGTAAGGGACAGGAGATCCTTGGTAAAGACCATTTCTCTCCTTTGTCTCGCTCGGCCTAGTCTGAAGCAAAAATTCTTGTCGACTTAAGTTGCTGCCCCTAAGGAGATTTTCTTGAAAGGAGATTTTAGGGCTGAACTAGAAACGGCTAGCATGTTTGACGAATCGGTGGTTGAACCTCATAAAGGGCCATGAGATGTCAAGTTCTCTCCAATAATGGCCATCATCTCTTTGATGGCCTTCGTCAAACTTTGTCGAAGTCTATGTGATCTCCTAAAGCGGGCTGACAATGGAATTAGTCGGCCCTAATGACAAATTGACAATGGATTCGAGGATGATATCCCACATTCCAACAACCACCTCCTGGAGATCTTCTTGAGAGGCTAGAGCAATTTGATCTATGCAATGCCTCCTCCTCCAGGAGAAGTCTTCCTCAGGCGAAGGCTCATCCGTTATCGTATTCTTTGTTCCTCCTTTGTTTCCACCTTTTCCAGCCATCTTGAATCTTCAATTGTCTTAAATGTGTCCCACCGGGCGTGCCAAAAAAATGTTGCCACCGATTTCTCCAAGGACAAGAGAGACAGAGATGGTCAAGACCTTGTGGTGTAGAAGATGCGAGGGCGTACCAGGAGATATGAATCTCTAAGAAAATAAGGAAAAAACGCCTGAAACTACTAACTTCTTTCAAGCAAATGTGAAACTAAAGTTGCAACGGTTCGTGGGCCTTGAACAAGGACTTCCACAATTGAAGAAAACTAAGATTTACATAGAAGAAAAAGGGAAAGAAGAAGAAGAAGAAGAAAAAGAAGCAGAAAGGGGATAGAGGTAGAAGATTGACATAAATAGAAGAAGGAGAGATCGATCGACTAATTGAGAGTTAGGAGATAAGCTAAATTTACTGGCTGCAATGAGCTCTGTTGGTGCTGTGACCTCTTCAATGTTGCACGAAGGTCTTCATTTATAGTCTTTGCGTTTAATTGCAACTTCCTAACGTAACCGCCCATAAAACCAAGCCATTATGCCAAAGTCTTGCATCCACTACAATGTCTTCTTGAAAGTGCATAAGGAAGTGACATGTGTCTCTAATCCAGCTGAAAATAACTATCCATGTTCTCAGCATAATTCACACATGTTAATTTCGGCCTTCATCCTCTCGTTTTAGATAAAATCCCCTTTCCTATAATTTAGGTAACAAACTTATCTCCTAACCCATAGATAATTTGGCCACTAAATTTAATCTGAATTAAATAAAAATAACTCCCAGCCAATCTATTGGCCACGTGTAAAATTTTACAAATTTATGGTACAAACAATACCAACAGAGCTACATAGTTTGAAACTACAGATATACTAATAGAATAACAGTTTAGGTGTTCCGAAACTATAAAAGCAACAGATAAACGAACAAATATACCAACAAGAGTAATAGATAACCCTAAATTGAGAGTAAAACAGGGTGGGAGTGTTCTTAGATTCGTAATAGGGCCGGCCCTTTGTAAGACCAACAAAACAAATGTCTTAGGCCTTGTAAACCCCACATGTGGAATAAGGCAGGTGAATAGAGTAGATAACACAACTACTTCCAAAACAAAGTGGTAATCGGCAATAAAAGAAAGAGCAGAAGAGATTTCGATCGATGTTTGAACAATCGTTCCATTCAACAACTAAAAATAGTGTTTCTGGAATGTAGGATGGTAGACAGTGTATTAAAACAGTGGTTGAGGATGAAGATTGGACTAGGGTTTCGACTAAGAACTATGATCGCCCTATGGTTTCGACTTAGAATTAACGACGATTCTAGGCAGTTTGCCTTGTTCGCCTTCCTACTCACTGTGTGTGTATATTTGTGTGCATGTGTGTGTTCCTTTGGTTTCTCTCTCTTTCTTTTGTTTTGAGGGTATTTTCGAAAACCGGTTCACAAATGTCATGACGCCAATAGGGGAAAATTTGATATTGTAATTATGGCAGAGACTAGCGGTGTACATGATCCGGTTTGGACCGGTTTTGTTGAAATCCGGAATCCAAACCATATCTAATGGTTCCAAAGAATTAAGAACCATAACCAGACCATTATATATATAAAACCAAACCACACCAAACCATTAGACTGGTCCGGTTTGATTCGGTTTTCGTTTCTAAACCATGTTAGCACTCAAAATTTGCCAAAAATAAATTGTTCACAAAATTTTTGCAAATCCTTCGTAAAACTACTACCATTATACCAACGCACAAATAGATTAAGTAGTCCATCAAAAACTAAAGTAAATATTAAAATATCAATATTGATACAGATGACACATGCAACATTAAAAATTAAAACTAACAAAATTATCAAGCATGTGTTGGTATATAGGAGTGTATATATTATATTATATTATATTGTATAACGGACCGGTTAGGTTCAAACCACGGTTCCTAATTTTGAAACCAGGGACTGAACCAAAATATCCGGTTTTCATTTTTTTAGAACCAAAATCAATCCATTAAACCATAGAACCAATCCAAATAGACCGGTTTGGTTTGGCCTGTCCAGTTTCACGATTTTTTCGATTTTCTTATACATCCCTAGCAGAGACCCTATGATATGTCTTCCTCGCCGAAGAACCCTTTTCCTTTATATATACACTCACTCTTGTCTTCATGAGACAAATTTGTAAAAGTGACTTCCAGTTTGTATCTTATGATTTAGTGGTACAGATTTATAACTCTCCTGAAAAATACAAAAAATAAATAAATAGTAGAGTACATCAAACATCAATTTTCTTTTACTTCAACACTCATGAATTTACTCCCAAATCTCTACCCGAACCCACACCATTTTAAGGAATTGATATTGGAACTTCATTTTTCTCTATTAACACTCTTTTTTTTTACATGTAAGGTGCAAGGGTAAATTTATCTAATAAAGACAAAAAAAAAAAATAGAGTGTCAATAGAAAAAAGGGGAGTGTCAATAACACTTCCCCATTTTAAGGAGGTCCAAGATCAAATTGCAAATGGAAACTGTGCCAAACAGAATGGGCTTGGGCCCAATCCATAAAAGGGTCTTGATGTCGCAGCCCATGATAATCGTTCTTCCATGAACACGAATGTCGGGTTTCAGTTATAACTGATTACTACTGATCTCGCCTTACTGAATTGGAAGTCTGTGTGTGTGAGAGAGAGAGAGAGATGAGGAAAGAAGTGGTGGTGGTGGTAGCGGTTGCGGCTGTGGTGGGGGCGGCGGTGGTGGTGAGGCAGTGGAAGCGGAGGAGAGAGCGGCGGTGGAGACAGACGCAAAGAATTCTACGGAAGTTCGCGAGGGAGTGCGCCACTCCAGTCCCAAAGCTGTGGCATGTGGCTAATGACTTGGTCTTGGAAATGCAATCAGGCCTAATCGCTTCATCGATTGGTGACGAAGATCATGATCAAACCAACCTCGCCATGCTTGTCTCCTACATCAATCCCCTCCCCACCGGGTCTCTCTCTCTCCCTCTCTCTCGGTCTTCGATATCTCATGGTTTTCGGGTGCAGCTTACGAGCACCTAGATGGACTCGGGGTTCTCAGAGTGGCCTGACACTTCATCTTAGAGAGTGACCTCAATTGTGGGCCTCTGAAATCTTTATTTGGGTTGACAACCGTTTATATTTCATTATTTCATGAATGTTGAGTACTTTATGATTTTTAAGTTTCTCATTTCAATTGAGACAAATTGGTGTATTCTTCAAATGATATTGACCATCCATATAAATAGTATCCGAATATATGACTATCAATATTCAATTCATTTGATTATTTACATAAATGATCTATCCAATATTTCTGACAAATTTTACGGTTCTGATTACAAATACAAATTATCAATTATAGATGACTTACAATTGAAGTCATTATAAGGATACAGTGACTTTGGTCACTTGCGGGTACCCAAATCCCACCTAGACATCCCTAGTCCCGTTGTCCACTAGCAGGGCCTAACTGAAGCCAATGCCCTGATTGGATAGGTCTTATGAGAATTGATAACATCTGAAAAATTTCGAACAAGAGATTGTAGGAGGGAGTAAACACCTAAGCACATGCATGTCGATAGATGCATGGAGACTTGGCCATGTTAGGCCGATTTGTAGGCGCATTCTAGATTCTCTTCAATGATAGAAATAGTTATTTTCTTTTAGATGAGCAAGATGATTTTTTTTAAAGATTAATGTCTTAGGAAGCTCGACGAGATAGATAACAATTTCGATTTCAAAATAAGCAACAAACCAACCTTTTAGAATTAGTTGAGTTGTGCGTAAGCTTGTTCGAATACATGAGTTATAAACAAAAAAATTGAAGCCTATATTCCTTTCACCACTGCACGATAGTATTTGATGATAAAGTACTTGTTTGTCAATGTGAGGTGGGCAGGGATGAGAAGGGATTGTACTATGGGGTGAATCTAAGGGGTGACAATTTCTTGATCTTGCGAGCGCGACTTGGAGGGAAAAACGAATCGATATCTGAACTTCAGAGGGAGGAGATCAGCATTCCCTCCGATGTCATGGCTGCTTCTTCTAAGGTATTGCCCACGGATTTCTCCTTACTGACAATTAGTTTACGTTGAAACAATCACTTTAGAAAGTCCCTTCGGGGACATCCGATAAAATCAATATAGGAAAGATTGATTTTCTAGAAAATATATGATCGTTATAAGTGTGTTTTGATCCTAAATCCCTACTTGTTAAACACAAGAATGTTGTTCTGGAAACATCAATATTCGACAGTAATTGGTGTTTAAGTGCACCTTTTCTCCAGGAATTGTTCGACTTCATAGCTCTTAGACTATCAGTATTTATATCAACACATGGTGAGAGTACCGAAGATGCTGCATCAACAAGGCAAAGAAAACTGGGGTTTACTGTTTCATATCCGGTGGACCAAATTGCAGACTCCAGAGGAAAGGCCATTAAATGGAAGAATTTAACAGTCGATGATACAGTTGAGTTTTCTTAACCTTCTACAAAACAACATTATCCTAAACTCATCCTTTATTTTGCTAACACGTACTCTTTTTATATCATTAATTTACCTCGAAATTACTTATTTTATTTTAACACATGATGTTATTATCACCTACTCTACATTGTGATAAATCAAATCAGGTGGGGAAAGAGCTGGTAAGTGACATGAATCAGGCCTTGAAGAAACACGGTATTGACATGAGCATTTTTGCATTGGTAAGTGTTTGTTTTTTTGGCACGTTGGTGTGTGTATGCTTAGAGCTAAATTACCGTGATATTACAACAGCAATTGTAGCATTCACCGTAAAAGGTACATTTTCAGTAGACTGCTGATAGTTAAAAAGTTACAAAATGTATCTTTTTCCAGAATCACATTTTTCAGTTCTTCAAATACATTTTCCCCCCATAAACATGACTCCCAAAGGTCTCTAGAAAAAGAGATAAAAGGAGGTAAATTTATTGTTCTGCTTTTCCTGTATAGTTCACTCCACAAATCCTGATCCAAACACGGCCTTGTGCAGGTTGATGAAGCTATCGGCGATTTGGCTGGTGGTCGATATTACAAGAAAGAAACTTTTGCTGCAATTACTCTTGGGATGGGAACAAATGCTGCTTATGTTGAATCAGCACAAGCAGTTCCCAAATGGAATAACCCCACACCCGAATCAGGAGAATTGGTTTGCAAACTAATCTTCACATTATTATTATACTAAATAGAGACTTGTAAATAAATCTGCTCACTTTTGCAGGTGATTAACATGAAATGGGGAGGCTTCGCTTCGTCTCATCTTCCAATAACCGAGTTTGATATTTCTTTAGATGCTGAAAGCTCAAATCCTGGTTCCCAGGTACACTGGGGTTGATTTAACCACTTCTTTTATTTTCCTCTTGTTCAAAGATATGTCAGTTTGTTTACTGCAGCTCGGCCACTGCTTTCGCTTACGAAGGAAAAACAACTCAAAAAAGTTGAAAAATATAGATAACCCGAAAGCTTCATTTTTAGTTTCCGGTTTGACTTTGAGCAGAATCAGCTTTTACCATAACCTAAGCTGCCACAGAACACCCTGACTGGTAGTCATATGATTTTGTTCCCGATGACAGATAGGATTGTACTTTATGCTATTCGAATTTTCATTTGTTTCAGATCTTCGAAAAGCTTATTTCAGGAATGTATTTGGGAGAGGTTGTTAGGAGAGTATTGCTGAAGATGGCCAAGGAAACTGCTATATTTGGGGAGACCGTACCACCCAAACTTGCAGTTCATTACATGTTGAGGTACAAAAGTTCTGATCTTCTACAATTTATTGTATTAAGCATGTTTACTGTCTGATATTCGTTTAGGTTTCAGAAATTCTTATAGCTACCCCTAGTTGATTAATCATTCAAGAGGTTCTTCAACTCCTAATTCTGCTTCTCTATTAATTTCACTCTCCTTTTCGTTAAATCTTTTATAATTGACTGTCATAACCAGCTTGCGCGCAACTTTTCGACATTGTAAATGCAAATCAGTCACACATTTATTTGTCACTGGCCATCACAACATATTAATCTACGGGATGGAATCTGTGTCAAAAGAAATTCACTTTCTTAGGACACACTGCTTTCGTTTTCTTCGTTGTTGATTTCCATTTTCCGTTTGACAAATTTAGGATGAAAAGCAATGAAAAATTTGGATGAAAAACAATGACTAATTTGCAGACAAACATTATTTTCATGTACGTTTCATTTTTATGCACATTGCCAAAAAAAAAAAAAAAACCTCGAAAATGCAGAAATGCCATCATTTTTTTTTAATTTTTTGTGTTTTCTGGAATGTGTCAGTTTCTCAAAAAAATTCCTGAAAACAGTTCCAAATGTAGTCTGTTAAAGGAAATTTCTTCTGAGAAGGTTAAAAGTTTAAACAATACCGAACAGGCATGAGTGTTTTGGGGGGGAAAAAAAAATTATACTTGAAGATCTAACAGGTAACTCTTGACGATTGAAACAGGTCCCCTGACATGGCCGCAATGCATCAAGATACCTCGGAGGATCATGAAGTCGTCGATGAGAAACTAAAAGAAATATTCGGGGTAAAATTCAACTGCTTCTAATGGTTTCAATTTTGGAATAAGTATTGTAATATCATCGTTCAATACAAAAATAAATAAATAAAAATTCCCCTAGTACTCTAGCATCATGTGGAGTTACAATATTGTACGTTACAAAGTTACATGGATAAGAATAGCTGCCATTACAAAAAAAAAAAAAAAAAAAAAAGAAGTGTGAAAGTCAATTACCTAATCAAAATGATTTTCCAATTACATGACAGATTACTAATTCCACTCCAATGGTGAGAGAAGTCGTGGCCGAGGTCTGCGACATCGTAGCGGAACGTGGGGCCCGCCTGGCCGGAGCCGGTATAGTAGGGATTATAAAGAAGCTTGGGAGAATTGCAAACAAGAGGAGTGTGGTTACAGTGGAAGGAGGGCTTTATGAGCATTACAGAGTGTTTAGAAACTACTTGCACAGCAGTGTTTGGGAAATGCTTGGGAACGAACTCTCGGACAATGTTATCATCGAGCATTCTCACGGCGGATCGGGAGCCGGATCGCTCTTTCTCGCAGCTTCCCAAACGCAAAATGCAGATTTTCCCAGTAGTTGAATTCTGGAATTATACTACAAATTTTATTTTACTTTTGTGAGTGAAAGAAAGCAATTTTTTTTTGACAATTTTCGCGTTTTGGTGTTGTTCGGATAGATTCTGAAAGTAATTTCTTTTATATGATGAACGAACAGTCGTTTATTATGAACATTGGAATATCATCGATGAAGTGTTTTTACGTACAAAATAAATGTTATATTGTTTGAAACGAAAAATTCAGGTCTCTCTATTTACTGAATGAACAGTGATACTTTTTCCCCTCAATTTTTTTTTAAAAAAAAATTATCGTCGAATAATTAATTATTGTTTAGTTGAGGAATCGAACTTCAGGGCGAGTGGAACTAGCAGGTTAAAGAGATTCCATACTTTCATATTCTCGGTTTGACTCCTAGCACACATAAAGAATAAATTCTAATTTGGTGTCGTTGGTGATATTATATATGATTAAAAATCTTAAAATAAATATACGGAGTTTTAGTGTATTTATTTTTTCAGTGCCTCTCAAACAATTGCATAACCACCCTTATCTCTGTCCCTTAAAAATCTAAAAATAAATCTACGAATTCGTCCTAGAAACCCCTTAATTTATGATAAAGTATTGGAAATGGCTACAATACGCACTCATTAAAGGTTTGTACCATGTGCACCTATTGTATAGTCCAGATTTTGCCACCTCGTTTACAATCGTAATATTTTTTAGTTTTTGGTAACTTTTCAACAATATAATTCATAACATTTTGGTATGTCTCGTAACTTTCTAAAAAAAATGATAACTTTTATAAAAAAAAAAAATTGTAACTTTTGTAGGGGAGTTTATTATACCCTTTCAAATAAAGATTGTGGTTGTGTTCGGTTCATAGTTTTGAGGGAGTTTAGTTTAATTTTGATGATGTAAGCAGGTGTAATAAGTGGAGAGAGATAGAGAGAAAAGTGAGAAAAATGATGATATCAGCAAAATCAAGAGTAACCCAAAACTGGGCTAAAGCTGCCAACCAAACAAAACCTGTGTATTTTGATCCATGACTTCAGCAATTCTTTGAGCCTAGAGCCCAAGAAGAATTGCCATACGGGCTCAACCGGCATATTGGGCCTCTTTATGGCCTTGGACTACCATTTTGTTTGGGTAATTACCTTGGACAACAAAAACAACTTTGCCCCATAGTGAGCCCGGTTATTGGGTATTATGGGCTTGGACTCCCATAGATCATAAGAACAGCGAAAACTCTTTCCCGTTGCTCAACCCATTGTCATCCTTGTTTACTAACGATGTACCCGTTTTATAACTGGGATAATAAGGAAAAAATTAACAATAATTTTTTGGGCAAATTGTTCAAAAGTCCTAGACAAAGAATTTGTAACCTTATTAATCCACCAAACAAGTTTATAATCTATCCAATCCTAACGTTGTCATTTTTTTTTTACCAAAAAAAGTTTGTACATCTATGAAAGTGCCAAAAAAGTTTGTATCCTATGAAAGTGCCTAAAACCCTAGGGTAGCCTATGAAAGTGCCTAAAACTCTAGGGTACGCTATGAAAGTGTCTAAACCACTAAAACGTTATAATATGAAAGTGCACCCTAAAATCTAAATCCTACAATATCCTATGAAAGCGTCAAGAAAGTTTGTACCCTATGAAAGTGCTTAAAATCCTAGGGTACCCTATGAAAGTGCCTAAAACACTAAGGTACCCTATGAAAGTGCATAAACCACTAAAATCCCATAATAGGAAAGTGTACCCTTAAACCTAACCCTAGGGTACCCTTTGAAAGTGCCTAAATTCTCTTTAAAAAAAATAAAATTGGTGGACCTTAGACCTTGCAAAACTTTAACATGGATTAAATTACACAATAAGTGTATACTTCTGGACCCTAGAACAATTACCCCTAATTTTTCTATTCTAGTGCATCGAATAGGCAAGATGCCACTAAGTTATAAAAATCAAGTAGCACTGTAATTTTTTCCCATCAGTTTGACCCCCTGTGGTTTAGGACATGTGGAGTTTCACCCCCTCACATTTGATTTTCAGCACATACCCACCCTGTGATTTGTGGACCAATGTGCACGGTTATGTTTTCCATCCAATTGAGGTGTGGTTCACTTGCCTTTGTTGAGAGTGAATGTGAGTACACCAACAATTTTGAAGCAAAATACCCTAATCACACAACTGCCATCCTTCTTCTCATACTTATTATATAAATCTGCATATGTATAGCTACACTTATAAGACACAGGGTCGCTGCTGTGCATCCACTGCACAGTAGGTGTTGTGCACCCATCCGAGCCGTCCGTTGCTCGGATAGATGATCCAAATTTCACCTTAGCACATTTGCATCTGAACCGTTTGTTGCCGTGCATGCAAGATGAAATCTAGGTCATCCATCCGAGCAACGAATGGCTCGGATGGGTGCACAACACCTGTCGTGCAGTGGGTGCATAGCAAGCACCCTGAATTCATACTTATAGGTTTCGTAAGTCTAACTTTGTATAGCTATATATGAATTGGGGAGCCCTAAGAATTGGGTCGCATAGATTTTCAGTACCCCTATGTATATCTAACCCAAACCACCGAACTCCAAACAAAAATCCCAACGCAAAATCAAACTACGTTCTTATCGCTGATGTCGGCCATGATGATGATCGCCTACTATTCTCTCCCTCTTCTCTCTACAACGTTCTCCCTCTTTCCTTTCTGTCATCCTCGGTTGCTAAAATTGAAGCCACTGATTTAGGCTTGATTTGACTAAATTTAAAAAACTGGTTTTTTGGTTTTTTCATTTTGTCTTTATTCAATTTTTATTTTTTTTTGCATTTGTTAGTTTTGCGTCAAGATTTTACAGTTTCTGGATTTATCTCGTCAAGATGAATCCAAAGAGTATAAAATTATAGCTAATAGTTACGTGAGAGCGGGACGTAGATCTCTATATATACGGGTTTATTTACAATATTTTGGGGGCATTCAAATTGTTGTTTGTGGGTGTGTTTCTATGGGTTTGTTTTTTGTTCAACACAGTTTCTAATTGGTGTGTATTTTGATCAATTTTTTTTTTAAATAGCTTTATGGATATTTTGTATTGTTTATATATGGCTGGGTTTGTATATTCTTCCCCTTAAATCTTCCTACTTCTATGGGTGATTGTCAAAATGTGAGATTGTATGTTTGAGAAATAGATGACCAAACTAAGAAAGAGATGGGGAAGACAAGGAGGCCAAAATCCTAAGAGGGCACTATCGTCATTTTTTGTTTTCTGTAAAATTGGATGGAAAACATAACCGTGCATTGTGCACATTGTTCCACAAATCACAGGGTGGTTATTTGCTAATAATCAAATGCGAGGGGGGTAAACCGCACATGGCCTAAACTACAGGGGGTCAAACTGAATTTTTCCCTTTAGTTTTTTTGAAATTGAGAGAAAAACAGCCCACTCCCCACTTCTCCATCAATGGCCAACTTTCTCTCTAATCTTTTTTCTCTCTAGTTTTGTGAGAGGAGGGAAAAGTAAAGAACAGAAATGGGGATATAATGTGGGAGTGTGGTTTGGTTAGTTACTAATTAAGAATTGGAATTTGGAGACTTGGGAGCTTTCAACACATTAGCTAAGAGTATTGATAGATGCCCCAGTTACGAAATTCAATTTACAAGTGAAACAAGTTGAAAGTACTTTCCACCTCCCAAAAAACTTCAAAGGTATTGAAGATAAAGGATGAAAAAACTCATCCAATCAATGTTTTAGTCTTCTAGTTTGTCCATTGCAATTGACAACCCAACAATAGGAATTGGCGGATGGAGAAAAAGTAGGCACTGGAAGGACCACATGAACGAAGACATCAAAAGAGACAAATTTTTCCCAAAAAAAACCTGAAATCATTGATGTTTGATTTGGCTACTGGCATTAAACTGGTCTTTCCTAACACTCAATGGGACCAATACCAGTTGGGTTTTGTTTGTTTGTTTATAAGATGAGATGGAATACATTTTCCAAGCCCGTACTCTAAGTAACCCAGCAGATCTGATAAATTTTGAGAAAAAAAAATTAGTGAACTGTGCACAATTTTCATTTTAGTTACACACGGCATTTTCAACACTCTAACAATACTGTCTCTTTTAATTTCTAATAAAATATTATTTTTCTTTTTTCATTTCTTCATCTTTCCAATTCCATTTTGGAATTGAAACTCTTTTTTTTTTGTGCTTCAGAAACTTAAAACATTAAAAGGAAAGCAAAAAATGCGAACAGATTGCAGTGACTCCTCCATCACCACCAGATCATCAAGTTGTTCCACACAAGCCGAGTTAAATGGTTAGCACTAAAGTTAGCTTCATGGAAGATATGCGTGAGTGATTGAGTTCGCATCAAAAGCATATGGGAGTCCCCAATCAGTTTGCGATTAGGATGATTAGCAGTAGATTCCTCATTGATTAGTGTGACCACATCAAGTGAGTCCTATTCCATCTGAATGTTGTTGTAGCCTTTCTCAAACATGATGGTGAGTCCTCGGCATACATCCTATAATTCAGCCTCCAAGTTGAGACAGAATTTAGCTTGCCATAGTACCCTGACAGCCACTTGCCTTCATGATCCCTGAATAAGCCACCAAATCCTGTTTTACCATTGATTTCATAGACGTATCCATCGGTATTGAGTTTCACACCCATTGTCAAACGAGCAAACCAACAAATAAGAATAGGATTTGAGCTGCTGTTGTCAAGGGAGAATTTAAATGCTTCGGTAATCTCAGAGGCATAGGATATGATGTTTGGCTCACAATGGTATCCACATCAAGATTTTGTCAAATAATAACGATAAAAAGAGTTTTATCGTTAATTCATTACGATATTTGAAGATTAGAGATGCAGAATGTCCACAACTCGTCAAGATTTGAAACATTACGAAATCAACAACTGAAACTGGTGATTTCAAAATACTCCATATATAGAACTACGTAACAAAAAGAAATCACACCTTGTAGGACTAGTTATTTAAAAGTCTAACAATTTTTTCCCAAATAAACCTGAAATGATTTGTGTGTGTCATATGGCTATAGGCATTAACTGATGGTTCCTAACACCTAATGGGGTCCAATACCAGTTGGGTTTTGTTTGGAAGGTAAAAAAAGGCCCCAGGTCCCCAATCCTCACAGCCCAATTGGACCACCATTTGCATTCCCATTTACGTACTCCAATATTGCTGGTTTTGGTGAATGGAACAAGTTTACTAACTATATATGATCACTCATTCACTCTTGCTTATTTACCTATTTCTAAGCCAGTGAAACAAACAGGCTTCAGTAATTGTCCCTAAAAAATACAGTAAAAGATTGCGATCGACTTCACGACTTGTTTCAGGCCGATAGAGTTGAAGCAATAGCTATGAACACCGGTGGGTGTGCCTCCGGCCGGAGTACTCAAGGATACATGAACCTACTCAATTGGTGAAAGAGCACTACTACCGTTCTTTTTCCTTTTTTTTTTTTTTGTTATCAAGCACAACTACGTACACTTAAACATTTGTTGCAACCTCGTCATTGAATCCCATGGCCATGAGAATAAGATTATGCTAGATGTAGTCCTGATTCATTATCTGTTCACTTATTCGTCCGGCCAGTTGATATACCACCCAAAAATTAATATATTCAGAATATTTGTTAAAAATAAGTGGAGATGCATATAAAAAATAATCTGAAGACCTATAAAAGTGAGAGAGAACTTCTGGCCAATAACCTAGGGACTTCTATCTCAACCATGTAACATATGGATGATTTGTACATGACAAATAGAAGTGACAAATTTGGGACAAGATCATCTTAAGATATGTGCTTATTATGGTTATCATGATGTTATCTGCTTAGATGAATGTGCGACTCTGTCAGTATTGGGGTGGTTTCGCATTTTTTTATAAGCGCTAAAAGTGCCAAAGGGCCTAAAAATGTTAAAAGTAATTGATGTATTGCGAACAGATCTAGATAACTTGTCTCGAAATCCGTGCAACGTATTTAGGGCATCTATATTGCTCCTAAGTTGTAGCCTCAGGTGTACACATAAGCACAATTGAGGTTCATTTTTTACTCCTGGAGCTTGTTAAATTTAGAGAGGATATCTGCACTTAATGGGCTAGCAATAGCATTCTCCATTTTGTGGGAAAAAAAAAAATTAGTAGCAACTTTTTCAAAGATTTCATATTAAAAAAACAATTTAAAGACTTTGGCCCCATTTAGAGTTAGCAGAATGCTACCCAAATTTAACTATTGTGCTAGGAGCCAAACTTAGGAGTCATCCTTAGGAGTTTGTATGAGGAGCCCATTGAAGACAAAATTTGAACACATGGCTAGGTAAATATTAGGAATCTCACTTAGGAGCCATTTGGAGAGCCTACTGTGAATGCCCTTAGTTCTTTTAGGACTTTTAGAAGGAAAAAAAAAAGACCACTAGCAAATGGTTATATGCATAATAGTACAAAATAGATCCTAAAATATGGTGTTCTACAAACTGGTTTATTGTCAACAAGTCATGAAACTGGATTATTGAGTTAATGTACTATGAAATAATAACTTAGTCTCATATAAAGCACATTTTAGTTTTGTAGAACAGACTCACTAAGAGCACCTCTATCAGTCTCGCCATCTACTCTAGCGAGATTTTCTTGGCGAGTTTTCGGCACAAATTAGCACCCAGGAGTTTTGCCAACAACCTCACCAACAAAATCAACGCTACAGTACCTCGCCACAGCAAGCGAGGTATGGCGAGATCTGCGAGTCTCGCCAATGACCCGTTCTCTCTCTCCGTTGCTCACTGGAAAAATAGGACTATCAGTATAATGGCCCTAAAATCGTTTTGAGACATCCACAGCGTAGCAGACGTCGAGACAAGACGATTGGTGCAAGATCCATCGCTGTCGGAGCTCCGGTGCCGCCGCACGCGCCGGTCAAATTTGGCACGAGCCGGCACGTCAGATCTACTCGCGCGCTCCAGGTGGAAGACGATTCTGGTATTTTGGTGAGGCTGTTGGGTGTTGGGTATTTTTGTTTGCTAGCCAAAATAGTTTTTGGCCCTTTTTCTAGCCAATATGGTGAAAAAAAATGAAGAGTTTGTTGGAGATGCTCTAAGTGCACTGAATTAAATCTAACTAATCAAGTCCTATCGTATAACTTGGCTACAAATCCCAATTAAGTCATCTTCTTAAGTATCTAGCTAGTGAAAGGATAGGGAAAACAAAAGAGCTAGCGTTCAAAGGAGAAAGGACAATAATAACAGGCACCGAGGCATAAAAATAATGGATAGGATAACGTAATGATGCAACGTGTTTTCTGGAATGCATGGAAGAGGGCCATTTGGCCTGGGGATCCTTTTTAAATTAGCCACCCAAATGTTTAAGTCTCGTTCTAGGATTATTAGATTTTTTTTTTTTATGATTTACAAGACAAATTATTCTCATAATATATTAATTCAAAAAACCAAAAGCCAAAAGTTTAGTGAAACAGCTTACTGGATATCTTTAAAAAGCGTGAAATTGGGTTGTAGATTCCCAAAAGGGGATTACATTCCCAATAAGCAAACAGCACACCCAATAACCACTATTGTTACCTTCCCATGAAAATGGTCCACAATCTTGCTCACTTGAGACTTTTTTCTCACTTCTTTTGAACACGTTAAACAAATCATCGGTAGAACTCACCCGTAAACTTTTGATAGTAAGTAAACGGTGTCGATGAACTTAGATGCAAAAGGTCAATTCACATTTAGCTGATGTCCAACATTAAGATTAATTGTTCAATGTCACCACACTCTCCGCAGATCGACAACGTCTACGGCGGTCTATTATATTGATACTAACCCAATGATAGCCATTTTTCGAATGGTACCACATATTTGCCTATGTATTTAGGGACTTACAATACTTTTCACACAGAGAAATCATAGTCCTAAAATATTTTTGCCAATTATAATATAGGTAGATACAATTTATTCATACCATGTGAAATTAAATGTCCAACATTATTTTCTTGGTCAAGCAGGTGAATTAGGTGGTCAATAATTATCCATGTAACTTTGATACCAGCCACAATATTAAAAGAACTTTACTGCACCACTACAACATATTGCTTAAATTACAAAAAGAGTCCTTTGGGACCTCATGATCGGCTACAACTCCCACGAAAGGGACCCTTGCCTTTAAATCCAGTAAATGCTCATTTGTCCACAATTTCCTGAAGGCTACTATGAAGGGTTGGCCGTTTTGAAAAGTAACCACGCACCCATCATGGGACACAGTCCACAAACTGAAATGGGGTTTTGTCCCTTTCAATGGCGTGGAAGGGCTGTTTGGTCACTTTTCTTTCCAGGAGCTGGAAAGTACTGTAGCTTGTGTGCTCTATCTTCACTCATGGGACTCTTGCCCCTATTTTAGGACCATTTTGTGTCCGTGCAACATGGGCTGTTTCCGTGAGCTTAGGTCACCTTACAACAAATGGATCGTGTATAGTCCCTTTCTGATAAATCAAGGTCCTTATATTAGCTTAACCATTAATTTTTGGGAATTAATTTCACGATTCACGAGTGAAGAGATCACTTAGTAATGCCAACGAGGTTTCAAACCTAAAATTTTATCTCTAAAGGCAATTATCATTGGTTGCAGTTGGGTCCTTTGGGAGTGTACCTCACAAGTCACAACAATACCTTCCTCTCCAACAAAGCATGAACTAAAGGCAATTACATACTCTCTTGGACCCTTTTTAAATGTGTTGCTTCGTAAATCTAATTAAATTAAAGAAACATCACTATTACACTTTTCATATCATTACTGCACTTAGTGCTGTTTGCCTTGACAGATGTGTCTAGAGTTGATCAAGCCTGTTACTACGTGTTGTCGTGCCCATGTCATGATGCTAGTAGTTTTAGTTCATTTCTATAGTTTGTGATGAAATCTTTCTGTATTCAGGTTTATTGAATGAGAATATCTTATTATTATAAAATAAAATAAAAAAGAGAAAAAAACTTTTACCTCCATTTTTCAAAAAGTTTCTCAACTTTTACTCATTAACTCTTTTAAAATGGAAAAATAATAACGGTACAAACTTTTACCGTTAACTTTTTAAAACACACTTATTAAATGACAGCCTAAAATGAAATACTCTACACTTATTTAGGGACACAGAGAGAGTAGTACTTATAAGTTCCAAGGAATTGCCCAACAAATCAATCACTTTTAGATTCTTTAGTTTTCTCCCAATGCAATTAAAACAGTAATCACCTCCTCAATGCATCATGATTAAAATAAATAAGTAAGAAACTCCTCAATGCCGATAAGAAGAAAAAAAAAATCTACAATTTTTTTTTCGATTAAATCCTTAATCTGCAATTGAATCAACAGTTTTGCCTGAACCTCTTGGGAACGTGGCCATAATTTCACCCGGTCCAGCACATGGGTCACACCTTCGATTAATGATTCTTTCAAAAGCTCTTAAAAAGCACAGATGGATTCATCACCTGTTTCTTGGAACAATCAGAGCTCAGTTTTTATTCCACTCCCGAGAAATAAAAGAGTAGATCTTAGTTTAGGTGGTTAGTGAGGGTAAAAGATCCTCCTCTGATGTAATAATTCATCATGACTCCTCATGGCATGAAAAAAAAAATTATTTAATTTGAAATCTCGAAATTTTCGTGCATGTTATTTTTCAAAGGTTTGTCATTCATGCATGCATGCAAACATTATGTAGTCAGACATCGGTATTCATCTACACAAATTAAACACATTTGGCACAAGGCAAAAGTAGTGGCAACATCCGTTGCCGCTTGAATTGAAATTCTTTATTTTTGTTTCTAAAGAAGTTAGAGCTAAATCTTAGATTGTTTTAGTTGGGATAAATCACTTTAAAAGAGGTGTTCATCTACCGATAGTATAGAGTTTGTCAGCGGACTCAACAGCCCAATGAATATGGTAGTTGTAGTTCAACCTATTCTATTGGATTTCTGTCATCTATGTACTGGATTTGATTATGTTAAAGTTATAAAAGTAGCAAGATCTATTGTAACTGTTGCTCATAATCTGGTCAAGGCATCTATGAACAATATGTATTGTTTTTATATTTCTAGGATTTGATTGTTTGTCAAAAAAAAAAAAAGGGATAAAATCAAGTCACAAGTCATTAAATTCTTGTTTATTGCAGAATTTAATGACCGGAATAACAAAGAAATTAATCAATGTAAATATAAGCTGACCCTAAAAATCCTAGCTCCCTGTCAAACAAAAAGAAGAAGAAGTAGTAGTTTTATTTTAATTGGGGATGCCATTCTCGGGGATAACCCTCTCTGTGTCAGTCAAACCTATTTTGACCAGTCTTATCGACAGTAGCAATATCATTAGCTCAACTACACCCATACTTAATTTTTTTCACTCCCGTTCGAATCTTCATTTTGATAATCTTGCCTCCTCCAACCATGTTTCATTTATGTTCTTCGAATTGAAAGACCAATTCTGATTCTTCAAATATGAAGGACCCTCCCCCCAATTCAAGCACCTTCTTCATTTTATTTTTTAACTTAAAAAAATTATCAGGAGCTTCGTTTGGTTGGTAATTTCGATATAAGTTTTGGATATAATAGTTTTGTATAGGGTTGTGTAATTTTTTGTTTATAGTCATTTTTTTAACATTTTAAGAAACTTTTTACTATTTGAATTGAGGTATACGCAATATATATCCATAGAATAAAAAAAAATTCATTAAAGACAAAAAAGCACAGATGACGAAACAATGAAAACTTTTATTTATAAATTTTCTAAACTACAAACCAAACAAGTGAGATTTATAGTACCTTTACGAGACTAATCATTATATTCCACTTGCAAATTTGGAGGGGAAAATGAGGTTTCGAGAGAAGTGGATGAAATTTTGAAGATATGAATAATGGTGATTGGAGTTTATATAGATAGTTGTATTTTTCAAAATCACTCTTTGGGTTAAATATAGTATTATTTTGGTTCTTTTTTGGGGGTCAAACAGTAGTAAAATACAAGTATGAATTACTTAAAACTGGAAATAAATTGCCCAGTCAAATTTGGGTCGGCAGGGCCTGCCGATGCTTGCGGTCAGCTAGGTCCCAAGTCCATTCACAATCACTATAAGCATCACCCGACTAAAGCCCCATTCGGGAAGAAATACTCAACAAAATGGAAATAAAGTTCACAATCACTATAAATCCAACCCAACTAATAGCCCCATTAATAAAGGGAGAAATAACTCAACAAATACAAGGGGATTAACACACGAAAGCAGAGTGAGAAATTCAAACTATTGATCCCCTAGTGACATTCATAATTTTTAGCCAACTGAGTCCCAATTGGTTATATTATTTTTGGTTCTTCAAAATGAAGAATTTTGAATAATTGGGTTGGAGATACTCTTACCATTTACAAATGCAAAATATAGATATAAAACTAGAACTACAAATTACCATCTGTTTTGTTTCTCTTTTCTACTAATAATTATATCCTTCCTTTTACCCTTACCTCACAACAAAACAAGTTCCACTTTTCTTGCCCCGGATGACAGAAATAACGCACGCAGGGTGATTGGAGAGGGAATCCGGCGACCATGATTCTTGTGTGGTCACGCTGTCTGCATGAATCCAACCTAGGGGTTTTCAAGTACTCTAGTTGTTTTCAAAACGGCTATCCTTCAATTTCTAAACGTTCTTAACCTTTTAACACAAGGTGCAGCTGTTAACCCGTCTGAGTTTCAAATCTATAGAGAGATTTCGAACTCTCTTTGGTTGATTAATATCGTACAACAAAAAAAAAACCTTTTTAAATAGGTTTTGATGTATATTGTATAAGACTATTTTCTCGAATAAATATGAAAAGATTCCTTTGAGTAGTATTGAAATAAATTTCAATAAAAAAAATATAATTATCACGGAAAAATGATGAATTTATAAGTTTTGGAAAATATTTATTAGAAAGAGTTTCATAGAAACTGCATGTTCTAAGATGTAGTAGTAGCTCCAAATGCACGAGCGCAAAAAATGTATGGTGAAAATAGAGTCTAGGGTCATGCTTAGGGCATTGAACAATTTCTCCACAAAACGATCAAAATGATTTTTCTATTTTTTTTTTTTTTTTGAAGGCCGTTTGTTCGGTCGATAGTTTTCTTATTGCGGGCTCACTCTTTATTTGGATTGTTTGTTGAGCAAGGTTTGCGGAACAGATTATGCATGCAAAATCAGTTTAATCAAACATAAATCAAGATATGCATGGTTGGATAACAAAAAAATAAATAAATTTTAAGAAGAATTGACTGGAGTTTTGCCCACTAATGTCCGGACAAACCAATTTTTGTCAACACTTTGTACGTCTATCTTATAGTGGTATAGTTCATGTGTCAAATTGTTCTTTTTGTAAAAGAGAAATTCAATGAAAACAAGAAAAATCATCTCTATGGTTCAAAAAAAAAAAAAAAAAAAAAGATGAAAAACCATCTCATTTATTAGTGGTTTTTCACATTAATCTTTCTTCTCTCATTTCCAATGCATTGGATAATTTACACATCACAAGGGGTGGCGCTTTTTTTATAAAAAAAAAACTAAGTGTTCTGGCTAGCTTTTGTACACCTCAACTAATTCTCAGAAACCAATTTCACCGTCTACTAGCGAGGACCCTATTTAAAGCTAAAGTAAAGCTCAGTATAGACTAACCCCAAGAAAGTTGATAAAACCTATGAGATTTTGAATCTGAAACCTTATATAGGGGAAGCAATCTCCTAAATCTCTAGCCTTGACCGCTAGATCAATCCCTTAGAATTACGGGAGGGCGCTTGTTAATTACCCCAAACCAAAAACTGCAAAAAGTTAATCCATTTTAATTTCGAAAGATGTGCAATTTTTTCAAATAAAAAAAGTATTTATGTTTAATAAACATTCAATCCGATTGTGTGAATCCAATTTCAGCAGCTCAGGCTTGCCTTTTTCGGGAATGACATATTTTCATAGCATTGTCGGTTCAAAATGCAAAGAGTAAGGGCGAATTTCAATCTACCTTTAACACACCTTTTTATATTGCAGCGGTGGATGCATGATTCTTAATGCGAAGGACTAAATTACATTTATTCACAAATTAACAACAAAATATCATCATTATTTGTTAATGACACAATATTAATATGTCAATGACGTAATTTTATGGGACTTTTCTTCATAATTTTTATAAATAAAATCTAAAATATTTTTAAAATATAGAGATAATTGGAGGGTGTATGTGGCCCGGGACAGGCTTACACCCCCTAAGTCCGCCGATGTCTTTTTTTATTTACAACACGCATTCAAACTATATTCTACGGTGAAATAAATTTTTGGTTAAGTACTGGAGTAGTACTTAGAATTCCTTTTTTTTCACACACTTTTAAACTTCGTTTGAATACCCAACAGCCTAGAGATAACTCAATACTTTAGAATTGAAAAAAGCCCACAGTCAAGATTACGAAAATTACAAAGTGGAGAGAACGTTCTGTCCGGATGATCCGGAGACTACAAAAAAAAAATGTCTTTAGTCACTAAATACTTTTACAAACACACTTTAGTAACATGTTGTTGTCACAACGTTGTCATTAAAACTCTTTTTTTTTGTAGTGTGGGGTTTTCGGATCCTCTATTGGCAAAGATGGAGCCTAAGAAGGGGTGCAAGTGGCACGTGCCAGCCCCGTTTCAAAAATATCGCCAAAAAAAGTACAAAAAAAAGTGCACTTACCTCCATTGTCAAAGTGCATTACTCCTTTCCTCATCCACCTGGGTTCAAGTCTTCAAGTCCCCGCTCGGGATTTTTTTTATTTCCCCACTTGAGCTCTCTCTGTGTTTGTTAATTTTCTTTACTAATTGGAAAGAAACGTGACACATTCGAACATTAAATATTTTTCCAAAGTTTGGCATTTTTACTGCATGTTTTTTTTAGAGACTATGATTATATAAATGTACAATGAAAAGGAAATCACAAACATGTCAATTTACATATGTGTGAATAATTTATGGATTACTCATCTTTTTACACATAGAGCAAAAGAGAGATTTTTTATTGGCTTTATAAAACTTATCAATAATTTTTTACAATGAAGTGGTTCGACTAGCTAGTTATTTACGAATATAATAACAAAAAAACCTAATACATTGTACAAAAAATAAAATGCAATTTAGAGCATCGTTGGTTGGAATCAAGAAAATTTATATCATAATGTTTTGCATTTGAATGCTATACGAGAATTGGAGAAAACCTTTATTATTAAAAAAAACATATATAACTATACCTAATTATATGACTTCCTAATTAATTTTTATGTATACTTTTCCACATAACATGTAACTAGTTTTCTACTGTGCGGTGCCACCCTGGTGGCTAAATCCAGACTCCGTCCTTGGGTCCCACTGCATGTTTGTTCCGATAATCTAAACCTTACTTGTTAGGGATAATGGATGATATAGCATGCTGAGTTTGGAGAGGTAGCTAGGATTGGAAGGCAAGATGATACTCAGACTTGACTGAATAAATACCATTTGAGGTGTGATGTCAAACCAAAAGGTCCTTTCTCTTCATTAGTGGTAGGAGTATTTGAATAGAAGAAATGGCTTGGAGTTCTTCTTGAGAAATAATGGTTTCCAACAAATTCATCTTCCAAACCCCATGTTGGGATCCATAACCTCTGCAACGCTCCTGATAAAGTAATTGGGAGGTTTCAAAGAAGATAACCCAAACCAAAGGCAACTAAAGAATCCATTTATCATCCTAGAAATCTATAATCTCTCCATCTTGAACCTGCCATCGTAGCCCTTTCGCTAAAAGTTCTCCCATGCAATAGACTCATCCATACCTAAGATGCTTTGCTTCCTTTATGAGAAGGAAGAATTTGGGAAACGAAGGCCTTTACGGGGTGTTTGGATGCATGATATGCACCCGGATATGAGAAGACCCGGATTACAAATCCGGGTCCCACTATCATCTCCTGCGTTTGGGTTGCAATTCTTGGTCCCCGATATGTTCACTGTTTGGACTGGAAATCAGGGCGAGGGTTGATTTGCTAACAACTGGGGTACCCCCAATCATTCACAAATCCGGGTGTATTTGTGGGTTTTTGGTACAATTCTACCCCTCCAAATCCAGCTTCTACCCGTCGTTGGGTTGTGTGGAATCAGTAGGGTTTCATTTTTCGAGAGAGAAGGAAAAAGAGAGAAGAGAGAAGAAGAGAGAGGAAGTCGCCGGTGCCGCAACCGTGTGACTCCATTGCTGCTCATATCAACTTCCTCTTCAAGCTGTTGACTGAGGTACGATGCTTACTCCATTGATAAGCTTCATTTGCGATATAGATCGATAATTTTTGGCCTATTTTGTCCGAGTTAATCTGGGTTTCCATGGAAAATGTTGAATTTTTTGAAGCTTGATCTGGGTTTGTGTGACTTAATATGGCTTTGTGCGAGTTCATCTGGGTTTCCATGGTGCTTGGTAAATAGATTGAATCTGGGTTTGGTAGCTCTATGTCTGCTTGAATCTGTGCTTTTACCTCAAGTTTATATTCATAAATCTGGGGTTTTAACCCAATTTCTGAGTATGAATTTGGGTGTTAAATAAGTTAGCCCTAATTTTCGAGACCGAATCGACTTTTTGTCGACTTTTTTTCGCATTAATGGCTTTGCCCTAATTTTGCCATTGATGTTACCCTACTAATTTGGTACTTAGGTTTTGAAATGACTTTGTCAGCTTGTTTCGTACATTGGTTTTGCCCTAATTTTGCCATTGATGTTACCCTACTAATTTGGTACTTAGGTTTGGTACTTAGGTTTCAATACATGCGATGATTTTCGAAGAAGAGTTTTCCTACTATTGACATTGTTCGTAGTTTGGTCTAATTTATTCAACCTTTTTGATTGAGGTATACAGATGGCAAGACTTAGTAAACGTGAACGAAGGAAGAAGTTCAACTGTAAGGTTGTGGTAGCAGCCATATGTTTGATGAGAGAAGTAAATACTACTCTCATGCTTTACATGTTAGTTATGGACTTGATTGTTGAACGTTTTCAACGAAGGCCTATTCGTATGGATCCTAATGTTTACCAACCCCAAATAGACGCACTACATAGGCTAGTAGGTCGTAATGACAATGATTGCCACAACCTATTAAGGGTAAATAGGCACACATTCATGAGGTTGGTACATTTATTAGAGGAAAGAGGCCTACAAAACTCAAGGAATGTCAATGTTGTTGAAAAAGTTGCTATCTTTCTGTGGATCCTTGCACACCATAATAAGAATAGGCCTACAAAGTTCCAATTTTTGAGGTCCGGGGAAACAATTAGTAGGCATTTCAACGCTGTTCTGTTGGCCGTTTTGCGGCTTTACAATTCATTGTGGCATCATCCCCAACCGGTTCTAGCTAATGAGCCTGATTCTAGGTGGAAGTGGTTTGAGGTAAAATAACGTTTCTAATTACATTAATAACATATTATGTAAATATGTTAATTATTTGTGGGTACTAAATTTTTTGATGATTTTCAAATAACAGAATTGTCTAGGGGCTTTAAACGGTACGTTTATACCTGTCCTCCCCCCAACCAAGGACAAGGCACGGTATAGGTCAAGAAAGGGTGACTACGCAATAAACGTCTTAGGAGTTTGTAGTCGAGACCTACAATTCATATATGCCTTGTCCAGTTGGGAAGGATCCACAACTGACTCGAGAGTCCTGCGCAACGCTCTTATGAGGCCTCATGGGTTGAAAATTCCACAGGATACGTCAAAACTTCCTGTTAAACTACATACCAGAACAATTGTCTGCAATATTTCTTACAAAGGCCTTCAATGGACTAAAATTTGTAGGGCGTTATTACCTTGTCGATGCTGGCTACACTAATGGACTGAGATTACTAGCACCGTATCGGGGTGAACGATACCACATTAACATTTGGAGGCAAGGACACATGCCCCAAAGCCGGGAAGAGTTCTTTAACATGAAGCACTCTGCGGCCAGAAATGTTGTAGAGAGAGTTTTTGGGGTATTGAAGATGCGATTTGCCATATTGAGATCCTGCTCTTACTACCCCATTAGGACTCAATGCCGAATCGTCACCGCGTGTTGCCTTTTCCACAACCTTGTCAAGCGAGAAATGACAGTGGATCCGGTTGAGCTTGAATACACGCAATGGGAGCAACAAAACATGAATGTTATCCCTCCAGATGAATACATTACGACCATTGAGCCTACCACCCAATGGACTGAAATGTGGGACAATTTGGCACAGCAAATGTACGACCATTGGTTAGCTAATGGTCATCAAGAGTAGCAAATCTTGTATTCTAATCTCCTATTTAGACATGTTGAACAATGTTTTTATAATATTTGTGTTGTTCCTTGCTTAGTTATGTAATAACATATTGAATGATTTTGGTTATTTCACTACTTATTTGAAGATGTATTGCTTTATATCATATATATGACTTATGTTGGGTTGAAATTGGAATTATGTGTCACTTGTTTCATAGCAAAGGCAATGGATAGTCAAGAACAATCCCAATCGAAGCGATCAAAGAGTAAGAGTAAGGGCAACGGGGAAAAACAACCTCGTAGGCTTTGGACGGTTAAAGAAGAGGAAGCCTTACTAGCATGCATGCTAGATGAGTTTGCCGATGGGTCGAAGTGGAAAGCTGAAAACGGCTTTAGGTCGGGTTTCTTTGGCGCTGTTGAGAAAGCCTTGCAAAAGATGATACCCGGGACTAATATAAGAGCTCAACCAAACATAGAGTCCAAAGTGAAAAATTGGAAGGACAAATATGGTGTGCTAGCGGACTTGTGTCGTACTAGTGGGTTTTCGTTCAACCATGTGACACATACCGTCGAAGTGGATGATGTCAATGTGTGGGAGGAATATGAGAAGGTCAATGTCGAAAACCCATTTAATGTGTTACTTAATCACATTGTTCTTCTTAACTATAATGTAAATGTATAGCTTCCAATTTGTACTTGCAGTTCCATCCGAAAGCAAAAGGGATGAACGGCAAGGCTTTCCCCATGTATGAGAGTTGGCAAACACTCTTTGGGAAGGATAGGGCAACCGGTGAGTTGGCGGAGGATCCACCAAAGATTGAAGTTGACGATGTCGATGTTGATGACATAAGCATCAGCATTGGCAACAATGAGTGTTATACGCCAAGGTTTCCAAATGGTGACTTTGTGGATGTCACTCAAAATTGGACCGACTTAGGTGGTGGTACACAAGAAGGTAGCCCGAGCACTCCCACAAGCCATGCCAACACTCCCATGTTGCCTAATGTGGGTGTGAACACTTCGGCGACCAATCCCCCAGCAAAGAAGGCGAAGAAGTTGTCAAGGGCTGATGCAAAACAAGCTGCACTAACTGATTTGATTGGGAGTTACATGGCTGATACCAAAGAAGTTATGAGCCAGCTCGTTCATGCGGTTGGGTTTGATCAACGACTCGCAGATGAGATAAATGGGGTCTTCCCTGAGCTACAAAAGCTTGCCATACCAATGGAGGATCATTTTGCCACCAATAGCTTGATTTTGGTGACGGATGAAAAGGTTATTGAATTCTATAGCATACCGGAACAAATGAGGGAAGTTTGGGTGGGGACGTTGTTGGTAGGAAAAATCGTACAAAAAACCACGTAGGCTTGTGGTTTGGAACATGGACTTGATTTTGGGCCTGATGACATATATGTATTTGTAATGAGAGCCGGCGAAACTATGTATGTTTTAGTTATTTTGGGGCACTTTATGAGTTTGTGTAAAGTGAATGGCAAAATTAGGACACTATCTACGTATGTGCACATTATTTTGGGCCATGTTTTGTGACTTTGTGCAACGTCAATGGCAACATTAGAGCAAACTATAGCATTAGGTAAAACTATAACGTACAACATTATGATGTACTTGAAACTATTGTACTACTTTATGGATGATTGTTTATAATACGACCATAACGTACTACTTTATTGGGCATGCTTGTTTCATGAATTATTCTTATGTTTCAGGTTGTAATGGCGATGATGAAATTAGGGCAAAAATAATTTGAGGAAGCACGACACTTGGCAGTGCAACTTATTGATGCCAATGGGTTAAAACCCATTAGGCAACATAATGTTGTCCCAAAGGGGTGCTATGAGCATAAACAGTAATCTGAGCCAACTAATTTCTTGTACTTCATTGGACTGTGTTAGTATGTGTGTGTGTGTGGGCATGCTTGTGTGAGGCCAATGATAATGCATGCAGATGAGGCCAATGATAATGCATGCAGATGATGAGGTTCTTTGATGGACTAGTTCATGCAATTTTCTGGAGTTTTTTGTGGTTATGCATGCTGTTTTTCTGGGCAGTTTTCTGCAGTTTTCTGGGATGTTTGCTAGCTGTTTGACTGGGCAGTTTCTGCAGTTTTCTGGGCATGCTTGTTTCCTGTTATTCTGGGCAGTTATCTGCAGTTTTCTGGTATGTTTGCTAGCTGTTTGACTGGGCAATTTCTGCAGTTTTCTGGGCATGCTTGGTTGCTGTTTTTCTGTGCAGTAAAGGCAGTTTTCTGGGCATGCTTACTTGCTCTTTGTTTGGCCAATTAAGTCAGTTTGTGCATACTTCGTTGCTGTTTTTCTGGGCATGCTTGGTTGGTGCTTTTCTGCAGTTTTCTGGCTATGATGATTGTAGTTTATTATTAATTTAGTTAACGAATTGTAGGGGCTTGGCGGGGCAATTTATGACGGCCAATTGATTTAAAACCTATTAGCAACATAAGTTGTAGCCAAGCCACAAATTGTGAGGTTGAAAACTTATTCTGAGCCACGAGACTAGTTCTGTGTGTGTGTGTGTGTGACAAGGCACCAAAACTACATTAACTGCCCAGAAAACTGCATGTTCAAGCATATATTGTATACGTGTATCTTTATGATTATATGTATTTCACATCTCTAAGTTTTGTGGATTGTGTTTTGCTTCAGCTTGGTGTGCACTTTGTTGGTGTTTTCTGGCGACTTCTTGTGCAGTAATTCCATGGTGTTTTCTGGGTTGGCTATGATGATTTTCTTGAGCCTGTACGTTGTAGTGTGTGTGTGTGTGTGTGTGTGTGTGTGTGTGTGTGAGAGAGAGAGAGAGAGATAGAGAGCGAGTAAATTTGAGTTGCATATTTGGCAGCCCAAATTGCAATAAAACCCAGAAAATAGCATAAACAAAGTGTCCACAAAACACCATATTACGACATTAGGATGGTAGTTGCTACTTGGTGATTCTAAGTTGGTAGCTGCTCCTTTTGCAAACTAGTGATCCTCTTTAACGGCTGTGATGATATTTCACGAAAAATAGGCAAAGCACTTGACAAAGTCGAACAATTTATGATGGTCATTTGAATAACCTTTTGGCAATGTTGCTCGACTTGTGCAATGTGTGCCGGTGCCAGTCAAAATCTGAGTCGACTTTCCTTGACTTCCCCATATATGCACTCTTTACTATTTGTTAATGTCATCATTGTTGTTTTCGTTTTAGATTATTGAATGGCAGGTCAAGAGTTGAATTGGGCATGTCAAGATTATTGAATAGCATTGTTAAATTTTCATACGGGAGAGTTTCGGGTGAGAGAGATGCAATCGGCTCAAACAAAGTGACGGTGGTTCAACATCTCGAAGTGACGAAACAATTTCCTTTCTTGTAATTTTCTTGTTAGGTTTTGTATGTTGTATTCTGCTAGCACTATTTGTAGATTAAGAATGATGTATTACGTTCAACATTATGTAAATTCAACTATTAAATGAAATGTAGACGTTATTTCTAAGACAAACATAAATTATGATTTAAATATGAGCAAATACTTGAAATACAATACAATACTAGAACACAAAGACACGGTTAAAATTAAAAGCAGACTCAGAAATTATGTTTAGTTCTTCACATAACCGACCACTTCAATCTTCATCGGGGCAACCCTTTTGGAATGTGACGCAATAGTTCCATCGACTTTAATTGAGATTTTTTTTTCTCATTCCAATTTGCAAAAGTGTGTATGACCCTACATTAAAATTTGAACCATTTGTCAAAATTATATTAAGTAAGATAACAGAAAAAAATTTAACTCACCATTCAATAAAATAACAACAAAAAATAAGATCACATAAAAAAAATTACAAAAAAAAAAAACTTAACCAACTCACCTTACAAATGAAATAATTATTTGTGTTTTACAAATTTCACAAATTTCCAAATACTCAATATTTTTATGTATTTTTTGTCTATTTTTGTAATTAGTATGTAATTATTATGTATTTATTTGTGATTATAATCAAATTAATCCATTTTCTTTATTAAAATAATAAACTAGGGGCAATTAAGTCATTGGCCCTCTTATCCTATCAAATCCACCTTCCAAATCACCCTTCTCAAAATACCATCCAAACACCTCATACACAAATCCACCCTTCTTAGGAGGTGGGGCCACCCTCATTACAAATCCGCCCTCATTACAAATCCACCCAAAATCAAATCCGGCATCCAAACGGGCCGTTAATGTAATGCCCCCAAAATTTGGGTTTGTTAATAAAAAAATACATAAATAATAAATAGGATTTTTAACCGCATTCACGTAGATCTTTCTGCTAATATATTCATTCCCTACAGGGTTGACTAGGAATTCTCTACTCTACTACACGACAATCCATCCTGGCAGTATCCTGCTCTTCTCCGTAGGCCTTCAAGCCATAGTACTCTTCATGTTCATCTCTATAGTCTGGCATAATACGTCAAAGTCGCAAAGCAACATCATGGTATTATGCCAGGGTTACACAAGTGCAACACCATGAGCGATAATGCATAGTAAACAGTTCTACCCAAACCTTAACTAGCAATTCTAGAACAATATATATAACCGAAAAAGTAAAATAGGGTTTATTGAAAACAGTGTATCCCCTGAATGCAAATGTGTCAATGTAAATGCAGATCAAAGTATCTCGTGCGCAAGTAAATAGTTTCTCGCATTATCTTTTCAGTGTCATTCTTTTCAAATTTGAACCATGTCAATATCTCCCATCTCTCGAAAGTTATTGGGCCATTTTCATCTCCTTTCAACTAACGATCACCAACCTTTCCTCTCAAGGTTCTCGCTGCTTGTATCCAGGCTCACACTAACAAGATACAAGGTCCGTTCACCCCGCACATACACATAACATAGTCCCGGCTGTCTTGTCTTACTAATCCCCACAGTACGTTTCAAGGTCTGTCCACTATGTGTTGTGAATGCTTAGACTTAACCACCAAGTTCTCTCCTCGAAGTTGGGGTGGCACTCTCGCTGCACTACCGTATAACATGATGGGTGGCACTATGGCTGCACTACCATATCCATTCTATTTCACCTCTTTTCAATTCATTTCCAAAAAACACATTTCTTTCCGTTTCAAAACACATTTCCATTTTCATCTCTATTTCTCATCAACAGCTATTTAATTACTTTCTTGTAAAACGTGTCTTTTCAATAACCATATCATGATGTGATCATGCAGTATGCTCAATCATACTCAAAACGTATTCATGCAATATTTCTTGAAAAACGTGTCACATAAAATAACGCCCTTTTTACGCGCTAACTTTTCCAAAACACTCTAGTTTCCTCAGAAAACTGTTACTAATTGTTCATGAAGTCATTTCAAAACTTTTAATTTTCTCTGGTGACTTACTTTAGACAAATGAGATAACCAGGAGAGTCCCAGGCCAGTTGGTAGGAAGAGTCCAGTTAGAATCATCATTCCTTTCTTAGATAGCGTGAAGCTTGTCTTTTTTACAGACCCTCAAGGGTGTTGGCCTTAGGTTATCTCATGATCCAAATACTAGTCAAAACATTTACTCTTTACTTTCAAGAAAAGTTTATCTTTTCCTTTTTCCGAAAACAATCGAGCATTTTAACCACGTAATGTTGAAAAGTAAATTTTCAATCGGGCAATATGACTACATAATTTTGAAAAGTCTATCTCATTTCGGACATAGTAATGACTACGCATGAACACTAAAAATTTACTTCTAATCATGCAAACCTTCTACCGTAAGTTTTCAAGAACACTATTAACTTTCCAAAACAAATGCTAAGTAAGCAACTTAAAAGAACTTTTTAGTAATAAAACAGGCTTAAACTTAGCATAATAAACTTCTAATCAAAAGTAGGAAAGCTACTTAAAGATTAGGGTAGCTAATCTACCTTGTTTTCCGGTGATTAGCTGGAAGCCGAACAAGCTAGGTTGGTTTTCCGATGAGCTACGAACACTTGAGTTTCTAACTTTCCTACTACTCTTAGATTGGTAGGTGGTTGTTGGTGGAGGAGTGTGGTGGTTTGTAATGCCCCCAAGATTTGGGCACATTAATTATTATTACAATCCGAAATAAAGTTTAAACCCAAACTTTAATACAAACGATACAGTTCTCAAATACTAAATAAATAGCAACCGGGGTGGTTCTAGGGCCTCGTCTATCCCTGCACCGGGTCGTTCCCCATTCCAGCAACGCCTCCTGTTCCTTGGGTCTGGACCCCATAGTACGGTTCCTGTCCATCTAGATAGTCTAGCATAATATGTCCGAGTCGCACAGGCAACATCATGGTATTATGCCAGGGTTACACGAAGGCAACACCGTGAGCCAGGCTCAATAGTTTACTACGCTAAGCTTCTAAGTAGCAATTCTAGAACAATATATTCATGAACAGCATATATAACTTATGTACAGTAAATCATATCATGCATCATGCGTGTCCATGCGGATCAGAGTAAATATGCGCAGGAAGATGGTATTTCATTTCAGTATCTCAAAACTGTGCTACGTGTCACTTTCTCAACAATTCTCATTTCGTTTCTCAAAAAAAAAAAACACATTTCATTTATCAACAGTTTTTCCCAAAATTCAGTTTTCTCAATACGGTGCCTTTCCCGGCATTCATCTTCAAATTTCATTATCTCCCATCGCTCTGAAAGTTATTGGTCCGTTTACGCCTCCTCTCAGCTGACGGTACCAACCTTTCCGCTCGAGGTCCCGGTTATCGTGCATCACCGAACTTAACAGCCTGTTTGCACGGTCCGTTCTCCCCGCGACTCACACGACACAGTCCCGGCCGTCTTGCATCACCGAACTTAACAGCCTGTTTGCAAGGTCCGCTCACCGTTTGTTGTGCACGCTTAGCCCATCATCCTAGTTCTCTCCGCGAACTGGAAGTGGCGCTCTCGCTGCACTACCGCAATCAATACCATTCCTCCAAATTCTCTCCGCGAATTTGAGGTGGCAACAAATCATCTCATCACATTTTATTTCATTTCATTCCTCCATAATCTCATTTCATTCTCCGAAAGAAAATCTCCATTTCATTTCTCGAAAATTTCATTTCGCATTTCAAACTCATTTTCATTCTCATCTCTATTTTCTCATCAATAAATATTAAATTTCGCGTCCGGTGACATAACGTATCGCGTACGTGCTCGGTGTCACATGCTCAAATCATGCTCATGCAATATTTCATAATTTTCTCTAAATTCAAATTCTTTCAAAAACACATTCTCTCACATAGAATCATGCATAAAAATATACCAACTCTCTAAATAATTTTGTTTCCTCTAGAAACTTTTCCCACTTAAAATCATACATTTTAATACACCAATTTCCCTCAAAATAATATTCCTTCTAGCAATTTCTCCACATAAAATCATACACTTTAAAATTCTCCAAAAATAATATTTCCATTTCTCTCAATTTAATCCTCATCAAACATCTCCAAACTATTTTATTTCTCCTCCGAAGAAATAAAATAAAGCAAGTTGCTCTTTTCAAAAATAGTTTAAACCAAACTCTTTTCTAGAAATCCCTTGCCAAAAATTCACCACAACTAATTGTGGACTTTCTAAAATATTTAAAACTCTCCCAAAAATATTCTTTCTATTTTTCTAGAAACTTTCTCTCAAATAATCTCAAATAAATATCTTTTTCATATCTAGTAAAAATCATAATTTTTCTTCTAGAAAATTTACCAATAGGCTTTTCTTTCTAACAAATCTCTTATAAAAGAAATTTCTCCATTTATTTAAGAAATAATATCTCAAATAACAACCAATAAGCAAAACAATCAAGATTAATTATTTCTTTCTAGAAATAATAACATAATCATACTAGAATCTTGTCTAGTGAAACTCATCTACTAATTAACTTCTAATCACTACTAATCACTTCTAATCACCTTCTACTCACTTCTAATCTCTCTAATCCACTTCTAATTTCACTAATCAACTTCTAATTTCATGAAGAACTATTCTATTTAGAACTTTATAATCATGTTTGCTAATGAAATCCTCTTTCTAAATACATAAGAAACATACTTAATCACTTATCATATGCATAAATTAACTTAATCAAACTCTATAATCATGATTAGAAACTTAATTAGAACAACATATTTAAACTAGAAATAGCTAATTAGAAGAGTAGTTTAGTAAACTACCTTAGTTTCCGGGTGTAAACCGGAAGCCGATTAGCACTCCGTTGGTGTAGAAAAACTCTTAAACTAACTTAATTACCCACTAATTAGCCTAGTAAGTGGCTAATTAGAACCTAACTATGTTGGTTAAAGGTGGTTAAAGTAGTTGGTTTGTTGGGAAGTAGAGAGATAAACAAAGAAAGTAGGGTACATGGGGTCCAATTGCACACAATGGGTCCTATTTATAGGCAAATGGGAGCCTCACTCTCCCCCCTAAAAACTTTCGGCCCTCTCTCCCTCTCTCTACCGAAAATTTCAAGTGGTGGATGTATGGGAGTAATTGTGGTGTTGTGTTGGCACAATGGAAGTACAAAGGTGGCAAGTCTAGGTCTAGGTAGGAATCTAGGTACTTGGGGTGCAGATCTTTTGCTAGAATGAACTAAATGGGGTAGATACAATGTGGCTAGTGTAGAAACAATGGTGGGAGAAAATATACCTCTGCGTTGTGTAGGTTTTAGCGGCCACCTTAGTTCTGTGGGTGTTTTAGGAGCTAGATGTACCTAATGTGTATGTGAACACATTTAATGGCTAAGGGTAGCCCTAACTAGCTATATCTAGGGGGAATATTCCTTCCTTAAATTAGGGAAGCTTGTCCCTAGCTTACTTGGAAGCCAAGGCCTACAAAACATAGGCTAGGTTGGGTATATTGTGCACAAATGCATGTATTGTGTGGGTATGTGTAGGTTACTCCAAAAATAACAAGGCTTGTTCTAACTAGTTTTGGGTACAAAACCTTGGTTTAGGAAACTTCCCTCAATCACCCATTACTTGTGCAAGTGAACTTGCATTAAAACCTAACATGTTCTTGTGTACCAATATACATGCACACACCTCACTCTCTCTCCCTCTCTCTCGGCATTCTCTCTCTCTCTCTCTCTCTCTCTCTCTCTCTCTCTCTCACTCTCTAACTCTCTAACTTTATCTCTAACTTGGTCAAGGTAACAAGTCCCAAGGTTCGACAAGACTATCCTATGACGTCCTATGGTTGTTGAGTGAAGTAATGGTAGTGGTTGGGCAGGTCTCGGGCATTAACCTCGGTCTTTGGGTGCTACGGTAGTGTAACAGATGCGTTACTCGGTCTCAAATACGTATAACCATGGCTAAAATTCGATTTACTAAAGAAAATAATATATTATAGGAAAATATTCCGATAAACCGAAAATTAAAAGTAATTAATTAAATTATTAGCGAAATTTTTTATTTACGAAAATTAGGGTCGTTACATGGTTTGTAGTGGGGGTGGAGGAAGAACAAGTGTTAGAACTCAAGAACAAAGAGAGACGTTGGAAGGCTTCTCGGTGTGTGGAAAAACTAGTGAAAGACCTTGGTATTTATAGGCAAGGAGTGACCCTCCCTTTCTCCTCTCTTGGCCGGCCAAACCCCCATCCCATGTGCCACCAATAAATGACCCAATGTGCCACCATTTTGTATGAATAAAATCTCTAGGTTTTGGTACAAAAATCTTAGGCAAAATCCTAGGTTTTAATTAGGAAATCTAGGGTTTTAATGAGAGGAAATTGCTAGGAAATTTCCTAAGTCCCAAGTAGTGCATAATTTCCATGGTCACCTTTGTTTGAGGGAGTTTTGGTTACTAGAAACTTGGTTAAGAGGCATGTAAAGACCCAAAAAAATTAATTATTTTTTGAAAAAATCAATTTTTGGAAAAGTTTCATTTTGGCCGATAAAAAGTCCCGGTAATTATTCCTTTGATTTTTCTAATCAAAATGATATAATGGGAAGTTATTTTTTAGTAAGTCAAAATCATCTTTCGTCCATTTTCTTCGGAGAAAAATGTGCCGTTTTTCGGTTTTGAACTAAAAGTAGGGGGATGAGATTTTGATATGATTAAAATTTTAAAATTTTGGAAATGCCATTGTTTCCAAATAGGGGGTATTTCTTTATTTTCATATATTATTTAAAGTAAATTATAGTCTTTACTTAAGTTTGGTTTATGAAAATAAATATTATGGTCACATATTATATACACAAGTTATATTCGGGTGTGTAGTGTAATAAGAGAATTCTATTGGGGGGGAGAGATTTGCAAAAATTAAAAATTTAAAACACCATTGTACGAGTAGATAGCCAATAAACACCAAATCAGTTTTTAAAACTCACCAATTTTTTCTCATTTTTGGTGTTGGTTTGGAGCGATAGGGGTAAATAGGAATGTGACAGCCGGCAATCTTTAGGTGAATATGGATCCGGAAAACCTGGGGTACCCCATATATATGCACCGAAAAATGTACACCCCGTCTCTGGAAACCCATTTTTGGGTCTCACATGAGTAATCCGAATCGTTCATTGTTCTTAAAACATTTTTCCGAGTGGGCCCACCAAAAATCATATCAATCGGACGGTTAAAAGTGCTTGAACTAAAGTCTCGCCGTTTCAAAGCAAAATTGCCGTTTCAAAGCAAAATTGCTTTGAAACGGCGAGACTTTGGTTCAAGCACTTCTAACCGTCCGATTGAGATGATTTTTGGTGGGCCCCCTAGGAAAAATATTTTAAGAACAATGAACAGTTCGGATCACTCATGTGAAACCCAAAAGTGGATCCCCGGAAACGGAGAGTGTATTTTTCGGTGCATATATGGGGTACCCCTAGCAGCATTCATATGGATCACCCCTCATTCAAACCATCACACCTTTAATCCCCAAAACTAGTCAAAATCAAAGAGTCTCCCAATTTTTGTTTATTTTAAAATTCAATTATAAAACACAATAACTAAAAACATAATCCGGATAAAATAAAAAAATAAAAACATAATCAGAAAAAAAGAAGAAGCAAAAAAGCATTTCTTTCATCTTCCTCATCAGCATCACTGCCAGCGAAACTCTCTCACTCCTTCCCATTTCCATATTTTTTTCATTTTGGGGTTGGTTGGGGGAGATTTTGTTCAAGTTGAAATGCAAGTGAAGATTTTGGTAATTACAATTAACTACTCATTTTAAAATGACATAAAAGCAACCTAAACTCAATTTTGGTTATAATTATCTCAATTCGTGTCAAAATAAAAGAATCTCCCAACTTTTCTTTTTCTTTTTTTTTTAAATTTAATAAAAAATTTGCGATTATACTACCGCTCCTTTTGGCCTAATTTTTGTGCACTTTTAACAGATTTTGTTATTGCTTTTCTTTTAATTTTAATAAATTAAGGTTGAATTTTTCATCATTTAGGAGTAATTTTTTCTCGATGGGATGAATAGAAAAAATATAAAAATATAGACTAAATTTGAAAAAAGAAAAGTTCATATAAAAAATATCAAAAAAATGCATTTTTGTTGCGCTAAACGGTGTGATGTACAAAATTAAACCAGCAAAAGTAAAGAAAAAAAACAAAAAAAATTCTGCCTTAGAGTCACGAAGAATGAAGTTTCAATTTTTTTGTTTGATTTTAGTAAATCAGTTGCTAAAATTAAAAGAAAAACTTAGTTTAAATAAATACTAAATAAATAACCTTATCTCTATAGAATAGTACTAGTACTCCTAAAAACAAAATTAGGAAAAAAACAAAAATATAAAAGCGCATTCTTTGCACCCATCGTCCTCATTAGTACCATTCCCAGAGACAAAACACACTTCACTCGCAGACAAAAAAACAGAGCCCAGAAAACAAAATGCGATTCCTCCTCCCTCTCCTCCTCCTCCTCCTCCTCCACTACTCCGCCGCCTCAAAACCACCACCCATCTCAGAAGTCCAAGCCCTCCTATCTCTAAAATCCTCCATAACCTCCGACCCCCAATCCTTCTTCTCCTCCTGGACCACCTCCACCAACCCTTGCACGTCATGGGCCGGCATCACCTGCAACACCCACCACCACGTCACCACCGTCAACATCTCCAGCCACAACCTCACCGGCACTCTTCCCCCTTCCATCTCTCTCCTCAAATCCCTAACAAACCTCTCTCTCTCCTCCAACCAACTCACCGGCCCCATCCCACCCCAACTCTCTCTCCTCTCCTCCCTCCAATACCTCAACCTCTCCAACAACCTCTTCAGCTCCACCTTCCCACCTCAACTCTCTCTCTTGAAATCCCTCCAAACCCTAGACCTCTACAACAACAACATGACCGGACCCCTCCCTGTCACCGTCACCCAAATCAAAAGCCTCCGTCACCTCCACCTTGGTGGAAACTACTTCACTGGAACAATCCCACCTGAATACGGCACATTTCCATTTTTGGAGTACCTTGCTGTCTCAGGTAACGAATTAACTGGCATTATCCCGCCTGAAATCGGAAACTTGCCGAATCTACAGGAGCTTTACATTGGGTACTACAATACTTTTACCGGTGGGGTACCACCGGAGATTGGTAATTTGACGAAACTGCTAAGGTTCGACGGCGCTAACTGCGGACTCTCCGGCGAGATACCGCCGGAGATCGGGAAGCTTCAGAATCTGGATACTTTGTTCCTGCAAGTGAATTCTTTATCTGGGTCGTTAACGAAGGAGTTGGGTTATTTAGAGAGCTTGAAATCGATGGATCTGTCGAACAATCTGTTTTCTGGAGAAATACCCAGTTCATTTTCTGAGCTTAAGAACTTGACCCTTTTGAATCTTTTCCGAAATAAGCTTCACGGGTCGGTACCTGAGTTCATTGGAGATTTACCTGCTTTGGAAGTTCTACAGCTGTGGGAAAATAATTTCACCGGAAGTGTACCACAGAATTTGGGTACGAATGAGAAGCTTCAAATTGTTGATTTATCGTCGAATAAGTTGACGGGGATTTTGCCGCCGTATTTGTGCTCCGGTAATCGTCTTCAAACGCTAATCGTTTTGGGGAATTTTTTACTGGGCCCGATTCCGGACTCGCTGGGGGAGTGTGAGTCACTGAGTCGACTCAGGATGGGGGATAATTACCTGAACGGGTCGATACCGAAGGGGCTTCTTACTTTGCCTAAGCTGACGCAAGTTGAGCTTCAAGATAATCTTCTGTCTGGGGAATTTCCAGAAACGGATTGGGTATCAGTCACTCTGGGTCAACTCAGTCTGTCTAACAATCAGCTCACTGGGGTGTTACCGGCGAGTATCGGAAACTTTTCAGGTGTACAGAAGCTTTTACTTGATGGGAACCGGTTTTCGGGTCCGATACCACCTCAAATCGGGCAATTACAGCAGCTGTCCAAGATTGATTTTAGCCATAACAGCTTTTCTGGCCCAATTGCAAAGGAAATCAGCCAATGTGGGCTGTTGACCTTCGTTGACCTCAGCCGGAACCAACTCTCCGGGGAAATTCCGACTGAAATCACAGGTATGCAGGGGGCCGTGCGGCACAAGTGGGGTCACTGGACTCTCCTCATCTTGTTTTGATCACTAGTACTACATGTTATACTAAAAAAATCAAAATTTATTATTTTGACCTGTCAAAAAAAATTTAAATTGTCCCGACTTGCTTCAAATTCTCAAGTATTCTCTCCTTCTCGAAATTTTATAGCATTTCATTCAAATTTTGCGGTGTCTAGAATTTTTGATCAAGTGCTTATCGTTAACTAATTTGGTTGAATTTTTGCATGATTTCCTATAAAAGGCTAAAACTGTGAGTTATTCTAATTAAAGTACTAATCTATACAAATTAAACGGTCTCTCAATCATCAAAATAAGACCTGCAACGTATCTCACCAAATGTGGATGAAGTTACACTCATCAAGGCGAGGGTGAACAAAATCGCTTCCCATTATAAATGAGACCATGATGCATTGTTCTAACTTTATAAGAAGTCCTCCTGGTCAATCATAAAGCAAAAACTCCTAGTCTATTCTTTGATTAACCTCTTAATTTAATTTGCTTTTTTATTAGTAAATCAGAAAATAAGTCGGATAAGAATGTTATTTTTGACCCACTAACTAAAAATCTTGGCTCTGCCCCTGCAGGTATGAAGATACTCAACTACCTGAATTTGTCCAGAAATGAATTAATGGGAAACATTCCTGCATCCATTGCTTCAATGCAAAGCCTTACTTCAGTTGATTTTTCTTACAACAATCTGTCTGGGTTAGTTCCTGAAACTGGTCAATTCAGTTACTTCAATGCAACTTCGTTTGTGGGTAACCCTAATCTCTGTGGGCCACATCTGGGCCCTTGTAAAACTGGGATTGCCAATAACACACACCAAGGGCACGTTAAGGGCTCATTCTCAGCTTCTCTGAAGCTCCTCCTTGTTATTGGGTTACTAGTTTGTTCAATAGCTTTCGCAATCGCCGCGATATTCAAGGCTAGGTCGCTAAAAAAGGCGAGTGAGGCTAGGGCGTGGAAGCTCACGGCATTCCAACGCCTTGATTTCACTTGTGACGATGTGTTGGATTGCTTGAAAGAGGATAACATTATAGGGAAAGGAGGTGCTGGGATAGTTTATAAAGGAGTGATGCCTAATGGCGATGAGGTAGCAGTGAAAAGGTTACCAGCCATGACCCGAGGGTCCTCCCACGACCACGGGTTCAATGCGGAGATACAAACCCTGGGGAGGATACGACACCGTCACATTGTTAGGTTATTGGGTTTTTGTTCAAACCACGAAACGAATTTGTTGGTTTATGAGTATATGCCTAATGGGAGCTTAGGGGAAGTGCTTCATGGGAAGAAAGGGGGGCATTTGGATTGGGACACAAGGTATAAGATTGCTGTCGAGGCTGCGAAAGGGCTTTGTTATCTTCACCACGATTGTTCCCCATTGATCCTTCATCGCGATGTGAAATCAAACAACATATTGCTTGACTCCGGTTTTGAAGCGCATGTCGCTGATTTTGGGCTTGCAAAGTTCTTGCAGGATTCGGGTAATTCAGAATGCATGTCTGCTATTGCTGGATCATATGGCTACATAGCACCAGGTACAATTCTTAATCCAAAATTTTACGAGTATTACACGAGGTTGAACCAATTATCTGTTTTAGTGATAATTAAATTACTCTGATGAGAATATATTTTAGTATCTGTACCTAAACGGAGGAGAACGTGACTATACACTGTACAGCACCATGTACAACTTTTTAGTACAATTATTGTTTGAAAAGCATGAGCTGATGTGTTTCAGTAGGTAGCTAGCTAGTTTCACTCATTTGTTTGATGATTTCAATTTTTGTAAAATTAGCTTGGAACTTAGAGTATCATATTTCCTGGCTCACCCAACTTATTTGGTTGGGTTCTTACACCAATTTGGTTGGATATCATGATAATTGATATGTGGTCTGTGCTCTTCTTCTGAAAGTTATATATGTTGGTTGCTTTATGTCTCTTTCTTTGGGTTTGGCATAGGCCCTCACACATGAAAATGGTTTGTAACCACATGGGCATCAAAACGTTTTTCTTGAACATCGATGCATCTTTTACACATTATCCACGACTATGGTTAGCATTTTTTCGAAAATGAAATATTTTTCACGCAACCACCTAAACTTAAGTCCATGTCAAATGCAGACCAAGCTAGTACTCTTTTAACATTCTTTCCATCTTCTACTGTGGAATTGATCATTGTATTTTCACTTTTGTCTAAAACCCAAAATTTTCTTTTGCAGAGTATGCCTACACACTGAAGGTTGATGAGAAGAGCGACGTCTACAGCTTCGGTGTAGTTCTTTTAGAACTTGTATGCGGCAAAAAGCCAGTGGGTGAGTTTGGGGACGGAGTAGACATAGTACAATGGGTGAGGAAAATGACCGATGGGAACAAGGAAGGAGTGGTGAAGATCCTGGACCCACGACTCCCCACGGTCCCACTCCACGAGGTGATGCACGTGTTCTACGTCGCAATGCTCTGTGTCGAAGAACAGGCGGTCGAACGCCCGACGATGCGCGAAGTTGTCCAAATACTAACAGAGCTTCCAAAGCCACCACAAAACCCAAATGCTGTCACAGAGTCCTCCTCTCCAAATGCAGCAGCACCCAAGGACACAAAAGAGGATCATCAATCACCACCAACAGATCTTCTTAGCATTTGAGAGGTTTAGATTTGGGATGAATGGGGAGTGCTTGCTTTTAGGTTCAGGTTTCCATAAATTGGTTTAGGCTCTCTTTTTATTTTTTTCGCGGTTTCGTAACTGTTGGGTGGGGTTTACTATTTTAACTTCTCAAGACTTGTTAATGTTACTCTTAATATTCGAATTTTCCTTTTGTACAGTAGGTTTGGTGAGGTATGTCATGACATAAATTGTCTTCATGATGTGCCCTTAACCTTTGGACTATAGATTGGGATGGGTTGTGCTTTGCTTTAGTTTTCCATGGAGAGTGGTATGGTTTAAAAATCTAAAATTTTCAGCTTTCTTTTCTTGCTCTAAATACAGCATTTGTTGCTTGCTCTTGCTGCTTCATGATTATGGCACTTCTGTTTCTGGCTTTCTGCACATCTACAACACCATTAAAGAAAACTAGTAGGCTTTGGTTGAAGATATATGAGAATCATTTCACTAGGTAAACAAATCTCAGTATCAGTGGTATAAATGAGCGTTAGGCCCTAGACTTGGGGAGTTGTTGGGACTAATTATTGTTTGGAAAAGTCTAGTCACATTCCCATTTTTACAACTGACCTTACAACCTATTTACCACATTATTACATAGGCTCCATTATTTTGATGATCGGAAACGGTTACTTTTATTGTTGGTTGAAAATAATAAGATTACGAAATTAAAGGATGTTGCGGATCATGCATTTATCGATATCTTATGAACTTGAATTTTGTATATTATTTTCGACGCGATCTATAAGGTTAACGTTTTCGATAATCCAAATAATTGAGCCCATAGGATTATGCGGCAAATCAATTGTAAATTTGGTTGTAAAAATGGGTATGTGTCTAGACTTTTCTTTATTGTTTTGTGTCTAGAATCATCGCTACGTTTTGCTCTAACTTCATCCACAACCACATATTGTAGCAGTGCTCCAATCTAAGGCATAACTTGTGCCCGGGCAAAAGCAGAGCGAAGCTTAAAAACTGTCATCCAAAAATCTACCAAGCTAGCTGCTAAAACTCTTGAGAAATAGGAATTAGAGCAAAATTCAGATCGAGTATTAAGAGCAAAAGCAGAAGGTCCTATCAGAGACGAAGAAACTTGGGGTCTAATCAATTCTACAATCACGCACACACACATATGAAATTTGTTGATTTGATAACTTGATCGTAGGTTCCACATCAATGTGTATTGTGAAAGAAATGAGACACCGTCGTAAAGAATGAAAATAAAACAAAATAAAATAACCGTAGCAGTGCTCCATAATCACCGGATAATTTTTCAGTTTTTTTTTTTTTGGGTAATTTTTTTTTTTTTTGGGGTTTTTTTTTTTTCAGTTGTTGGATCATACAAGTCAGAGTGCAGTGTCTTTCAAGTACCGAGACTGTATTTTTCTGTAGGGGAGGTTCAGTAATTGCGATGAGGACTGGACTTGAATTGAATTCAGCTGTTATATTAAGTGGTATTTGAGTCAATGAGTGCATATATATAGCTGTCCCTTTTAAAGAATCAAGAACTCTTTCTTCATTTATTAGTATTAAAAACCCCATTTTGTAGCAGTAGTATTAAATTGAAATATTGACCCCAGCCATTGATACTTCCATTTGTTGGGATTCTTCTTTTCTGGTCCGTATTTGATTCCTTTATATATATATATATATATATATATATATATATATATATATATATATATATATATATCCGGATGTCCGGGTCAATTTGCGCGCACCTGGACTAATTCTGAATCCTAGAAGGAACGACCAAGTATAAACTCACTAGTGGCCCCAAGAGTTTAAAACAATCGTTGAAGGTTGTATTTGAATGGTGTAATTTCAATAGATCAACTGGTAGAAAGAAAAAAAGGTTAGAAATTTTTACTACTTAGACTATATATATTCACTTCATTTTTTTTCATTATGTTATAATAATAAATGAGAAATAATTTTCACACCTCTTTTTCATCCGCAAACACTCTCTTTTTGTCTTTATTCAACTTGAAATTACCAAATTGACCTTACCTCATAAGTCACTTTTTTCATATGAAGGGCAATTTGGTACTTTCAAGTGAATAGAAACAATATATATATATATATATATATATATATATATATATATATATATATATATATATATTTGGAGATAAAAGGGAGTGTTCCGGGAGTGCAAAAATCATTTCCCTAAATTATTTCGTAAATGCGTAATATAAACAAAATTAAAATAAGATCAGACTAAAAACCACACAATGAGAAGTGGTTTATGCATCATCCACTTCTTATCACATAAATAATTTTTCAACTCCTGACCACGGATTGTTAAACTAATTTGGTGTTTTCCTATTAAAATTTTGTAAGATAATTAGATAATGAATCGCACCTTTTATTTTATTTGCAATAATGTAATCTACCTTGAATTGGTGACCCACATGCCAAAATGACAAAGTTTTTTAGCAGTATAAAGTAAGTGAGACTGTCCTTATTGAGCATTTTGAATCCTAAAAATAGAGATACTGTTTCCCTGAAATGTCCATGCTACCCCTCTCATACTCTTAAGGGGGTGTTCCACTAACTAGTTTTTTCAAAAAAAACTAATTTTTTCTAAAAATCAAGACATGTCATCATCTCACAATATATCACATAGACACAAAAATTAAGGTAATATTAAAACAAAACTAAGTTAATGAAACACCCCCAAGTGTATATGTGAATTTTAGCACTATTTTGGTCAAATTCCACCAAATCTTCTTCTTCTCTTTTTGGGTCGAGATTTGGTACCAAATCTTCTACTTTGATAGAACACGACAACAGCCCACGTAGACACCTGTTTGGTAGTGTTTGTGTAATTTCTGTTTGTGGGTATCATTCATGCATATTTTTCCATGTAGGTTAAAGAATGTGACTATACATGCCCACTATTCTGGCTTTTCCAGATCCATGATTTTTAAGACATGGCATGAGATTTCTTCTGTATTTTGGCTGTCACAAAATGTGTGGCTCAACGTACTGATTATTCAAAAAAAGAAAAAATCATGGGTATCTATTATTTTGGTGTGCATCAAATGTAAACTAAACTGTGTAGAATCTTTCTTGGTGTCCCACATAAATTAACAAAGCCATTCGATTTGTTTAAAACATATTTTTTTAATAAATTTTTGTGAGAAATCAACTCAATTGGATATCGGTAAATATACAACAAGTTTTTATCGATATCCGAATAAGTTGATTTTTTTAGAAAGACCTTTCAAACAATGTTTTAAATAAATTAAATTGCTTTGATTATTAATGCGAGACTTCGAAATGAGCTATAGAAAATAGGATGTACATTTTTGTGTGGTGTACTATGGGCTCTCAAAGTAAGACCCAAAATAAGGGACAACACTATGCGTGCGGATTTCTTTGTAAAGAAATCGTACATATCAGTTGATTTGGACTCACTCTGACCCTATTCGGTTTTGGGTTTTAGAACCCAGTTCTTACTTTTTTGGTGGGCTCCCCAACAACGGCCATTTATTTAGAGATTTGTGGGCCAGTCCTATAAATAAGTCTTATAGCTTGTAAGGTCCATAACAAATAATGCGTGCCCAGCCCAATAGTTCACTGGGTCCTAGATATAAGTTTTACACTTTTTCTTCTGAAATTACCCCATTCTCTATCAAGTGCGTGCGTCCGTCCCATCTCTCTCTTTCTCTCTCGCTTTCTCTCTCTCCCCACCCCACCTAAACCCCAGGGTACCCTATGAAAGTGTCTAAACCTAAACCTAAATCCTAAGGTACCCTATGAAAGTATCTAAACCACTAAAAAACTTATAATAGGAAAGTGCACCCTAAACCTAAACCCTAAGTACCCTATGAAAATGCCTAAAATCTAAATATACGGTCTAAATTCTAAAATGTACATTCTAAATATACGGTGTAAATTATAAATGTACAGTCTAAATTCTAAATATACGCACTAAATTCTAAAATGTAAAGTCTAAATTTTAAAATCTACGGTCAAAATTCTAAAATGAACATTCAAAATTTAAGGTACCCTAACCTATAGAGTACCCTATGAAAGTGTGCCTAAAATCCGAGGGTACCCTATGAAAGTGCCTAAATGGTTAGTAAAAACAAAGAGTAACGACAACGAGGATGGACAAATAAGTAAAATTCCCAACCATATTTGTACCACAGGACCTCTCCAGCAGTAAATTTTAGCCCAAGACCCGGTGGGCCAAAATTCCAAATAATAGAACCGGCCAATAGATTTCTACATTTTTTTCTCTCTCCTGCCCATTTTTAGAAATGCTACTCTACTTCACATCTTGTGCAAGATGAGTCCTTGAGATCCACTTCAAAGACCCACACAAATGATCCAAACTATGCATTAGTTTTAAAATTATTGTTTGAGTCATTAAAAAAAATCAGGTTAATCATAGAATTTTAAGTATTTGATCCAGTTGTCTAACTTTCTTCCAAACTTCTGTCAAAATTCAGAATCCTAAATTGTGAGTGAATAATTAGAGATGGATCAACCACTTATAAATTTTTCGAATGAGCTGCTTTTTGAGGCGTGACTCATAAAATTATTTACAAAATTAGTGACTGACTCAGATCATTTGTGTGGGGCTTCAAAGTAGGCCCTATGGACTCGTCTCGCACAATATGTGAAGTAGAGTAGCATTTTTATAAATAGGCTGGAGAGAGAAAATAAATGGCAGTTGTTGTGGGGGGGGGGGGCACCAAAAAGTAAGAACTAGGTTCTAAAACTCCAAACCGAACAGGGTCTTTAAGTCTATGGGTCTTATACAAATGATAGAAGCCGTTCACGTTTCTAAAATAATGTTCATTAGTAATTTGTAAAAAAATTAGCCAATCGAGTATAAGTAAATGCTCCATCAATTTATCCAGTTCTTTTTATTTGAACCAAAAACTGGATAAATTGATCTAATTGGTTTAATTTTTTATGAGTTAATAGTAAGAGAGCTACTTTTCTTTAAATGAGAAAAGAAATTACATGAAGAATATTAAATAAGAAAAAGATAAAAGAATTAATAAATTAAATAATAAAGGAATTTAGTTAAATAAATAGCATTAAATACATAAAAGAGAAAAATATATAAAAAATATTAAATAAGTAAAAGACAAAAAAGATATAAACCAAAAAGAGAAATAAATAAGATAAAAGAATTAAGAAATTAAAATAAAATAGTAAATATTATTATAAAAAAAATGATCCGATCATTTGTGTAAAACCCAAAATGAGTTTGAGCTTCAATTCCGCCAAAGCCATGAAGCCATGGTACGCGCTAGCGGTAAAACAACATGCACAGATGAGTCTCGGGGACCCACTTTTGGGTCTCACACGGCCGATCCGAGCTGTTCATTCAGAAACGAAATGGGGTGTTTTGGATCAAACACTTAGGGACGTTCGATCGACTTGATCTCCACGTGGGCCCCTCGGAATTTGATTTTAAGATAAATGAACAACTTAGATCAGCCGTGTGGGACCCAAAAATGGGTCTCTAAGACCGATCTGTGCACCATATGTGCATTCACATCTATGCATATAGAAGGGTTCCGCCCATAATCACCGTTGGATGGGACACAGGTGCAGTGATTCCAGGCATTGATTTTGATGACAAAGATTTTCTATTGATACATCACATTGACTGATCAATGCAAAAATGCAAATCGTGAATGAGGTTTTCTTTCACTGTTTCAGGTTTTGGAACAGTAATCTTTGATTGTTCTGTATTTGTCACAAGTCTCAATCAATTGCGTGCTTGCTTTCCACATGAGCTGGATTTTCCCACACAGTAATTGTGTTGAAATGCGCCTGTTTGGCTCGTTTCCACTTCGGATTAATTGTGCCAAAAGGATGGAATATTTGCCCTCTTGGCTGTACTTGATAAGACTTGGATTTCTATCGCGAGAATGGAAAGATGGTTCTTTTCCAAACAGGGAATTGACCTTTACTTCCTCCGTCCCAATTTGTTTACTCACAATGAAAATATGTGCAATTTCAAACCCCTACAAAATATATTTCTCTATATTATTTTTTAATTTATTTTATACGAGCACTTTAATTTGGCGTAAAAAAATTTTAAAAATATTATACAAAATTACATTTTTTAACATCTAAAAAAATACACGTTTCCCAAAACGAGCAAACAAATTGGGACAAAGGGAGTACTAGCGAAATTGTTCAAAGAACTATTGGGTGCTTCAATTATTTGGACGGTTTTACCCCTCGTTTGAGAATCCCCCAATTTACAAACGGAAATGTTGAAAACATTATTTTAAAATTAATGAACGATTCGAATTATTTGTGTATATTATATACACAAATATATAATATATATACTGTTTCACACTTTGTTTTTCTTTTCTTTTTTTACCTTTATCGGTGTCTAAACAAACTTATACACATCTCAATTAATCCCTTATTTTTCTTTATTTATCTAGTGATTCATTTCTTGCACCATTCCCCAAACCCAATTAACTGTTTACTTCATGTTCATAGTATCACACTGTTCAACGTCTAAACTAAAATCAATTATTTGTGCAATCAATAGAACAAATTGAAACGTTTTATGTCAAACAATTAGAGGCCAACTGTTTGGTTGGGCGAAGAGGGGTATCTAACACATTACCCTTTTAGTATATATTGTGGTCGATTGATACTTTCTTTTTCTTTTTCTTTTTCTTTTTCCCACTGTCAATGGTGTTCAGACCAACTTATGCATTCCTCGACTAATCCCCTTTTTACCTTTTTTTATTTATTTAAATTTTGTTAGTTTATTCATTTCTTGCTGCCTACCCCAATGGCCCAATCCCTATTAACTGTTTACCTCTTGTCCATAGTATCACACAATTTAGGGCCTTGTTTGATAACATAGATTCAACACTTAAAACTGAATGAATTAAGTAATAAGTGATTAAGTTTGATAAATACATTTTACATTACTTAAAAAATTAAGTGTCTCTTAAAATGTAAACTTAAAAGTTAATAAAAATTAACTTTGAGCTACTTATTTTTTGTTGAATTGATGTGTATTTTCATTACAACCATTCTGCTACTCCACCACCACTACACCACTCACGCCACTACCACCACCAATTCCCACCACCCATTACCACCACCATTGTCGCCACAACACACCACCACCACCACCACTACTCCCACCAACACTCTACCGCTACTGCCCCGATGCCACTGGTCCACCATTACCACCACTTCCACCACTACTCCCACTAACACTCCACTGTTGCAGCCTCGATGCCACCACTACTGCCACCACTCCACCACCACCACCATCTCAACCACCACCACCACTACCACCAATACTGTAGATATCACCACTACTCTGTCACTTCCATCACCACTCCACAACTACAACAAACACTCTTCCGCCACATACATTACCACCACCACCGCCACTCCCACTCCCACCACCACCACCACCACCACAACTACCGCCACCACTACACCGCCATCATTTCTCCACCACAACTACTTCTACCATCACTCCACCATCATCACGTGCCTCATCCATTGCCGCCACCATTCTATCACTCGAACCACTAGATGCCACCATTTCACAACCACTACCATCAATACTATTACTCCTCTAGCACTCCCACTATCACTCTACCGCCACCATAACTACCGCATCCCATCAGTATTTCCACCGCCACCAACCAACCATAGCTCCACCACTCCATCCTCGAATCATCTTATCAATACATTCTTTTTAGTTGGATAACCATACTCTTTTTTTTATTGATTTGATTTTTGCATTCCAATATGGAATTATAAAAGGCAAAATAGGAAAATTAATGAATTTAATATTTCAGCTTCTTGTATACATCAAACAACTTATTTTTCATTGTTTAAAATTCAGTTCATATCAAACAGCTTATCAGCTTAACAAATTCAGTATTCAGTAATTAATTTTCAGTTTTCAGCTTTATCAAACAAGTCATAAATGTCTAAATTAAAATCAATTATTTGATGTAAGACAATATATACACCCCTATCACTTATGGAAGAATTATTTTGGTAACAATTTTTACTTACCTTTGTTATTAGGAAATCTTATTTGTGTTGCTTGTTTAGCAAAATTCTAGCTTCATAGTTTCTAATTTTCTAGAGTTTTATTTTCTTATTTTGGTTTACTTGGTCCCTACTCCAAGTTATATTTTTGGTAGCTAAGCATTACCTTATTAGCTAGGCATACTACTAGTATAAATAAGGTTGTAAGCCTATGGAATTATTCAATCAATACAACTTTGAGATTTTTCTCCTTTTTTTGGTGGATTCAAGAACATCTCGTGGATTTGAGAACTTATCTCGTTTGGACTAGTACACTAACCAATCTGTTGTGAATTCTACTACGTCTAGTGGTATTTGAGCAGGTTTTTCCTCGCTTGATGACACCAAAGAAAGTAGATGACACACCCAGCTAGTGACGTTGCTCATGCACATGCTGATCTGAGGACGATGGTGGAAGAACAACAAGCGTTGCGGCTGTTAACTCTTCACCTAGACAAGGACTAGAAAGGGTTGAAGATAATCACGTGGGGGGATTTTTCCAACGCCGTTCTCTTAACCAGAATCGAGAAAGCGCGATGAGATTTGTCTAACGCTAGTCTAGTAATAAGATTGTAGTTGGGAGACGCCCAACTAATCATGTGGATTGCAAAGAAAAATCAAAACTTGAAGTTAAAGAGGAATCAAAAAAAAGAAGGGGAGATAGTAAACTGTGTGTTGCAAAAGGTGTTGTTTGCACCAAAGTCGGAGGATAATAACTAGTGGCACGACATATCAAGCTATTCGATCAACCAGAAAGTGTGTGATCTGATTGTGGATAATGGAAGTTGTGAGAATTTTGTGGAGAGGAAACTGGTGGACCATTTGAAGTTGTCGATGGAACATCAAATTGGTTTGGTGCCTAGGGAAAGTCTGCCCAATTTACTGCAGTATCGTATGAGTCCAAAGGAGAATGAAATTCTGACAAAGAAGCAGAAAATTGTCATTGTTGTTGGTAATCAAGTTGTTGAGAACCAATAAAAATTGTCACAAGAGGTGATCGATGTTGCTAACTTATGTGATGGCTATATGGTCATGCCAGCCTTTCCAAATGGATTGATAATTGATTAAAGAAAAGAATAATCAATTTAATAAATGAAATTTTTATTTGCTAAAAATCAGGGCCGTTACACTCTAGGTGGTTGATCCTTTCAGAAGTGGCAAACTTTGGCCTTATGATCGGTTTTTCCACAGACCCAACATCCACCCAAAATTTGTTGATTAAAGTTCTCTTCTCTTGGCTTATTATTAAATTGCTCTTGCCAAAATTATTTTTCTTAAAAATCTTTGGTTTGTGTTTGTGATGATTTTCGACAATAAGCGCTTTAGCTTGAAAATTGGGTTTCAAAAACAATTTTTGAGACCCACGGTGTTTTTCTTCAATCCTGAGAGAAACCAAAAGATCATTAAAAGAAACTTCTTAGATTTTTGGTTCAACGTTATTCCGAATTCGATCCATGAAGAAGGTAATCTTTTAATCAAAATAGTCACCAAAATAGTTTCATGCACGTTTATATCTTTCATTTTCATATCATATATAATATTTTTCAAACTCATGAACTTGCTCCATAATAGACTTGCCTTCAACCATTAGAAAGTCCACAAACTTTCAACAGATCAGTACCTTTTCAATCCTTCTTCCTCAGACCCAAGTTTCCATTCTAAAGCTTCTCATGATTCAATAGCAGATTTTGTAGTGCAAAAAATAGGATAGATAGTATCAGATAATATATGCACTCAAAATTCTACCATGACAAAAGCAAATCTTTTTCATCAGAATCTTCTACATGGGTCTGAGGTTGTTTAGCAAATGCGGAGTCTTAATCCACTTCCACTATGAGAGGTGTGTGAGATGTCACTACTTGTTCAGAAAGATTTTCCTTCCCCTTGAATGCCTTACTAGTCACAGAGTAGAGACCTGGAGTTGTGAGCCAAAATTTTACTTCTTGTTGCCACATCCTAAAATTTTGTCCTGTAAACTTTTTTGGTTTGCACGAATTAGACTCCATTTTTTGGTTTACAAAAATTTCGAACGGACATATCTTCTCTTAGATTGTTAAAAAAAAAAAATCGCAAATATTTCTGTAGACAAAAAACAAGATGCAAAAATAATAAACGAAGATAATAATTCAATCAAGAGTTTAAGGGGGTATAGAAAATCCTGTGGATTGAAGCACGCGTGGAGCGCTCTTCTAAGAAAAGATACGTCCCTCTCTTGCACTGGGTAGATCAACACTTCATTCTCAAGATACAACAATCCCCGGAAAGTTTTGTGTGCAAGTAAAACTTTCACCAACGGATAAATGCCCGGCCGTATGCTCAAATAGAATATATTATAACACAAAATATAATCTGGAAACTTTGTAGTAAGGATAGCACTCTGTTTCTTGCGAACTCACACGTGCAAAACATGAACCAGTAGCTTTTCAAAACTTTACATCTGTTTGTCTCTGGCTATCTTCAAATAAATACAAAAAGAGTAATAGCATTACTAGGTAATTGAATGAGAGAAATTATTCATTCATCAGTTACATGAGCAAGACCCAAAGTTATATTGAGTAAATGCCTTTATAGAGACCAATGGCCAGTTATAAAATTAACAGACCAAATTAATATATAATCAAGTAATTAAATGTACAATAAAATCAAATAAATATTTACTGTGAAATTTTAAATCATAAATTACAACATTTTGTACCCTTGGCTCCCGAACACAGCATCTTGATACGGTTTCTTGGTTTCTTAAAACTAAGTGGCGACTCTCAATACATAAGTTGTGCCACAACGAACACCTCAATTCAAATACACCAAATGCTATTGGCAATCCTAAGTGTAAATCCATGCCGCAACGGGCCGGTATCCGCAAAGGTATGCCTTCTTCACTCACTAAGTTGGGTGCTTTCATCTCTCTAAGCTAGCGCTAACTTAGTCATAGAGTTTCTTTCGGCCACATTCGGCTAACTATGCACTAAACGATTTCTTGTCTTGCAGAGTGAGGTCTAAGAGAGGAGATGTTATTCGCCAACTAAGCAGACCAAGAGGAGATGGTCTAACCCAAATTGAACACCACCCCACGGTAATGTTAAGTAACTTTTATAACTTCGGGATTCAAGTTCTTGTGAGTTTTTTTGTTGTTTGGGTTTAGAGCAACCCCAACAGATGACCCAAATTTTTCTTTAAAAAAAGTAGTGAACAATGTACATTTTTCATTTTACCAATTTATATCTCCAAAAATCCTCTTTATTACCCTTCCTATTTTTAATTAAATATAATATATAGGGGAAAAGTAAGAGAGAGACAAGAGAGAGAGAATAAAAAAAGAAAAAAAGAAGAAGAGAAAGCGACGGCAAAAAGGGGGAAAGAGAGAGAGAAAGAATAAAAAAATAGATAGGGAGTGAATAGTGGCTCCCTAAATGGGGAGATTTTTAGGGAGGTACTATTTATTTTTATATTTTAGGGAGGAGGGATTTAAGGAGCCTCTTAGAGCCTAATTTTGGAATTTGGTTCTCTAAAATATACTCATGTCCGTCCCATAAAGTTGGATCACTACGAAACTATGTATAATTTTCAAACTAAAAAATAATGTATTTACCAAAATAATTTTTTAATTTTTTTTGCATCGTATAAAAGTTTTCGATGAGATCTATCAAATAAGATTCATATTGACTCAAAAATTATTTTTGTAAGGACATTATTTTTTAGCTTGAAAATTACACGTAATTTCGTAGTTATCTAACTTTATGAGACAGATGGAGTAGATGAAAAGGGGATAGAGAGCATTGTTGTACTTGCTCTTATAGTAATGTGATGGTCAATTTTTTCTTTGGAGCCCTTGAAATCCATGGGTAGGCCCTACTTGTATTCCACTTTTGAAACCTGTTGTTGAGGAGTGTCCTCTCCATGCACCCAATAATCACGTATGTATGCAATAGTATGTACTCCTTCCGTTCAGGTTTATTAGTTCATAAACATACTTTTTCAAATTTTAAAATGTATGTTTATTTTCAAAAGTCAAATCATAAAGTATGACCAATTTACTTTTTTGTCCATTTTCTAAAACTTAAAATAACAACACAAAAACTAATTTCTTTTAAATAATGTGTTTACATTTTTGAATTTTTTTGTACCGTATTAAAGTTCTTAATGAGATTTATCAAACCAGATCCATATTGATAAAAAAAAAATTTACAACTATATTATTTTTTAGTCTAAAAATTGCATATAGTTCCGTATTGGACTATAAAATTGGAATGAATAGAGTATTAAATGGAGAAATTGGTGATAAAATAAGAAATTAACAAACTCAAAATATGATAGAAAAAAAGTTAAAATTCTCAAAACGGACCAACAAATCCGGACAGACAAAGAGAGTAAATGTTACAGTAAGTGGGAAGAAGCCATATGAGGTGATGTTTGGAAAAGAATTAAAGGAGGGAAGTGACCATGACTTTCACGTTCGAACTTTTTGAAAATTTCATAGCAACAAAGTGGGAGGACACACATCATAGACAGGATACAGAGAAAGAAAGCTGTAAAGCGAACGAAAAGAGAATTTGTCACTAACCAGTTTCAATAATTTTCTTTTTTTTTTGGTACTTCGGAAATATAATTCAATAATTTTCGGAAACAGTGGAAATGAGAAGAAAAAACTGTGGGGTTAAAGGACAGTATAAGAAAATTATGAACATGGACTCCATCATCATATATCCGTTAAAGCAGCTGCAAAGCCCCACCGCTGCGGCTCCATTATTTAAGTTTATTAAAAAACAATACACCTTTTGACTATTATGAAAAAAAAATTGGGTACCGAATAAGTACCACGTGTCTATGCCGAACAAAATCTTAGCAGTTCAAAAGTGTTTTGAATGACCTAGATTGATTCTCTCTCTCTCTCTCTCTCTCTCTCTCTCTCTCTCTCTCTCCTCTGACCACTCTCTTTCCTCTTCGAGATTGTCAAATCTTGACTTTGGATGAATTTAAAATTACCAGAAATTAGACAGCGTGGGCAATCTTTCACCCTAAGACCTGGAAAATTTCTCGACTATTATACATAGTATGGATACAATGACGGAACCGGATTTTGTTTGTAATGTCAAAATTTTGAAGGTAAGCATAAGGGGAGTACTAAAACAACGAATGTATTTTAGTTTAATGCATATACCTTAAAAAAATTCGATTAGGCCTTGTAAATATGGTCTTTTTGCAAGAAAGTTTTCTTTTCAATTCGATGTTGAAAATTAATGGAGTTCGTTCAGTTGGGCTATTTATATGGAATCACAAATCACTAAAGTTTTTTTTTTCATTGCATTAAGCTAATTTGTCAACCTTAAATGGGGGTGCTAGTACAGTACAGTACACATTTACTATCAGGCCTTGTATATAAAACATATTTAATTATTTATGGTGTTCATAGCAAAAAAAAAAACTACTGAATTTTTAAATTAATGCTCCTATCTAATTACGTTATCGACCTATGGTGTAGTATAGGTATACCTACGTAATTTATATCACAATTCCAGCCCACACTTTTTAAGTTATAACTATTTATTTTCTAATAATAAACTTTTACATTTTACAAATGCCACCCGTATACTTCGTGTTTAAGCTTTTCCAACGTGTACCAAATAATTTTAAAAATTAATATATACTTCATTTATTTTGATTTATTCTCGACGTATCACGTGCTTTTAATGAGTCCAATACGAATATGACTCCTCTAAGGTGAGTTGGTGCTTACAGATTTTTCGTCAATGAGAGAGAGATAAAGGAGATGTATAATGAACTTGTGGGGTAAGAAATGAGAATAAGTGGGGTGGGGGCTCGATGTGGGATGATGTGATTGTGGCCTTATTAATCATGCAAAATCGCACGGGCTCTTCTTCATCATAATTGTACAACCCAAACTTTAGGGCAGACCTAGGGATGCAAGCGACATTGGCTCCGACACATCTCTCGATATCCTATATATTTCAACAATATTTTGGATATTTTTGTAAAAACTGGGAAAAAATGATCTCTCAAAATAATGTTATTAGTATCTAAAGATGATATTAAGTAGTTAATTTATATACTTCCTCCGTCCATTTTTAAGTGATCCACTTGAAAAACGTGTATTTTTGCGGATATTTAAAAATGTACTTTCATATATTGTTTTTAATTTTTTTGCACTAAATTAAAGTACTCAATGAACACTTTAATTTGGTATAAAACAAATGAAAAAGTTATATAAAGAAATATGTTTTTTAGGGGTTTGAAGTTGCACATATTCTCATATAGATCACTTAAAAAGGGACATATGAAGTATATCTGATTTGGTTCCTGCATTAAGGATAACGCGTTTGTCACTTCATGTTGAGTAAATTCATGTTAAGGAACTAGAATTCCACGTTGCTTAAGAGTGAAATGAGTGGTTAATTACTTAATTAATATATTCTGAGATCTCTCTACTCAGAATATATTGATTAGGAGTAGAATGAGTTATCATTTAATATATACTAAAAACTCTCCACTCATTTCGAATTTATTTTGAGATCGATAAAGAGTTTCTACAATTCACACCCACAATCTTCCACATCATAGATTTTCCATCAATTATGAGTCAAAACCATTTTTTTCTAAAAAAACCTCACAAAGTACGCCGTTTTTAATCATATGCAATGAATTATATATGCCACCCACCAACTTAACAAGCACAGTTCTAGTGACCCCTACATGAATTAGAGATCGGACCCCCACATGAGCTCTAGTACAATAGGGTTGTAAATGAACCGAGTCGTTCATAATTTGTTTGAGAGTCGTTTGAGTTCGATTCGTTAACTAAACAAACCAAACCTTAACTTCAATTTTAAGCTCGTCTTATGAATGAGTTGACTTTGAAATTAACATTATTCGACTCGATTAGGCTCTCGAATCTTGAGTATATGCATATTATGAGAATTTCATAAATAAACCTGAGTATGTATAAACTTAATTCTACAGTGTATAAAAACTTATCTATCTACACAACGAAAATTTTACAACTTGTACATTTATGCATGTTTACAATTATTATTAAGTTATTTGTGTGTATGTTTCTATCATTTTTATATGTATAAATTTATTTATTTAGATAGTAGAAATTTTGTTTTCAATTCTAGACCTATATGAGAGCATAAACACTTGCTGTTTTTGCTCTCGCTAAGGATCATGAACAAGCTCGAATTTGACTCAAGCCTAAGCAAACTCAACTCATCAAATTTATTGAGCTCAAGCTTGAACTCGAGTTCGCAAAATCTTAAGGAAAATTTGTGGGCCGGTCCTCTAAGGTTGGACCATACCCCAACAAGTCCCACAAAAAATTATCAAACAAACTTCATGCCTCACAAGGTCATGCGCTTTCTTTTCATCCAAAAATACCATCTGGCCCATCATTTCACATTTTCATGTTCTATCCTTCTCATCTCTCTCTCTCTACCCACCCCACCTAAACCCCAGCGTACCCTATAAAAGTGTCTAAACCTAAATCCTAGGGTACCCTATGAAAGTGCCTAAAATCCTAAGGTACCCTATGAAAGTACTTAAAATCTTAAGGTACCCTATGAAAGTGCCTAACCCTAAACTTAAACTTAAATCCTAGGGTACCCTATGAAGGTACCTAAACCACTAAAAAAAACCTATAATAGGAAAGTGCACCCTAAACCTAAACCCTAGGATACCCTATGAAAATGCGTAAAATCTAAATGTACTGTCTAAATTCTAAATGTACGGTCTAAATTCTAAATATACAGTCTAAATTCTAAAATTTACGATCTAAATTCTAACTATACGGTCTAAATTCTAAAATGTACGATCTAAATTTAGGGTACCCTCTACTGTAGGGTACCCTAAATTCTAAATATACAGTCTAAATTCTTAAATGTACGGTCTAAATTCTAAATATACGGTCTAAATTCTAAAATATACATTCTAAATTTAGGGTACCCTAAACAGTAGGGTATCCTAAATTGTAGAGTGCCATATGAAAGTGTTTAAAATTCTAGGGTACCCTATGAAAGTGCCTAAATGGTTAGTAAAAACAAAGAGTAACGACAACGAGGGTGGGCAAAAAAGTAAAATCTCCAACCATATTTGTGCCCCAGGACCTCTCCAGTAATAAATATTAGCCCTGGACCCAGTGGACCAAAATTCCAAATAATAAGACCTGCCAATAGATTTCTAAAATCTTACCAATCTAACATTCCAATATTCAGTTTCATTCGGCCCGTTTACTGTTGAAATAAAATTATTTTTTTCCTTATTTACAATGCTCCATTATTCACAATGCTCCACGGTAAAATTCTCAGTGACCATTTCTTATTTAGACTGTAAATCATTTCTTTCGAAAGGTCTAACGTCCACGAAAACCCGAACCGGCAAAAAGTCCAGAACAAAGAAAGGTAGAATTGCCAACAAATTTCCCCAAGGGATTTTGTACCCAAGGCACGACTTGATGGGCCAGGCTTCAGCAGGTCCTTTGTTTTTCCCAAGTTGCTCTCCAAAAAACTTTAGTTCACGCCAACGCCTCATTAGGCTTGGACACATTTGGATGGTCTGCCCTTGGGCCGACTATATACGGCTTCAAGGCCCATTAGCCAGGGCTGATAAAGCTACTGGCAGAGACCGAACCTGACAGATGAAGCCCACATACTTTTCGGCTTGTCGAATTTCATTGAGCTCAAGTACACCAAAAACCATAACGGACGAACTTAATAATTCTAAACAGAGGCTCGATTCGGCTTGTTTATAGGGCTTCTGATAGGAGCTTAATTGTATCAAATTAAACCCCCTAATTTATACTTGTGTGTCTGTTTAACTTGTTATGAATCAATATTCTTAATGTGCTTGTAGGCTGATCGTGTCGTACCGTATCAAAATTATAATTATAAAAACATAGAATTAACTACTACTCAGGAGAGTAGTGGCAAAGTTCGAGTGTCGATCCGCAGAGACAATTTGGCTATCGTTACTTTTGATTAATTTCTAATTTAATTCAGAAAAAGAAATTTGAGTGATTGGTTTTTGGAAACTAAATTAATTTAAGAAACAAGTAATGAAATTGATGAAGAACGAAAGGAGGAGAAATCTAGGGTATCGAATCCACTCCGACCACGTAACTAAGTTGTGTTGTTAACAAACATGGACTATCCCATAGCACGGGCCATCTCGTTGGCGCAACCCGTCTCTTTCACGGACTATCCAATGGCATGATCCGTATTTCAAGCATAATCCATCTCAGTTACCCAAGCACAAGTGTAAAAAATCATTGTTTAACTAGGTATTTGAATGTGCACACACAAATACTCAACCAATAGAAAGAATTAAAACGATTCCATTTGATCATAAAGAAAACATGTTCTAAGTTAAATACTTGATTCGAATTAATAAACCTAATGCCAAAACATACACAGAGTTACTTGGAACAAAGCTTCATCTTCCCTCTAGAAGGTGTTTAGCCGGCCATGGAGGTGGGGATGAATGCTTGATTTGTTGGAAGAATTGAAGAACTGATGGATTAGCTTGCTTTCTCTCTCTAGACTTGCTTAAAAAATATTCTACGACCCCCAAAACGTACAGAGCAACATCCTATTTATAACAAAACCTAAAAAACGTGGTAAAAGCCCTAATCCATGTTTGACTCGACTAAAACCACCTCGACGGCTTTGATTCCCGCCCGGGCAGAAATTCCAGATTGCCACCTCAACTTCCCAAACTCACCTCGGGTTCATCTGAACTCGAAATGATGCGATTCTTGAACCGTTGTGAAGCTCTATACATCTACTTTGCGTTTCATGCCTCATATTGACTCCAAATGGCACTTTTAATAGTCCGACGCTCTCCAAAGTCTTCAAACACAATACAACCATTATAATTCATCAAATAACTCTATGATTGGACTATTAAAATGTAAATTAGAGGATTAGGGTTAATTACCTATATATCCCTTCGACTTTCACTCAAGTTTCACTTTAGTCCTTCTGGTTTCAATTTGGACAATAAAAACCTTCGACTTTCACTCAAGTTTCACTTTAGTCCTTCTAGTTTCAATTTGGACGGATTTAAAAAAAAGCAAAAAATAAATAAAAAATGGGTTTCAATCCGAGCTGTCCGTTGCATTTTTGGACGGAAAAAGCCATGTGCTATCCACATGACAATGCTACAAGGGTATTTTGGACTTTTTTCATTCCACCCTCTTCCCCCGAAAAATGCATCAGATGCAGTGCACGGGTAGCATGTATACCCTGCCCTACACGCACCCAAATTTTTTTCGGGGACAAGATATTTAGGGATTTAAGGGCTGCGTTTTCCATGGAAGAGGGTGGAATGAAAAAGTCCAAAATACCCTTGTACCATTGTCACGTGGATGACACATGGCTTTTTTCCGTCAAAAATGCAACGGACGGCTAGGATTGAAACCCATTATTTATTTATTTTTTGTTTTTGTTTTAAATCCGTCCAAATTGAAACTAGAAGGACTAAAGTGAAACTTGAGTGAAAGTCGAAGGTTTTTATTGTCCAAATTGAAACCAGAAGGACTAAAGTGAAACTTGAGTGAAAGTCGAAGGTTTTTATTGTCCAAATTGAAACTAGAAGGACTAAAGTGAAACTTGAGTGAAAGTCGAAGGGATATATAGGTAATTAACCCAGAGGATTAAATGGGTGCTTTTCAGCACCTATCATAGGCTTTGTGGAGCCCTAGAAATGAAACGAGACCATATATAATGCCTTTGGAATGTTTCTATGTATGATAGAGATGTTGAAAAGTGACACGAAAGTGAAATGAGTGAAGCCAAACATCAAACAATGTGAAAATATCAAAGATTGGCAAAAGAGTGAATGGTTTCCACGGAGGGTCCACTTCCAACCATGATTTCACAGCAAAGACTCTAAGATTATCGATATTGGCTTCCATCACCTTGTAGTTCTTTGAAATACCCTTTTCGACGATACAAAATAGGCCTTGTTTCGAGTTATAATGAAAGAGATATGAATATTTTACCGACAATGCACAAATCTGACACACTGATGGTTCAAGATTATTTCTCTCAAAAGGATATGAACTCAGTTGGGTTTGAAAGTAGACTTATAAAGCTTTGCAATGGTTCAAGAATTGCATCATTCTGAGTTCGAACAAAGCCGGGGTAAGTCTAAGAAGTTAGAGCTATAATTTAGAATTTTTGCCTGGGCAGGAATCAAAGCCACTTGGGCGGTTTTAGCCGATTCCAACACGACTTGGGATTTTAAACACGTTTTTTTGGGTTTTGTTATAAATAGGCTTCTGCTCTGTACGTTTTAGGAGTTTTGAAATATTTTGAGGCAAGTCTAGAGAGACAAAAGCAAACAAGTCCATGGTTCCTCAACTCCTCCAACAAATCAAGCGTTCATCCCCACCTCCATGGAAGACTAAACACCTTCTAGGGGGAAGATGAAGCTCTATTCCAAGTAACTTTGTGTATGTGTAGGAATTAAGTTTATTTATTCGAATCGATTGTTTAACTACGAACATGTTTTCATCATGATCTGATGGAATCATTTTAATTCTTTCAATTGATTGAGTATTTCTGTGTGTACTCTCAATACCTAGTTAGACAATAATTTTCTATGCTTGTGCTTGGGTAACCAAGATGGATTATGCTCATAAGACGGATCGTGCCATTGGGCAGCCCGTGAAAGAGCCAGGTTGTGCCAACTAGACAATTCGTGCTATGGGATAGTCTATGCCTGTTAACAACTCAATTATCTTCTTGACAAATTATGATTTAAATAATAACCTAGCCTACAAATAACTTAGTTACGGGATCGGGGTGGATTTGAAACCCTAGATTTTTCTCTCATTAGTTTCTCACCAATTTCATTACTTGTTTCCTTAATTAATTTAGTTTCTAAATTCAATCACTCAAACCAATTCCCCTTTTCATCAAATTAAATTAGAAACCGGTCAAAAGTAATGTAACTTAGCCAAATTGTGTCCGCGGATCGACACTCGGACTTAGCCACTATTTTTCTAAGTAGTGTAGTTAATTTTAAGTTTTTATAAATAATATTTTGGACTCGGCATGACATGGTCAGCTTCTAACATTATCTAGGTGTATGGTAAGAGCATCACTAGTGGTATACTGAAACACAAAAATACTCAAAGATGAGTATTTTGATACACAAAAGAGGCTCATAATGGTATTTGGATAAATACTCAAAGTTAATAACATTTGTTACAAATACTCAACTTTTGGCATTTGGATACTCAAAACTACCAATCTTTCTCAATAACCAAATTTTAGAGACCACACCGTATCAAAAGTAACAACATTCTCTCTCCATTTTTCAAATACTTAATTCAAAACTCATTTTTTTGCACTTTCTCCCAAAAATTGAAATTATCAATTTTTAATCTTTACCAAAATATGTTCAAGATTGATCTCATTTTAAACGTATTGTGAATATTTTTTAAATAGTAATAATATTATAAAAATATATATGTACAAATTTAAAGTTGCGCCCATTTTATGAATAAAAATAGATTGAATAATACTTTTTTATTATGGACACAAATGAACCATTGTAGAAGGATAGATACTCAAACTTATAAACCCATTAAATGAATACTCAAAATGTGATGAGGCAATATTTGAGTATACCATTAGTGATGCTCTAAGACCCCTGCACGTGTAGGTGTGGTACAAGTGGCTTCCAGTGCCTGCTAGGAAGTAGAAAGTTGGTAGAGACTACAGGCTTCAAGAGGCTTATTTGCGGCTTGGTCCAGGGAAACCCCTGACCTTTAGATTTGACAAGAAACCTATTGAACATTAATAGGAATCTATTAATACTGGAAGCACATTTCTTCCTAATTCCAATGATATAGCTCAATAGTAGGCACTTTGTGCTCCTCGCACTAGATGGAGGCTCAAAATCCACAAATCCCATCCCTTTTTTCTTAGGTTGGAATAATTTAGGATTTGCCTTGTTCAAAAAAAAAAAGAAAGTATTATCTTAGTGAATCGCGCTCTCTCTGTCACATGTAGGTCAGATTTCAGGGCGGGGCCTGACTGTTCATTGTAAGTTGAGTAGGTAACCATAACTAACATAGTGTTGCATGCGCGAAGTATCTTTTTGGAGTAGTTAACCGTTCATTTTTTAGGACTCAGAATCATATTTTTAGGCTTGGCGTATGCAGAAATGGGGTGCATGTACAACCGCCATTACCAGGATCCGGCTCCATTCTCTACCCTACTACTTGACCCCTAACCCGAATCCGCTTTAAGTATGGGTATAGGACAGTCTTTGTAACTTGAATCACTTGACCCCTCTAATCGTGTAGTAGCCTGCATCTGCCATTACTTAGTAGGGAGATGGACCTGGGTCGATCGATTATTGAGGAATTTTAGTGTCGTGCCATTCCAAACCCAGTGCTTGGATTTGCTTCTCGAAATCTAAGATGGAGAATGGTGAAAGGACCAAGGCCAGGAATTGCTACAAGAGGGCTGTATAAAAGCTGGTTGTTGACGATGAAGAGGCTAGAAATTGCTGTGGGTAACCATAGATTCTTAGAATGTAGATTTCCATGGGAGTGGCAACTTGGAAAATAGAACGGTGCCGAAGCTATCTGTGTCAGAAGTACATGGAATGGTCGCCTGCAAACTCTCGTCTTTGATGAGGTAACTGACCATATGGTCTATTAATTTTCAACTACAATGTTGCATTGGAAATGTACCTGAACTTGAATCTGAATCTTATTCAACTAAACTATTGTTTGTACTCAAATTTGGAACCCACTTATGGGCGGCCACGTGTCGGGAATGTTATGCATTTTTTTTTTTGTTTAAGTGGGCAAAAAGTCGGTAAAAAGCAGAGTAACACTTCTGGCAGTTTCATCTTCTGCAAACAACATACACCAAGGTCCATATCCTCTTTTGAATATCCCCCCGTCAATTCATATAAAACTAAGGCATAGAGATATAGACTCAAGACTAACCTACTGTAATTGGAAATTCACTTGTTTTTCCTGTTTGTAATCTAATAATAGTGACGACAACGTTATACACGTCTCTAATTCTTTCCAAAAACCACTATATAATATCCCTAGGCACTCTATCATAAGCCTTTTTGTAAATTAGTGTTTCTATAATAATTTTTGCCATTTCAGCATCTTGAGTTCTTGGAAATTGTCGTGTCTCATTCCGTACTTGTTCGTCTATATATTCGTGTCCATATTCGTGTCCATGTCCATGCTTTTTAAGTGCTAACATTGCGGTAAATTAAAGCAAGAGGTCCTAAAAATCCACTTCCAAACTTTCGTATTAAAAAATACCACCCAATTGAAAACAGATTAGCTGTTAAAAATAAGTGGTCTTGGCAATGGAAACAAAATGCTGATGGTAGAAGTTGGGGACCACCAATTTTTTTTATACATGCGCAGGTTGAGCTCCACCATTTTGTTGCACCTTCTCAACCACCTCTTTTGTTCTTAGTATCCAAACGATAATTATTGCATCTCTTTCTTTGCCCTCCTGGAGAAAGGAAAATGGTGGCAACAAGCAACACTGGTGAAGTTCAGGAAATAATCAAGCCTGTTTATGATTGGAATAATGACATAAAAGCTTTCGAAGCTTCAAAAGCCAGTGTAAAGGGAATTGCAGATGCTGGATTGGTGAAGATCCCCGAAATATTTGTCAGTAACCCAAACAAGTATCAGCAGAAGCCCGGAAGCTTGAGTCTTAATGTTCCAATCATAGACTTCGGAGGGATTGATGAAGACGCCACTTTGCGTAGAGTGATCATTGAGAAAGTCCGAGATGCTAGTGAGAGGTTGGGATTTTTTCAGATTGTCAACCATGGGATTCCAACGGATGTCATGGAGGAAGCGCTCAATGGGATAAGGAGTTTTCATGAGCAAGACACCGAGGTGAAGAAACAATTGTATTCGCGAGATAACACGAAAAGTTGTGTGTATAATAGCAACTTTGATCTGTACCAAGTACTAACAGTTGACTGGAGGGATAGCATCTACTGAGTTATGGCTCCTAATCGTCCTGACCCTGAAGAATTGCCTCAGGTGTGTAGGTAAGCTCATGAAATTAACCATTCCCCCCTTCCTTTATTTCTTATGTCATTGTTTGTAACGAAAAAAACTGCTGGAAAACACAAATCTAAGGCTTAATTGTTCAAACATTCAATTTATGTGTCTATTATGGGCTTAATTGTTCAACTTGCAGGGATAAACTGATCAGGTACAGTGATCATGTGATGAGATTAGGGCTTACTATATTCGAACTACTCTCTGAGGCTCTAGGACTCGAGCCCGATCACCTGAAAAAGGTGCACTGTGCTGAGGGGCTTTTCATCATCGGTCACTACTACCCAGCTTGCCCTGAACCAGAATTAACCTGTGGCCTTAGCAACCACACTGACAGTGGCTTTCTCACCTTACTTCTACAAGACCATATCGGTGGGCTCCAAGTCCCTCACAAAAATGAGTGGATTGATGTCCCCTACTTGGCCGGTGCCCTGGTAGTAAACATGGGAGATCTTTTACAGGCAAGTGCCTATCACACTTTCCGAAAGTTTGATGTATTGTCCATTGCAAATTACAGCACTGCATTCTTACCGGTGGAGTGTGGCCTCATTTGGAAAGAATGCAGTGCTGCCAGTAAAACTTTAACTTTTACATTCTGAGTGGCGAAGGCATACCCCCAGCAGGGGCAGCTGACCTAGCCGAGACTTTTTGAAAACTACTTTGGCCAATAAGTTTTAACCCTCAATCATTATGTTCGCAATTGTGAATCAATTATATGGTTCGAATGTGTTTTTGGCACAGCTTATAACCAATGACAGGTTCAAAAGCATCTACCACAGGGTGCTCGCAAAAGGAGTTGGATCTAGAATTTCTTTGCCGAGCTTTTTCAGAACACATTTCCTAGAAGGCACCGAATCAAAGATTATATGAGCCAATAAAGGAGTTGTTATCAGAAGAGAATCCTCCTATCTATAAGGGTACTTCTGCAAAAGAGTACCTAACACTACGATACCAGAAAGGGACCGGCGAAAACCATCTCAAGTTGTAGTCGAGGAGGCCACGGAGTTCCTTTTTCTCCCACTGTTTTGGGTTAGAAGTTTTGATCCTTTGGCTTCCGAAAATTTGAATGTGTTCTTCATAACTTCTCTTTACTTTTGCAGCTATGTGTTTGTTCTAGAGGCACTAGAGTGGAGCATGTTGTAGCCAACTAAAAAACAAAATGCTACATTTTGTGTGAATAATGTGAAAGTGCGAGTCATGTGCTTGTAAAATACAGTAAGGTACTATGAGTGCGAATCGTGTGAGTATTACAATATAATGTGCGATGTCTTGTTGTGAATATGGTGTCAAGGTGTTCCTGAGATTCTTGGGACCTTAGACGAACTTGTAAAATTGTTGCCCTATGTTTTCTTTTAATAAAAATAAAAATAAAGCTAACCTCGAAATGATAGTTACTTAGTCACATATTTTGTCTTTTGTCCATGATTCATTTCGTTGTTTCGATTAAAACTAGGTTTTAGTCATATTATTTTTTTGCACCAATTAAAAAAAAAACTCTCTTTCGAACTGTGAGCTTGTGAGAAAAAAGAAATAATCTTATTGAGATACCCAAGTTTTGAACCTTGTACCTTTTTGATTGAGAAACTAAGCTTTTCTGCTAGGCTAGACAGCTATATAAGGAAGCTTGGCGCTAGAAGAGTTGATATTTTCCCCCAAACTTGTTTGTGTTGGGATATTCCCAGTGTTATAGTGAAATTGAAGTGTTCAGTTCCTACTTCTGTATATATGAAAAAGTTTATACATATGCAAGTTACAAAATTTATAATATGTACATCTACAAGTTTATACATATACAAGTTACATACATATACAAGTCACACGTGTTTATACAGATTCAAGTTTTCAAGTGAGAATACCATCATATATTTCTACGAAAGATATTTATTTGAAATAACCAAGCACCCGTATCAAAATCTAAATTCATATCCCCGTATCCTCTGTTTATTATTTTGAAAATCCTGACCCTAGGATCTACGCCCGCATCAGGTTTCCGCACCCTAATCCATGCAACATAAAGGGTTTGATCAAGATTGTTCATTTAGTAATTTTAGTTTAGTTTAGTTTTGGAGATGGGGATAACAAGTGGAGATATATATATATATATATATATATATATATATATATATATATATATATATATATATATATATATATATATATATATATATATAGAGAGAGAGAGAGAGAGAGAGAGAGAGAGAGAGAGAGAGAGAAGAGGGTAGTGATTACAAAACAAAACTAAACCATGAAACGAACAACATTTCTTAATTCTTGTAGCTACCGTATTAAGAAATACTCCTACAAAATAATGAAGTCTAAATTTTAGCCAAGGCTTAAGATTGCTGGCGAACGTTGGATTCATAATTTTAAGCAGTCGACCAATAAAATATTAGTGTTCAAATAATTAATTGCTATACAGGAAACTTAAAACTCATGTGAACAAGGGGAAAGGATACAATACAAAATCCCTATTTGGTGTATATGACACACCTCCTAAAAATGTTGCGAATCAATTACCTCTTGTGAATAAAAAGTTGCAATTTCTTTGTATAAAAGTTACGGGATGCACCAAAATGCAATGAATCATAAAGAAAACGTTATAAGTCATAATTCTGAAAAGTTATGAGTTTTTAATATAAAAGTTATTAAATACTAAAAAAATGTTAGGATTTCCATAAGGTGGCATAAAATGGATCATACAATAGGTGCATATTTTACACATCTTTAATGTATATATTGTAGTCATTCCCGTGAACAAGAGGTCACTAAAAACTTAACAAAATCTGAACATGCTTAAACACGGCTCGGCTCGGCTCGGCTCGGCTCATTTGTAGCCCAATTTCAGATTACAGCAAACAAAAAATATTGGATCAGAGCTTTTGAGGAAAATATTGGATTAGAGTTTTTAAAATACCCATATCTTTATTCAGAGATTTCACCTAAACCCATGGAAGCATACGAAAAATATTGGGTTAGAGCTTTTGAGGAAAATATTGGATTAGAGTTTTTACAATACCCATATCTTTATTCAGAGATTTCACCTAAACCCATGGAAGCAATTCGAATGACATACTCCTGACAGTATACAACATAATCACTTACCCAGGATAAAACTGATCAGTCCTATCTGGTTCTCATACAACAAAAACCCAGCTACTTATTTCCGAGGACTATGATCTGGAAGGAAGAAAGGGTATAAAATGAAACATATAAGAGGGGAACCTACTCATTTCTTGATGAAAGAAATCCCCTTCTGAATGCTTTCTGCTAACTCTTTCTTTGCCTTCTCCAATCCAACCCTGTCCCCCACCAAAAAACAAAAAGAAAAACAATGTGAGCAAATGGGTATCTGAAAAACACAGCACATAGGCTCGCAACATTCGACAAGAAAGCAGAACACTATCTATATTTCCCCAAGTTTTCGGACATCCGACCAACCTTTCATACTCATTCAAGGGACCGAGTGGGTATATCTCATTGATTCCGGTACGGCCGAGCCGTACTTTGGATGCAAAGAAAGGAAGTTCAGTCACCTACAATGACAACCCACTAATTTGTTACATGCACGTCCAGAGAGGGCAAAATTCTTTGGATGTAAAAAGAAAGAAACTGATGTATGGTAAGTGAAATTGGATAGGATACCTGAGAAGCTACAAAAGCACATTGAACGACACCAGCGTCTCCTCTCAAGCCTCGTAAACATGCATCGGCAAATTTAACAGCGGCATATGCCTGAGGTATTTTGAAGTGAGAATCAAGAGTTGAAAGTCAAGAGATTATTCCTGCAAAAGTGTGTTAAGAATGGTTAACCATTGATAGCGTTGCAGATCCAGCCCCAGCTTTTGCCTGACAACAAATCCAAGACACATGGTTATGTAAGTAGAATAAGGCCGTATGGAAACATGGTTATGTAAGTAGAAAAATCGTCAGGTAGGGAAATAAGGTTGTCTGCTTGTATGGTATGGTATGTTCACTTAAACACTCATGATTCATCTATTACCTTTTGCATTACAATTGAAGCATGCATTACAACTGAAGCATATAACACAACACACTGCATGATTGAAGTGTAAGGTCTACAAAATCTCAGAGAGAGAGGACTAAAACTAAAGCTGTTTCAATCATTTGTTAAATAATGCATTCTGAAATGTTTAATAGGTGAGATGACCTCAGACATACGAAAAAAGAAATTCGAGTCATCATTTAGGCAAGCTGATGTATTGTGCCCACTTTATTATTGGGGACACAATTTGATAATAAACCCTGGAGGTATTTTTGGATTCTCATTTTGCATTCTGGGTTTACCCTTCGGATGGAATGACCAGATTACCCCCCCTGCCCTTATTGGATGTTTCCTGAGGTGCCCTCAGTAAATATGAATAATCTGCTATCCTCTACTTTTATGTATCAGTTATATTTGTTTTTGTTCTTTTTTTCCCTTTTTTGAATATACTAGTTAGGTTTCTTGATGATGATTTTGATAACTTGTCAAGATTTAATTTCTTTTATTTCGGTACTATGTAAGAAATTTATTTCCACACTTTATGATTATATTTTCTATGTCCATCACAATTGAAATTATAATGGTAAATTTTTTAAGGTAATATTTAAGACTTCGGAGGTAGAAAAAAAAATAGACTTTCAAAATATGGAATACAATTTTGTTAAGTGGAATGACGAAACAATATTTAAAAAGGTAATTCATATGCACATTAGGATACCATAATAAATAACCAAGAGTAACATGGTAAAAAACCAATTCATAATCTATTTTGATGATTATACTCCCAAACACTACTCTGTTGCAAAATCTATTCTGCACAAATCTCTTAAACACTCTACAGATTTATAACCTATTCCGTAGTCCAAAAAGCCATAATACACAATCCAAAATGCAAAACACAAAGAAAAGTAAGCTCCCAAATGGGACTTTAGACTGAGACATAACATCTACTAATCCAACTGAACAACTAATTGCGTTGTTCTTTTCATTCAGCACATCCTTTCTAGTTGTCGGGTTATCTCATCAGTCGTATTTGGCAACTTGTGTAATAAGTTTCTAGTTTAACTGATTCCTGTTGATGTTTCAATATTAGTTTGATGTTGTTAAAGCATTAAGCAGATGCAAGTGCACTCTCAGAAGCAAAGAGTGGCATAATAATAGGATTGTCCTTTTTATTCCTCTTATTATATTAAGTTTAAGAAATTCGAAAATTCAAAAACTTGTCACCATGGTGGTTGTGGTACATGGACCTTGATACGGTTTGTCATGTTTTGGTTCTTGAAGGTGGCCCAAATTTGCCTAAATTCAATAAAAATATGCACTGTAAGTATCTTGATTTCTTCACTTGTGAATCTAATTCTAGTAGAAGCAGATTGCAATCAAACCTTTGATTCATAAACCCTCATACTTTTCTTAACCTTTTGGAACTACAAAGAAGACACATAATGGCTGACACTGCTCCAAATTCCCTACACTACAGCCTGCAAATAGGCGGTAAACGATTTTCGGTGCAGGACAAGTTATTGTTTTTCTGATGAATATCTTGGCACCTCATTGTTGGTAAGCCAATGTTTCATAGTTCGTGCTTGCAACTTTCCTACAGGCTGATTGGGGATAGGTTTACAGCTCCAAGTATAAGTTACAGCCACTAAACCCTCATCCCGCTAGTCTGGATACTGCAAATTACAAGATTGAAGTAATTGCCATCATTTACTAATGCTCAGTTAAATGCATAGGAAAATAAAAGGATCACAATCGCTTAAAACCCCAGCTGTCACTATATCACTGACCACCACAGTCCATAGAGTTGCATCCTCTTTTAAACTTTTTAAATGGCAATCGTGTGGGCAATAATCAGATAAAGGTGAGAAAGCTCTTAACTATTTCTTTGAAGTTCAAGCACTCTTTGCGAATGTCTTGACTCTCAACATTACCGACTGAAATATGGTACCTTTTCATTATGCTAGTGTGAGCGAGGTTTTACTGCATAGCGGCTTTATTATTTTGCTAGTGCAATTCTGTCAAGAAGTTTAATCCTAATGCACTTAACTTAACGGAATCAAATCTAGATGGGCTTGAAGTTCATTCTTGATCCTAATAGGAATCCTTGCGAACATCTGGATTAAACCGCTAAATCTATATACACTGTTGAATTTCATAAGACCGGATGAGGGTCAGAATCAAACCTTGATACAACGCTTTGGTGGCCCTAATATCAGCAGGTCTTTTCCCAATATCAGAAAATCATCACACTACCGTTAATCTACTTTATAATATTGGTGTATTTAGTCCTGGCAATAAAGCTACTCAACGATTTTGTTAGTCTAATGACTCTCATCTCTTCAAAAAGTCTACAGGCATAGGAAGTATTGAAGAAAATAAAGCAGTGGAACATCAATCCTTAAGGTAAGTGACTATCATCAAGAACGTGTTCCATATCACAATCACATATTCATGCCGCAATCCATGAACATGCATACGGACAATTGGGAACAGAGTTGATAAACACTTTGAACTTGATAACATTTTAGAAGTCCCCCCGACCACAACAGTTAAGCATAACAAAGAGCAGTAATGGAGCTTGGAATAAGTGTAGCAACAAAAACACAAAGAAAAAACTAAAACAAAGGTGTTTTACCTCAACAACTTCAGTTCCCCCATTCTGAATACGAGATGTCAAATAGTCAGTTTCTTCTGGGGTAAATGAGCAAGGAGGCTTAACCTGGATAGGATTTGAATTTTGAACAACTGTCAGATATGAGGAGGTTAGGTTCTCTTAAAATAACAAGAATTTATCCCGCCGGACTTTTCAAAAGAAAAATAAGTAAGAGATGCTAGTAAGCTAGTTCACTTGAACCTGAGATAGAAGAGGTAAAATTGTCACCCCTGCATGGCCGCCAACAACTGGAACGTCAACTTCTCTGGGGTCAAGTCCCATAACTTCAGCCTTCAAAAATTAGGAAGGCAAGTTAATTAGTAACAAAAATTGAGCATACCAAATCATACTCCTACAAAACATGATAACAAAAAGGAAGCATCTCAAGATTTTATGCAGTTTAGTTAAAACCAATTTACCAAAATCGATGACTCCCCAAAGCAATTTTATTTTTCGGAATGCATGTTCCCAAACACAGTGACTGGTACACACTACACCTTAGTTTCAAAATGGTGAATTTACAGATCCAAGGTGATAGCTTTTCCTATTCACTCCCTTAAACTTCTCCTCGGGTAGTATGGGGTTGCAGGTTCAATGGTTAAAGCTCAGCCAATTAACCTTGAGGTTATGCATTCAAACTTGTGGATATACACAATGCGAATTGTACCAAAGGTTAGGTATCTGGTTCATTAAAAGCTCGGGCCCAACTCACTTAAAACTTGTTTGGGATCAGTTTGCTTGGGCCAAACTTTTATGCTCCTTCAGCAATCGTGTCGAACTCAATTATACTCCTGCTTGACTAAGGTAGAGTACAACAACAACAATAACATAACCCATTTAGTCTCCAATAATTGGGGGTATGGGCGGGGGATGGATAGGAGACAGACCTAACCTTTGGCAATAAATGCACAAAGTGGCTGCTCCCAGAATACCACTATAACCGATGGATTGGAAACAGACCTAACATTTGACAATAAATGCACAAAGTGGCTGCCCATAGAATACCACTAAAACAGTGGTCCCCCTATACCATCGCGTTTGCTGCGGAATCATGCCCTCAAATCAAAGTCAAAAGGCATCAGAGAGGACAGACCCAAGAATCATTTTGATTTATGTGCAGATTACCATGCTTCTTTTATTTAGCATCCAGAGCATTGGCGTTGCACTATAAGATTAAATATAGTTACACACGCACGCACATACATATATCACTTTTAACCTTTGAACAGTATAATAAATTTAATTTATTCAAAAAAAAAAAATTTGCTCATGTTTGTCCAAATTTATATCTGTAATTGATCAAAATTATTGGGAATGTGAATGTTAGTCAACTTGCAAACATAATCTTCTCTTCATATCTCAACTTGATCTAATCTAGGCTTGAGTCTCTCTGAGCTCCAACTCAAGCCCGTTCATATAAGCAGCGTGGTTCAGCAAACAATCTTCAAGTAGTACACTTAAAGTTGCATGACAAGACACAGTTGTTGCAACTCAGATCCATTAACCAAAGAATGGACATCCAATATTTACCACACTTTCGCACAATGAACATGATATATTAATTAGAACATACCACAAAAGTATTGGCTCTGACAACATCAAGCATTGTAACTCCCAACAATCTCTTTGGATCATAGGTGCCAGCTTTTTTGAAAACCTCTGCTGCAATTGGTACTGTAGAGTTCACAGGATTACTGATTAAGTTGACAATGGCATTGGGGCAGCATTTGGCAATCCCTTCACAAAGGGTTTTGACGATGCCAGCATTGATATTGAACAAATCATCCCTTGTCATTCCTGGCTTTCTAGGAACACCAGCAGGAATTATGACAAGATCCATGCCAACAAGGGCATCCTCCAACTGGCTTTGTCCTAGAAAACCGCGCACCTATATATGAGGCGGACTACTTCAGTTCCACAGACATAATCAATGTTGGAGCTCAAGATATTCATTTTACTCATTGTCGAAAATGCAGAGAAGCAGAGACTTGAATCATAAGCTTTGTGTAACCTGCCTTATTTAAGGATGCAATCTTTTCTGTTTATGGACTTAAAGCATGCAATCTTACACGAGGAAAAATAGTTATCAGATTCAACAGCAACAATTTTGTTTTATAGGATCAAAGATTCAGCTTCTTGGATTAGAGTAGATTTTTCTAACATGCAGGAAAAGAAAATTTGTATCGTACTTTCAACTATAGAACACTAAAAGCAAACATGACCATTAACTAAATCAGAGCCAAACCAAGTACAATTTGTGTCACAACAATGAAAATCCCACGGCCACCAAAGCAATGGCAAGTAGTTAAAAATGCTCAGGTGCATAGAACAGTAGAACTCCTTATTTTCCTAAGCCTAAAGGTACATGTAATTTCACTTATTTCTACGCCTAAAATTTTACAGTTAGAAAGGTACTAGTTGAAATTACGGTGATTCAGCAAAGGAAACTAATGACAGTCCTTTTTTCTTACTCCCCAAAATCAACTAAAAGCATCGCTGCATGCCACAATGTTAAGGGATAACAGAAACAACCTTCAGAATAGAAACAGCAGCAGAGATCAGGATGACAATCCCAGTATATCTTTAGAATTGCCAATGGGTTGATATTTTCAAGCAAAAAGGCCCACAGAGAGAGAGAGAGAGAGAGAGAGTAAAATTACCACTGCACCAGTGTCCATGTGACTGATATCGGCTGTTACACCGGGACTGTTGACAACATCGTAGAGATGGAGAACTGAAACCAATGGATTCATCTTCATCAACATGGCCAGAGGCTGTCCAATCCCTCCTGCAGCACCCAAGATTGCAACTTTGAATCCAGGAGCTCCACCTTTCGCCCGGCAGTTCACTTGTTGCAATCCGGAAGTTTCCTCCACCTTTTTTAGTTCGCAATTTATAAGCCATTTTGCATACCATCAGAAAAATAGTGAAATTGTCATAAGAGCTAAAGCGAGAGCAACGAACTGAATCATACAAACAAGTATCTCGTGCTACCAATAAACAAAACATCTCAACAGCAATTAGCAGCTGAGTTGATCTTTGTTATGATTATTAGAATGTGAAACTGAAAAACCCTAGAATGCCTAGTGCCTTCTCACCTATATTTGAATTGGGTTTCTCATAAAGTTTGAATATTGTCAACTAAATTCCAATTTGGGTGTCAAGTTTTCATGAATACGAGCACAATAATCAACAAATTGAATTGGGTTTTTCACTTCTAATCTATTATTCTCATTAGCAACGAACATATGGCAGTACATGAGAAAATATATAGCAAATAGGCAGATGCAGACATTGGCAAAACCAGCATAATTTTAGAAAAGAGAAAGAACAAGGAAAGACCTTGAGATAATTAGGGTTAAGGTGAGCTGAAATTCTGGCAATCCGTTGATTGAAATCTCCGCTCGGCTGCATTTCTTCGTGTTTTAAGGTTGTTTGCTCGAAGAATTCACGTAAACTGTGGCTTTTTGAAAGAAACAGAAATAGACTGCTTTGTGATATGAAGAAACAGAGGTGGAAATGGGGTTGTGAGAAATTGGGAAAAATTGTGTATGTCGGTTTGTGGTTATATATACTATATATAGATGTGTGTGTTGGGTCAAGTTACTGTAATGAATAAGATGAGGGTGAAGATGACGTGAGAGTCTGAGTTGGGAAGCGTGGCAACTGATTTGGTTTCTCGAAGCATTATCGTAACGGGCGAAACGAGGAAAGCCGCCTCTGGACATGAACTTTTGAAAGAACGCTGCCAGGGTACAACCCCTTTTGGCACCAATGTTTTGAAACGGTGAGATTTTGGTTCAAGCACTTTTAATCGTCTGATTAAGCTGATTTTTTGTGGGTCCTCTCGGAAATTTTTTTTAAGAATAATAAACGGTTCGGATCACTCATGTGAGACCCAAAAACGGGTCCCCAAAGGAGTGGGGTGCATTTTCGGTGCCAAAAGGGGTGTACCCCAGGTTTTTCGCTTTTGAAACCAGATAATAAAAGGCCGTTGATGCACGTAGCACCCATCCGGCACCCGAATTTTTTTCTCATTAACAGTTTAGCACTGTAGTGTAATTGTTGAAGTTTAGTTCAAAATTTTAATAAACTTTAAAAACATGCTTAAATTTGATTAATTGATATTGAATGAGTTTTAACGAGCGATTGCAAGTTCAAACGCAATAATTTAGTTCGATTATCAGGCCTAACTCAAATCTTTGATATATCATATTGTGAATTGTATAATTTATTTTAAAAAAATTTGACAAACATTTATACCGAGAAAGAAAATTGTTAATCAAATGTTTATAACAACATGATTGACAGTATAAATTATCTTAGAATTTATTCTTTGAAATAACCATTTAATTCCTACAAATATTGCCTAATTATGTAGCTACTAGTGTTTAATCAACTTGATTTTTTATACAAATAAAATACTCAGCAAATATTTTTTTCAAATTGATGATGATGAGTTCTCAAAAGAAACCCTTTTTTTTTTTAACAAGGCAAGTCAATTTATTTCATAGCCATAAATGCAAAGGATTTCATCTCAAAATACATGACTTAACCAAAACTACCAAAATCTAGACGCGAGCAACTGCAACAACGCACCGGCTCATAGGCCCAAAAGACATGTACTGCCAAGGCAGACCAACATAAGGTTGGCGTAGAGTCCGTCATTGATTTAGTAGTAGAGAATTCCGAAAACGAACACCCAGCTCAAAAGAAACCCTAGTCCGAAAGTTTTTGCCACTGATAGAATTTCTCCTTCACAATTACTTGCTGTTAAAAATACAAAACATAATAACAATTTATTTTGGTGTTGTTGTGGTTAGAATAGTGTGTAGGATTTTAGCTTATTTAAAGAGTAGAGTTGAGCATGGATCCGCGGAACCCGACTAATCCGACCCGACCTGAAGGCTATTGGTCGGTTCAATCAGAGTAATCGGGCGGTTTGCGAGTTGAATTATTGTTTTATTGTCAGGTTCCGGGTTAGGGTCGGGTTGGGAAGTTCACAATACATTTAACTCGACCCGACATATATGTACAAACACATGCATCTAGAAATATCCACCACCAGTTGTACACAACTTGGCATCTCCACCTTACACGTGTTCAAATCCCCTCGCCTCAGCCAATATTTTAACCCTAATCCTTTTCTCTACCCCACTTCGCATATCTGCGCCCCACTTTCCCACACCCAAAAAACTACTCCATCGTCTGTGTGTGTGTGTGTGTGTGTGTGTGTGTGTGTGTGTGTGTGTGATCAAAATGTAAACCGTCCCTCTCTTTCTCAATCTTCCAGAATCCAAACTTCATCTGATCCCCTCTTCAACAATCAACATCCAACCTTACTAGTTACCAATTTCCACCAGTATTCGGTAAGTTTTTTGTTTGTTTTTGTTTTTTGATAAAAAAAAAAATTAACTCATTGTCACCGCCGGGGATTCTTTCACTGGCTGGATAATGGATAGCTTCTGGATCAGTATTCACAACTATTGCATGATCACTTTTCGACATTTATGTCTAGAGGGAAAGGGGTTAGGAGAAAGTGGAGTCCGGATGTTGAAAAATTGGGGTGGGTTTGGACTGATATTTATAAAGGCTAGATATCCTCTTTTTAATTTCTTGCTTTCTGATGTCTCTCTTTCTTTCAAAAAACTATATAAACTATCTTTGCATGTGTTTTACCAGTGATCATTTGCTTATATGTTTTAATCGTGTTTCCTTATTGTTTTAGCAATAATATCATCCTTGTCTCCTTGATTATCTAAGAAATACTCCTTATCAGTTTGAGTACAAGGATTTTGTCACATACTGTTGTTGAGGATGACCTGACGATTAGGTTTCCTGGTACAATATTGTCCCATCTCTCAAAGTAGAAGTTTGAAAATACATTTTCCATATGATAGAAGTGGCCCGAATAAATTATTGTATGCACTCCAAAAGTCTGTAAACTATCTTTGCATGAAGAGAATTGAGATAATAAAGAAATTAATGAACTATCAATTGTTGAAGTATGCTTGTGTTTGTGTCAACCAGTCAGCGTCTAAACTGCAAAGAAATTAATTATGTTTTTGTTGTTGGATCTGTTCTTTTGAATATGAGTGATGACTATTTTTTGTATTTTTTCCAAACAGGTTATGGATCCTCCAGTTAGCTGTAATGATGCCCAAGATAACACCTAGGTTGGTGAAAATGCTAGTGATCAACCAACAAAGGGTACCAAGCGGAAGACCAAGGTGGTGAAGGAACGAAAAAAAGCTACTACAAATAGACCGCCAGCTGTTTGTTGGGACCACTTCGACAAAATTGAGGCCAAGGATACTGACGATGGGATACAACGGGCTACATACAAATATTGTCGTATGGTATCTTGTTGATCCTAAAATTCATGGTATTAGTAATTTAACAGCCCACATTAATAGGTGCAAAAAATATCCTTATAGAAATGAGCAAGGGGGTTAGCAAACATTAAATTTTGAACATAAAAAAGATGGACATGAGGGTCTTGAACTTGTTGCCACGACCTTTACTGTTGAAGGAGCTAGAAATGCTCTTGTTGAGATGATAATAATTGATGAATTGCCCTTTAGATTTATTGAAGGAGTTGGGTTTAGAAGATTTTGCAACATCACGCAACCTAAGTTCAAAAATATCCCATCTCGTTTTACAATTGCTAGAGATGTTGTCAAAATATTCAATAGAGAAAGGGAGAAGTTAAGGAATCTCATACAAGGTCGTAGGTTTGTCTCACCATGGACACATGGACATCGATCCAAAATCTGAATTATATGTGTCTAACTGCACACTTTGTTGGGGATGATTGGAAGCTCCATAAAAGAATTTTGAACTTTTGTCAAATAGAAGACCACAAGGGAGAAACAATTGGTAGAGAAATTGAGCATTGCATAATTGAATGGAACATTGGTAGTGTCTTTACTTTAACTGTGGACAATGCTAGTTCAAATAGCACTACTATCAAGTATTTGGCGAAGAAAACAAAAGATTGGGAGGGAACCATCTTAGAGCATGAATTTTTACACGTGCGTTGTTGTGCACATATCCTTAACCTTATTATTTGTGATGGTTTGAAAGAACTTGATTCATCTATTGCTTACATACGTGAGGTTGTGAGGTATGTAAGGTCTTCTCCTACTAGGCTTGAGACTTTTAAAAAATGTGCCGTGAAGGAAAAGATTGAGTCCAAAAAGTATTTGTGTCTTGATGTACCTACTAGGAGGAACTTTACCTATTTAATGATTGATGATGCCCTTAAGTTTGAGACGGTTTTTAATCGGTTTCATGATGAGGATGCTAGTTTCAAGTCTCTTTTTAAGGATGATGAGTTTAGTGAGGGAGAGGAGGAATATAATGAACTTGGGGGAGACTTGGACATTGGAGTGACCGGGAGAAATGGTGCAAATGGAGGCAATGGGCCAAGTGGGGGAAGTGTAGTAAAGAGGAAACCAACCAAGAAGGATTGGAATAATTGTAAATTGTTTGTCAAATTTCTAAGGCTTTTCTATTTAAAGCAACTAAGAGGTTTTGCATTTACTCTTTTATGTCACTTCTAATGTATTCTTTGCTGACATGTTTGTGATCCAAACTGAAATATATGGGCTGCTCAAAACCAATGACATGCTTTTGTTTTCTATGACAAAAAGTATGAAAGAAAAACTTGAAAAGTATTGGGGAATGGGGGACAAAATAAACCTGTTGTTGTATGTGGAAGTGGTGCTTGATCCTAGAAACAAATTGGACTTTGTAGAGTTTGCCTTCATTGACTTGTTTGATAAGGAGGTTGGGAAAGATATGTGTGAAAAGGTGAAGAGTTGTTTGATTCGTTTGTTTGATGATTATGCGAAGCGTTATTCTATGAATGTGGAATCGCATAATGTGGGTGAAGTCATGCCCATGAATGTGCATGATGAGTGTAATGATCCCCACAAGGCTTTAGCAAATAGGTTTAGTTCTTTCATGGACAAGCGGTGCTCGAATTTGTGCAAGTCTGAGGTGGTTAAGTACTTGGCTAAAAGTCGTGAACAAACAAAAGATCCCTTGTTTGATGTACTAAGGTGGTGGAAGGATAATTCTGCGAAGTACAAAGTGTTGTCGCTAGTGGCACATGATGTCTTGGCATTTCTTGTTTCTACGGTTGCATCTGAGTTAGCATTTAGCAATGGGGGGCGAATTCTTGATCCCTTTCGCAGCTCACTTTCTCCCAAGATGGTAGAGATGCTTGTATGTGGACAAAATTGGCTTCAAAGCGATATCCGCATTGATCTTGGCAAGTCAATGGATTATGTTGAGCAATTCAAAGAATATGAGTCAGGTAAATATATTTTAGTAAGCTACATTTACATAATTATCTTAAATGTTTGAGCTTCAATACTTCAATATATGATAACACTGTTTTCCTTGTTAGTGTTAGCGGAGGAAGCTAAATCTCAAGCTCCTGTTCAACTTGATTAAGCATTTGGCATGGTCGATGACTCAATGGATTGGTAAAATAACTTAATAGGTTCTTATTTTCATTTGTTCACATATTTAAGTCTCTTTTTGACATTTGGAACTTTTTTGTGTGTGCAGGTACTAGGTAGTTTTTGGATGGTACAGTAGGTTTACAATGCTACATGAGTACATGGTATATTTTTTGGTGCTTAATGGTATAATAGCTTGCCATATTTTTTGGTGCTTCACTGGCATATTTTTTGATGCTTCATAGAATCATGAGGTATAAAATAGTTTGCTAACTTTTTGATGGCACACATGGATATTGTTAACTTGTTGATATTTGGGACTTTTGTTTTTTGGACTTTGGACTGGAATGTGGGTACATGATACTTGGTATTATGAATGATTGGGAATTGTTTTGGGATAATGGAGTATTGATACAATGATGTCATTTACTAGCACGTGGATTGTAGAGACCCGTAGATTTTAATTAATTTAGTTATTATTTAAAAAAAAAAAGAGTTGAGGAATTGTGAGGATTTGAAATTAGATTAAAGTGGGCCAATTTGATGGTAGTTTATGCTTTGGGGCGTTTTTAAAACACATTTGAACTTAGGGGGGTGTAGTGCATTTATTGGGGTGTATATGCACCCATATGGCTGATTTTTTTTTTATAAAACACACACTTTCTCTCTCTCTCTCTCCCTCTACAGCCATCACTCTCCCTCCCTCTCCTCCATGGCTTCTCCCACTTCTCTCTTCACCAATCAAGCTAAATCCCAAGCTCCAAACTTAGCCCCTTCACAAAAACTTCTCCAAACCACGTGCTCTACGCGTTGATATGCTTATTTCCCACCAGTGTTTGAAGAATTTTCATTGGATTTTGAAGCTAGAGTGTGGGTTTTGCTCATTGGGGGTTTTTCAAGCTTCTAAACCTTGAGGTAGGGGGATTTCTACCATTACTAAGTGTTTTGAAGTGTGTGGTGTGTAGATGATACCCATTATTTGATCAATCATCCATGATTTCTTGAAAACCCATTGAAAATCCATATATTTCTTAGTTTAAATTGATTATAGTTTGATGTATGTTGTGGTTGATGTTCTATGGAATTTGGTTGAAGCAATGCTCTCATGAAATCTTTGAAGTTGATATTTGGTCTCGGTTGGGTTGGTTTTGGAAGCCATGGAAATCCTCTTGTTGCTGTCAAAATTCGTTCGTGAGGTTTTTGGATTTATCCACTTTGGGGTTGGATCGATCCAGAACCATCTGATGAAGTTGCGAATCATAGTGGATCGATCCACTCTTGTTCTGGATCGATCCACTTGTTCTGGATCGATCCACTCTCGTTCTGGATCGATCCACTCTCATTCTGGATCGATCCACTCTCATAGTGGATCCATCCACTCCCCCCATCACTTCACCAAAACTTGTTTTTGTTGATTTTGGTCGCTTGTTTGTGTTATTACTTGGCGTACTCATCTCCTATACCTCAAAACTCGTTGAATAACTCGTCCCTAGCCTATCCTAGTATAATTGGTGACTCGGTTTGATTTTTCCACATGGTTATACACTTGTTATATATGAATTGAATTTTTTTTGACGAATGCGTGAACTTGGGTGACGATCCGAAGTATGAGTGATATGATGACACTTGTGTGAAACCAATGAACGTGAATTAAAATGAAAACTTGAAACTCTTGATACGGGGCCGAAAGGTAGCCTGAAATGATACTCGGGCCGCTCTAAGGGCGTGTCGTGAGGAATTATGCCTTGGCCAAGGGGAAGATTATACAGGGTCGAAAGATAGTCCGGAATGATACTTGGGCCGTCCTATGGACGTGTCGTGAGGAATTTCTAAAGATCCAATTTAAATACAATGGTTGACGCGACACAACGGGCGAATTTGACACTTATGAGAGAGGACGCATAGCGGGAATACATCGGGTACACTTGGGTGATAACAAGGGATTTATAAACTCATATTTGATTCGTTGGACTCTTGTAAAATCTTGGTTATCTTGTTTAGCTTTCATCCTCATGTCTCATCTCGCATCTGCATTTCATTGTGTTTAGTTTTGGTAGACGTTTCTCTACTGGGCTAGTGTAGCTCAACCTACCATTTTCAGGTACATGCTCAAGGAACATATGTTGGATGCTTTGGAATGTGGATGCATAGCATTAAGCTTTTTGATCATGAAGTTATTTTATCTTCCCATCTTTAGTATATTATTGGGAGACGATTATGTAACTTTAGTTTTCTCATTCATTGGACAATATTCAATGTATGTAATAACTTTAAATCTTTTTGGTACTTGTGTATTTGGGTTTGGGTACCCTTTAGATATAGAAATGAGAAATTTTTATTTGAATTTGTACTATTGACTTGACTTTTCAACAACGACTTTGATCTATCCTACGTGGATTTTAAATGAATTTCAGTTACTAAAAATGAGGGCGTGACATGGATGCTTTCGAATTAGTTTCTCTTTGTATTAATATAATGTTAGCTACTTAGCTGCTAATCTACTATGGAATGAGCCAATGAGGCATTCGGTGTTGGAGTTTTGAATGCTTGGGATTGGTAGTTTTTTTCTTCTTCTTTTTGTGTGGATATAATAGTATGTTAACAGAATCCTAATGTTGTGTTATGCAATCCCAATGTTGGGCCAATTTAATAATGGTAAATTCTTTTTTAAAAGTCCAATAAAAAGTGGCCCAATTTAATAAGGTAAATTATGTTGTGAAAAGCCCAATTGTAAGAAGCCCAATTCATTGAAGTATTAAACCTTTCAGATTGAATATGCAAATTAAAAAGCCCAATTCAAACAAGGCCCATTGAAGGCCCAACCCACATAACCCGACCAACCCGACTAACAATTCGAAAGTGCAAAAATCGGGCGGTTCCTCCAGTTATATCGGTCGGTGTCGGGTCTGGAATTAGCTAACCCGATCATTTCGAGTCGGGTTTCGGGTCGGGTCAAACCCGACCTGAACCGACCCGTGCTCACCCCTAGTAAAGAGTGTGGTGGACCGAAATCTAAGCAGATCAAAGGGACCTCAAGTTGAAAGGCCCAAAATACCAAAGCCCAATGGAAGTAAGGTTCAATGCCGGAATGAACAGGCATAAGCCTACCGAGACAATCTCGGCCCAGATGAGTCAGCGTTTCAACAGAGCAAGACCCTTGATCCGGATGAGTCATCTGAGACGGATGAAATTTGAGATGACACATAAGGTCATCTGAGGCAGTTGCATTGAGCAACATTCTCGTGGGGGAGCACATGTGTATGCTACAATTGTCCACACATCATGGAGATAGTAGTTGAGCCGTTATGCTACGTGTCAACACATGATTCGGGGCCATAGGATGCAATGATAGCAGACTTGGCTTGTGACATGTTATGACATCACTCGAGCCAAGTTATTGATTTGCCATTGTACTTGGAGCACAAGTCACGAGGAGCCTATATAAAGGAAGAGGAGGAACCCTAAAAGGTACACAAGACACTCTCTCTACTTCAATTTACTTTTTTGGTACTGCCTCCTACTTCCGAACTCTCACTACACTGTTGGAGTGTCTTCCCAGGCCAAATTCCGACCAAGTTGGGTGCTAAAGCCGGGTGCTCAGTGTGCAAGTGTACCAAGGAGACTCATCTCGTCATTCATAGAGGTCTTCATCTAGAAATCAGGACACCACAAAAAAGTGTATAAATGAATAAAAAAATATGAAAAGTGCATTGCGGAGTATGTTATATTAGAATTTTCTTTATTTTATTGATACGTTTGCAGAACTTGACAAACTATAGAGGTTATGAAAAATGGAGATATTTCAGGCTTTCAGCTACTAAAAATGTTGCACTTTCTTTTTTGATCTTTAGCAACATATTTTTTGAATATACCCTAAGAGAAAGGAAATACTGAAAAACCGGGAACACCTATTTAAAATAGATGTTTATGATATTTGAACTTTTACTCTTCCCTCCCTCCTCTTTTGGTGCTCGAACAGTAGGTCACCTCTTTTGGTGTGTTACTGTAGTAAAATTAAGAAATGTAGCAAATTAGTGAGACTGATTTTTGAGATTTTGGTGGTATTTACTCTATACTTAACTTGAACATTAAAGTAGAATGCTGATATTGATGCTCTTAGGCTATTTTTTTTTGTCTTCGCTAGTCACCTACGCTCTTTACTAATGGTGATTGCAAAGTTATGGAGTACTTTTCTTGCTAATAATGAAGTTTTTACGCTTCAACCAAAAGAAAGAAAGAAAGAAGCCAAATATTTCTTCATTTTTCTTTTCGTTTGGGCATTTGGAATAGAAAAATATTTCTTCCAAAAATTGCTATATTCTTATTACAAAAAGTCTAGAATCACAAATAGTTTGCACGCATACTTAGGCCTTGTTCTCTTATAGATTTTAGATGCATTTTATGGAGAGGTGATAAAATGAAATTGTTTTCCCAACTAATAAAATGTAGTGGTTTTCCTATAGATTTTAGGAGAATTTCATAAAATCACTTTTACATGTTATGTGTTGAGATTGAACTGTCATAAAATATGAGATTTTATGAAACAAAAATCTGTTGAAGAACGAAGCCTTACACCCATAAACTTCCGTTGAAGTGGGGCCCCACACAATTGTATGTGTAAGTTGTGTCTTGATCGAAAAAGTTACAAACACAACACTCTTACATAGGGGTGGGTCTCACGCATGGACCCCATCCCTATGTGTCTCACCCCTATGTAAGAGTGTTGTGTGGGTATTCTGTGGGGTTTGTTGTATCTGTATTGTGTAGCATTGTTCGTTGCGGATCTAGCAAAATCCAGTTGATTAAACATTGATTATTCTTTTATTCTTTTTTTTTATTATTTTTTTTGGTGTACTACAAATTTGATTATTAATACACGAACATGTTGCTGAGTCGCTATGCGTAAGTGGGCCTAACTCTTTTTGGCCCAAGAAAATAACGAGAGCGGCTAAAACAAAAAAAAAAATTAATGGGGTTATTATCTGAACTAAATCACTAAGCCAAGTAAAAAGATTTCCCAAATGCGTTTGTTCTACTAATCTGGCCTGTGGAATCAGTGTCCGCTTCATATATAAAACTAATTAGGCCCAGCTTTATATATATATATATAGAGTAGTGTTCTAGTCCGGGAGTCCCGGATCCGGGACTCCATGTTCCCGATATTTTTTTGACGATCCGAGCCGTCCAATGTGTTCAAAAGGTGTTTTCCAAGGCCCCCGCGAGAAATCTTCAAAAAAAAAATACCGGGAAGGGCTTGATCCAAGCAGTTTTCGCAAAAACTTTATATTTACAGTTTTTGCGAAAAACTACTTGGATCAAGCCCTTCCCGGCATTTTTTTTTGCGAAAACTACTTGGAAAACATCTTTTGAACACATTGGACGGCTCGGATTTCCCAAAAACAATGTTTAAAAGCATCAAAACACCGAAAAATGCTCCAGTCCAGGAAATCCGGGATCCCGGACTAGATCACCGGTGTATATTGCAAAAACTGCTTGGATCAAGCCCTTCCCGGTATTTTTTTTTGAAGATTTCTCGCTGGGGCCTTGGAAAACACCTTTTGAACACATTGGACGGCTCGGATCGTCAAAAAAATATCGGGAACATGGAGTCCCGGATCCGGGACTCCCGGACTAGAACACTACTCTATATATATATACACTAGCGTTGAATCCATGCTATGCACGAGCGAGATTACATGAATGCACAATGTATACATGGCATATTAGGTAGCAAGTGGACTCAAATCATGCACACATAGGATAATGGCAGCATGTGATGATTAAGCACAATTTATAGTATCCTGATTCCTTATGGTAAACCATTAAGTATACCAAGAGGTAAGTATAAACAATAAATTTGAATAAAAAAACAACTCAAACTAATATTCTTTTCTAAAAAGGGTGAGTTTATAGTGTTCAAGCTAATTTTGTAAGTTTAGTATTGAAATAATGAAAAAACCTGAATTGGTATGTATGAATGGTAATTAAAAATCCATACACAAAATGACATGGACCCATCATTAGGTAAAAGTGCATGGGCAAATGCTACTGAAGAATTTTCTGGAAATAGCCAGTGAAATGCAAACAATCATAACCAATTGGAAAATGATTGTGTTCAAGCTCTCCTAGTATTTTGATAGTGGGGTAGTTTTATTCTAGACGTGGGTGATTGGTTTTGTGTATTTTTTTTCCTTTTAAAAAAATCAAAATTCTAAGAAATTGAATTTTTTTTATTATCTATGTGAATCGAATGGGCACAACGCTAGCTATTCTACGTATATGAATATGGATTGCTATTAAAAAAACAAAAACATACGGAGGTGTTAAAAACAAAAATCTGAAGTTATATTGGCGAGAAAAAAAAAGAAAAAGAACTTGGTATAAAAAAAATCTTCAAATGAATTCTCATAACATAGCCAAAATCGATCCTCAGTAATCTGTGAACAAATAGCCGAAATTGATCCCCAATAATCTGTGAACGAATTCTCGTAGTAAATGGAGCCAAACTTCCCCCTATTTTTCTGTTTTCTTTTTCCAACCTGCAACGAAGCCAAACTTGATGCTTAACATATACGCACAAATGTTTGTACATGGCATAATAGGTGGCAGGTGGACCCTAATCATACACACATATCTAGCATAAGATAAAGTTAGTGTGTGAACATTAACATTTAAACACAATTTATAGTTTTCTGGTGTAACAATAACTAAACTACCGATTGTTGAAAAAAAGAGCAAGTAAACTGAGATCTAAATATGAGCAATGATAAACTTGAAAAAAAAATACTCATGGTAGGGTGGCGTTTTTTTTGGGTCGGCAAATAATTGCAACACAAACTCTTGAGTGGCATAACTTTAAGAGGAAAATAGAACTTATTGATATGTGAATTCAATTTACAGTATACTGAAACTAACCTTTGTGCAATGGAGTGTAGAAACCAATCACCCAATGCACGGGTAAGATTAACATGAACGCACAATGCATTGTCAACACTTTGTTGTAGCCTTGATGAGTGTGGAGTTTGAAGTACTTCCTGCCAAAAATCTCATCTTGTCGCTATCTCCCAATCTTTCTTTTTTCTGTGAAATTTGAGTACGGGTAATGTCGAAATGGGAGCAATTTGAATAACATTAAAACAGTTGGTAAATGGAACTCATTTTCACACTCTCCAAATTGTTAACTGCATGGACTTGATTTTCACACCCGAAGTTAACAATTTGAAGAGTGCAAAAATCATTTCCCTTTGTAATATGTAACTGAATCAAACATGAATAAAATTGGGACAAAGCCAATTTATCAAACCACAACAAAACTTTGAAAGTCTGAAAACCACACATCCTCAGTCCTTAGATAACAAAAGTAAGCAAAATGCTTCTTTCGGGAAGATTACACAGATTCTACAAAGTTGAGTTAACCATAATGTGGAAAGTAATGAGAAGTACAGATGAAGGTACAAACCTATGAATTACACGTCTCAAAGTCTTGACATTTGGCAAACTTCTTGTTATTTGTAGACACAATTACACGAAAATGGTCCATCTCTGAGCGCTCTCTCTCTCTCTTGTCATGACCAGTTCTGTTTCTAAAATTGTATACACGCACTATCTTTTTCTGTGAAACTAACCACCAGTAAAAATGAAGAATGGAGCAGTTGAAGGGGAAAGAGGTGTATCCAAATGTGGGTGCATGTTTGGTCAGTTGAGTTGGATGAGAATGCAACTACCATGAAAGTGGGGCAAATTCCAAGCAGTGGGCAGCTGGCAAGAGAATAGCAAGAGGCTGCCGCATTTTTTGGATTGTGTGACATGTGGTAATAATGTGTCGGCCATGTCATTATTTTGTATATATAAAAAATCAAAAATCCAAGAAATTGGCATTGGGGGTTTGGAGGCTTTTAAGGAGACCAACTACATTGCTATAGTATATTTAAAGATAGGTGGATTTTCTTGTCCACACCTCCCAGAAATAAGAAAAATATGGCTTTTTTGTGTTGCAAATTATTTTTGGAAAATCCGATCCGTCCAATGTGTTCAGAATGTGTTTTCAGCAGTCCACGCGAGAAATCTTCAAAAAAAAAAAAACCGGGAAGGGCTTGATCTAAGCAGTTTTCGCAAAAACTGTAAATATAAAATTTTTGCGAAAACTACTTGGATCAAGCCCTTCCCGGTATTTTTTTTGAAGATTTCTCGTGAGGACCCTTGAAAACACCGTCTGAACACATTGCATGGATCGGATCGTCAAAAAATATTTGGATCATGAGGTCCGGAAACAGGAAGACCGGACTAGAAGCTAGCCTATATATATATAATCCGGACCCCCGGATTAGAAAATTTGGATCATGAGGTCCTGGTTTTTGTTTGGATTAGAAAATTTCTAATCCGGACCCCCGGATTAGAGGTTTTTTGGTATTTTTTTGTTTTGCAAATTGTTTTAGGAAAATCTGATCCATCCAATGTGTTCCGAAGGTGTTTTCGAAGGTTCACATGAGAAATCTTCAACAACAAAAAAAAACCAGGAAGGGCTTCATCTGAACAGTTTTCGTAAAAATTGTATATTTTCAATGTTTACGAAAACTATTTGGATCAAGCCTTTCTCGGCATTTTTTTGCTTAAGATTACCCGCTCTTGAAAACACCTTTTGAACACATTGAACGGATCGGATCGTCAAAAAAATACTCGGATCACGGAGTTCCGGATAGGAGGTGGAACGTATATATACCTCCATGATCTGAGCATTTTTTTGACAATTCAATCCATCCAATGTGTTCATAAGGTGTTTTTAAGGGCTCTAGTGGAAAATCTTCTAAAAAAAATACCGGAAAGGGCTTGATCCAAGCAGTTTTCATAAAAAATTGTACACTTTTTTTGTAAAATTGCTTGGATCAAGCCCTTCCCGGTATATTTTTTTTGAAGATTTCCCACTACGACCTTTGAAAACACCTTCTAAACACATTTGATGGTTTAGATTTCCTTAAAATAGTTTTTAATGTGAAATTTTTTCATTTTTTCTTATTTATTGGAGGTCTTTACTAGAAAATTTGTCTGTATATATATAGGTTAAGCTTCTAGTCCGGTCCAATGCAAAAAAAAGAAGCTTCTAGTTTGGGATTTCCGGACTCTGGGATCAACCTTCCCGATATTTTTTTTATGATCCGAAGAGTCCAATGTGTTCAAAACTTGTTTTAAGGGCCTTCGCGAGAAATCGTCAAAAACAAAATATCGGGAAGGGCTTGATTTGAGCAGTTTTTCACAAAAACTATACATTTACAGTTTTTCTAGAAAATTGCTCTGATCAAGCCCTTCCCAGTATTTGTTTTTGATGATTTCTCACTGGGACCCTTAAAAATATGTTTTAAACACATTGGACTATTTTGATCATGCAAAAACACATTTTAAAAGCTTTAAAACACCCAAAAAAAACTCCAGTCTGAGATCCCAGAATGGAAAGCTGCCTTTTATATAATGAGGGATCCCTCATTTTATTTAAGATGAGGACCTCATGCTTCCCAACCAAATGTTGATGATCTGAGCCGTTAGATGTGTTTAAAATGCATTTTTAAGGTCCACTGCGAGGATTCGTCCAAAAAAATACCCGTAATGGCTTCATCCGATCATTTTTTCTTAAGCCATTACGGGTATTTTTTTTAGACGAATCTTCCTGGTGGACCTTAAAAACACATTTTAACGTCTAACGGTTTGGATTGTCAAAATTCAATTTGGAAAGTGGAAAAATTGCTTGGTCCTCATTAGAAGTTAGTCATATATATATATATATATATATATATATATATATATATATATATATATATATATATATATATATATATATGAGGAACTCTCTAGTCCGGGACCCTTGGGTCCGAGACTCATAGTTCCAGATCAAATTTTCATGATCTGAACTGTCCAATGTGTTCAAAAGGTGTTTTCTAAGGTCTGCGCGGGAAGTCTTCAGAAACAAATACCGGAAAGGGCTTGATCCACGCAATTTTGTAAATATGCAGTTTTTGCGAAGAATTGCGTGAATCAAGCCCTTCCCGGTTTTTTTTTTTTTGAAGATTTCCCGCGTGGACCTTGGAAAACACCTTTTGAACACATTGGACGGCTCGGATCATGCAAAAACATCTTTTAAAGGCTTCAAACCACTTCAATCCGGAATTTTCGGGATCCTTGACAAGATCCTCCCCGTATATATATAGCTTCCGCCTCTTATCCGGACTTTTGATTTCTGGACTTTTTATCCAAATTTTTTTTTGACGATCTGATCTGTCCAATGTGTTCAGAAGGTGTTTTCAAGGGTCCTCGTGAAAAATCTTCAAAAAAAAAATACCGGGAATGGCTCGATCCAAGCAATTTTCACAAAAATATATTGCAAAAATTGCTTGGATCAAGCCTTTCCCGGTATTGTTTTTGGAAGATTTTTCGCTTCGACCCTTAAAAACACCTTCTGAACACATTGGACAGATTGGATTTTTCAAAAAAAATTTGCAACACAAAAAAACCCTTTTTTTTTTCTTATTTCCGGGAGTGTGGATAAGAAGATTTCTGATATATATAACCGGCCATCCTATCAAGGATCTCGGATTAGGGGTTTTTCGGTGTTTTGATGCTTTTAAAAATTGTTTTTGGAAAATCCGAGCCGTCTATTCAGTTTTTGCGAAAAACTGCTTGGATCAAATCTTTCTTGGTATTTTTTTTTTAAGATTTCTTGCATGGACCCTTGGAAACACCTTTTGAATACATTGGATGTCTTGGATTTTCAAAAAAATATCAGGAAGGTAGAGTCTCGAATCCGGGACTCCTGGACTAGATAACTACTCATATATATAAGTAAAACAGAAAGTGAAAGACTTACTGAAAATACTAATTTTATTGATAGTGAAAGACTTACTGAAAATACTGATTTTATTGATAGAAGCGTGGAGACGGATTTCAGAGAGAAGTGGGATAGAAGAGCGGTACTGGAAAGCCTGCCTTCGAATAGCAGATTACAGCTTTTTATAAGCGCTACAACCTAATGTAGCAATTACTTTAGATGACGTCATGGATAATGTTTTACAAAGTATGTAATACTGTGGATGATGTCATGGATTACGTTTTTTATGTTGTTGTCGTTTTATGCTGACGATTACTGTTGTTATCGTCATGGATGACGATCTACTGATTCTTCTTTTTCTCCTTTGCTTTCAACATTTTTAATTCAATCATGGAGTCCCAAAGGTCCGCTTCTTTTGGGTATACTTTGGTATCGTCATTGTGATCCTGTGATTCTCTGGCCAAGCAAGCAAATTGACCTTGATCCTGATCATGAGAGGACATAGAAATGTGACTCTTTGAATCCACTTAAGATGAGCTGGGTCCTTGAAGGGCCAAATACTGATCTTTAATAATTTCCATGAGCTTAATATCTTGCTCATGTTCGGATAGAGCTGGATACTGATTCTGAATCATCATTTTGTTTGCTTAATAAAATTTATTGGACCTTGAGTAGGGTTACTGCTTGAGACTTGACTCATATAGTTAGCTTGATATTTTTCTTCAGTTTCATTAATGTATGACACGCATTTATCAGTCCCAAAGCGTGCCCACCATTTGACAAAGAAATTTCTCTGGATTTCTGGTATACGGAGATGATCTTTGACTATTTCATATCCCCATTGCCATACCCATGTAATTCTGAATTCAGTGCAATACCATAAAAGATCTTGCCCCACAGGTGGATTTACTGTTGACATTCCCTTTAACTTTGCATGATATTTATACCATACCGGGAATTGTTTCTGAATAGCTTCTGGAAATATTTCTAGTACTGGTGCACGAAATTCCCACCAATGTAGAAACCGTGACAGAAAACCTGAAGTATTTAAAATCTCTGAATTCAAAATAAAGAACCATGAATGAGCTCTTATTGGATTCTGATAATATAGGGCATATGTCCAGGCTCGAACATAATCCCAATAATTGTACTTCTGCTCATTAATTTTTAAAATTATGGTAGCAAATGTGGACCAAAAATGATTGTGACACAAACTTTGTGCCACAACCAACCACAACCCCACTCACATGGGGTGTGGGTCCCACATGAGCCCCACTTGCGGGCCCCACACCCTATGTGAGTGTGGTTGTGGTTGGTTGTGGCACAAAGTTTGTGTCACTATCATTATTCAATGTGGAGAGACCCCATTCCTGCAGATAAATCACCTTGACAATATAAAATTTTGAAAAAGTGATGGGAGTTTTCGAATCAGTTTCTGTTAAATGATGATGGGTTATTTGTACTAATGATGTTTCAATAAGGATTGCCTCATAGATATAACGAGGTTTTCCTTCTTGAATTGTGTACTGCTGATTTTAGAGATACCTTTCTCTTAGGTACCATGAATCTTGTTGTAATTTTAGATCACCCACGGATAATGTGATCACAGGTTCAGTTATGTTTTTCTTGACATATTGAGGTCCCTACTTAAATGCATCTTTTGCTGTTTTTTGCTCTGTTTGACTGGAAGATTCTCCAGTGTTGGAAATTCTGATAAGAAAAGAGAAGCTCTGCCTCTTCCATATTGTTGAGATCCTGATTTTCTGCCACGACCCCAGCCCCGATTAGGTGGTTCTATACTGCAAAGAAATAAATACTGATTAAGCTCAAGAAAGTACCGCAAGAGCTCTATTCAACCTTATGAATGTGATTTCCATATATTGGCAAATATATTCATCCTCCGGATTGCCATTACCTCTAAGTTTCTTAATGTGTCTTTTGAGTATTCTGATCCAATACATGAGATTAGCTCTTGTGTACGGCTGTACTACTGATTGGACCAAAATTTGGTTCATCTCATTCCTGATGCGTTCTCTTTCATCTTCATCCATCTGTCAAGAACTCTCTAGTTAAAAAATCTGGTAAAGAATTCTGTTCACCTTTGATGTATTTGATTTCAAAATCAAAAGCAGATAGTTCTGATTGGAAACAAGATTTTTAACATCTTTTGCTAAAATAAATTTAGCAGAGCTACAATCAGTACGGAGTAAAAATATCTTATTAAGCAAATCATCCTGAAATTTATAAACACATTTCACAATAGAAAGCATTTCTTTTTTAATAGTGGAATAATTAAGCTGAGCATTTTTCCGTGATCCTAATGTGAATCTTACTAATTCCTCTTTTTGAGAATGAGGATTCTGCTACTTAAGGATTCCTCCATAACCTATATTAGATGCATCCATTTCAACCACCTTCCTCCTTGTTGGGTTTGCTAAACACAAACAAGACAATTGTTTTGCCGCTCTAAGCTTAATTTTCTTTACTGCTGCTTTGGTACGGAGATATTTCTGCTACTGAAAATATTGTACTTTCTTTTTTGATCTTGCAAAATATTTTGTGAATATACCCTAAGAGAAAGGAAAAGCTGAAAAACCGGGAACACCCATTTAAAATAGATGCTTATGATATTTAAACTTTTACCCTTTCCTTCCTCCTTTTTTGGTGCGTGAAGTGGTCACCTCTTTTGGTGTGTTAATATAGTAAAGTTAAGAAATGTAACAAATTAGTGAGACATTTGGTGAGACTGATTTTTGAGATTTTGGGGGTGTTTGCTCTCTACTTAACTCAAACATTAAAGTAGAAAGCTGATATTGATACTCTTAGGCGATTTTTTTTGTCTTCACTAGTCACTTGCGCTCTTTACTAATGGTGATTGCAAAGTTATACTTTTCTTGCTAATAATGAAGTTTTTACGCTTCAACCAAAAGAAAGAAAGAAAGCCAAATATTTCTTCATTTTTCTTTTCGTTTGGGCATTTGTAATAGAAAAATATTTCTTCCAAAAGTTGCTATATTCTCATTACAAAAAGTCTAGAATCACAAACAGTTTGCATGCATACTTGCACATAAACTTTCATTGAAGTGGGGCCCCACACGAGTACGTGTAACTTGTGTCTTGATTGAAAAAGTTAAACACACAACACTCATACAACACTCTCACATAGGAGTGGGTCCCACGCGTGGACCCCATCCCTGTGTGTCTCACCACTATGTGAGAGTGTTGTGTGGGTATTGAGGTTTCTTGTACGTGCACTGTGTAGCATTGTTCGTTGCGGATCTAGCAAAATCCAGTTGATTAAACATAGATTATTCTTTTATTCTTTTATTTTTTTGGTGTACTACAAAATTTGATTATTCATACGCGAGCATGTTGCTGAGTAGCTATGCGTACGTGGGCCTAACTCTTTTCGGCCCAAGAAAATAACAAGAGTGGCCCAAACAAAAAATTTAATGGGGTTATTATCTGAACTAAATCACTAAGCCCACTAAGATTTCCCAAATTCGTTTGTTTTACCAATCTGGCCTTTGGAATCAGTGTCCAGCTTAGGGCTACTTTGGCTTAAAAGCCAAAAATTGGATTATTGAATTATTTGTTTTGTCTTTATTCAAATTTTTCTTGCATTTGTTAGTTTTGCGTCAAGATTTTGTGGTTTTTGGATTCCTCTCATCGAGACAAATCCAAAGAGTATAAAATTGTGGTCAAAAGTAATAGTTTTTTCAATAAAGACAAAATAGGTGGATTATTGGCCAATAATCCACTTATTTTGGCTTTATTCAAAAAAAAAAATGGTTTGACCATAAATTTATACTTGTTAGATTCGTCTTGTCGAGAGGAATCTAGAAATCACAAAATCTTGATGCAAAACTAACAAATGCAAAAAAAAAAATTTCGAATGAATACAAAACGAATAATCCAATAATCAAATTTTGGCTTTTAAGCCAAAGTAGCCCTTAATATACAAAACTAATTAGGCCTAGTTCAACTAAGGACTCCCTCAAACTCGTAATTTGCAAACCTCATGGATTGGGGTTTAATCTCGACGATCCGAACCGCTCAATGTGTTTAAAACGTGATTTTAAAGGTCACCACAAGAATTCGTCCAAAAAAATAGTCGGAAGGGCTTCATTCAAGCATTTTTCGATAAATTATATATGTACGGTTATTATGAAAAACTGCTCGGATGAAGCCCTTTCGGGTATTTTTTTTTTGTGATACCTCGTGTTGGCCATGGAAAACATGTTTTAAACACATGCGTTAAGTGGTTCGGATCGTCGAAATTTGGTCCAGAAAATCAAAAAAAGGATGGTCCTCACGGAGGAGATCTTTGAGGGAGTTATCAATAGAATATCTTCCTCTGTGTGTGTGTGTGTGTGTGTGTCTATATATATAGGTTAAGCTTCTAGTCCAAGATTTTCGGACTCCGGGATCCACCTTCTTGATATTTTTTTTATGATCCGAACTGTCCAATGTGTTTAAAACGTGTTTTTAAGGGTCTCAGCGAGAAATCGTTAAAAAAAATACTAGGAAGGGCTTGATTCAAGAAGTTTTTTATAAAACTATAAATGTACAGTTTTTGTGGAAAACTACTCAGATCAAGCCCTTTATAATTTTTTTATTTTTTTGATGATTTCTCGTTGGAACCCCTTAAAACACATTTAAACACGTTTGACGGTTTGAATCATGCAAAAACATGTTTTAAAAGCTTTAGAACACCCAAAAACAAGTTTTGAGCATTCACAATCCAATTTAAGCATTAAGTTCCAATCAAGCCCTTAACTCAGCCTAATTAGTTAAGGAGGAATGAGAATGTAGTGTCATATTTCCATATCATGACATTTGGAAAAAACAACAATAGTTTTGTGATGTTATACGTCCATGACTAATGTTTGGAAAAGAAAGGAATATGAATGTGATTCATGATTATAAATTCAACTAAGAATCACATTCTTAGACTTAGTGGGAATTTAATCTCTCCCATACCCCATGAGAATTGTGGATTTTGGCTCAATCATTACAAAAAGGAACGATTGGATAAATTTTGAAAGTAATTATTTTTCGTGTAATATTATTGAATTAAGTCAAACACTGTGATGAAATTACTCTAAGTACCGGCGTTGTTCTAATTCGGATTTAAACTCAAAATTGACTTAATGCGCTTTATGAGACAAGTGATTCTCTCATAATACCTCGACTTAAAAATTGACTTAAGTGAATTGGAATAACCCAGAGTTCCTAGGAATTTGATTCATAGTAATTACATTCATATTCGTACGCAAGAAAAATCCTAGGAATTTGATTTACTTAAATCATATTCATATTCCTACTCAGAATTCCAGTCATCCAAACATGAAGGGGTGAGAAATTTAAAAATTTCCCTCTTCCATGGTTAATTGAAAATGATAAAGGAATAAAATCAAATAAATAAAACTTCATGCATTCCCTCTTTGTTGTCACTTTTTAGATAAATTTAGTTCTATATTTGGCTTGTGCATATGGAATGAATAATCACTTAATATAATATTAGGATCTCTATGCCTATTAACATTAGGGGAAAAATTCAAAAAAAACACCTGACCTTTGGACCGAGTATTATAGAGACACCTGACCTTCAATAAACGTTAACTAAACCCCTGAATTTTGCATTCCGTTATCATTTTACCCCCTCCTCCCATTTCCCGTTCAAATGCTAATGGAGAATCTTAGGTGGACTCATGTGGGACCACTTTTCTCTCTCATTACACCAGAGCTGGCCTCTCATTACCCCTTCATCCTACCAAAACCATTTCTCTCTCTCCTTTGGTCTATGTATAACAAAGCCGACCTCCCCTCTTACTCCTCCTTCACCATTGCCAGTAATTTTATGTGGCCTCATGTGGAACCACTTTTCTTTCTCATTTTACCTTTTGGAGGGAAATAAACCTCTTCATCCCGCCAAAACCATTCCTCTGGTCTATTTATAACAGGGTTGACCTCCCCTCTCACTCTTTCACCATTGCCAACCCTAAAAAATGAGATCTAACTCTGAAGTGTTGAGACATTGTAGCAGATTAGGGAGCACTGATGTCACCAACTTCTTGGAGGACAACCTTTGTCAGGTATGTGGCAACCGAATGGTGCTTCAAACCTCTTGGACCAATGTCAATCCTGGAAGGAGGTTTGTTGATTGTCCTAATGATAGGTGCAAAGATTTTGAATGGTTTGACCCCTCAATGTGCTCGAGGTCTGTGAAAATAATTCCTGGACTATTGAGGGTGAGAAACAACATGGAAAAAGAGCTGTCAATGAGGAAGAAGAAGGAGAAGATGCTCTGGATTGCCCTAGCAGCGAGCTGGGTCATGTTTTCTTGTATTTGGTTTCTAAAGATTTAGGCTCTGCAGTGGTGTTTGTATGTGTTTTTATGGTGGTAAGGGTAGGGTAATGGTAGGTGTTGTGGTGGTGTCCTTTTATGTATAGGTTGTTTTATGGGACATGGAAGATGTGGTGGTTTTTAGGCTGTGGTAGTGATAACCATTTTGTTTACCCTTTGTAATCCTACTAACATCAGTTGCTTAAAGAAGGTTCAAGGGTTATGGTATGTTTTTGTTAGCAACACTTGTGACAGATCATTCAATTTGTAAGAAATTGGTCAATGAAAATAGAGCAAACCAAACATTTCCCAAGCATTGAACAAAGCATACAAAATTGGTTTAACAAATATAGTAACTATCCTTTCATCTCTAAACAGACCATTCACCAAAATACATCAGACTTAACAGCAACAAACAGAACATAATCATCATAGCCTCCAAACATAAATTATGATACAAAATTAACAACAAACATGAACAAACCAAAGGCTCAATGGCTCAATGGCACTTGCAGTTGAAGGTTTCATAAAACAAAGGTTTCACTTCCAGTTGAAACCATTATTAAGTCCCTAATAAGTCAGTTCCACCCACCACCAATAGCCTACATAAACAGATGGCTACATAAATAGAGGGAAACAAAGGAGGCTTAATGCCCAATCTCTAGTTCAAACCATTATAATAAAATGTTCAAAATTACAAAAGTCTTTTTATCTGCATAACAAAAGTCCCTCCCTGTGGCATGTCTTTAATTAACAAAAGTCCCTCCACAGCATCATCACCTTTGTTGTCCAAGTCACTTCCCTTTAGTACCAAGTCTTTTTATTTGCATAATAAAGCTTAATGAAAACCAGAAAGCTTAATGAAAACCATAATTTGACTATAAATTCTTTGCTTAGAAGTACAAATTAAACTCACACTTAATTTTGGTCCCCTGACATACTTTTTTGAACTTGGTACTTGTTCTCAGACCGACATTAACTGCAGCATCTCCACTTGTTCTATTAATCGACATTAACTCAAACCAAGATCAACCAAATTGTGCATGTGGTAACAACATTTCAAAGGAAGTTAGCTTCAAAGGTGAAAGTTAAGGTCAAGAATACAACTTACAGCTGATCGTACAGTTGGTACACCTGAGTTTCCTATGGCAGCATTTATATCACCATTGACACCATCATTTACCCCCTGGCCCTTGTTTTTGCACCCCTTTTTGTTATGTCCCACTTTACCACATTTTCTGTAGGTCATTTTAATGCCACGTCTGCCCATTCTACATGGATCATTGGGTGGTTCCTCAAGTTCCCTCCTTCTTGCCTTCTTAGGTCTACCAGCCCTCTTCTTCACATCTGGTGGTAGTAATGGCACATTATCAGTTGATGGCCACATGTCCTTGCCATTGATTGGGCCCATGGAATTGTCATATATCTTCATGTATGTCTCAACCTTATAACAGTCATCCACATAGTGTAGTGGTTCTAAATTGTTGAACCCCAGTGCTGCAATTACATGTATGCAAGGGATCTCTGAGATTTCCCACTTCCTACAACCACAATACCTCTTTGGAATATTGACTTTATATTGAGCCCCATTTGGACCTACAACTTCAAAATAATCATTGCTACACCACCTGGGAACCCACCCCTTTGCATATTCATTCCCAATAAGCGTCTCTATGGTTTTAATCACCTTGGGACAAACAACCCCATTATACCTCATCATCGCAGTCCTCTTCTTCTTAATAGTGTCCATCAGGATTAACCTTATGCTTTCCAACATACCCACTATGGGTTGATCCCTAGCCCCTAAAATGCACGAATTGAAGCTCTCAAACAAGTTGTTCAGAAGAATGTCACATTTAGTGTAACTGCTGAAAATGTGACCTGCTCCAATGGACAGCCGGTCTCTTTGACAACCAGTTATATGCATTGGCATCTATTTGTTTCATCTCTTAAATTGCTCTATTAAAGCTTTGTATAGTGGTTGCCCTGGCAGCCTTCCATAAGATGTCCTTAAGTACTAAACCCTTGAAGTCTTGTTTGAAATTGTTGTACAAATGCCCAACACAAAATCTATGTTCAGCACTTAGATACAATGTCCTCACTGCTTCAATCAGCCCTTTTTGTTTGTCACTCATAAAGGAATATGCCCCAGTGTTCTGAATGTTCAAGTCTTGACCTAAGAGTTCCAGAAACCAATACCATGTTTTGCATTTTTCCTTCTCCACCACTGCATAAGCAAAAGGGTAAATTTGGTTATTGGCATCCATGCCTACTGCAGTTAGAAGAATCCCACCAAATGGGCCCTTCAAATGACATCCATCCAATCCAATTATTGGTCTACATCCCAATTGGAACCCGCTTTTCAGTGCACCCCAACAGATGTATAGCCTCTTAAACTTTGCCATTTCTTGAGGACCAGGAACATGTTTCACTTGAATCTTTATGGTTGTACCTGGATTACACTGCCTAATCTCCTCCACATAACCCCAGAGTTGGCCAAACTGCTCAGTTGCACTCCCATGAATGATGTTTAGAGCCTTTCTCTTAGCCCTATAGACTTTCTGAATATCTACATTGCATGTCCACTCTTGTTGAATGGTTGTATGTAGGGATGCCATTGGCCATGTTAAGTTGTTTCTTATCCTGTTGCAGTACTTATTTATAATCCAATTACTACTAATCCAAGGAACATCATAAGATCTGAAGCATTTATGCTGGGGTGTGTGTGTCTTAATCCTGGACAATTGATTAGTAGGCACATATGAAACATAACACTCCCATGGGCATCCTTTCTTGCAAATTGTCCTTACCTTTTCCTTATCACTCTTCAAGAACTTTATTTTTTTGTCATGCTTTATTGCATACTCCTTCACTGCATCTCTGAATTGGGAGTGACTTTTAAATTCCATGCCTACCATGAAAACTAGGTTTTCCATGTCAATTTGGTCATTAAACACTTTGTGTTTCTTTTTAGGCTTAACTCCATCTTCATCTGAAGAGGTACAACGGCTATCTAACTCATCTGATAATGACTCACATTAACCATCAACTTCTCTCAACTCTTTAACAATTGATTCATAGTCAGCAATATGAGTAGGCCCACCTAAGTTAGCATCATCTTCATCTCTGTCTATATTTGCCTCATACATTTTGTCATCATCTGTCAAGTCATACTCACTGTCATAAAACACTTCTTCATCATCACTAGTATCTGAAGAAGAATCTGGGTCGTACTCATCACTTTTATCCCCAGTTATTTCAGCTTCGACATGGCCCTTACATTTACTGAAACCCTCCAAAATTCTTTGCTTAGAATACCTGGTAGGCACAGGGTTATCAACTATAGTAGCAGATTGGGCCTTACCTTTAGATGGTGGCATAATTGTGGTCCGGGAAATAGTTGAGCTACTGGTTCTCACCACAAGCCCAATAGACCTCTTATTTGTGGTCTTCTTAGAAACTAGGGTAGAGGTCTTCTTGGACCTTGGGCTTATGGTTATGGTCCTCTTGGACCTAGGACTTATGGTTGCGGCCCTCTTTATTTTTGGGGTATTCTTTGTGGTCCTCTTGGATCCTAGGCTAATGGATGTCACATTGGGAGTGAGAATATTGTCACACTGACTGAATTGTGTGGAAAAATAGTTATCTATCTCAATTATTGAGTAGACCTTCACAACTCTGTCTCCATTACATAATTTACTCAAACCCAAGACATCAGCATCAAACTTCATTTTTGAAACAACACCACCACCACCTTTAATACAAAAATCTATGGCTTCAAACTCATAGCCCAATTCCCTAACCATGTGCCATAACTCAAAGATTGATAGTTCATCATTGTGACACTTATCGAAATAGTTTAGAGAACCACCAATGTAGTCATGGCCAAAAGTACCACCCTAATAGCCCCCATGATGCATTTCGATTGTAAATTCATTTGACCCTTCATCTGTAAATTAAAATTTCCAGATTGCATAAAAAAAATTCAGTAGGCATAAAAACAAAACACGGAAAGAACTACCAATTTATCATTCAAGCAACGAACAAGAGTTAAATAAGGTTAAAACTTTGAAACAAGAAAACAAATTCCATTATTGCGTAAAAAAATAAAAAATTCCATCTCATACTTACCATAGTGCAGTGGTCCCCCTTGTTGGCTTCTCAAAAGCCACACCATTCTCAAATTGCAATGAACTACTCCCATCAACAACAACTGATAAACACGATCTCTCCAAACTCCCGATTTCTGAAATTAGGGTTTCAAATTGAAGGGATATAACGAACAACTCCCACAATTTCAATCAGGGGATGTAAGAACTTTATTTCACCCAAGCGTATTTCACCCGATTTTTGAAATTAGGAATTCGAAATGAAGGGATTAAGGGGATTAAGAGTAGGTGTGTATCTCACATGATTTTTTGGCGGTAAACACCATTGCTTCATACATGTAGGGATCGACTACCCCAGCAAGTGGTCCCACATGAGTCCACATAAGATTCTCCATTAACATTTGGACAGGAAATGGAGGATGGGGTAAAATGATAACGGAATGCAAAGTTCAGGAGTTTAGTTAACATTTATTGAAGGTCAGGTGTCTCCACAATACTCGGTCCAAAGGTCAGGTGCTTTTTTTTGAATTTTTCCCTAACATTAGAGTTAAAACTCTTCCATTTTATTTTAAGCTCTGATCTTCGTCTTTATTTTCTCTCTTTGTTTGTCCCATTGGAGGAGCAATTGATTTAAAGAAATAGCTTCTTTTAACTAAAGGTATCGAGACATTTGCAAGAAAGAAATTGTCTTTCGAAAACAGTTTCCCATGAGTTTCGTGGACAATTTGCAGAATTTTCTTTTTGCGATGTAACATTCATGACTCAAGGTATTTATTCGCTATTTTTGTAAAAAAGAAAAAAGAAAAAAAAGGAAGAGTAATTCACTTACTATATTCCTTTCACATCTTAATATGCATCCTTATCTTGGGAATATAGGACGATAACATGTTTATATATAACTCGTGCATTTCTATTTTTTCTAGAAAAACAAGTGACTGAATCTTGCATGTGCAAAAATTGGGATGAAAGAATGTTATTCTTTTCCTTTTAGGATATATTCTTTGTCACCTTACTTGTGGTGGGATTGCAAATTGTTATGGTGGCAAGATTGCTACCCAAATAAATACGTTTGAGCAACGATCATATAGGGGTTATGAATGCAGAAAGATAAAAGATGAAGGGCAAAAACATAAATTTAGCTACTTTCATACATTCAAATAGTTCACTCTGATAAATAACAGAATAATGATTTTTGCATTCTATTTTTTTTTTTTATAAACATACTTTAAAATTTGTTGTTTAGTGCAAAAATTTACATACAACATAAACATTAAAAGCCAAATTTTAAAGTGCATTTCTAAAATTAAAAAAAATAGAGTGCAAAAAACCTTTTTTTCCCTTTTTGATCAGTAAAGATACCATTTAATTGATAACCCTGAAATATTACAAGAGAGAAGATTGAGGAGAAAACCTAAAAAGTCAGCTAGATATCAACGAAACTAAAAAACAAACACCAAAATCCTCAAAACCCAAAACACCTAGAGTCCATTGCACTTCCAAATGTGGTCACAAAAAAAAAAAGAAGGCCTTCATGTATTGCGCTCATCAACCCCATTCATTACTATCACCGATCCTTGTAGCAATGGATGAGAATTCTTAGAAAAAAAAAAAACTATAGCAACTTCCCGAGACAAAAATCTTTTTTTCTAAATAAAAATACACAAACTTCCACCGAAGCAGGCCCGGCCCTGTGTTTTGCGAGGCCCCAGGTCTATTCTCAATTTGAGGCCCTTCATATATATATGTGTGTGTGAATATATAATTTTTTTTGTATATAATTTTTTTTGTATATAATTTTTTTTTTTTACGAGAAGGGGCCCCAAAAACCGGGGGGCCCCATGCCCAGGCCTCCCAAGCCTGCCCACAGGGCTGGGCCTGCACCCATATATGTAGTGGTCTTTTGTCCTGGCCCTTAATAAGACTCACATAACTCTTGAACAGTAGACTATATACCGAGAATTGGGGGATGGTGCTGTCCCTAAAGGACAACATTTATATTGTCTCCAATTTGGGCTGTCCGTGCTTGGCAATGGACAGCTCGGATATGTTTGATAGCGGACGGTTCAGATGTGTTTGGACAAGAAGTGATCCAAGCCGTCCATCGCCGATCACGGACGACCCAGATTGGACAACATGCAAAGGGACAACATGCACCCCGGATCCGCTTTTAGTTCTTGCTTTGCACTTGTTCTTTCAATCCTCGTTTCTCGTGAATTTTTATAGTTTGATTTATTGTTTATTTTGAAAAGAAATGACTACAATACACACTCATTAAAAGTGTGTATCATATGTACATATTGTATAGTTCAGATTGTGCAATGTCATTGGCAATCGTAACATTTTTTAATTTTTCGTAACTTTTCTGCAATATGATTTGTAACATTTTGGTGTGTCTCGTAACTTTTATATAATAAAAAAAATCATAACTTTTATAAGTGTGTATTGTAGCCTTTTTCTTTTGAAAATTACTTTTACGCTTATGCACCCGTACGTGCTTTATGTGACTTAGTCCTAACTTGAGAGACCGGACGGAAGCTACCACGAGGGATGCCCCAAGAGCTTGACCAAGTACCTAAAATGTTAGTTTTGTTTTTACTTATTCTCGTCTTTAATAAATTATTTTCTATTTAATTTCAATTCAATTTATTTCCACTATTTTGATTGTCGATAAAAAATTGTAGAAATAAAATTATATGAATCAAGTTTGAAAAACTTTCGGAGAAATAAAACATTCAAAATAAGTTAGAAACTTTTAACTTATTATTATTTAAAGTGAGTTTCTCTTTTAAAACCGCTCCATATGATTTTATTTTTCTAAACTTTAAAAAGAGTTGGCAAACAGAAAAAATCAAATGTGCCTATAAAAGGTGAGCTTTCGACAACCTGACTGTGAAAGGAATGAGGAGTCCACTTCTTGGATTCTTTTTTTTTGCTTTTTTTGAACTGGACCACCTCTTGGATTTATTAGTTGTTGATTTCCCATGGTCAATGGCAAGGAAAATGCAATTCAAAGGAGGACATGAGTGTTGAGTGTTTGGGATAATGTTTCTCCTCTAATTTCTTTGGTTTTTTCTTGTGGACACTGCTGAAGCCTTCGGTGATGGACATGTTTTCCTTGACTTATATATGGGAAAAAAGAGAAAAGGCTCAGCCGACAAACAGGGTCCAACTTCAACAATCCTATACTTTTAATCTCTAGAAATCTCTACTTGTCTGAGGCCGAAATTCATTGAAGACAGAGCAATTGGAATTTGGGTACAGTGTTTGTTGAAAATTGACTTGATTTTGGAATTTGTGAGCTTGCAGCATGTCTACTTAGGACCAGCGGGGTCTTGGTCTGGACAAGCGAATCTGGTTTGCAAAGTGTGGTTGCAACATCTCTAGTCTAGACGAGGATTGAGAAGAGACTTAATTGGTTTGGACAAGCGAATTTGCGGCCGCGCGTTTGACTTTATTTTTTAGGGCTATGGGGGGCTTCAAAGCCAATATGATTCTAACATGGTAGGCATTGATCAGTATAAATACATATGTTATGCCTCTTGTTTTGGCCTGAGAGCAAATGTTAGGCATTGGGTTAGGTTTTAAGAGACTTGTCTCTTTATTTTGGCTTTTGATAGAAGAGTTTTGTAGATTCTTCTTTATTTTGGTTATTTTAGTTTACTTCTCTCATTAGTTATTTGTTCTCTTCGAATCAATATTCAATACCATCAATTGTTATTGAACTTAGGTTGAGTGTTAGGTGACTTTCTGCACAACATAGTTTTGACTTTTCTTCTTTGGGCTGCCCTAAGGTAAAGCCGGAGGTGCGGCTGATTTAGTCCAAAAAATTTAAGCGAAAATTAGGGTTCATTTTCATAGAAGAGGTGTATATATTATATAGTAGTTTCTATTCGATATATCAATGCAAGGTGAACATAAAAGACTGGTTCAACACCAAGGAGGGCCTGTTTGGCCAAGTAGTTTTTTCCCTTAATGTTTCTAAATGTAACTCAAGCTCATGGTTTAAATCTTTTGCATACCATATATGTTAATAAGTTTTTTGTTTTATTTTTCCAAGTTCACTTCAACCTTATTTTTTAACTATTACCATTAAAGTCACAAATAAATAATTGTTCCCAATAAAAATGAAAGTAATTTTATTTTCACTCGAAAATTTTTGTAAAAAAAGTTTAAAATAAATAAATTGTTGATTGTGAAACATAGTATTCTTACAAAGATAAAGTTCATAACATGTTCAATTAGAGAAAACTTGTATTATGAGCGGTGCTTTGTTATGTTTGATTTATTTTTTTCTCCTAGTACAATTTTAAAGAAATTTATTTTAAATAAATTACAAAACTAAAATGCCATGTTTAATTTTTTTTTACCTTACATCAGCCACCTATATTGAATTTTGAGAAAAAGGGTCTTTTTTTTAAATTCGCTTTAAGCCTCCAAAATGTCAAGGTTAGCCCTGTTTCTCGCCCTTTGAGTATCCATTCTTAATCAAAGAACTAGAAAGTTAGAATAAGGGTAGCATTTAGGTAGTGACACCTAGACCACCACCACCTCTTCTAGGCAAATAATAGGTGATCTTATTCACACTCTTATGCACAAAAGACAACTCACACTGATTAAAAATCGAAACACTCGTAGCAATGAGGCCGGCAAGCCAATCAATCGAATTCGTAATTGGATCACCGCCACTGGCTTCCTTTGTCAGAGAACTATCACCACCACCACCACTCGAAATTGAACCGATGCACACCTCAGTGATGAAGGACAAAACAAGAAAATGGAACATAGGGAATAATATACTAAGAAACTCTCCTATTTGATATTGAGAGAGAAAACCTTTACTGCAAAAGTAGAGGAATTATCAAAAGCGAGAAAATTTTCCATCGCCGCATAAAGGTGGTGAAAAACCTTCGGAAGAGGAAGTGGAAGGAAGAGAGGGACTAACGCTGAAATTTCTAAATCGATGCGATGAATAATAATAATAATAGTAAGAAACTACTCCAAACTAAACAATAAAGAACAAGGCACGAGATATACGTGGAAAAACCCCAAAAAGGGTAAAAAAAACCACTGGAAGGAATCATGTACTAAATAAATGTGTGATTACAAGTAAACCTACTCAACGACCGTGTATCCTCACCATGAATCCTAAGCCCTACTTGCCGAATCCACGTACATCACAACCTTGCATGATCGTCACGTCTTGAATCCTCAAGCCTTCCAAAAGATTTGCCTTTCAAACTCCACGAAAGGACTCTGATAGAGAAAAAGTTGTTGACGAATTAAACCTCTTGAAGATGATCACTAAGCATCCCGCCTTCAAAGATCTTCAAGGTGCATCCAAAAACTCTCACAAGTATATTATATGTGAATAGCCGCTCAAAAAGATGTATTCTCATTTAGTTGCTCTTCAACCCTAATTGATATCATTATATAGGCACACCTCAGTTGCTCAAGCAAGAACCAAGTTGCTCGAGCAGCTAGCGAACAGGAGACTGGCTTGACAGGTTGCTTGAGCAAGTTCTGCAATACTAAATCTCATTAGTGAACAGGTGATTTGCTTGATAGGTTGCTTGAGCAAGTTCTGCAATATTGAACCGACTTTATTTGCTTCCAAAAATACCTGACTAAATACTACTGCGCTCACAAACATTGCATATTGAAGTGATTCCTTTCCACAACCTAAATAGACATTCTATAAATAAAAAATTACAAACTCAACAAAAATGGGATACAAATAAATGTGTGATTTGAGGATTGCCAACCAAAACCATAACCGAGCTGTTTGGAGCTAACAAGCGCTTTTAACGATAGATCGATGCTCTAGACCAGAGAGAAGGACCGAATGTGTTAAATTAATCTTCAAGCTATACAAATATAAATACATATGAAAAAAAGTCACAAAACTGGATAGGACCGAATGATCTCATTCGACTCCACTTGGCTCAGGAGTCAGGACAATGTCCATAACTCCATATAACGGCATTACGTGCATCCAATAATCATTGAGGCGTTACATTTTTCAATGATAGAATAGATAAATGATTAGTTTAATTTATACGATTTCTCTAGAACTATGGCAAGAAAAATGAAACTTGACCGTCAATCCACTTGCAGGAACCAAACAAGGGACGCATTTAATGTAACGACCCCGATTTTTGGGTACGTTAAATTTATTAAAAAGAAATAATAAAGTTTTACAACAATATTCCACCATGTAAAAACACATTAATCTTCTTGCCAAGTACAATTATTCCCTACTAGGTATGCTAGGGTTATCTCTACTCTGTGGCATGATCATCAACTCTGGTGGTGTCCCCCTTAGCTCCGTAGACCTCCAAACTGTAGTGCTTCTCCTGTTCATCTCCAAAGTCTAGCATAATACGTCCGAGTCGCAAAGCAACATCATAGTATTATACCAGGGTCACACGAAGTGTAACACCGTGAGCGATAAATCACTCAATAGCTACTCTAACACACTCAACCCTTGCTTAACATACACGTACAACATATATGATTGACAAACAGTAATTAAAGGAATTAACTAGGAGATAAATCGTAGAACATAAATTAAACACATAGCTGATTTCGTTACTAGCCATTAACTTACATGTTCATCTAAGTTCTCAACCTAGAGAACTTTCCTCCCGGTTAACCACTAAGGAATATGACCAAAGCGTGATATACTCCCCCTTGCTTGCCCCGATTTGGAGCCCATTGAAGGTATAAGTTACTTACTTAATCCAACCGTCAGCCGCCTCACAAGGATGAATTTCCCAAAGACCGATCAGTACTCACGGGTGACAAGTGACAATCGCCTCCCAGTAGGTATATAGCCGTGACTCGGTCTATAATACATCCACCCTTTTAACGCCTCAGAATTCAAATGAAGCAAATCACAGAGTGTCATACCCTAGGGTTTCGAAATCCTGGCAGTCTGCCAAATATTCCTCCAAAACAAAATCACTTGGCTGACTGCCATTCAACAAATCTCGGGGTGACTCCCCATAATCAATTCATCACTTGGCTGACTACCATTCAACAAATCTTGGGGTGACTCCCCATAATCAATTCCATTTCACTTTTTCATTAACCTTATCGTCTATGTGATATCCATGTACGATCACCCAACCCGGGAACCTAGTTGTCCATTCTGACATTCAACACGTTTATGGAAAGTGCACTTAACAGCAGAATCAAAGCGATAACAATATCTCAAGGGTCACAATCAAATATCTCAATTCACAAGTTCACGAAATTCAAGTAATCGAAAACCAGGGGTCTAAACGTAATCAATTCAATCTACAGGGGTCAAAACGTAATTTATTAAACTATTGGGGTCAAAATGTAATTTAAAGTTAGTAAGGGTCGCCAACGTCATTTTAAGTAAGTACACGGGTGCCCAACATAATTTCACGACTCTAGGGTCCTTAGTGTAATTTTACAAACTCCGGGGGCCTTTTTGTAAAATAACATAGTACAAGGGCAAAAATGTAATTTTTCCACCGACAAGGGTAAATACGTAAAAATACTTTATTTTGGATAATAAAGTCCTCACTTGTCACAAAACACAATTCCTTGATTTTCTTACTGAGTATAAAACTACACATTATGTAATTTACAAACACAAGGACAAAATGGTCATTTTACACCCGAAGGGCATTCTGGTCATTTCGTTAAACTCCTAAAATTCCAGTAGTGACATTTAGGTTATAAAAATAGGTTTCATAATTGACACACAAGTACGCACGCCAAATTTCACAAAATTACACTTTAAACATCTAACTTTAACACAACAATCAAGAACAAGGTTAAGCACAATAATTTTATGGAGAAACTCATATAAACAGTTATTAAAACATTAAACATGCTTGAAATAATTAACAACATGAACCACGATGGATCTAGAGTTTACTAAGACTAAAAATAATGTTTTAGCGTACATTGCGTTTATTTCGGTTTTCGTGAAACCCTTGAATTGGGGCTTTAACCCATCAACTCTAAATTACTCCTAGACCATTATAGCACATTCAAAAGCTTGGAGTAGGGTGGGACGAAGTTTCTACCTTTTGGTCGGGGACGAAAGTTTTCGGCGATAAAGTCCGTGGTATTTCGAGTGGAAAACAGAATCTTTGGGCTGCGATATCGGGCTCAATCCTCGTCCATTTCCAGCAATTCTTGTGTCTAAAACGAAGCTCTCGAAGTGCTCTACAACATTGATGAAGAAGTCTAAGCCTAAAACGTACTCTAACAATGAGAAAAACGAAGATTTGTAAATGTTCAGTGAGTTACTCGGGTTGGTTAGACCAGAAACTTCGGGCTGCAATAACGTGGTCATTTCTCAACGGTTTTAAGTGATTCTTGAACCTAAAACGAATAGATTGAAGTGATCTACAATCTTCGTGAAGGAACCTAAACCCGAAATCCACTTTAACGAGAAGAAAAATGGAGATTTACCGAAGAACAGAAAGCTGTCTGGAAAAAGGTACCCGAGATTTTTACTGAACTTTGGAAGGCTATAACTCACTCAAAACTCAACCGATTTGGATGATTCTTGTGTCAAAAATGAAGTTCTAGACGCCCTCTACAACTTCTATGAAGAAGTCTAGTCCTAAAAACGACTGTAACTATGAGCAAAGTGGCTGTAAAAATGGGTACGTGATATGGACGAAAATTGGAGAAAGTGATGGTGACCTCTCTCCTCTTTTTTCTTTTCTTCTCTTCCTTTCTTCCTCTTTTCCAGCCTTTCTCCATCTTCCTATCTTCTCTGCCGAAAATTATAAGGGGAATGGGGTTGGTGGGTTTATGTAGAGGAAGTAGGGTGGTGGTAGGTGGGATGAGTGGTGGGGGGAAGTGTGGTTGGTGGAGTGTGGGAGTAGTTTGGAGGGGGGGCGAACGCTTATGTGGCCTTAATCAACGATCATAATTTTTCCGGCGGTGTTGAATTGTCCGGGTTTTGGTCTCAGAAAATTATCAAAATATTCGTACGAACTTGGAAAATTGTGGGCAACGTCACCGTGTGCTCAGAATCGTTTGGAAAAATCTTGAAAGTAGAACACGCATTACGATGCGCTCGCTAGGAGACCCGCAATTGGTCAACAAAAGTCAAAATTGAGTAAAATTAAATTAGTAAAATTAGTATATACAAATATCACAAATTTTATTTATTTATTTTTTAAAAAAAATTTGGGATATTACAATTAATCCTATCCCAGGCGCCCAATACCCGAATCACGAGGCCTAAGAGTTTAAATTCTCTCCACCGTGGTGGATCCACCCATTGTGGGCCTCATCATACATTTTATTTATTTATCATTATTATAGAATTTGAACCATTCATCTTGTATGACGTGTAAAATAGTATATGCTTGCAAACAATCAGCTTCATCGGACATCGATAGGTATATCAACAATTGAATTTTGGATTATAACATGGATGGTCATGGACTATTTTGATATCAAGAGGTCATGGATTTTGAAGTTAAAATGTACAAGAGGCATATCGAAAAATAAATTTTGGTTTATAAAGTAGATAGTCATGAATTTTGAAGTTAAAATGTCCATGACTGTTATGTTACAAATCAAAATTAAATATTTAATATATCTATTGATATTCGATGATATTGATTATTTGTGTGGATATACTACTCTGCAGGGTTTGATAAGATAAACAATTGAGATTAAAACAAAAATAGTCCAAGGTACGTACCCACAGGTAGAGGCTTGTCCAGGAATAGATGAGGCACTTTGTAATCATACTCTTCAAAATATTTACCCGAACTTAAGTGCAATGTTTTTCAAAGTAAGTTTTTTAATTTATAGAGATGTGTTTGTTTATCAAAATAAAATTAAAAAAACCCTATTTTTAACATACAAACACCATTAATTGACAAAATAAAAAGCATAATGAGAAGTCCTAACAATTAAATTATAAATCAAAGTTCCAAGCATGATGAAAAGTCCTACTATTCTTTATACGCATATGAGTGGTTTGTTTAATGATTTTTAAACATAAAAAGGAACTAGTGTAATTCTTTAAGTGGTGAAATGAAAGAGAATATTATTTTTAGAGGTACTAATAGTGAAAGGTCCAAAATTCAAAGGGGCATGTGACTCATGTTCCTAAGCTGCCTCTATCCCTGTCCACATGTGGTCGCTATCCTGCCCACATGTGGTCGCTGCGGATATAATTATTACTCGTACAATGGAGATTGATTTTTGTTCCAGTTATATTTTTTATTCCAATTATTATATTACATTTTATCTTTCTTTCTGCCAACTCTCTCTCTCTCTCTCTCTCTCTCTCTCTCTCCCATTTTCCTTCACCGAGCTACCACACCCAAAACTTCAAATCACATTCTCTCTCTCCCCTTTTCGAAATTCAAATTACATTCTCTCTTACTACCTCCTTTCTTTTCCCCTCTCTAAAATTTGATAGCTCAAGCACGGCCATGCACTAGTTATGCTTCAAACTATAATTAATTTAGAAACTATTATATTAAATTTATACATGATAGTACCACATTAATACATGATATAAACTATGAATAGACTCATCGAATAAAAGATTGTCACATGACCCTTTAGTTCATTAAAGTAGGACCATGCTACGGGTACAGAACATTTTGTGCAGAAAATGTACAAATTGCTCTCGAGGACCCACTTTTGGTTCCCACACGAGTGATCTGAACCGTTCATTCTTCTTAGAACATTTTTTCGAAGTGCTCCACGAAATTTCAGTTCAATCAGACGGTTAGAAGTACTTGAACTAAAATCACGTTGTTTCATTAATGAACGGTTTGGATCACTCGTGTGAGACGCAAAAATTGATCCCTGAGAGCGATTTGTACAGTTTCTAGGAGTATCTTAGTAGTGTCCGTGGCATTATTATGAAGATAATGCACGAATTTTTAACGGAAGAAGCTTCGAAAAGTGACGCTAGATTCTCGCACACGCGGCTGATTCTTCACGGCAACTCAAAAGTTGCTTTGTGAACGACTTCCACATGGAGTGATTTGTGAACGACTTCCACATGGAGTGATTATCTGTTCTAATTTATTTAAATCTCATTTTCGTTTAACCAGATAACCAATTTGTTTATATTATTTAATTTATAGAAATTTTTATGCGGAAATATTTTTTAATTTTTATTCTATGTTTGAATTAGTTCTAGTCTATAAAGTTTTTAAAATCGCATAAAATAGTACTCCAAATTAACAAATACTAAACTTAATAGAGCCTAACAACCACCCCTTGCATCCGCTAGCATTTGTGTATTGGAATTTTGATTATCTGTTCTAAAATTATTTTAATCAATTTTCGACCAAATAAACTTTATTTTTAACGTGATTATTATTCTCGGTGATATTTAAAAACGAACAATTTTGATCATCAAAGACAGTGAGCCTAAAAGAGCACACAAGTGAATTTATGATACTGTCCATCTAATCCTTTCGAGGGACCGAAGATGATCCACAACTTTTAATACCATTCTACAAGCCAAAATATGAAACGAACTTGTACAACTCATTTATTATTTTTATTTTTGTTTGTACAAGTGGAGGCGGACCGGGAGGTGTAAGGGAGTGTTTGGCCCTTAAACTCTCTCTAATTTTCTTCGATTAATAGTACTCCGGACCCACTAAATTCATTTAACTACTAAAGTAGGACAAAATTTGGCTGAGTGATTAGTTAAAACGAATAATCACATTACCCAAATGGGCCACACACACAAAAGAATATTAGGCTCCCATTCGGGTAAATTTAGCCTTGCATTCAAGCAATCCAAACCTTTTTCCAGAAAATTTGATAGACTCTGCTCTCCTCCACATTCATTGTACTTCATGGCCAACCTTATACAAATCTTTCCTGTAGATTCACATGGCCTATTAATTTGATTCCAATGTCTCTGCTACGCAATTATCAAGATGTGATTAAAGTACGCGTAAGGATGGAGCCAGGATCAGTAGGGATTGTTATCCCCTCCTATAATTTTTTTTTTAAAATTCTGTTATTACATTGATAAAAAAAAAAATATCATCAAACTATATAGTCCCGCTTCCCCTCCATTTTTTTGTTAAAAAAACTAGGGTCCTTCTACAGGCACACCCATTCGGTCACATACTGACCACACCCACTTATGTGGGACCTACTTTAAGGTCCCACATGAATAATCAAAGCCGCTCAATTTGTTTAAAATGTTTTTTAAGGGTTTTTAAAAAAACCCAGCTCAATCAGATATCAGGAAAGACTTGATAAGTTTGTTAAAATTTTGGTCCGTTCAATTCAAGAATTGAAACTTTAATGAATCAATCGAGCTTTTATGGGTATCTGATTGAGCTGAGTTTTTTCAGGGGATCCTTAGAAAAATATTTTAAACAAATTGAGCGGCTTCGATCACTCGTGCGGGACCTCAAAGTAGATCCCACATGAGTGGGTGTGGCTGGTATGTAGTTGAGAGTATGTGCCCCTAGACTTTCTGAAAAAACTAATGGTAACAACTTTAATATTTTTCGAGTTATGAAAAAATTAGTATGAATGAGGTTTAATTACAATTCTTTTAAATAAAATAAGGCTCAAATTTTATAACCTAACTCACTTAGAGTCAAGGACTCATGTGATACTTTTGCAATCGCAATCGAGCCTTCTATTGCCACGATGAGATTTAAGCAGTTGATTGCCAAGATCAATAACTCCTGTGTCACACTACAAGGTACGGCCCCATACTACATGATTACCAAATCCTTTTGCTAGAGTCCTCCACCCACGTCAGTGTGTGCAAGTATTTGTCCAAGTTTGTATAGTCCTTTAAATTTTCCTTCCAATTTACTTGCATCTTGAGTTTGGACTAATTTTCAGGGGCTTTGGTACCATCGTAGTTGTTTAAAAAGAATATTGAAATATGTGAAAAGTGAATAAAAGTGTATCAAGAAGTGTAAAAAGTAATAAATGATTTATAGCCTAGCGGTTATCTCTTGATTCTTTCACAAAGAAGACCAGAGTTCAAACTCGAACTCCCCTACTCATAATATATCGAATGACAAAAAAAAAAGTGTATTGGATGATTTTTTTTTTTTTTTTTTTCCTATGCTTAATGAAAGATTTGTGGGCTTCGTTAACAAAACCGATCTTTTATATAAAATTTGGGTCAAATTTTTACAACATATCGGTTTTTCTCGACAAGAGAAATCATAGAATGATAAAAACATACACCAATGAAAAGCTGAAATTATTTCATATAAGATGAACAAAAAAAACCTAAGAAGATGAAAAAATTTCAGCTTTCTATGGTTTTAAACTTTTCCGAATCCCATTTTCGAGGGGAAAAAAATGATGTTAAGAGAAAATAACTACGATGTTGTCGAAAACCTCCTAAAAAGTCATTTTCTACGAACAGAAACTCTGATTAGCATTTTCAGTTGGAGATTATCTTTTTTACGGAGGTTTCGTAAAAGTGGGGTTTGCGCCGAGCAAATTCCCACCGTCCATCTTGAGATCCAATGGTTCGGAGCCGTGCACTCTCTCTCTCCTCCTTAAATGCACTTCAGATGTAAAAAAAAAACTATGCACGAACTCCTAGCTGTTAGATATTAAAATGAATGATAAGAATTTGCTCGGAACAAACCTCCTTTTACAGAACCTCTGTAAAAAAGATAGGGTAAATTACACTGACCTCCCCTGAGGTTACTGACATTTTCACTGACCTCCCCTCTGGTTTTGGAAATGACATTAACCTCCCTTACTTTACAAAGTAATATGCACATACCTCCCTTGCCGTTAAAATTGACCTAACGGCGTTAACTTTGAATGCTAAAAGACTATTATACCCTTCCTTGCAAACAATTTCTGTTACATTATCATTACATATTTTATGTTAACACATATTGACAAAAAAGAGTAAGATATTAAATTGGACAAATCTTAAAAAAAAATACACTGTTAAAAAAGAGGGCTGAAAATTATTTAAATAAATTAGAAGGAAAAAATACACTATATTAAAAAAAAGGGATTAAAATTTTTACTGTTACTATCTTGTTTTCAAAACTTGGCACAAATTTTTTCCTTTTAAATTATTTAAGTACTCCAAATTTTAACCCTCTTTTTAAACATATAGTGGATTTTGTTTTCCTTTTAGATTATTTAAATAATTTTAATCCCCTTTTTTAATATAGTGTATTTTTTCCTTTTAATTTATTTAAATAATTTCAAGCCCTCTTTTTTTAACACATATTGTATTCTTTTTTAAGGTTTGTCCAATTTACTCTTTTTTAGGTTTGTCCAATTTAATGAAAAAATTTGTGCCAAGTTTTGAAAACAAAGTAATCAGTTGCGCACAGTGTCAGCCACATGAAACAGCAGTAACATTTGTGAGACAAAGACAAATATCGATGTTTTGTTTTTTAGCAAGGAACGAAATCAACGTGGTTTTCTCGAACATCTGGACAACCAAATCCTCTTCCACTTTTCGGGCCACAAGAGAGAGAGAGAATCCAAAAGCACCTAGTCCACGAGTTTTCCGCTGCGATGACACCCTCTTATATTGTCGATCCCGTTATCCGGTGCCGCCCGCTGACTTGGAGTCAATTAGCTGTCGAATTACGTGTTTTTTTTTTATGTTCATTGTTCACAACAAAAATATAGGAGTATTTTGTAAACATTTATCGCTACTTACAAGAATCGAATAAGAGACGATATTGCATGTATGTATAAGGCATCGTTAAATTTTATAAAAATAACATAAAAAATGATTGATAATTTGAAATTTTAGAAATTTTTACTCCACACAAATAGAAATTTTAAGAAGATTTTTTTAATCAAGAGACTTGTAGTGGACAATTCTATAGAATTTTTCAAATCAACCTGAAAAACTAGTATAATACATGAGAATACTTGGAATTGTATTGAGGCCAGGTCTCCTCTTGCAACCCCTTGGTACTGCACTTGGGTGTCACACTATAATCTTGTAACGAGGCACCCGAGCCATTAATTTCAATAACTAACGACTCGAATTTTATCTCGGCAATGGGCGGTTCGGAATTCATTAATTAATTACCCTCCTCTTTGTGCTAATCCACCCACTCGTAAAACAGAGCCAAATCGCAGTGACTTGTCACCCATGCATGAAATCCTCTCTCTCTCTCTCTCTCTCTCTCTCTCTCTCGTAACAGAATACCCAAATGGTTCCTAAATAGGCCCCTCAAGAGTCTCTCTCTCCTTCCTCTGTACCAGAAAATGGGTTCTCACAGATCACCACTTCTTGGTCTGATTCTTCCACTCTTCTTGCTCGCGACTTGTTCTGTTTCCATACCTGTTGTTAGTTCCACAAAAAGAGACGTCGCCGGTTTACTCCAAGTAAAAACCGACCAACTCGATGATCCAAACAACGAACTCAACAACTGGGTCGAAACGAGTCAAAACGCACCATGCGACTGGACCGGCATCACCTGCGACCCCCAAAACGGCGCCGTCATCTCCATCGACCTTTCCAATCTCGCCGTCGCCGGCCCGTTCCCGGCCAATTTCTGCCGTATCCCGACCCTCCAAAATCTCAATATCTCCAACAACAACATCAACGGCTCTCTCTCCTCCACATCCTTCTCTCTCTGCTCTCGCCTGCACTCCATCGATCTCTCCTCCAACCTTTTCACCGGCGACCTGCCCGAATTCTCGCCCGATTTCTTTAACCTAACAACGCTCGATCTCAGCTTAAACAACTTCACCGGCGCGATCCCGGCGAGTTTCGGCCGGTTCCCATCGCTCAAAGTTCTCCGTCTGGTTTCAAACTTTCTCAACGGCACAATCCCCGAGTCCTTAACAAATCTCACCGAGTTAACTCATCTCGAACTCGCTAACAATCTTTTCTTCAGTCCACTTCCCGAGTCTATCGGAAACCTAACAAAGCTTGAGAATCTGTTTCTTTCCTTATCGAACCTCATCGGAAAAATACCAGAGTCCATTGGTAATCTCGTTTCTCTCACTAACTTCGATTTATCGGACAACAATCTCTCAGGTGAAATCCCGAACACCATTGGTGGATTAAAAAGCGTGGTACAAATTGAGCTGTACGGGAACCAATTATCAGGTGAACTGCACTTTCTTATCTCTACAGTATGTTCATTCATTTTTACTGTAGATGCGCATGGGTCGGTTTAGACGACTTTAAAATATATTTTTTAACACAATTTATTACTACTAAAGTATGTTCATTCATTTTTACTGCATGGTTCGGGTTGGTCAGGTTTAAAATATACTCCCTCCGTTTCAATTCTCAATTTTATATTTTGTTTTGGGAGTTTGTGTTACTTTTCAAAGTATTATATCTTATAATTTACAATATTTTAGGTGATTTTGAATACTTTGTTTATTAGATTAAATCAAGATCTATCAAACAAAATCTATATTGGATATAAAATGTATTATCGATTGAAATATATAATAATTTTTTTATCCGGTTAGGATAGAACGAGAGACTATAAAATTGGAACGGTGGGAGTATTTTTTCAACCAACTCAGACGCGGGTTGACAATTTATTAAGAGTCATGTCGAAGGGAAAAAAATCTCTGTTTGAACAAATAAATGAAAAAAGTAGTGTAAAATCAATAATAGCCTACATATATAACATATACACCACATAATAGTTCATACAAAAGCGAGTATCATATAAAATTATTAGCTAATTCAAAATAGTTTTTATTTGGGTATTGGTTTTTGTTCTTTTATTTAATTCCAATTATCGTTTTTAAAATTAAACCTTCTTATGGCTAAAAAGGAGAATAAAAATACAACTGAAGCAAACAAAAATCGTTATAAACAAAAGAAAAAGCGTTTAAAAACAGGTTTTTTTTTTCCCCCGATAGTGATACTATGTCGACTTTTTTGCAATTTTATGAACATTTTTATATTTTTGTGATTCTTATGATCACGAATGATTAATCTAAAATATTATAACGAAAAATCTAAAAATATATATATCGAAGAATAAAATATTGGAGCAAAAATTTCTAAACAACCTGCTAATTTATGTTTTAATTAATCTAATTTAATTTTTTTTGTTTTTTTAATCCGGATGTTTTTTAGTATTAACTCCGATATTTCTGTTTCCATAGGTGAACTTCCTGCAACTCTATCGGACTTGCCTTCACTTGTCAGACTCGACGTGTCGCAGAACAACCTCACCGGGAACTTACCGGAACGTCTCGCCGGCATGCATATTGAAGAACTCGGTCTCAACGACAACAGTTTCCACGGCGAAATACCAGAAAGTCTGGCTACAAACCCTAATCTCTCAGTCCTGAAGCTGTTCAACAACAGGTTTTCTGGTAATTTACCCATGGATTTAGGGCGTTATTCTGATCTCACTATCGTTGATTTCAGTGGCAACGAATTAGTCGGCCCACTGCCTCCGTATCTCTGTTACCGGAAAAAACTTCGACACCTCTGCACTTTCAGTAACAAACTCACTGGTCCTATTCCGACGTCGTACGGTGATTGTGACAGTCTTAATTACATACGAATGTTTGGTAATAATCTGTCTGGGCCAGTTCCTGTTGGTTTCTGGGGGTTTTCTGGAATTACATTTCTTCAGCTGGACGATAACAATTTCGATGGTTCGATTCCTCCTTCAATTGCAAAGGCTCGAGTCTTAACGGATTTACGAATAGCCGGTAACAACTTCTCTGGTGAAATTCAAACGGGAATTTGTCAATTGAAGGAACTTGTAGCTTTAGATGCAAGTAGAAATAAATTTTCTAATAAAATGCCGTCGTGTATGACAGAACTGAGCAAGTTACAGAGTCTGAACCTTAGAGATAACATGTTGACCGGTGAAATACCGGAGGGTTTGGGTTCATGGAAAAATTTAACGAGTTTAAGTTTATCTCATAACAATTTTACGGGCGAATTACCGGCTGATCTCGGGAGTTTACCGGCATTAACGTTCTTAGATCTCGATGGAAACTCGTTTTCGGGTGAGATACCGGTGGAGTTGACGAAGCTGAAGCTTACCAAGTTCAATTTATCCAATAACAAACTAGAAGGTGAAGTACCAAGTGGTTTCAACAGTCTGTTTTTTCTCCAAAGCCTAATGGGTAACCCGGGTCTCTGTAGTCCGGACCTCAACCCGCTCCCAAAATGCCCGAAACCCAAACGGGTTAGCGTGTACTTGGTAGGAGTCCTAGTGGCCGTTGCGTTGCTGATGATAGGGATTCTTATCTGGCTCCTTAAAACGAAAACTGTCTGCATACTTTTCAGTAAGAAACCGGGTACATTGAAGATTACCTCATTCCAGCGGGTCGGGTTCAACGAAGAAGACTTGTTGGATTCATTAACTGAGGAAAACTTAATTGGGTCAGGTGGGTCAGGCCAGGTTTACAAAGTGAAGATCAAGAATGGAGAGACTGTGGCGGTCAAGAAGCTGTGGGGAGGCAACAAGGAAGCGGATACAGAGGCGGTGTTCCGAGCGGAGGTGGAGTCGCTTGGAAGAATCCGGCATGCAAATGTCATCAAACTGTTGGTGAGTTGTGTTGGAGAGGATTTCAGAATTTTGGTGTACGAGTACATGGAGAATGGGAGTTTGGGGGACCTGTTGCACGGAGACAAGGGTGGAGTGTTATTGAATTGGGCTAAGAGGTTCTCAATTGCAGTCGGGGCAGCCAGGGGGCTGGCCTACTTGCACCATGACTGCATCCCGCCTATTGTGCACCGGGATGTAAAGTCCAACAATATTTTGTTGGATGAAGATTTTGGGCCACGGGTGGCTGATTTTGGGCTCGCCAAGACTTTGCAGCGCAATGTCAAGGAAAGCGATGGAGAGATGTCAGGTGTTGCCGGTTCATGTGGCTACATTGCTCCTGGTGAGCTTTTCGCTAGATGATCTGTCTCTTTGTTAGTTGAGCTTAATCATTTTTTATATGGATTGATAGCGTAAGTGAATTGGACGACTGTTAGCACAATGGTACAAAGGTTTTGCTAAACTTGAATTTTTGGTGAAGGAACAAATAACAAAATGATCAATCACAAGCAGAGGACTAATGCTTTAAGAAAACTACTGTATCTAAACCAATTACTCAATCATTGTAGTCCTTGATAACCTTTCAGATTTAGCCCATGTTACAATCTGGTCCCAGCTTCTTCTCAAACCAAAGTAATTGTGATTCATTTTCTCATTCCTAAATTTCCCCTGTGATTTTTTCCCCTCGCGATACATCCATGATCGAAATGTATCAACACTTTCATATGCTTATCTACACTGTTAAACCTGTGTTTTACTCGCTGCAGAGTATGCCTACACGCTAAGAGTGAATGAGAAAAGTGATGTTTACAGCTTTGGCATGGTTTTGTTGGAGCTCATAACTGGTAAGAGGCCTAACGACGACTCCTTTGGAGAAAACAAGGACATTGTCAAATGGGTAACAGAGGTTGCCCTTGCATCTGCAGAAGTAGGTAGTGGCAAGGCTACCAATCCTCGCATAGATTGGGCAAAGCTTATAGATCAAAGGATGAACCCATCAACAACCAATTATGAAGAAATTGAGAATGTTTTGAACATTGCTCTCCTTTGCACTTCGGCCTCGCCCATGAGCAGGCCCTCCATGAGAAGGGTTGTTGAGTTGCTGAAAAAACTAGAAATTTGCTCTCCAGGAGTTTTGAGCTGATATTGTTGGTTAGGAGTTTTAAACTCTTTTGCCCCTTTTTTTTTTGGTTGTGTCCAGTTTTCGTGTGATAGAGTTGTGCTAATGTGGCAAGAATAAACTTTGGTCGAGTTTTTGTTTTGGCGCTATAGGCTTGTATTTTATCTAGCGATTGTTGAATAGGTTATATTTTCGGTACCAAAGTGACTATGACTTGATGAAGTTTTCAGGCTTCTCATCTTTGGTGGTGGTAGTACTATTTCCTCAGAAAGTAACTTTCTTCAACCATACATATTAAGTTCGTCGACGGGCTGATTGATCTTCGTATTGAAACCTAATACAGATCAAGGGTTATATTCAACTTGTCAAAATTTATCTGAAAACAAAATCTATCTTGAGCATAAATTCACCCTAAAACAAAACACTACTCCCTCCGTCCCTTTTTAAGTAAGTACTTCAGAAAACGTGTATTTTTGTGGACATTAAAAAATGTACTTTGGTATAATATTTTTTAAATTTTTTGCACCAAATTAAAGTACTCAATGAGCACTTTAATTTGGTATAAAGAAAATTAAAAAATTATATAGGGAAATATGTTTTTTAGGGATTTAAAATTGCACGTATTCCCAATGTACGCACTTAAAAAGGGACGGAGGGAGTAGGTACTAAATGGGAAATGCACGTAGGGCTCGATGTTATAGTAGTGTAATAGGTGGTAGAATACACATTAAGTTCTAGGATAGTTATGGACAATGGAAGGTATTTTGCGACACAAATTTAGGGTACGTTCAATCAATATCTATATTATAAGATGGTTTGGGTCACTAAACACATTTTTGTTTGAGCAGTCTAGATCCCTTTGATTTAATGGCACATATACTTTCTTCAAATTTCATTGAAGTGTCCACACTTATCATCATCCTTGCACATCTCCGTTATTAATCCTTCTCAAATATACATTCCCAAGAATTTTGTTAGAGGACATTTGTTACGGGAAGCTAGAAGATTGCACAAGCCTTGAAGCCGAACACTTGGGCCTTGTGAGAGGCTTTGAGATGATTCAAAACCAAGAGTTGGCAAAGGTACAAGTAGATATGGACTCAAAACCTTGCGGTGCAGATGATTAACGAAGGAATCTTGCTAAATTCCCCGAACAGCATGCTTGCAAAGGATTGTAGTGCCCTTATGTTCGCTACGGGTAGCTCACCCAAGCACACACTTAGAGAAGGCAACAAGGTTGCAAACCAGTTGACTAGACTGGGAGGCGAGCAAGAGGAGAAATGGTGTCACTCGTCATTCCTAATTTCCTCTAGACCTATGTCAAGGAATTTCTTCCGGCAGCCATTACCGGTCAGCTATGAGCGAGGGTTTTTTTTTTCTTCTTCTGCTAACAAAAGAACCATCTCACAGGAGGGCCACTAATTGGACCTGCCTAAAGAGTGTAAACTTTTGGATGAGCCGGAGTTGCTTCGTCCCCAACCCACCAGGTCAATTGCGGTACCTGCCCTGGAGAGGAGTAAAACCCTACTCACTTGTATGCAAGGGCTGGCTCCTTCTTTTGGGACAAGCCCACGTGTGTTGAGGAGTGAGGACTTGTTTTCTTTTGGTGTTTTTCTTCCTATTCACCGATAAAAAAACGGCACTAACTCATCATCACTCAAACTTCAAACTCTAAACACAGCTTTATCTATGCCGACTCAACGAACGACTTATTTATGCTCCCTCTCTCTTTCTCTCTCTCTTGGAGGTGAGAAATCTGGGGTTGTAATATTTGAGGAATATTCAGAGAAGGATAAGAATATTGAACGGTTTAGAGTGAAGCGCGATTTGTTGGAAATCTGGGCTAGTAAAAGAATCGAGGCTAACAATAGGAAGAAACCCTTAACAAGTTTTCCTTTCCTTAAAATGAACAAAGATCAAGAGTGACTCTCTAGAAAGAAGGTTTCTCTTTTTAGACTCAGTTTTGGTATCAGGGCAATCTTCTTTGAAACATAGGAGGAATGTCTTTGTTGTAGGCAACTCTACCCCTCTTCCTCTTCACAGGCCGAGTAAACCAATAAACTGTAGACACGTGTTGCACAAGTCATTCGTGAAAATTCCTTTCATACTATCAGGCTACGACTCTTGTGACATTTGTGGGTGCTACAACGCGAGCATCTTTCTGTGGCGATCCCTTGTTCTTTGGCCACCAAATCACTAGATCTCCAGTAATCCCGAATAAACATTGTGGTCAAAGTCTACATCTACTACGAGTATTCTATCCAACCGAACAATAGTACACGTTTCTGTAAGTAGTTTAAAATACACCTAACAGATAAAGTTCTCTATTACTTATAGTGGAATGCTAACACTCGTTTCTATCAGTAGTTATTGAAAACATTATCCGACTGATAAACTTCTATGATCGAGATACCCAAACAACCAAAACTTATTTTTATTTTTGTATATTTTCAAACAAGAAAAAGACACATCACTCATCAAACCCACATTTGAAAATTAATGCAAAATCATTTCCACTGTTCTATTCTCTGTTAAAAAATGTAAACAAAAGAAAGTTCGAGTATAAAAATAGTGCCCGAGGACCAAATAACCGTGATGTCCAGTCTATCAAGCAAGGTAGAGGCAGCATTAAGGACGCTGGGAAATCAACCGATCTCGCCGGAGATGTCACCGAAATGGCCTGCATTATTTTCAACATCTGAATTGGATGCCATTTGTGACAAAAGTTTGTCAGAAAAATATCTTCAAAAACAAATAGTAGAAGACTTTAGCAAGTACAATCAAAACAACGGACCAAACTCTCTGTTAAAGAGAGTGAAATAGTACTAATCACAGCATACATTCTTACATATGGATTTTTCACCAAATTCTACAAAAAGGAAAATTGCGAACACGCATTACATTTATAGATGGTGATTGTGACAACTGATGAGGTTGTCCAGGTCAAATCAAATATCAACCTCAGACAAAGAATCAGAACAAAAACACCCGGTTTCAAGTGGCTGACGACTCAACCTTATACTTTCATATGGAGAATGTCAAATGGATAAACAGTCCACATTAGCGACCAGAACCATGAGACCATAAAGTGATTTTTGAATTCTTCAACATCACTTCTCTTATCAAATTTTGAAATCAAGTCCCCAAAACATGAAATAGACAACATATTCGAGTGACACGGCATCTGTTGGGAATTACGGAAATCCAAACACAGGATCTAGCAGGTAAATTCTAGAAAATAATGAAATCATAATCAAAATACCACAACAGTATATTTACATGGTTAACCCAAATGTGAGTTTTGTCGCTTCATTTGTTGCACCATAACGAAGAATAAAAATTTAATTACACCTTCAGTTGTTTCACAATGACGAAAATAATATTAATGTAGCCATATTGCAGTCTATCGCTATAACATATATCGCTATAACATATAGCTAGGATGCTGTATAGTAGGTCTATACATGACGATAACATTAACACTACTCAATGTAATCCCCAATGATGGGGGTATGAGGCGGCCGGAGATTGACTTAACACCTGACTATTTATGCACAAGGTGCCTGCTCTCGGAAAGTTTTATCAATAAAATAGAAGCCTCCTATACCTCTGAAATTCGAGAAACTCAAAAGGATGTTGTGCTGTGCAACCATGCCACAAAATCAATACCGGAAAACATCAGAGAGGGCAGGCCTAGAGACCCGTCTTATTTTCTTTGCTAATTATTTTACTTCATTGAAAATTCAGACCATCAGTAATGCTCAAGTCTATGAAAAGATCGAAAGCACCACTCAGGTAATTCACCTCTGGGATAGGTACCAAAAGTTGAATTCACCTGGGGTAGAGAATCGCTAGACTACTATCAGGTTCCACACTCCATAGCAACAGTAAAATTGGAAAGAAAGAACATATTCGTGCATGTGGACATCAATGATGCAGATGAGGGATGGAAGAGAAAAGAGAAGAAAAGAAAGTGAGAGCAGCATAAAAAGATATGGCAGCCAGAATCCAATCTCGTTTTCTTGCTATAAATATGTAGACTTCGCAAATGGGATTGCCATACAGTATGAGTAGCTTGATAAACAGGAGAGAGTCTACCATGAAGAAAAGAGTATCTTGATGGCCAAGAATGACTTGCCTGCACCTTTGAAACAGGGCCTGAATTGATCGTACTTTTTTCCAGACCCCTATCTCAGATTGCAGGCAGTCCTTGGCCAACTCGATAGCCTTTTATCTCTCATGGAAGCTCCTTCTTCTATCCAATAAGTTGTAGGAACAAACATAACACATGAAGGTAAGAGTATTTTTTGTTACCACTATGATGGCTCCCCTGCTATACACAACAGAGATCTTAGTTTTCAGAACCATATTAAGATGTCATCGAAAATAGTTTCTGCACAAAACGAAAATGAAATGCAAGCATGGATGCTAATTTTGAACTTAGCATTTTTTTTTTCTGGCTTCCTAACACATGATAAAGAAAAAAATTCCGAAAATGTTTCCTATCATACAGATGATTCTGGGTCAGACAATCAAGCATGTCACAGAAAATTGGCTCGAACAGCATCAATTTGCACACTCAATAGAATCAGATTGCGGACAACTACAACACGTGGGAATTTAGTAAAGCTCAGTTTATGGGGAAATTCATTATTTAAAAGCAGAAGCCAAAAGGCATCAAAATAAAGTTTTTTCATCATTGTTTAATTTTTCCTAGTGTATGAAGTTTTTGGACCCTAAGCAAAAAGCGAAAGTTGTTGCAACAAGATTAGCAAAAACAAGCTATAAGTTGCCGCTGTTAAGCTGTAAGCTTGCAAAATACACACCAACAACCAACACCCCAACATCAGCCATCCTGGTCTGGAAAGCTTAGGGTATTTAGCGGATACATGGCGAGTGAGAAAATTCTAGGCCAGGTTGACTTGATAAAGTCAACACTGGAACGGAACAACCATTCCCAGGTTTCGTGCACCGAAAATCAAAGGAATATCTTTCATGGCACAATAGTAACTTGGTTGACAAGCTGTATAATATCAATTCAAGAGAAATTGTGCCTGTCTTGTGACCATCACTTGCAAATTGTCGAGAACAGTCTACTGTTTTAACTTAAGCATCAGGCTTATTCTCATTTCAACTTCTTAATTTTCTTGCACAATAATAAGTTCAAAATCACTATAAATTTTTCACCATTGCAACTAGAGTTTTCGTATTAGTTTTCTTTTTTCAGCAAGTGGTTATTCTCAAACTTAAGCCCACTAGTAGCAAATGCATGTCACTGTACCCTCAAAATGGTATCTCTTCCTTTCTTTAATGAGCTAGGCATAAACTTGCATTACCAGAAACTTCGATCCCACACTTTATGATGATATGTTCTGTATTCACCCACCACAAATTTAATTCCTACGCACTTCCAAGCGAATAAATAAAATGATCCTATCACTTAATCAATTCCATTCTATTGCAGCCTCCATTCCTTTCCAATGGTGATTCCATCTAACCAAACATAACCTTGTAGTATCCTTACGATATATGAGATAGAAATGTAGGGTGGATGTTATTAGATTTTGTGGTGAATGTTGCAAAAGGGTGTCTTGTGAGAAAATTCTCCAATACGAGAGAGCTTGTGGATACATTACAAAATTTCATAAAGGTTTTGAATCATGGTGGATTGTTGACTTGTTATGAAATGTTGGGGGTAAAGTAGTTTTCAGCCTGGGGAGATCATAAGGTGCCCTATATCCTTTGTCACAATAGCGAAGATGACCTAGAGAAAGAAATAGGTGCACCCATGGGATCAACGCTAATACCCTATATGTTTTCCCCATAACCAAAATCTATCTGATGATTTTACATTAAGTAGGGAAGGCAATCTCAACCCAACCAATGGTTAACCGTACAGAACCAACTGGGACGGTTTTTAACTGATTTTTAACTGCTGTTATGGTTACGGTTTTTAATTTGAAAAAACTGGCCCGTTTGGTTTTGATTTCTGTTTTATATGATAAATGCACCGAAACCAAACTGCAATACAATTACAAATACCTTTGATATAAATATGACGGGTTTTGGAATGATTTAGGTTTGAGGGTCTAATCTGTATTACTAGTTTCGGAAAGAATTGGAAGAAAATTTACTGTTGTGAACTCTGGTGATTTTGTCTTTGTATTTAGGCAGATGGATTCATTGTGTTAATTGCTCTTATTTATATTGTTCTTAATTCTTTTTTTCTGCCCCTTTGGTCTGGTTGATTTAGGTTAGGAGATTAGAAATTTTGATCATTAGTTATGGTGAAATACTGAACTGAATCGGTAACCAACAATTTTAGTGATGGTTTAGATAAAAAGAAAACCGCTGGTTTTGGTTTTAGTCATGAGTTTCCGTTTCGGTTTTGTTTTTATCAATACCCGAAACTGAACCGTGGCCACCCCTACCATTAAGTCCAACCAGGAAGCTAGTAAAGCTACAAAAACGAACCAGCCTCCGCATGTTTAGGTGTGGTTCAGCAGGAATGTTCCAAGGTAGAGTTTTATGGATTGTAGCTATATAAGGGGAAGGTTGAATACCAGGGGTAAACTGGCTAGCACCCCCATATCTTTCCCCATCATCAGAATGGCTGTCAAAGCGTGTGGCTGCTGTTTGGTTACCGAGTGTTTTCCATTTCGTCTCTTTGGGAAGCTTGTAGAGCTACAAAAATGATCCAGCCTTTGCTGTTTAGGTGTGGTTCAGTGAGATTCCTAAGGTGGAGTTTCAATGCTTAGTTACCTATTGGGACAGGTTTAACGGCAAGGACAGATTAGAAAGATTGGGAGTTGCACCTGTTATCAACAAGTGTTGTGTGCGAATAGGGTTCAGTTGCACCTTAATCTGTGGCTTTAAAAAAGGGATATTAATTATATTTCCCTGGCATTTACTTTCCCTTTAATAAATCCAAACAGACAATTAATCTACTATTGTTCTCTAGCCTCCCCCTAGGCCACATAAATATTATGCAGCGGTTTCGATATATACTTATTTGATTGAGATCATTGTTTTTGAGCCAATGTGGAAAATGGAGTAGCTATTTCAATGGTTTCTCAAGCTGCACTCAAGTCCGAGGCATAGAAAGGTATCATCAGCACATCTAAATGGTCCCCTGTGCATCAACAGCATTTGGATGTGACAATTATAAAGCGTGGCAAAAATTAACAGCATATTTAGGACTGAGACAATTACCAAGAACTGGCATATTTGCTCCGCCGCATCTCAAGCTGCAAGAGGTGGAAGTGCAGATTACCATCAATAGTTTCCTACTTCACAGTACGCCCAACGGCCCAAGCAAGTAGCAACACCTTCATCGATTAAAGTATACAAGATAGGGTAAGAACATTGAATTTTACCGGACCGTGGTCCGTTACAATTCTGGGAGCCACAATCTAATATTCCCCAAGTTGCGGTCCATTACAATTTTCAAATTTCCTAGAAGCAAAATGATCAATTTGATCAACTTAAGATCATGAACTAAACGTTACATTCCATTGTCCCTTTTGGAGGGCATAATTCAAGAACTGGTGATCAAGATCAACTTAAGTCAAAATTCGATGGCTTGAGATAACCAAAGAAATTCATGGCAGTTCAAGACGAAATTCAAATAAAGAGTCTGACTCAAAGTATTTTAAACTAACAAATTGCAGACACAACCTGGAATTGCAAATTAATTCTCAAATGCCACATAACAATCAGAAGAGATTTGTGACCAATGTCGAGTTCGAAATTGGAATCTAAGATAAAATTGACCAAGGGCACAAAATCTGGCTAAGAAAAGAGGGATGAAAAAAATACCTGAATGGTTTCCAGTTTATCTGGGTTTTAGGTATGCAAATATTGATAACTTATATTTTCCTTAGGAAACAGGCCCATTAATACCCAATAAAAAAGAGAGGGTTTCATTTTATTGTATTTAAAAACAAGTATATTAAAATTAAGGTCACTAAGTAGATAATCTGATGTTATTTTTACAACATCGAAGACCTAACTTGGATCCTCTATCTTAGGAAGTTCAAAATGAAATCCCCTTCCTCTTAGATGTAATTTAATTTTGAATTTTTTTTCCTTTTTTAAAGCAACAGGTTTTGTTCAGAATTTTCAAAACAAATGTTTTTTGTTACAGGTGACCCATTTGAATGCTGTTCAATGTTCATTGAAACAGAACCATATAAATAGAATTGAACTTCTAGTTGTGTATGAGCTCACCAATTAGTTTCTAAAGAAATGGCCTACGACTTGAAGAATATGTCTACAAACTATCTTATTTAGGAAACTACCCCTTCTTAAACTGCAAGTGTTTATTACCCAGCTTCATTAACTTCTGTTAAGTTTGGGTAACTCCAGCTTCCTGATATCATCGACTACAATTACATATCAGGCAGTAGATGCCCAAACAAATAGCAATTTTGGTAAGTCATAAACTAAGGTGTCTATTAAATCCTACATACAAAAACAAGCAGGTATTAATGGAGATCTGGGTGGGGTAATGGTAACCATTTTATCATGGGCAACAAGAGACGTTCTTCAAAATGGATATCTTGATATTTGTCAGGTCAAGTTTAGCATAACTCGAACTGTATCGATCACGATCACTGATTAACTAACCCTCTCAGTGTTTCAAGAATGATACAGATCACAATGACGCAACAATCCAGGGGAGCACGAGATGAAGAAAAGTAACAAATAATAAAGTTTATCCAAAGTTTAGAAGGATTAGAAAATCAATTGTGTGACCTAATAACTGTACACGGTACAATGTTGATACATGTAAAGCTAAATTGGCACCATTCACAAGATGAACTAGTTTAGCTTATCTATCACTAAACTAGTGTCAATCAACAGCTCCATGTGCCTACTTTGGTTGGAATCCTACTTTCAAGGCCAATGGATTATTTTTCATGAAGTTTACAGGAGAACCACACAATGTCGAGGAACTGCTCTCTGAATCTCTCTGTTGGACTGGTTCAAGGCAACTAGACCTTTGCAAGGTGAAGTGCCACAGTTTGCTTTTATCTTCCGGCCATCATTCCATGAGATTGAAAAGTCATATAGCAGGCCAAAGTCATTCAACGAAAGTCATAGGCCTATGATGGATCTTGGTTGGAGGTTCCAACAATTACAATGTTAGATGGAACCGACTAACATGGATCAAGACTGGAACTATGCAGGTCAGATTTTGGGAATGATTCTTCAAGAATCTAGCAACCAAGGCTCGAAATCCACAAGCTAAGGTGCTCAAAACCAAGCCCTAAAAGGCAGCACAAGAAGGCCACAATAAAAATGTTAAGTAACCAACCCTCCCAAAAGCTTAAACTGTTAGGAAATGGGTCCAACAATGTATATCAAGCTATCTAAACACCCTCCCGCACGTGCAACCCCTTCTTGCACTTGGAGATGCAACTTTTCAGAGAGAGAGAGAGAGAGAGCAGGGCAGAACAGAGTACGAATTGGAGAAACAGAATGCAAACAGGGGACAAATGGCAACAGAGAGACTTGAACGCAAGACCTCTAGCAACTAGAGCACTGATACTATATTAAGTAACCAACTCTCCCAAAAGCTTAAGCTATTAGGAAATGACCCAACAATGTATATCAAGCTATCTAACAAAAACCACAACTGAAATTTCAATTCATTAAAAAACTCTCTTACCATAGGTATTACACGCCTATAAATAGATGTCTTGAGGACGTTAATTCACAGCGAAGTATGTAAACTTAAACAAGACAAATAATTGCAGCCGTTATTTATTTAATTTTTTTTTATCAAAAGAGGCTCTTGGTTGCAGCTGAAATACCTCCCACACCTCCGTAGACACTTGCTAAAACATTTTCTAAGAACATATTAACAAGGACTTACATTACTACTAAGGGGAAAAAAAAAAATCCCGAACAATAAATCCTTAGTGCGAAAAAAGGAAAATATTCTACTAGACCATATAAATAAATAAAATAAAAAAGCCTCTCAAACTCTTTTCTTCCTTTTACCAAAAAGTAGATTAGACCACTTCTCCCTCAAAAAATAGTCTTCAATCTTCGTTCCATCAGCCTAATAACCATCTCTCCCAAAAGCTTAAGCTATTTGGAAATGGGCCCAACAATGTATAACAAAAAAGACAACCAAAATTTCAATTCATCAAAAAACTCTCTATATATAAGTATTACAGGCCTATAAATAGATGTCTTGAGGAGGTTAATTCATGGTGAAGTATGTACACTTAAACAAGACAATTATTACAGCCGTTATTTTTTTTACCAAAAAGGACTCTCGGTTGCATCTAAAATACCTCCCACACCTCCATGGACACGTGCTAAAGCATCTTCTAAGAACACATTACCAAGGACTCACGTTACTACTAAGGAAACTAACAAAAAAATCCCAAATAATAAATCCTAAGTGCGAAAAAAGGAAAATATTCAACTAGACCATATAAAAATCCTAAGTGACATTGGAAATCTCAAACTCTTTTCTTCCTTTCACCAAAAAATAGATTAGACCACTTCTCCCTTGAAAAATGGTCTTTCAATCTTCATTCCATCAGCCTACCAGGGTAAGAGATTTCCAATGTCACTTGACTCTTGGCTCCTTCAAGGAATCAAGAAAGTGTTCTATCGTGCTTCTCCAAAGTTGTGAGGGTCTAAAGCACGCTCAATGACTTTGGTTGTTTACAATCATTACTTATTCGAAATTTTTTATTCAAGTGAATCCATTTGGTGTGACCGATGCCAAGTTTCATAATGGCACACAGGGTACTATGACGTGTTAGGTACATGCTGCGTTGGCATGTCTAAACTCCTATGGCGTAGTATCTAAACTCCAATGGCGTAGTCGATAATACTCTTTTAAGAGTTTACGTTTAGTTGTCAAGAATGTTGTGCAGGAAAATAAATCCTAGAAAAATTGAAGTGAAGTTAAAGGAAAAGAAAATCTATGTTCCTGTGAGTGTTCATTTGACAAAGGAATTATGTAGGAAAACTAAAATTTAGTTGTCCACTTGTCAAGAAAAGAAACTTATGGGAATCTTATTTCAATAATTATTTTGAATAAAAGTTATTTTGGGAGCTATTTATCTGGGAAAAAAATAAATACATATGAATTGCTACCTTTGAATCATCAGGTAACTCTAAAATCAATCATTAAAAAAAAAATTATTTCGTTTGATTCTTAAGCCAGTTGATTTTATTTTTTTTTTGGGTCTCCATTAATTTTTTTACATATCTATTTGATTCGCATCAAATTTTTGTGGATTATTAGTTTGTCGAGACGCAAGAAATCGAAAAATATAAAAAATAATGATCGAAACTCAAATTTTTTTAAATAGAGATAAAAATAAGCTAATTTTTTTTTAATACATAATTTTTTTCTTTACTCAGAATTTTTGAGTTTTGATCATAATTTTTCTTTTTCTATTTCTCTCTCATATAGACGAACAAGTAATCGACACAAAATTGACACAAACTAACAAATGCAATTAAAAATTGAATAAAAAAAGTCAAATGGCCGGCTTATTTGGATGCTTAAAAGACAAATAGATAAGATAAAATAAAACCAATTTTAACCAACGGTAATTAATTGGTTGGTACAAATAAAACAAAAGACTGATGACAATATTAAAAACGCACAACCGTAAAACCAAAATATTGATTATGTTGCCTATATTTATAGCAAAAAACAAAGGAAAAAAGTACGAAATAAGAGAAATAAAGGAGTGAAGGAGAACATTTGCGCAAAAAACTTGAGAATGAAGGGAGAATAAAATTTTGCAAGACCTATTTTAAGGGAAAGTAAGTCTTGGTTGGGAAATCATTTTCCTAGTAGCTGAACACTAAAAAAAATGTGGGAAAGCTAACTTTCTCATCCTTTCCCAACTTTTCTTGACAACTGATTGGGGCCACAAGTGTTTGATACTAATAATACTCATAACTCTAAGAAAGTCAACAAACTAACCCTTTTTCCGTGAAAAAAAAGGGAAAAATAAAGACATTGTTCATCAATTACACTAGTTAACAAACAATCAAAGATGTAACTAAGTTGCTTATTGTATATGCAAAAAGCATTTTACAAATAGCTTTTTTATTCAAATTTCAAACTAAGACATAAAGATAAGCACCGAGGGAAATCTTTACATTTCCCAACTAGAAAGAGAAAATAGTTGGACAAACAGGTGAACCAAGAGACCAACTCATCATATATAAAATAAAAGATACACTTCAAAGAGAAAACAACAGCTAGGCCATTCCCTTCCCAATTGCTTTATTCATAAAAAAACCTTCTATGCTTCCACGCCGACATCGGAGACCAAGGAAGCTTAAATCTCCCCTGGTAGAGCAACATTAAGATCAATCTCTGGTAGAGCAACATTGAGATCCATAGCTCCAACATTATTTGCAGGAGCCAATCTCAAAGTAGATCCCATAAGGGAAAGTTCATTAACTCTTTCGGCAATTTTATCCCTTAGTTCTTCGAAACGTTTTTTGGATTCCTGCAGCTGATCCAAGCTAAGCTCCCTAGTCGGGGTATCAAACCAGGAAGGCTTTTCACACGTCAGCCCTTCCATGTCAAGTTCCTTCGAATGGGCTTTTCCGGCCTCAAGTTGCTTGCACAATTCAATGTACTGATGGTGGAGGGTAGGACAAATAGACCCACGAGGATCTGGATCACCAGCAGCTTCCATGGGGCCTTGGCAAAGGAACCTTTGAACTATTGTGTCAACGTTGGGATGGCCAAATGAAAAGGGTTTCCCACTAGGTGAAAAGAAAACAAGAGCAGTCTCACAACCGGTCAAGGTACAGAGCTCACTTCCCTTCTTGAAAAGGCCAGAACGGCGCTTTGAGAAGGTAACTTGGCGAGCCTCTTTTGACTCAATCAACTTCATTTCAATCTTTCGGCGACCCATAGCCCTTTTGCTTGCCATGTAAAGACTACCGAGAAGAATAGTTGAGAGATTTAGGAGTGTAATGGAGATCTTGATTTAGATCTGGTCGTTTGTAGAATTCAGGACCTGAACAACCTCAATTTATAGGATAAGCGTAATCTGTATATTTAATGTTTCCATCTTCATAACGAATTGTCTTCAAATTGTGAGAATCTCATTGTGAGAATCTCACTGGCATAACATACATTTATAGACACTAAATATAGTTTGTTAGCATAAAGTGATCGAGTACTTTTTTTTTTTTTTTTTACATATTCTCCTACTTACCATGTTTGTAATTTCCAATTCCTGCAATGATATTATTTCTATATGGCAACATATGGGGGGCCCAAACATGGTAAGTAGGAGAATATGTAAAAAGAAAAAAGTACTTGATCATTTAGGTTTTCACAAATTGGGGGTGGCCCTGGCCTCCCATTGCCAACGTTTAGTTATGTCCTTGTTGGCCATTGTATTGTCCATCACTTTATGCTAACAAACTATATTTAGTGTCAATAAATGTATGTTATGCCAGTGAGATTCTCACAATTTGAAGACGATTCGTTACGAAGATGGAAACATTAACTATACAGATTATGCTTATCCTATAAATTGAGGTCGTTCAAGTCCTGAATTTTGCGAATGACCAAATCTAGATCAAGATCACCATTACACTCCTAAATCTCTCAACTATTCTTCTCAGTAGCCTTTCCCTGGCAAGCAAAAGGGCTATGGGTCGCCAAAAGATTGAAATGAAGTTGATTGAGTCAAAAGAGGCTCACCAAGTTACCTTTTCAATCGTTGGCAATGGGAGGCTAGGACCACTCCCAATTTGTGAAAACCTAAATGATCGAGTACTTTTTTTTTTTTACATATTCTCCTACTTACCATGTTTGGGCCCCCCATATGTTGCCATATAGAAATAATATCATCGAAGGAATTGGAAATTACAAACATACAAAACGTTATTGTCGAAGAAAAGGAAAATACGAACTTACTTTTTACACACACTCAAACTTGAACTTTCAAAATCTTGTTGCTATTATGGCCATCTCATATATGAAATCTCCGTCCTTGATGGCCAAACTGCCTTAATCTATTCTCTAATCTTATTTTATATTGGTACAACCCCTACCACCCCAAGATTGTTATCCAATAATTAGAATGGACCAGGATAGGCAACACGACACTAGCATGATACCAAAACAAGGGTTTTCAAAACTGCATGAACCTACACTAAAGAGACGTTAACTTTTTCGCTGCATATTTTAGAGTTTGATTCCATGTATATTCATTTTACCAAGGGATGAAGACAGAGGGGCAGCCAAAGCTGCCATGGCCCCCTTGACTTTTTTATGATATCCTTAGAAATTATAAAAATCATAAAGAATGGACCAAGGTTCTAAAACTTGCTAGGCGCCCTTAGGGTGGCAGGGCACCTTCTACCTTCTAAGGCCGAGTAGTAGGCGACATAACACACAACTTTAGAACCCTATTTTTTTTTATTAAAAGAAAAAAGGCAACCTAACACTAGTTTAATTTTCATAAACCTACATTTTGTAACTTGAAATCAGTAACATTGAAATACTTAAGGGCAGTCGTTGCCATTTGTGTTGGTGTGTTCGTATGGATATGATGGATCTCCTACATCAGTTGGAGAGTAGTGTTCAATAAATTAGGGTCTTCATTCGACAAGGACATGGTATATGAGGCAATCATGGAAATAAGACGCAAAATAATTCTTTAATGCCAAGAGGACAAATCACCAACACATTCCAAAAATGCCCCTACTAGCCCATGAAAGTGCCTAAACCCCCCAAACCCTATGAAAGTACCTAAACCCTTGGGTACCCTATGAAAGTGTCTAAACCACTAAAACCCTATAACTGAAAAGTGCACCCTAAGTGCTTACACCCAAAATGCCTAAACCCATTATACCCTACCCCAAAAAGGCCTAGGGTCCCTAAAATTGAACTCACCTCCAAAATTGAAGAGAGAGAAATCAATTTTTTTTCACTCAACAATTATAACATGCAGTAAAGAGCGGGGAGAGAGAATTGAAAGTGATGTGCCATCAATTAACGAGAGAGAGAGAGAGAGAGAGAGAGAGAGAGAGAGAGAGAGAGAGTGAGTGACGGGATGGTTGGTTTGGGCAAGTGATCGCCACCCACCCCCCTTTTTTTTTTTGGCAAAGGCATATAAGAGGTTTCAAAGAGTTTAGTAAGGGTATTTTTGTCTAGTGTTGTCCCTTGAACCCTCAAAAATTTCCTATCAATGTATTAGAGGCGTTAATAAGTTAAGTAGGACTAAACACCCTTTAAAGCTCCAAATTTATCCTTTTGGACAATTGTCTAAATAAATTAAGGTAGTATGGGGCTATATCATCTTTAAAATGTTTCCATTAATCAACAAATCATCTCGTAGATACTACAGAAAACATTGATATGATAAACCAGCCTAATTGGATATTTGGATATTGATAACCACATGAATAGCTCATACGAAATGAGAAATTTTGTGTTTAAAATTGATATTCGATCAAGCTAATTTATTGAATCAATGGTGTTCTGGTAGCATTTACACGATTAACAGTTCAGGTTATTATTATGGGCCTGAAGTGGGGCCCAAAAACATAGTGTGGAGGGGTAGGGAAGATAGAGGTACGGAGAGGAGCTTAACCCTAATTTGTAACCAAGCCAAGCTTTATTTGTCCTGCCAATATTGTAGTTTCTAGCATGCCCAAGCTTCAATGGTAATTCCCCGTCATTTAACACAATTCCTGAAAATAGCCCAACCCAACCCAAGCTTACGCAATTGTGATCACCAAAAATCTTTTGCACAAATCCTGAACAATAGATTTGGGAAGAGGAGGACCTTTGTCAGTGACTTTCCCATTGTTTTTCCTTTCCTCTTTTTCTTAAGGGGTAAAAGAGGAGTTGGTTGGCAAATGGGAGGTGCGAAGAAGGAGGGTTGACCAATTTTTTGGGCACGACTTTTCTGGCAGGAGGGAGATCATTTGGGGGAAGATGGTAAAGAATATCTTCAGTCCTAGACATTTAAATGGCTCTCTACATGGAATTGGTATCCATTATGCCTTGTATTTTATCTCAAAGGGATTGGAATGAGTTGGATGACTAGTCATTGGTTAGAGAAAGAAATTGGTTGCTTATGCCTTATGGCCTATTGGTGTGCTCTTTGAAGGAGGTCCTTAGGTTGATGAGAGGAGAAAGAAAAGAGGTCTTCGAGATGAATTGGTGCTATATCTTTTCAATGGTATAGAACCTTACTCAGATTCAAGTGAATGCGCCTTGTGTAAATAAGAATTTGGTTGGTTGGACACCTTCAAGGACTTCTATATCCAACATTTCTTCAATTACTCTTTTACCCCTACAAATGCAATGGTGGCCTCAAGTTCGACAATAACAACCTTCCCCAACATACCAAAACTAGTTGTCACTCCCCTAGTAGTACGAGATGCAAGGATTGATATCTAAAATCGTTTGGCATCTAATAATAATGATATTAATTATACAATGCACAAACTATTTTACCCATTTGCATCAAGCTCAAACTTCCTTCCTAGATACGTGCACCCCCCCCGGAAGCAAACACTATAATAACAGGTAAAAATTCTCGGGTAGCATACTTAATCAAATGGGTTATTTGTGTGTCATGGAGAGTTAGAGGGGGCGTTGATGTCTTTCACTTTGGGGTAGTGAGTGCTAAGTGGTCATGCATCTAGGGCTATGAAGAGTTTTTCACCCTTTAACATAGATTTGGAGGATCTCCCCTTCCAATGAAGGGCTTTCACACGGTTTAGTTGTCCTTATTGGGCTTCCATGCCTCTGGATCGTTTCTTGATTTTGATGAATTAATGAGAGATGTTTACAAATGTTGCTCTAATTTCGTAGCTACGTCATTGTTGGACCATATCCTTATCTTTTTGAATAGTGGTGGTTTATATATGGTGCAACTTCATCCATTTTGAGAATATGTGGCTATGAGAAGAGCAATTGAAGGGAAAGGTGTCGGGGTGGTCGAGTTGTTTTTGTTGGAAGGGTACTCGGGGCTTGGTGCTTCCAAAGAAGGTCAGGCTTCTGAAGAAAAACATTAATGGTGAACCAAGGAGTAGTTTGGTAGATTGGAGGGCCAAATGGCAAAGATTGTACATGTCCAAAAAATTTGTGGCATAAGAGGCTTGAGGTGCTTTATTAGATCGGGACCAATTGTGTAGAGCAAAAGCTAAGGAAAACTTAAGCAAGATTGCGAAGATAGAGGAGGTTTGAAGAGGCCGAAATCAACAATTATATAGTTAACATGAGGGCATCATATTGACACATTGCTACTAATGGCTAGTCAGTTACAGATGAGGTAGAGATTAGAAAGGGGATTCTTGGGTTCAATCAAATCCTTTGTCGAGTAAAAAGGAATGGCAACCTCATTTGAATGGTATGGAGTTTGCTTCCAATGCAGAGGGAGATAGAGAACTCATGGATAGACCCTTGGAATTAATATGCATTTTTTGAAATTATCCATATACTCCCATGAGATGCCCTTTTATCAGAGGAGCCTCAAGGATAATTTAATGCATTGATGTTTGAAAATGGTAGATCAAAGGATATTTTGACTTTCGACTGATTAGTCTCAACTTTTCACTGGGAATGACTATAATATTCTGACCAAAGGATTATTAGCTCATCGAATGAAGGATGTTCTCCATGCAATGGTCTATGATTCTAACAATGTTCTAGGGGTTGTCTATGCTGCTCATCATGATGGATGCTTTCAAGGAGGGACAAGTGATGGCCGTCACCACCACAAAGATTTTTTAAAATATTATTGTTATACTTCAATAATACATTTATCTCCAAATTATGTAGACCCGCCACCGCTCGATTTTTTTATTGCTCTTTTGTGATATAGAGAGTATTTAGTCCTCCATTTGTATTTCAATAAAGGAGGCCTAAAAAAAATTTCAAAGCCTGAGTTGATGGGCTACTGAAAGGTTATGACATAAATATCACATCTAAATTAAGAAAAACCGAACTTTAGAATTTAAATTTTATGCAAGCTTTCTTTGTATTAATGTGTTAGATGAACAAAAAAGAAGGAAGAAACCCAACAATAAACTGAAGAAAGAAAAACACCATGTCAAGCGAAGTGAAAAACTTGTGATACGAGCGACTGATTCTAGGGGTGAGCACGGGTTGGGTTGGTCGGGTTGCCATCGAGTTCGGGTCGGGTCAGATTTGATCGGATTGGGAAACACAACCCGGAAGGGTACCGAACTACACTAGAAACCGATCGGATCGTGTTTCGGTCGGGTTGCATCTTCCAGATAGTTCCAGACTTTCAGTTTTCCAGATCCAAGGGGGAAAAAAAACACAACGAAAAGAGAGACACAGGAGTATCCAATGAGTTCCATACTTTCAAGTTTCAAACAATCTTCAAAGTTACAAGTATACAAATAAAAAGATCCAAATGGAATGTTTACAAGCACATTGAACGTTTTAAACTTTTCATACATAGATCAAAATCAAATATACAGAGAGAGAGAGAGAGAGAGAGAGAGAGAGGAAGGAGTACAGATCTGGACGTGGTGGCAGACCGGGTGCGAACGGCGACCTGATTGGCTGATTCTCGCCATCATCTATATCGTCTCCGTCGTCTGATTGTCAGAGAGACAGAGATCTGAGATTTTTTAAATGGCTTGGGACTTTGGTAATGGACGGCAGTTAACGCCATACGGCGTGGTGGACGGCGGTGGAAGGTGTGGAGGTGAGAGAGAGAGAGAGAGAGATCTGAAATTTGAAGCGTCGATGAATGGCGTAGGGATTTTTTAGGCTGTATTATCGGGTTGGGTCACCCGAATTTCAAAACCTCAAACCCACAACCTGACCCGACTATATCGGATTACTTAGGCCACGTTTGAATGGATTTTGAAAAAAAAAAATTTGAGAAGAATTTTTGAGATAATGTTTGGTTGAGTTTTTGAAAATGATAATAATGAGATAATGATTAAAGAGAGATAGAGAAAAATAAAATAATGAGTAATGAGTAGAGAGAGATTTTTTTTTTTAAAAAAAGAAATCTTTTTGAAAATGGGAAAAAAATGATTGAGAACAAGGCCTAATTTTTTAACCCGAACTAGACCCGATTATCTTTTGAACCCGCCTGAAACCCGTTGGATTGGATCGGGTTCGCAAGTTGGTCCGAGTTTTGCTCACCCATGCGACACAATAGTATTTATATGAGAGACGTCTTCGAGCCGTGATAGATGCATATCATAAATAAGAAATATCATTCATTACAGATTTTAGTATTTATTTTGGTTTTTTGTGAAGCCGATAACTATTCAAATTGTACTCTATTATTTTATTTTTGTTTGTACGCATGTTCGCCACTACTAAGGTAAATTCATGGCTCTGTCCCTAAATGTTTTATGCTATATTGTTGTCCAAAGTTATACATGGAGGTTCCTTTGGTGGTTTGCAAATGGGAAAGGCATAATGCAATCGGGCAGCAAATACAAATGGAGAAATTTGAAACTGGGACATCTCAGAAACTTACCATGTTGAGTTATCAATTGACCTAGAAGCTCAAGCCGTCAGAAAATTAGCCCGACAACATAAATCAAGCTATTCAACAAGGGGATCAAGATCAGCTAAGGTGTCTCAAGAGTGCTTGTCTTTTTATCATTTTACTCTGATATTTTAAAGGGCCCTGCTATGAATACAGTTGAGAATCTCGAAAGAAGCCAAGAAATTATCAATAAAGGACTCAAATTCACTTCAGCCAATCCTTCCAAATTACAAGATGCAAGCAATATCAGGCGTTCCAATGCAATTGTAACTCTCAGGCATACGTACATGTGTAATGTGTATGTACTAGGTGGTCAATTGCGTGCTACAGACGTAAGCGTCAACCTGTTAATGTCAACCCATTAACTATAAAGGGAAATTTTATGTACTTGGTATTTTCCGCTACAGAACAGTACTGGTAGTTTTAAGGGGAATTTTATGTACCTAGTATTTTCGAAACGCTTTAATGTCAATTCCTAATTTTGTTCTTGTTCAAACAAAAAATTCTTTCTCATATAAGAGGCATAGTCCTTGATCAATCTAATTCATCGAACCCACATTAGGGAAAATAAAATTGAAAAGAGAGCTCACATTTACAATTTGAGAATTACTTTGTGTCTTGAGGAGTTTAGATCTCAGCGCATATTATCATATCTACTGAGAAAAAAAAACTTTGGCAATATCTCAAACAAAAAAGGATATAGGTGAACTAAGAAACCAAATTATGCAAATCGGCTTAAAAATTTCATGCTTTATTAATGACTAGCGTATGCCCGTGCCTGAAGGCACGACGCGTCGCGTTTTGAACATGACTTGTCACGACCCAAATCTAGCAGATTTGAACATCGTGACCGGCCAGTGAGTCTGTCCCACCAAAGGCCTCTATCGTCATAGTTTTTTTTTTCTTTTTTTTTTTTAAAAAAAAGAAAATGACTTAATATACGCGGAAGCAAATATAAATTGTTACGGTCATTCATTCATTATGTTAACGGCAACTTGGTTACATTTTTCCTTATTCATTATACGATCTATTGTAAGCTAAATATTGATACTCGACCCGTCCTTCTATTCCTGATCACCTGAAAAGGGAAAATTGCAATATCATAAGCCACTGCTTGTGTGAGATTATGAATTATCAAAGTTACATGATCTACCATGGAATTTTAAACCAAACTTTTCGTCAATGAAACATAAGTCATAGAATCAGTTTTTCATGGCTTCAACTGTAACCAAAATCATAACATGATCAGTTTTTCATGGTTTTAAATGTAACCGAAATTCTTTAACAAGCTTGTATATAACATAACATGCCATAAACATATATGATATACCATCCGACGATTTCCGCCAGCTATGAGGGAGCGACCCCCAAATAACATCTTGAATTGATCAATTCAATTGGACACCTGGCTGTGCCCTTTTTCATTCCGCCCTTATAACACCGTTCCGACTGGTATCTTTAACGTCCCCCAGATTCAGGGACATCGTCTAGATGTATCGTCAATACTATTTTCATATTCTGCAAAATATCATAATTCCATGGTATATTTGCTACACAAGAATTTCATATCATAATTTCGTAAGAACATGAATTTTTGTAAAAACCTCATGTAACAGGGATAATTCATAACTCACCTTCTTGAATCTTGAGTTCGAGATTTACCGTAAGATCTACAGAGACGTACCAGCCCTAAAATAACACTTTAACGTTAGAGATACTACAATTGTGGTTGGTTTAACTATCCTCACTGAATTGAGTGGGCATGAGAGCTAAGGGAACCCCAGTTGATGTTTATCATGTTTCACAAGTGAATTTCTGTAATCAAAGTGAATAGTAGGTTTGATATAGTTTTCTAATTACCAACAAACTAGCTTTCGAATGGTTTTTATTTTATTTTATTTTACATTTTTTTTCTTTTGCCTCCTTATTCACCATCTCAAGTGGAAAATACATATTTGTCAAAATCATTAAAATGCTTAGTGGGATATTCCTAAACAAACTTAAAATTTGGGCTCATGTTCGATCCGACTATAAAGTGAGTAATAGTAGGTCCGCTTATATTTAGCTCTAAATTGAGTCTAACAACTTTAACGGATAAATTATGTTTGGTAAATTTTATGAATCGAATTGATCCCAAGTTGGAATGACCTCTGTTCTTTTTTTTTTTTTATTATTCCGTGAAACTTTTGAGACAAGGGTGCACGTGTGAAGATGAGGGGAATTCCTTCATTTTCTGTTGGCAAGTGCAAGTGTGCATTTTGTGTTTTGGGCAGTGGGATGTGAGAGACCTACCTGGGTTTTTTTTTCTCCTTCTTCCTCTCTTGTATTTTCTTCCCTTGTTCCTTCCTCTCTTTCTGTTGTTTTAGTGCGTGTGTGGTGTGTGTTTGTATCTATTTATATTGGTGGCTTGGGGTCTAGAATTCTCTTCTAAAATCTAACAATATCCTATAATATCTAGGATTATCTTTTAAAATCTAACTATTAATTAGACAAAATCAATTGAAATCTTTGATTCATTAAGTGTACTGTAAATAGATGTGCCAATTCATCCCCCCTTCCGGATTACCTTGCTCTCCAAGACTTCTCACCCTATGGCGACTCGTGCCTCATTTTCGTGTCGGGTGCTGTTAACAAGGTTGAAAAATTAACACATACCCATAAAAATATTTTTCCTATAGGCTTTAAATAAACATGCTTCCTAAATCCTAATAGTAAGAGCTAGCCACAAAGTGTTGACATCCCCTTTTTATAATTATTTTTATCGTTTGATCTGTTAATTAAAGTCGGGGCGTTACATCCTCCCCACCTTAAAAAGTTTGGTCCTCCAAACTTGGTGAAACTTAAAAATTAACGTAGTGCGACCCTACCACGTTCGACAAGTTTCGGATAACGTGCTCTTATAACATCTTCTTTTTCCAATGCGGCTTGTCTACATGGTACAACTATACTACCTCTCGCTTACATTCATTAGTAATATACTGGAAGCACTGCACCTAGTTAACACACACATATACATACATATATATATGTATTATTATTATTATTTTTATTTTGGGACATGGACAAGTACACCCAACCATGCCCCTTTTTATTTATTATTCATCTCTCCAAGTCTCATGTTCCAATGGAATCACTATTTTCCAATTAAAAATAGGAGAATAAGAATTCTGTTTTACTCAGACAACTGCACACGTATTTCATTGACATCTTTCCAATCTAGATTTGCCACTGGTATAGTTTCTCAAATAATCTTCCTGCTTCCTTTAAATTTTTCCATCATTCTACATATGCAACAAATGCAACAAGCTTCTAAAGTAACCCATTTACGACCCATCATTCTAGTTATCTTGACCATATTAAACAACACAACCCATCATTCTAGTCATCTTGATCATATTAAGCAACACAATAAGTTAATAGTCTCTAACCGTCCTTACATTGCCCACAAACTTACCCGTTTTTAAGTTTAAGCTCAAATATATGTTAGGATCCTTCAACATATTCTATATCGTTCAAAACTCCATCTTTCCTTTTCTTTCCTTTTTAGTATAGCTACTACTTCATGAAATCTCTTCTAGAGAACATTATGATGTCATCAAAATTCATCACAAGTTCCTAGCACCATTCATAACTTTAAGTCGTAATACTAATCTATTGCGTACTTCTCCACACTTACATAAGTCCTCCGTGTACATCAATTGTATCCCCTCTTCTTCTTCTTCTTCTTCTTCTTCTTCTTCTTCTTCTTCTTCTTCTTCTTCTTCCCATTTAATTGCTGCTTCCATCGCATAAAACTAGATAGAGTCCTATCAAAATAGTAATACGTATTTGATCCAACCCTTTAACTAAAGCTCTGAAACACATATTATCATCAATATAATGCTATAATTGGTTAAAACATCCGTAGGGCTATTTGATCCAACACTATGCAAACCAATCCAAGAAGTTCATCCAAACAACTCTGTCAACTATTGAGGTCTCGAATGTGTCATTCACCTTATCCAGTTGATTGACTACGCTCCTACAAGGAGAAGTAATACCACTTACCTCAATCTTAAGATCTACAAGCTTACTCTTAATCAACACATGTATTCCGACTGTACAAAACAACTAGTTACTCAACATTTCAGGGGCCACAAATTATCCTTCGTCTATCTTCCATCTCCAAAGGCAATAATGACATATAGAAGACTTCCACATCTTCACTAACCTTCAAAATAGGATCTTCCCTTCCTTGAATCTAGAAGGTTAAAATTTTCTATTAGCTATCAATACCTCAATACAATTTGATGACTTCCAAAATTTCCCTTGTAGCATGATATTTGATATTCTCAAATGAATTAATAAAAAAAGGCCACCTAGAAACCATAACTTGGCTAAACTCCTCAATTGATTACTATAAAAAATATATATATATATATATATATATATATAAAGTCAACAGTTTGGTGTCATAGTAAGAAAACCGTCATGTTCACTAATGTCTACTTCGAATTTGAGCAAAACATGCGTTCAAGCTACCACCACCTCATCTCGAGACTAAAGTTACCCATTTGCCCTAAACCAGTACTAAAAAAAAAAAAAACATTTGTTTGGGAAAGGAGTTGTGCCCCAGAGATGCCATAACAAATCAAATGTCTAGTATCCCAAATAACTCCTTTTTATCTCCAAGCTTATCAATGTGCTGACAATAAAAACTAAAACTTCTCACTAGTCGATGAACAAGTATGATTACTATACCTTCTCAATTCTATCCAAATATGTAATATCTCAGTAAATAAATTTTGAATCCACACAACTTCAAGAGCTTAGACATCAAGAGATTCGTAAATCCATTCAAAGATTCATTAATCCCATTGCTATATATCGGTTACTATGACGTCCATGATAACACCTTCAATTGCTTGATGCTGGAAATAAAGTCTCCACATCTGTTCCCTTATGGCCTAAAGAATATAAAATTCCGTAGGAGCCTTAGTCAGTAAGTACCCAACAAGCCGTTATCTTCAAAATAGAGAAAGTATAAGCAGGTAATTCCTTGAACTAAAAGTTGAACTCAACCTATACAACCTCAAAATTTAGACATCAGTTGACGTTTCAACCATCCGAAGATTAATGTGCCTAGCTATATATGGCTATTACCTCCTCTCTCTCTCTTTTTTTTTTTTTTTCCAATCTCTAAGTATACCTTAAAATTCTTAATTACTCATGTAGGATATAACACGGTAATCTCTTGCCATAAAATCTTTCCAAGGACTTCTACTACAAACCTATTCTTAAAATCCAACATCCATACAAGGCTCGCAGGAGGTAAATTTTCAACAATCGAGATTCCCATTTTGCTAAAATCTCTACGTGACCGAAATTATTCCTTAAATATCCAACATACGTTATCTTACGGGAAAAGCTAAAACCACAAAGATAATATCTCTAGTCAAAGGATTTCCCAACTTAACATAACACTCTTCAAGACTCCACATTTCAATTCCCATTTTCCTTCTATATAGCGGAACCATGAACAATGACATCACAATTTTCATTTTTTTTTTCTTTTTCCTCCGTCTTCTCGACTATAAGGAATTCTAAATTGTTATTGCAGAAGCTCAACTCAATATCCTTATAGGTAACTTTGGTTACAAGCGCTCCCATTATTTCCTTGTAGTCCACCCAAATTAGAACATGTGCCAGTCAACCAGGACAATTCCATTCTAGAATTAGTTGCACAATTCCTTGTCGCTCCCAATCTTGAATGTTTTGAATATTCTTTTTGTGTTTCCAGATATACTGTCGATCCCTACATACCCAAGACTACTAACAAAATATCCCAAATTGAATTCCAACTCCTAGTTATAAATGTTTACATTAACGGAATATTCAAAACAGTTAACCAAGAGAGACCGTTTGATTCCTCTAGCTTAGGATGTCACACTCTATACAATGTCGTGATACTAAGTCGAACCTCTAAAAGTTACTAACGACGGTTTTTTTTTTTCTTTCTTTTTTTTTTTCCTCCTGCCTATTCCTCAAAAATCTTAGCAGTTCCTCATGTATTATACATATCCAAGATAGACATCAAACCTTACTAAATCTTAATTTTACAATTATACTCCTCGTAGTTTTCATTCACAAGGTATCCTACAAAGAGAAATTATAATGGTCGGACTGATCTATTTACTACAAAAGACATAGAGCAACATCTCATTTATCTGTACCTTAAAGGCAACATAGTCCAAAAGTGTTCTCAATCAGTACTTACATTAGAAAAATCCGTGGTTAAATGTACAAAATCAATGAACAAGTACAAATATTTAACCACGATGTCGTATGATTTATCTATGTTCGGTCCCATACAAATCTTTCCTTTTTGTCTTTTTTATTATTATTATTTATTTATATATTTTTATTATTCATTCATTTATGTAGAAAACACATTAGACTTATGCAGTACATATTCACCTTTACCAAGCACTGCTTCACTTATGATACACATATGTTGTACAATACAAATTAGGGCTTCACTATAAACTTATAATACTAGATGTTTATCTCCATATAATGGATACTTATAATCAGCTTTCTTATTTTCCATACAGAATGTCTCAAAGGTCCCCTATGAACGGACTTAAACATTCCAAGGGATCGAGTAGTCTATTCGTGAATTGGGTAGCAAAAGAAACATACCGGTAGTTGCACAAATGAAGTATATATCTACTGGACTTAAGTTACCCCTATGCGAGACTCATAAAGATGAAATATCAACTTCTTTTTCTTTTTTTTTTCCTGATTTATTTCCATTGCCCCATTACACTCATAAGAGTCATTATTTGCTATTCCATTCTAATATGGGAAGTATTTAGTGGTCTATTGTGACTTTCCTCACCTCAACTCTAGTCTTCCAAGTATAATCCATGCAAAAAGAACTAGCTAGTTTCCCCAAAATTATACTTGATGTAAACCATTCTTCTTTTGTTCTTCCTTTACCAGGGAAGGGAATACCCTAGGTATACATTTTGGGTAAAAACCCTAGGTACACTTATCCATCCTAATCAAGGCCTTAACTGTAATCATCTACTAATAAGCATATAAATTCCCTAATTACAGACATAATCACAAGGCACACTCTTTCTCTTCTTTTCTTTTTTTTTTTTTTCAGTTTCGTGCATTCTTCATAGAGTCTACAGGTTATGTGTAAGTGTAGTCATAAACAATACTGCTCTAATGAAAGTAAGTGATAATCTCTAATTTCCTCAAAATTATGTGCTCTAATGATTTCAAAGTCGTGTTCACTTTCCAAATCTTACCTATGGCGAGGTCCTATAAATCTCAAATTGCATACTTTAAAACAAGAAATTGTACTAAATCGAACACATTAAGTGACAACCAATTCAAGGGCTTCACAATTAGATTGCTTGAGTCACACAGTTAACTTCCCAAATTGGGATATAATCCTTCCTATTGTAAAAATATCTTTATTTACAAAACTCATGAAGCCACTATCCGAAAAGCTATAAGATTTTCATATCTAGACCCACGAAGTTTGTTGCTCAACATGATTGAAAATCCTAATTCCTATTAAGCTAACCCCCAAGAGATCTCCAAAAATTTTCATATTCGGAGGATACTTTGGCAGTTATCCACGTCCGGAATCTAATCTACTACAATCTTACACCAATAACGGGTCACATAATAATACCCACAGGTCGCTTTACCCCCCCCCTTTTTTTTTTCCCCTAATTATCATTGATTAACCATTGCTCGATACCATACATCACGACCCAAATCTATGATTTGAACATATCGCGGACCGCCGCGAGTCTCTGTCCCACCAAAGGCCTCTATCGTCATACTTTTTTTTTTCTTTTTTTTTTTTAAAAAAAAGAAAATGACTTAATATACGCGGAAGCAAATATAAATTGTTACGGTCATTCATTCATTATGTTACTTGGCAACTTGGTTTACATTTTTCCTTATTCATTATAATGATCTATTGTAAGCTAAATATTGATACTAAACCCGCCCTTCTATTCCCGATCCTTTTGAAAAGGGAAAATTGCAATATCATAAGCCACTGCTTGTGTGAGATTATGAATTATCAAAGTTACATGATCTACCATGGAATTTTAAACCAAACTTTTCGTCAATGAAACATAAGTCATAGAATCAGTTTTTCATGGCTTCAACTGTAACCAAAATCATAACATGATCAGTTTTTCATGGTTTTAAATGTAACCGAAATTCTTTAACAAGCTTGTATATAACATAACATGCCATAAACATATATGATATACCATCCGACGATTTCCGCCAGCTATGAGGGAGCGACCCCCAAATAACATCTTGAATTGATCAATTCAATTGGACACCTGGCTGTGCCTTTTTTCATTCCGCCCTTATAACACCGTTCGGTGGTATCTTTAACGCCCCCAGCATTGGGGGACATCGCCTAGATGTATCGTCAATACTATTTTCATATTCTGCAAAATATCATAATTCCATGGTATATTTGCTACACAAGAATTTCATATCATAATTTCGTAAGAACATGAATTTTTGTAAAAACCTCATGTAACAGGGATAATTCATAACTCACCTTCTTGAATCTTGAGTTCGAGATTTACCGTAAGATCTACAGAGACGTACCAGCCCTAAAATAACACTTTAACGTTAGAGATACTACAATTGTGGTTGGTTTAACTATCCTCACTGAATTGAGTGGGCATGAGAGCTAAGGGAACCCCAGTTGATGTTTATCATGTTTCACAAGTGAATTTCTGTAATCAAAGTGAATAGTAGGTTTGATATAGTTTTCTAATTGCCAACAAACTAGCTTTGAATGGTTTTATTTTATTTTATTTTACATTTTTTTTCTTTTGCCTCCTTATTCACCATCTCAAGTGGAAAATACATATTTGTCAAAATCATTAAAATGCTTAGTGGGATATTCCTAAACAAACTTAAAATTTGGGCTCATGTTCGATCCGACTATAAAGTGAGTAATAGTAGGTCCGCTTATATTTAGCTCTAAATTGAGTCTAACAACTTTAACGGATAAATTATGTTTGGTAAATTTTATGAATCGAATTGATCCCAAGTTGGAATGACCTCTGTTCTTTTTTTTTTTTTTTATTATTCCGTGAAACTTTTGAGACAAGGGTGCACGTGTGAAGATGAGGGGAATTCCTTCATTTTCTGTTGGCAAGTGCAAGTGTGCATTTTGTGTTTTGGGCAGTGGGATGCGAGAGACCCAGGTTTTTTTTTCTCCTTCTTCCTCTCTTGTATTTTCTTCCCTTGTTCCTTCCTCTCTTTCTGTTGTTTTAGTGCGTGTGTGGTGTGTGTTTGTATCTATTTATATTGGTGGCTTGGGGTCTAGAATTCTCTTCTAAAATCTAACAATATCCTATAATATCTAGGATTATCTTTTAAAATCTAACTATTAATTAGACAAAATCAATTGAAATCTTTGATTCATTAAGTGTACTGTAAATAGATGTGCCAATTCATCCCCCCTTCCGGATTACCTTGCTCTCCAAGACTTCTCACCCTATGGCGACTCGTGCCTCATTTTCGTGTCGGGTGCTGTTAACAAGGTTGAAAAATTAACACATACCCATAAAAATATTTTTCCTATAGGCTTTAAATAAACATGCTTCCTAAATCCTAATAGTAAGAGCTAGCCACAAAGTGTTGACATCCCTTTTTTATAATTATTTTTATCGTTTGATCTGTTAATTAAAAGTCGGGCGTTACATGACTAATATGAGTTATCGTTATAATGAAGCCAACTTTTCTGAGAATGACAAATAAGACTATCCCGAATGATCTTAGAATGATTATGTCACGACAAAGGGGAAAAACAAATATCTACTTGCAAGTGCAGACCTTCCTTCATGATGCAAGAGAGAAATTGGTAATTCTACAAAATTCATTCGCTTGCTTTTTGAGCAAGAGAACACCAACATTGGAAAAGCCACAACTGCAATCAGCAACATCTGGTTTTCCATAACAAAAAGTAGACAGAGGCAAGTTGAATCTCTTTCTCATCTAAATCCTCCAAAACCCAACATAAAGCAAACCAAACGCAAAGAAAGATTCCAGTTACACCCAATGCCTCCCTAACACCCTCGTTATTGATATAGTAAATAGCTCTCAACACAGATAAAATTTCAAGTATAAGTAACCAATGGAAGTCACTAAAGCAAATGCGAATCAAAAAGAATTCACCAACCCAAAAAGATGGTGATCCTCATAACCCTCGGCATAATCCAAAAACAACAACAGCAGATAAAACATAAAATTCTCAACTTCAGCAGCAACAACAAGACAGTTGCAGTAACTCAAGTAGCCAAGGATGAGATGAATCATTGTGCCATTTCACTATCAACAATTGTAGACACGCAAATTCTCCATACATTTTACTTTGAATCCACCATAATGAGCTAAATAGATGTCCACACCTATTTCAAGATCTCCGTGTAGTCTCAATTTGACCCCACCGCATCAAAGAATGAGCTAAAAGGATTCAACCTCATCTAATGCAAGCATGTTCTTACAATTGGAAAAGAACATTCATATGAAAAACAAAGCAAATGGGAAAGGCTTTATGTATTTTCCATCAAATTCAAAACTACATGTAAATGCCATAAGCAGAAGAACATACCCATCTTGTAGACCTTGCAAGCTACTTGACAGTGCATTACTCTGCCCTTGGGGTGGAAAGAGAGAGAGAGAGAGAGAGAGAGAGAGAGAGCTTGGAAACATTGGGCCTTCCCATAGAGACTATTGCAAATGCTTGAAAGAGAGACTATCTCTATTGTACAAAACATGTAAGCATAAAAAACAAACTCACAAAACCTCATAAGTTCGGAGTTAACAGAAATCATTACCCATCCAAAACACCAACAAAATAAGAAATGTTATGTACAAAGAATATGTACAAAAGTTAACAAACATAGGAAAGCATGTCATGTTCATGAAAAGAAAAAAAGAAAATAAGACACTAAAAGTCACCCCTAAAAAAGTCAATTCCCAGAGCCTACTAACAAAGAAAGTCTCCAAACCTCCTCATCATAACTGTGCGAAACGTCCTCGTATCAACTTTTATGAACCAATTACCAGCATGCACTACAACCTAATTACGTAAGAGAACAACGAATTAGAATATAAGTATGAGAATAAAAACTTATCAAAATGTGCAAGAATAAAGCGCTACCTTATTAATCCGCCACTGTCTTAATGTAGTTGTATTGATCCTTTCGAATTCCAAGGCTACTTGATCCCAATCCTATAAAAAACCCAATTAGTCTGCCAAGTTAATTAAGAAATGGCGTGGTAATAGAAGTGAACAATGTTTTACCTGGTTACAATAAAACTTCAGGGTAAACAATATTAGTTGTGGAATCTGTTTCTTGTTCGGGGAGAAGGACAGTGATACAGTCAAAAGATGTGCACCTCAATAATGACACATATAGATGCCCATGACTAAATACAGGTGTACGCAAATCGACCCCAACAAATTTCACAGATTGTCCTTGCGATTTGTTTAGTCATAGCATATGCCAAGCGAACTGGAAATTGATGCCTTGTCATTTGAAAAGGAAAATTCGAAGTTGATGGCGATAAGGATATTCGTGGGATTTGCACAAATCACACACATTTGAGTGTGGTGTCTATTTGGAACAAATTTTTTGAGGATGTTTAGGGTTCACAAACAGAAGTTATGTTTGTATGTGAGTTCATGTAACATAGCTTAGTACATCTTTGGAGCTTTGTTCTAGCGGTCATGTTATGTTTCGGAGTAAGGTCTTTTTCAGTTCTTTTAACCTTTGAAAGGAAATTGGTGGAAGACATGCAGGGCAATTGCAGTTCTTTTAACCTTTAAATGTCAACAAATGTTGAAGTACTCAGGTTTTCAATCCTCAACCATTCAAATTTTGGTATTTTTTTTACTGGGTGTATCAATTATCTAGCATTCAAGGAAAATTGAAGTCAATATGACTCAAAATTAAGCCCCCCTTTCAACCAACTTCAGTTTTGAAGGTAAGCTTGACTCTCCAATTACCTTCATTAGTACTCATGATCCCATAATAACTCAAAACCTTATTAAACTAACACCTCCCAATGACATATACCCATGCTTTTTTAGAAATGAAACCAAAAGACTTTTGGACAGGCGAAGAAAGATAGAGTACTGTAAGAAATAGAAAGCTAGCACAAATGTAAGGGCCTACAAATAGAAATGTTTCAGTCGCTTTGAGTGCAGAAAAAGATCAGTAAATAGCCAACACACTAAGTAAAAAGGGAAAAGTGAATGTGTCTCCCGATGAAGCCTAAAACATGAGGTGTCAAAACCATGTCTCTTACGCCCATATAAGTTAAATGAAAGCAATATTAGTGAAATGAAAACACCAAGCACAGTAATTAAGAGGCCAAGAAGAAAATGTAAGACTACTTAAGGTGATTAGTGTTGATGGGAAGTAACTGTGGGAGAGAGAAATTTTTTTGCAGAGAGTATCCATGGGTTTTGTTCACGACAGTGGAGGAAAGTGGAGAACGTGGGTGAGTGAAAGAGAGGGAAAGAAATCCAAGTGTGGCTGCATTAAGAACTTCTCTCGACATTTCATCAAGCTTGTAAGATGCAGGTAGAAATGTGAGATGTCAAATTGGTTATTTTTTCCTACCTAAATGTGTGTTCAAATAAGATTCAGATATCCAAATGGTCAATTCATTCTGCAATATGAGTAGCAACATAAAGGATACAAATGCTACCCATTTTGCTCTATTTTTTTCATACGCAAAAGTCAATGAATGTTGCAAATTTTCTTTAACAGATCAGACAACAATTGAATTGATCAAAACTTAACCACGAAAACTAATGAAGAACACGTAAAAATAACCAAAGAGAATTTTCTTTTGAGTCTATATACAACCATTTAGTTTCTTGATAATCGGAAGAGAATTTTGGGAGAGCGGTATGAAATCTGAATTTCTTGCAATTGTCAAAATCTTAGACCTGCCAAATGAATTAGCGCATCAAAGACTCATTGATGAACAAAATGTTATAAATTGCATTTCGTACGTATAGATCGATAATCCCAATAATGGGGAGACAACTTTCCAAACAAAGACGAATGCAGTATTATAAGAGGAATCTATGTTACATGGATATCTTGTTTTGGGCGAGAAGCCCGCAGTTACTCTCCTTACAACTAACACCTATAGTATGGTAACATTGAGTTATCCAACCATTACTATGGTAAGTTTAGCAATTCTAAACCCCTAAAATCAGAAGTTGAATGGCTCCGAAACACAACACCGAAAGTTAAAAAATAACCTATTTACCATGACGCAATGAGAAAAAAATAGCAACGCTAGGAACACAACTCCGGATGCACCCTATATCCACAGCTTTTGAAATCGGATTTAAAAAGGAACTTGCTTTTTTTTTGTTGGAAAAGGAACTTGATGCATCTTTTGCACACGTAATGTGCAAGTATTGATGCCACTCTCTCTCTCACATTTTATCGAACACATAAAATGCAAGTGTGAAATGAGGAACATAGTTTCTATTCCATGCATAACTACATCAAAGGGACCCAAGATTAACGATCAAAGATGCATGGAAACATATAAAGGGAGATACCAGTGATCCTTCAGTGTAAGGACACAAAAAAAAAAAACACTCTGTAATACAATCCTTCAGCATATTCACAAACTCTAGTTTGGCCTTAAATCAAACACCTGGTGCCCCAACAATTTTGGACAAAAGCTTAAACACATTAATCCAAACATAAATTCATTTTCATGAAAGAATTGAAACGATTGAACATGTGGGTGTTCATACTGAACCAAACAATGTGGGTGTTCATACAAAAGAGAAAGAGAGAGAGGGACAGAAAGCCAAACAGAACATGGATCAAATAATAACTTGATGAGTCCGAACTAGTTGCCTTACGGTGATTTTTAGATGGGTGTTGAAGTCTGAACCCGATTCGGAGGTAGTGAGGAAAGGGGAAGGGGCATTTGTGCATTTGAGGGAGAGGCTGAATTTTTCATACTCCAAAGCTGGCCGCTATCAATGATGGGGAGTGAGGAGTGGTGTATGAACATATTGAATAGGGGTGGTTTTGATGAGTGAAGGCCATAGGAAGCCAGACGTGGGTTGGGGCTTGCGGGGTTCATGGGAGAGAGAGACACACACAGAGAGAGAGAGAGAGAGAGAGGTTGTTCATGGGGAGGGGGAACAGGGGTTGTTCGTGGGTGTGGGGGAAGGGTGAACTGATGAAGAATGGGTTCTTAAGCCTCCAAAACAAATCTCAGCCATTCGTTTAGGGCAAGTTAAGTCTGGACTCTTGGATTTATGTTAGAATTCAAACACTGAGCTCCCTTATTATATAGATAGGCTGAACTCGGCAACAAAGAAGGTGATTTGTCGCGCGCTCAATATTTTGTCCCTAAACCCCAAAAACCAACTATTTCATCCAATTGTTGACAACATCCACTTTTTTAGACGGAAAGTTTTTTGCACACACAAATCAAAGGGTTTTACATAGGTGTCCAATTATAAAGCGGAACATTCTTGTAGCTTCTACAAGGAGCGATCTAATTGTACTCAACCTGTACCATTTTTTGCAAATGATTTGCTTTCCTTTCTGTTTGATATACGCGTAATGTCTCCTTTAAATTGCATCTAATGGACTTAATATCGAACCTATCGATATTAAGTCCAGTAAACTTCGTAAAAAACGAAGTGTTGTTTAGACAAAACAAGCTCCATTCAAACATATTGTACTTACACTTTGATCACCTGGAGCTGTTACAATTCTCGTGTCTTCCTACACAAATTCAAGAATAACTGATGTTAACACGAGAAACATTTGCATTAAAATTTTTATAGAACTGAGTTGTATAATGTATAGAAACAAACAAACCAAATCAAACCACAAGAAGAGTAGTTTGGTACATGAGTTCTGAACTTATATCACCACAAGTAGAGCACGAATTATACAAATAAACATTTATTTATTTTCGTTGACCACAAAAATGCATGATAGTTTATGAATGCTATAGCCATGATCTCACAGTGTGAGTGTAGTGGGGGTTCAAGGATGTGTTCTTGCGTGTGGGAGGGTGGTGTGTGTGTTGAGGGTTTTTTTGGTACTTTGATTACTATTACTGAAGCCTTAGCCAATGGAAGTTACTATTACATTGAGTTGGTCCCATTTTATTGGAAAAAAAATGGAGAACTCTTAATAATGTCCCCAGGCTGGGTTATGTTAATACCATGTCTGAATTTAATGGTTTCGCACCAAGACAAATCATCAAATGTATTTGCCTAATAAAAAATCCCATAATATACCATATCCGTGAAAGCATACAGAAAAGTGTGCACACAAAAAACATTTATATATATATATATATATATATAACGAAGTTGGGAATTGCTGACTAGCTGGCTGTGAACTCAGTGTTGGTATTTGCATGTACGTACGCAAAACTGAAAAGGTTCAGCCGTTAACCATAATTTTAGTAACTTTGAGATTCACCATGAATTAAACGCCCTACTAGGAACACTTGTATAGAGTCTATTGAGAAACTCCTGAAATGCAAATTTTTCAGTTGTAGTGAAAAGCTTTTGGGGATCTATGAACAAATAAATTTCATGTCAACACAACTTCACGAAACAATGCTGAAACAAAAATGGAAAGTCACTGAATCGTAATAAAGCAGCAACACAGAAGAAACAGTGGGAGAAAACATAGTCCTAAAACACCTCTGATGGATCCCTAAAGCTTGCATTTTCTAGAAGATTGATTTGCTGGTATCTTCACTGGCACGAAATATGGACACTTTCAGCACAACATCCTCAAATCTGGATCAACCCAAAGACACAAACATCACTTTCACCTAAGTTATCATTACAACAACAACAGTTCACTCCCAAACTTCTTAAAATCTCATTTAATCAACAACTCAATAAACAAATTACATAATGCGAGATCCTTTTTGTGCTCTATTCTTAGGCAAGAAGCAGAGATGAATCGAGAGTCTCTAGTGTTGGAATATTATTTAAAAAAGTTTCAAAACTTATTATATAAAAATATTTTTAGTGTTCGTTTATTTATTGAGTTAATTGTGGGAGTTATATGGAATTATATACCCTAATGATTATTAGTTTTATTGGACCATTACCTAATTTATGTGGGTACTTATGAAAGGTAATTGTCTCATAATTATTTGGAGAGTTACATGTTCTACATTTATATATAAAGACCTTATATGAGGGGGAAAATGAGGACAATGATATAAGATAAAATGAGAAATATTTCGATTGTGAGATTCCTCTTCTGACTTCCTTTTATCATTGACATTTTATATACTTTCATATTTGGGTTTTATGGACAGCTATGACCGGGACGGTTAATTACCTTCTGGAGGACGTGAACACCATATGAGGATGGCTGCGAGCATTGGGTTGGATCCTAGAGTCATTGGCGTCCGCTAAAACCTTCACGTAGGGAGGCAACAATGACTTTAGGACAGTGACTACATGCCTCACAATTCCACAGACCAACTTTTCTATTTTCCTCTAATTACTTTGTTTATATTGTTTCTTATTCTTATGCTATTTTATTCTAATTCCCAGAGATAATTCCTAACATCTAGTACTTAAGTCATTACACGAGTAAAGAGTCTGAAGCTTTTTGAGTGACTTTAACTGACCCTAGCAACGAGAGATGAGATCAATGTATATATATATATATATATATATATATATATATATAGAGAGAGAGAGAGAGAGAGAGAGAGAGAGAGAGAGAGAGAGAGAGCAGATCAGTAGAGAGAAAGGGGGTCAGAGGAACGCCACATTGTCGGAGAGTTGAATCACTAATTGCAGTAAGAAGTTGCAGACGTCTTTGGAGAGAGAGAGAGAGAGAGAGAGAGAGTAGAAGTTGGGGATAGTATGAACTTTCAAAATCCTTTATGTCGTCCCTAAACTACTTAATTGATGTGCATGTGATCCAATTTCTTACACCAGTTAGTTTAATGTATGGAAAAGTACTCGTATGCACATCACATGTGACTTTGGTCCCAAAACAAAAGGTAAAATTTTCATTCCTTTCACCACCCTCCCCATTCAATCAGAGCAGTTCTCCTGAAAATCCTAAATATAGTGGTCACAAATTCAATGATCAAGAAATGAGATCTCGTAACATTCAGATCATAGATTTATTTCGCAAGAAAATCCTAAATTAGTGTAACCAATTAGGTTCACAATCCTAATCTGATCAAATTTCCCATACTCCCCACACATGTTTCATCCATTCTCCTAAATTTCCTCATCAAGAATCCTATCTTTATTCCCAATTGAAAAAAATCCTCCCACCAAATGCAAAACCCAAATCAAACTTCTAAATGCAAAACCAAATCAAACTTTCATACCCATGAATAATAATCACTCTGAATCTTGATATGTTCTTGGGGACTCTTCTCTTTGTGTAAGCCAAGAACCTTTCGTCACTTCGTCTGATCCTTAATTCACCAAAGCCCAACTCATCACCATAAAATGATGATTGTGATGGCGGCATGGGAAGGCTTTTTGGTCCGGTTTGCTATTCTAAGTCAACCCAAAAATGCCACAACACGCTACTCTCCTGAACACCATCTCTCTCTCACACACACACACAGATGAAATTAGATAAATACACATTTTGAAGATAAAATAACAAGGTGGAAATTTGAGATAATCAGAGAAGAGATGGGTTTTCAAGATAACTGCTCTTATTGAATGGGGAGGGTGGGGAAGGAAATGATGTTTTTACCCTATGTTTTGGGACTAAAATCACACGTGGCGTGCACATGGGTACTTTTCCATCCTCTAAACTAACCAGAGTTACAAATTGGATCACATGCACATCAATTAAGTAGTTTAGGGACAATATCCAAGATTTTGAAAATTCAAGAATGAAGTAGAGAAATGAGTGATAGTTGAAGAGATAGGTCGGAAAAAAAAAAAACTCTAGTAAATACAATACTCTCTAATTGCCTTTTTTTCAAGGCTTGTACGTGGCTACGTGTCCACCAGACACCAGAACAAATACATTGCTGAGACGAGTACAATGCGTGAGGACCACTTGTACGAATTAAAAGACGATTATGACCCTCCCATCTACACTTGAGATTGGACAATTGCAGGGCTTAATTGGAAAAATCGGGACAAAAGTTGGGGAACGCTCAAATTGAACTTAAGCTTCTTATTTTTTTTTTTTTAGGTTTTTGGGTATACAGTGAGGTAATGCAAAATGAGGCAAAATAGCTATAACATAGAAGGCATGGCAAAAATTCGAACGGTTCCTCCGTGGGCTGGGTATGAATAAAGAGAGCCACAGAGAGACTTCCCGCATTGTGCCAAAGAAGAGGCTTTGATGCCGAAATGGCAGCAAAGGCAGGTCTGGTGAACGAGTTGAGGGCAACCTTGAGAATTGAGGTGCACAAATGCGATTGATGAAAATTAGGGTATCGCAAACCAACAAGATTTCTTCCGAGCATCTCCCCTCCTTACCCAAATATTTACATAAATTTGAGTGAAAATTTAATATGTACTTTGGGTAAAAAAAGATCTGTTTTTTTGTTGTTGTCATTATTCAATTTTTTTTGAATTTGTTAGTCTTGCATCGATTTTTTTGTGATTTCTTGGTTCGTCTCAACAAGAAGAATCTAAAAATTATAATTAACCAAACTTAAAGTTTTGTAAATAAAGACAAAAATAATCCAAAAACCACAAAAAAATGGATTATTTTTGTCTTTACTAAACTTTTTTAAAAAAAATTTATCAAAAAAAATATTTTTTTACCCAAATTACCCCTTGATATGGCTCTTTCCAACCCTTACTGAAATTGCAAGGCGGAGGTTAAATCCATAGTCAAAGGTGGATCCATCAATTGGCTGACCTAGGCTGTAGACCGTTTTCTTTTCTATGTAAAATTATAGTTTAGTAAATTTTAGCCCATCTCATTTTTTTTTTGCATGTATTCCAATTCATTCTAAATGAACACCCACCCAAAAACAAAATGAACACTTATTACCCACAAATTAATCTTCTTTGAACAACTCAACATGTCAAAGTGGGAAAGTTTTGCAACTTTTCTTATGAATTTTTTTTCTTCCGAGTTAAAAAGGGCCTCTGGGATAGGAAAAGGGTTGGGAAAAAGAAATTAAAATTCTTAAAGTTATTACACAATGGACACTATACAACAACATTATATATATATAGGGTAAACTTCTAATCCGGACTTTTAATTTCCGGACTTTTTATACAAATTTTTTTTGACGATCCGATCCGTCCAATGTATATATATATATATATATATATATATATATATAAGAATTTTAGCGAATACAAATTTTTAACGAGTAGTCTGAAACGGTACCTGGTATTACACTAGCACCAGTAAGTAAGTACTGTATAAGTAGTGAAAACAATACCATACTCAATATGATATTCAAAACCTAGGTTAGCCCAAGGTCGATTAGGCTCCTAGATCCGCCCTTGTGAAATATTTAATTAAAACACAAATTTGGTATAGATTTGGGTAGGGTTTTGGATGATTTTTACTCAAGTTTGAGTAAGGAGTGGAGATGTTCTTAGAATTTTTTTTTTTAATCCTTTTCGGATCTATCGAGAAAAAATTGTGTGAATCTACAACCTATTATAATGTTTGTCACAATGACTTTAAATTACAAAGATGCCCTTCACTTCATAATTTATGACGTTAACATTCTCAGAGTTAAAGCAACCCTATTAGTGTAGACATCCCGATTTTGACTCAGGAATACGATTGAGCATCCACAATGATGAAATGAACTAATGATTCGTACCTTGAGGCTCAGACTAAGGCTTGAACTTGCCACACCCTTCAAAAACCACTTTGAATCTACCAAAATAGCCAAAATAGCATAAAACCATCACAACAAGCCAAACCAACCAAAAGTGCCAAAAAACTCCTTGAGCTCAGAGCACCCTTCGAGCACTTAAACCCTTTGCACAGATAGTTTTTTTCAAAGCATCTTTCTGCAACTAATCATGAGATTCTTCTATTTTGGGGGTGTATAAATTCTCCTACACATGTATTAGCCTCTATTTTGGCCCCTATTGAGTATTGAGCCTAAAGCAATTTTAAAAATCAAAACTCAATATTTTCCTTCTCATTCTCTCTCTATAAAAGCCACCACCTTTCTTTTACATAGTGTTAGAAATAATTTATTTTGATTATGACAAAATTAATTTCATGAAAAACATTGTTAAAATTTCTTATTGTTTAACACATGATCCGCCCTTAGAAAATTCAAAATTTCCTTATTATGTTTCAAATTCGTGCACGTGTATAGCTAGTATACAAGAAAGAATTTCCTCTAATATACTACCAATTTTGTTAACATGGTCCACAAAGAAATTTCCCAGATTCTTGTCATAATCCCTTGGCTCACAATATTTTCTCATACTATATTGGACATTTCATAGAATCCAGGGGAGGTGTTGTGCGGCAAAACGACGTTGTTTTGCTCATTTTCTTGGTACACTTCTAAGGCCTTGTTTGGAGAGTTAATTTTGGGTTCAATTTTGGGGGATTTAGGCTCTTTGGAGTAGTGATAGTGGTTTTAGTCACTTTGGCTTCAGGCACTTTGGGTTTAGGATTTAGGCACTTTGAGTTTGGCACTTTGTAGCGATTTTTTTTCTTTCTCCAAACAAAGCCCTTGGAAGCCTCAAAGGTGTGCCTAAAACTACGTCTTTTTGCTGCACAACACGGCGCACATCACCTATCGCACAACACCCACCCCAAATCCCATTTCATATTTTCTTTAATTTGGTCCAAATTCAAACAGCCAAATCTCTTCTTAATAAGGTATTAAAGTTATATTCTTCAATTAAGGCCACGAGGCCTATTATCAATTTTCTTAAGGTAATGAATTTGTGGGATCTGACAAGATTTTTTGTTGGTCCATATAATATTTTTATATTTCCATTTCTTGTCTTTGGTACAAACTTGATTAGTGCAATTAGTATATTCTACTTACCTTTGGTGAAACCATACCCACATGTAAATTCACTTCTAAAGTGATTTTGGCCAAAAACTGATTCTTGCGTATAATCCACTTCGATCCAAATCTCAGAATTAGACAAGTGGTTATTCATTGTTCTTTCCTATGACTTCTTTAAACTTGGAAATTACTATGCAATCGTTGCATATCATATTCCTCAAAAACATGCGGCTTAATAATCTTGTATGCATTAAGGAAGATTATAATTGGTCAAGGACATATTTACGGGCTCAAACGGAATTGTTTCAGAAGTTCCAGTGCACTTGCTTATTAAGGCCCCGTGGTTTCCAACTTGAACATGAATTGAATTTGTGGGTTTTTATAGTCAAGGCATATGGATATACATGGAAGGAGTATCAATTATGCCCAAGAAGATTTGTAGCTAATATGCAGCTCAACAACGGACCAATAAGAAATGGTCAAATTTTGCAAATATTGAAGAGATATCATACCTTCTCCTAGAAGATTTTTGGCAAGGGTCTGCTTCCACAACGTTACATTTATTCAGCCTGTAAAAGGAGCTTATGCAAAGGAAGAAGGCACCCAGCAATTTCAGAGCAATCACACTTCACTTTAATACTATTATTTCGAGAGCTTTGAGAGCAAAATTTTTGTATCTACTCTTTCAGAGAAAGTTCCACTTCACAAATTCTTTGTACTTATTGTATTGAGAGTTATCAATAATTCTTAGTGAGCTACTACAGAACTGAGTTTTGTTCTGTGGGTGTTTTTAGAGTTTGGGAGATGAACTCTAGCGGTTCAGCTAACTCCTTGGGAAAGTTAGTGTTGCGGTTGTAAGGTTTAATCGGCACCAAAAGCTGGTTGTTTGATTAGTAAAACAGTGACTCCTTAGGCCATTGGACTAAGCTGAGCAGTGGACAAAACTTGGACCGAACCACTATACATCTCTGTGGGATATCTCTTTCCCTTATCTCATTTATTTTTCTGTTGTGCAAATTAATTATTTATTTGCTTTAACTATTACTTTTTCTCATTCACTTAACATTTTTTATTTGAGCATTGTTGTTGGCAACACTATTCAACCCCCCTTCCTTTAGGTTGCCTTTTGGGTAACATAGAGGTTATTGTCATTCATACCACTCCATACACTCCAACCAATCACTCTCAAGCTTTCTCACAAACGTCTCCATCAAACCCACTCAACCATCCAAAATCCTATCATCTCAACCTAAACCCACTCTCTAGGGCCAAAAACCACACTACATTTTCAATGTTCACCTAACCAGTCCTCAGTACACACTTACATATCTCAAATACTTCACCAATAGTCCATAATCTAAGCCACAATATCACAATCCAAAAAAATCACAAGTTCATGCCTTGATTAAAGCCAAAAAAGGTAGTTAAAGTATGTGAAACAAATCGTTTGCTCTCTCTGAGGGTGACTAGTAAGCTCATGCAGGTCATATATATTTTTTGCAATCTTACAAGGTCATATAAATCAAGAAAAATGGTTTCAAAACTTACAAGCCAGGAAATGGTCTGAGCGCTCAAGCCATACCTTTTGGGTGCTCAAACTGTTTCTTAGTCCATCTCATGAGTTTTGTGATCCTATCAATCTTGCATGTCACAATCATCTTAAATGTCTTTTTGATGATCATAATGTTCTTAAATCAGTTTGTTTCTCCCTTGATCATCCACAAATAAGCTTAAAAGGCCATAAAGATGATATTTTATCATCACAAGGGCAAAATTATCTTGTTTCAAAAGAATAAAAGAGTGTATTTTCACCCCATTTATAAAGATTAGCAGGTCAAAAGTCCAGGAAAACATCAATAAAGGGTCGATGAATCACAAAAGCTCATAAATCTGGAAAAGGTTTGAACGCTCAAATTGTTTTCTACCTTGTTTTTTATTCATATCTCTTCTAGTTGTTAATCATGTTCTAAAGCTTCGAAAGTAGTGTATGAGTTCGTTCCACATCATTACCAATCTGATTACTCTTTACTCAACCATCAAGCAAGATTTTAACAAGGCCTAAACATCGATTTCCTTTTCAAAAAAGAAATAAGGTTTGTGTTTCTAGTCAAGTAAAGGGAGATGTAGCTTCACATATCTGACTTGAGTTTGTTAGTGATCTGAAGAAGAGATAACATAACTCAAAAGTTAACAGGTCAGGAAACAGGTTTGAGTGCTCAAACCATACCTCTGAGCGCTCAAACCCTCTTCTACCATACTATTGGTTTTTCACACTTCCTGTCTATTAACTATGTTTCAAAGTGTTTTCAATAGCTCTCACTATTTATCTTGTACATCAATCAAATTAGATTGTCCTTTTTTAGTTTATTTACAAGTTTCAAATCGATTTTTGAATGCCATCTCTCTTGCAATAAAACAATAAGGTTTAAGTTTCAGAAGAACAAATGATCATTGATCATATTCTTCACAAATTAAAAACAAAAGAAACATGCAAGTTGAGGACGGTTTGAGTGCTCACACCCCACCCTTTGAGCCCTGTCTAAGGGATCAAATTAGTTTTGTTCTAAAATAGTTTATAGTGTCACTTTGTATCACTTTGTTGTTATCATGTAAACACTAACATTGTTACTTACTGTTTTGTACACATTCATTACTTCATGCTCATGTATCACCATCACTCATGTAGTTCACAGATCACAAGCATCCACCGTAGCCTTTTTGTCATGTTTATAATTGTCTAATTGGCTCCCATTCCCCATTTCCCTTTTATTTGTCCAGATTTAAATGTCAAACATTTTATTAAATCTCACAAATGCCAAGTAGAGACCGATCTTCGAACCGGGCGAAGGAGTGCCATAAAATCCTTCCCCTCTCATAACCTAGCTCCCGAACCTAAGATAATATGGTGAACACAGACTGGTTCTTAAAATCGTATCCTAAAAATGAGGCACGAGTCATTCGAGTTTGGTTTCTCAGGGCCAATCCGGTAAAATTCAAGTGGCAATTCCGAATCAAATTCCTCGGAGGGGTGTCCACAGTTGGCTCACCGCCTCAACAATACTTCATTAGCTCCTTCCCATTGCCTCACCACCAGTCCGCATAGCGGCCGCCAAAATAAAATGCATACTCTCAATGCAGCTACCCTCAACGCACAATCGGCTGCCACCATCATTTACTACGGCGACTCGAACATAGCAACCACCTCTTGACGACCTCCTCTATATGTTGGATTCGTCTAGCTTCGACATCACTTCCCCTATCAACTAAGTGAACCAACTTTGGCTAATCCGTCAGATACAAACACAAATAGCCTCTGTATTCATTCAACAATCAAGGTATTATTCCATTCACCTACTAAATGCAACAAATTCTTGTCCATTTATGTACTACTCCCTCTGTTCCTATTTGTTGGTCCACTACGAAAATTCGTGTCACTTTTCAAATAAAAAAATAAAATGTTTTCGTGTATCATTTTTTAGATTTTTTTACACTGAATTAAAGTACTCGTCATGTCCTTTAAATTGGTGTGTTTTTTTTGAAAAATGATACACGGAAGTGCTTAATTTTTTGATTTGAAAAAAGGCAAGAGAGAGAATGTGGGACAAACAAATAAGAACGGAGGGAGTAGTATTCTTCCCAATTTCCCCCCCTTCAAATACTTGATTCTGAAAACCATCAATTAGTGAGCTTGGTAATCGAACAAATTCTACCCCTCTCTCTATTGCACTCGTTTCCCCATCTTTTTGGTTTTGAGTATTCAATGTTCAAACAATTTGTTTGTACGCAAGGTTTGACCGAGTGAATATACGCCTTCTTTTGATCTTTTTTCTCCCTCTTCTACACTTTAATACCTCAAAAAAGCTTTAAAATATTGGATTGGTTGTTTGGGATCCCTTAACTGACCTTTGGTATTGGAACCTAAGTCATAATTTCGTCGACAATAATTTTACCTTAGTAGGCCAATTGCGGTTAAAACACTATGGCATAATATAGTCTCAAATTGTCAAAGATTCAGCTGATATAAAAATTTACTCCAACAAAACTAGGGAGAATGACTTCAAAGAATGAGGTTACGTAATAAGTTTAATGGAACATATTAACGTAGAAGACCCATTTATGACTAAGTGGTAAGATTTACGAGGTACTTTGTTGGGCTGCAAATGTTTGAAATAAAACCTAGAATTTCCTAAAATCCGGATGTTGTGGAGTGAGAGGAAAATAAAGTCATACCAAAATCATAGGTGCATGGATGCAATGATATTAGATGGGAGAATGTAGTTATATCATCATCTGGTTCTTCTGTTCATAGTATGTAATATTTGGGAATGCTTATGAATTTTGAGTTCCCTTCAATCTTGTTCGAATGGATATTTACGTGCACCACAATCGACATATCACAGCACACTTAGTACCAAAAGACCAAATTGTGTGATCTTGCATTCTCAAAGTAAATTAGAGGAGCATATTAACTCTAAAACTCTAAAGTGACTGCATTTAGGAAGTTTAAGATGGTTAAAGAGTCTATACACTTCTTTCTTTCAAATTCCTTGTACATTGATGCACCACATTAACTTTTTTCATATTGCACCTTGAATTTATAAACACTATTCCTTACAAAATGACTCCCACGCACTTTCTAAAAGGTACAAATTTAAAACGTGGCGATCAAGAGAATGCAATACTCGATGAGGATGTTTGATAACCCCTTGAACAGGACAGGCCGAAAGTTGTTCAAATTGGTTTGGACCCGAGGATTTCCATAGGGGAATCCAAACGTGAGAGTAATTTCAGTAACCCTTGTTGCCTAAAATATACAAAACAAATCGAGAGATAGTCTTTAAGTAACTGGTAGTTGAGTAAGGCTACTTAGGTCATCCAAGAGGATTTTAATTTATGGTCATGCATGCTATCCCAAGCATAAGTGATAGACTACTTGGAATATGAGATTATGTTATTTTAGGTGCTAAATTCCTTAGTTGGTGTTCTCTTGAATTGGGACTTTATGGCTGGGTATTCATGTTAGAAATGAGAATTGAAAACTCAACAACATCATTTGCGTGGATAGAGGGTTACCATAGATGCAGCTACATGTTAAACACTAAATTACGCCCACTTGATTGTTGGTTCCCTTACTGGTCATTTGATCCTGAATTGTAGTATTTTCCTCTTCAACCTATGTGCAATTTAGACCCAAAGCAACTAGCAAGCACTCTACAAACTGAGAATGAAGAGTCATGCACAACTTATAACATGCTAAAGGTAAGTTGGTTACTATTTAGAAGTTGAGGCGGTTTGGGGCCCCTTTGGGTAGGAGGTGGAGAACATTTACGTCCTTATGCAAATATCATGATGATTTGGTATGGTTTGGGGACAAGGGAGCTGGTGTTGAGTAGGGTCAATGAGTTTATTGAGTTGGAAAACCCCTTAACCTTTATGGTACCTTACAATTTACATATACAACCTCACAGATATAAGAAACTTGTTCCAAAGACGCCAAGTAGAATTAGGAACATTACCCTTTACCATTAACAAGTCTGACATAATCGATTGTAACGTGCTAGGTTTTAATGTAAATAGATCTTAACGAAGAGAATTGATGTTAATCTCTATCTAGTTTTGGTGAAGCATGCATTCAATGTTAGTAGGCACTACCATCAACAATAAACTATACTTTTCCATATCACAATAAGAATTGTTATTTTTGAGCATTTCTTTGAGAGTCTGTATGGTAGGTCTCCCACCCCTTGTTTAGATGGACCAAAGAAATGTTGAATGGCATATGTGGAGTACTACGAGAGGGCCCTGGCAAATGGTATACTTGGTATCCAAAGGGGAAGAGAGCGCAGAGTGATGATCGACATACTCCCACTAGGTTGTGGTGTTTCCAAGGCCGTAAGTTACCATGGATGGGGAACAAAGTTCGATTCCTTTTGGTGCTTTTATGAACATGCTCTATTTCTTTTGAACATATTCTCTTTGTTTTTCATTTTCCAACAAAACAAAACAAAAAAAACCCCTTAAGTGGTTTCCTAAGAAAATCCATAATCTACAGAAATCTTTTAAATGCATCATGAAACCTTAGACAGACTTGTTAATGAAGCATCCTTGGTTATCTCATGAGTGATATCAATTTCTTTCATGACAAATACCCTCTCTCTCAAAAAAAAAAAAAAAAACCCCAACCCCACCCCTGCGGTTTCAATTGAGTGAATTTCAAAAAGTCACTATTTTGTATGTAACTTCAAGTAATTGATGATGTGATTTGTCATTCCTCTTTAATCTTGACTGGGAGCATTTTTTTAGCCTACTATTTACCAATCCAAATATTATATTTTTTGGCTTCTTATTCAGTTGTTGTTTGATTCTTTTAATTAACTTGCTGATGGATCTTTACATCTTTTGCTAATGGCTAGCATATTCGTGTTATTTCTTTGGTGGTATGAGATGTGATGGATCTATTTATTCCTGACTTGTCTAGGAATAGAGTCATTCTTGAAGTTGGGAGATTCAATATACTTTGAAGAAGTGGGCAAAGTTCCATGGATTTACATCATCGAGTTCATATTTATCAAGCTTACTTAATTGGAAATTTGGACAATAACATCGTTGGACCTAAAATCTTTACATTCTAAATGTTTTAGTTGGTAAGCTAAACCTTAAGTACTAGAGTGTGAAAGCAACAGGAGGAGCAAGTGTGCTTTTGGGAAACTCACAAGAGTGGTCAATTTTATTAAACATGATTTGAATTTTGAAGTGAATCAATGGAAATACAATTTAACAGAGGATATGTTAAATCAAATGCACAGTTTAAGTCGATGGGACAGTAATTGATGAGGTGATTAACTCTAAACAAAACTAGATGGAATAAATTGTTGAGAAAAATATAGTAGCAATACAAATTCCAATGAACAATCTTATTAGGGAAATTTATTGAAATGGTCCCTCTAGTTTAACCCTAGTCTCGATTTCATCCCTCACCATTCAATTTCATTCTAACGACCCCTGTAGTTTCAATTTTGGTTGAATTGAGTCCAACAGTTAATTTCCGTTAGCAAACTTAACGGAAATCCCAATTTGAGGGTTTTTTGAGGGGTAGATTAGACATTTTGCCCTCCCTCTTGCCCAATAACAAGGGAAAAGCACGGGCAGGTCCAATTTTTTGGGCTGTGCATGCCAAGGTCCATCAGTTTTTGAAAAATGCACCAAAAGCTCTAATAATTAGTCTCTCTCTCTCTCTCTCTCTCTCTCTCTCTCTCTCTCCAATGAAAGTGCCTCAACCTAAACCCTATAATAGGAAAGTGCACCATAAACCTAAACCCTATGGTATCCTATGAAAATGACTAAATTCTATGGTACCCTATAAAAGTGTCTAGACCTAAACCCTAGGATACCTTATGAAAGGGCCTAAAATCTTATGGTACCCTATGAAAGTGCTAAATTCTACATTTTGAATGTACAGTCTAAATTCTAAATGTACGGTCTACATTCTAAATATACGGCCTAAATTATAAATGTGCAATCTAAATTCTAAATGTACAGTGTAAATTTAGGGTACCCTAAACTTTAGGATATCCTATAAAAGTGCCTAAAATCCTAGGATACTCGGTGAAAATGTCTAAACCACTAAAACACTATAACAGGAAAGTGCACTCTAAATATAAACTCAAAAAAAAAAGTGATTGACCTTAATGGTAATAAATATTTGTTTTGTGACCTTTATGGTAGTAAACTCCAATAACAAACCCTAACTCCTCCTACCCCTTTTTTACCCTTTGCAAATCTCAAAAAAAAAGAAAAAAGTTCTACTAAAAATATAAAATTGGGGGGCAAAAAAACTTAATCTCACATCAAATTAAACCCAAAGGAAAATGGGCAAAATCACAAAATCATCAAATAAAAAAAACTTAATCTTACATCAAAATCATAACCGAAAAAGCCCTAACATGCATCACTCCCACTGAAAGAAACCCCGCAATTGGCAATCACGATGATGACAATGTCCTCCTTCATCCTAAACGGACTCGAGTTCAAGGTGAAGGGACCACCAGGGCAACTTCCTCTACTGGGCACCTATCGTAGTTCGCCATGTGCCCATTGGGTTTCTCGACGTCGGGTTTGGACACCATTTTGGGGTGTCGATGAGAGTGGTGGTGGTTCAATTTCCTCTCAATTTTATGATTTTCATCTCTTTTTTTTGTAGAGATTTGCAGAGGGTAAAAAAGGGGTAAGAGGAGGGTTTGTTATTGGGCAAAAGGGAGGGCAAAATGTCTATTTTACCCCTCAAAAAACTCCCAAAGTGGGATTTCCGTTAAGTTTCATAACGAAAGTTGGACTCAATTTGACCAAAATTGAAACTACAGGGGTCGTTAGAGTGAAATTGAAAAGTGGGGGACAAAATTGAGACTAGGGTTAAACTAGACGGACCATTTCGATAAATTTTCCATCTTATTAATAATAGTGTGCATAAATACATGAATAGAAACGAAATATAATAAATAGAATAAGAAAATAACACAAACAGTTGATTGGATATTTGAACCACGTCGTGTGAAACCACACTCTCCTTAACAAAGATTCGCCACCTGTGGACGGCCCACAGAGATGGTTCGGTTTAGATGAATGAAAAGATTGTGATTGTTAGAGTCGCCACCCGGATTTGAGGTCTGAACCCGAGAAATCGATTAAAATGTGACTCGTTTGCCCATTCGAAAAGATTTTACCGATCATAACGAAACCAAAGATTTCTCAAATTCGGGGGTTTGGTTACGAGAGGGGAAGGGTTTTATGGCACCCCTCTCGCCCGGTCTGTGAACCGGTCTCTACTCAACATTTTGTGGGATTTTGGAAATATTTGAAATTCGATTTATCCACATAAATGGGGAATCGGGGATGGGAATCACATAACAACAATATATACACAAAAGATACAAATCTACGGTGGATGCTCATGCACGTGATCTACATGGGTGATGATGACAACAATAAAGGAAATCACTACGAACATTTTCCAGAATAAGAAATCACAGAAACTGTACAATAATTGCAAGAGATTATGAACATAGGACATAAGAGACTGATTTACAACCTGGATCCCAGAATAGGGATTGAGCGCTCAAAGGTGATGGCTTGAGAGCTCAATCTTCCAAACTAGTTTGAGCGCTCAAGGCTCATGGATTGAGCGCTCAAACCAGTTTCTGACTTCTGCGAGTTTGACCCTTTTTTACAGCTTCGTTTCTCATTTTTTACAAGATCAAACATTAATAAAACATTTTTTTATGGAGAATCAAGTGAAAACAGGTGGCTTGATCTCTTAAAGAATGATGAAAAGAGGAGAATCTGTAAGGACTCGTGTTTTTATAATAAAAAAAATAATAATAATAATAAATTTTCCGAAAATATCATTGGGGAAATGTGAGAAAATGAAAATAGTGTGATATGGGGTCAATATGAGTTGGTGATTGCATTTGGGGTGTCTTTGGAACACATTGGAATGTTGGGGGTGCTAGTGCAAATTGTAATGTGTACATATAAGTGTGTAGGGCTGATTTTTTGAGCCAAATATCACTCTCTTCTTCTCCCAGAAATCAGTCCCTTCTCCTCTCTCCTCCATTATCACCACTCCAAGCTCACAAATCTCCCTCTCCATCAAACCTCTTCACAAATTGACCAAAGAATCATCATCTACACGTGTTTGGGAGCCCGGAGTACCATCTTTTCACACCGGGAGGACCAAAAACGGGATTGCTCAAATTGGGGATCTACAAATTCGTTTTTGGGTTGACTTGGAGCAAATCCTTGAGGTAGGGAACAATTTTCTACCTCCTCTAAGTGTATATTTGTTGAATGATTGCATTGTTGATAATCTTGTTCTCAATTTCTTGGTTAACTTGATAATCTCCATGGAATTTAGTTTGGATCATGAATGAGTTTGGGTTTTGTGTATTGGGTTGATAAATTCATGAATTAGTTGTTGATATACCTCTCTTCTATGGTTATTTGTTGTTTAAAACCTCATTTTTTGCTTGGGTTGAAACCCCCTTCATTTTGGTGAAATCTGCAAAAAATTTCGCTCATAATGATTTATTATCGATACCCCTCTCATGGGTATCGATACCCATCGCTCTGTTCAGCCTCTAGTGATTTAGTATCGATACCCCTCTCATGGGTATCGATACCCCCGCTTATAAGGCAAATTTTTATCAACAACTTGGCACGCGCCCGGCGTCCGTCGAACTCGATTGAGGTGATTCTTGAACCGTTGGAAAGCTATATGAGTCTACTTTCAAACCCAATTGGTCTCATATTCATATCCCTTTTACTTTGAGAGAAATTTGCTTTTTCCTATCAAGGTGTTAGATTTTCTTGAGAGTCGTAACTCCATTCTTATGTTCCTATGCTCTGGGCCTTTATTGGTCACTTCTAAGCGTCTCAAATTGACTTCTAAGCTTTGGTAGTCTATCATGGTATGAATTAGGTTTTGTCTTGATCTCTCACTTTCATGGACACAAGTTAACTTTTCCATAATCGACACACTACGAGCTTTCAAACTAAATGAATTACATGGATGTTTTTGGACACTTGATTGTTTGATAAACTTTTGAAAAGGATAATTTACTTATTCTAGGGCCACCATTTGGTGCGTCCCTAGCCATGGGTGTTCGGAGCGCACGAAATCCGGCAAGGGTGTACGGAGCCCCTTAAATCCCGTGAGGGGTGTCTGAGAGCCCACGAAATCCGGTGAGAGGATTCATTCCCTTTTTAAATAAATGGTTATTTGTGAAGATGTGAAAAATGAAATGTTTTACAAAAATGACGGTGTTTTGAAAGGATTGAACCTACGACATGATATGTGACGTTTTTGAGAAAATCCGTGGACACTTGGGTTTGATTCAACCTTTGGGACACCCATTGGGTACTTTATCATCAAGTCAATTCTTTTGGTCTATGTTAGCCTATTCATTCATGTGTATCACTTCTTCATGTGCATGTTTCATCTTTTATACTCTTAGCGATGGTAGAAAAGTTTTCCTACTGGGCTAGTGAGCTCAACCTATCATTTTTCAGGTACTCGGCAAGGCACGTGATTGGAGTGCTTGGTGTGTGGATGTATCTCATGAAGCTTATTGACCTGAAGTTATTTTATCCTCTCTATCGTAAATATATTTTGGGGAGATGATCTTGTAACTTTAAATCTTTCAATGTTTTGACTAAACATGGTTATGTAATAACTCTTAACTCTTGGATACTTCTCATGGGTACGGGTACCCCAACTAGGGACTCATTGTACTTTGACTTGACTTTTCTATGGGAAGATGTTTGACTTTGGTTGATCCTAAGTGAATTTTATTTCTATTTTGGTTTATTAAATTTGAGGGCGTGACAGAATCACCACAAATTAATAAAGGAAATGCTTGTAAATGGAAGAGAGAAAGGGATTCAGATCATAAGCATAGTAATAACAAACACACATGCCCAGAAAACACTTAACTATGATCCATCACCAAAAATAGGCATGAACATCAAACTGCCCAAGAATAGCTTGAGCGCTCAATGGTGAGACGTTGAGCGCTCAAGCCATAACATGGCTTTCTGGTTTTTGGTATTCAAATGTATTTTTGATGTTTCTCAAGACCCCAAATATGTTAAATAAAGTGATTAAAACACCAACAAGTCACTGTTCAACCTTGGAAAATAGGATTTATGAAACTTATAGGCTTTGATCATCACAAAGGGGCTAATGGGTGTGCATACATGAATTTTGGAAACGAAATAAACTGTTTTGAGAATTAAATACACATGATTTAACCATATGATGACTATCAAGACCAATAAAAAGCACAAAAGTTAGCAGAACAAAGACTGTTCAGAACTGGGCTTGAGGCTTAAGCGCTCAACCCCTGCTGTAACTGCAGATTTTGAAACTGTTTTAATTATGTATTTTGGACCTTGTAAGCCCAATGCAAGTATAAAGAACTTGCTTGAACCTACTGGTCTTCCTCAGAATGACCAAAACAATGAGGTTTTCACTACCTTTTGACTTGATTGAAAGCTTGAACTTGATTTTGGGCTTGGTGATGGACGATTATGGATGTTTGGTTAGCACTCTGGATGGGTGAATCAATCTGCACAGCTGATTGATCAATGGATGATCAATAAAAGATAGAACTCTCAACTATTAAGGTGGTTTTGTTGATGGTTTTTATGGTTTTGTAGAGAGAGAAAGAGAAAGGAAGTTTTCTGGAGGAATTGAGAAAGCTGGAGTATGAGAGCTAGCCCTCTGGAAACCAGGGGTGGTGAGTGGTTTTATAGAGAGTGAGTGGGAGGGAAGAGAGAAGAAAGAGGAAGTGGGTTTGTGTTTGAAAGTGGGTTAGGAGTAGTTTTAGGTGTAGATTAGGGCAATGTAGGATGTATTATACGTATAGAAGACGTATACAAACGGTTAGACGCTCCCCCGGCATGAAATCTCATGATGAGATACTCTGCAGATTCCTGACTAGGATCAGAGTTGAGCGCTCAAAGCCTCAAGATTGAGCGCTCAAGGTTCTTGGTGGCAAATTGATGGTTTGGCTTGGTTCAACAATGTTTGGGTTGGTTTGGGTTGGTTTGATTGCTTTGGTGGTGTTTGGTTGATTTTAATCAAGTTCAAGTCATTCTCACAAGTTTTGGGTAGTCATGATTGGTCCGTTTCATCATCGGGAATGCTCGAGCGCATCCTGGGTTCAAAATCGGGGTGTCTACACCACCCACCGTAGGTGTTGTAGGTATCACTGGCGTCTTTGTCCTAGGATAAAATGGCTAGTACCACCACCACTACCGGAACACTACCATTGGTAGCCTTGGCGAACTGAAACTTGCGTCTACCTCTCTCTTTGAAGGACGATTTCTAGAATGTATTGTGTTGCACGAAGATTTGATGATGCAACATATGGCAGAATTGCCCTTTTATAACTAGAGGAGGAGCTAGAGTATTGAATACAAGAATCAAAGAGGAGCCTCCCTAGTGAATACAAAATTCAATTTCAGCAATTGAATTCTGTAAATGAAAACTCCCCTCACAAATGTTGTGTTTGAATTGTGGAAGAACACTGTCACAGAAATTTGAATGCCTTTCAAACTCATCATAGAGGGGTTTAAATGGTGTATTAACTAGCAGAATTATGTCGCATACCTTCCAACTTCGTGGGGTCCCTTTTGTTGCCTTGTAAGACCTTCTGAATGCCCTATTTCATTCACATTGAATTTCTAGGAAATTTCCAACATAAAAATGACCAATACATTTACAATGTTAAAGTTCTTCAAGATGATTTTTGTTCCAACAAGAAAGAGACAAAAAGTGGTATATTAGAAGCTTGCATTTTTTATAACATGGTTCATTGTAGGACTAATAAAATTCTAAACCTTTTATTGCTGCAAACCATATGAAGCATTCTAAGATACTATTGGGAGTTATATTAGTAATTTTATTAGTTCAAGCACTTGGGAATGAAGCTTACCTGGTTTATGAGGGAAAGGCCTTGTCTGCAATCTACCATGCATTTTCGTAAACGGTCATTATCGAATGGCGCAAAGGGCGGTATTAAATGGTTAGGATTTGACACTACCACATCTAGGTCTGAACTTTGTTCTCTCTCTTCCACCCATGCATTTTCATATACGGTCATTATCGAATGGTGCAAAGGGCGGTATTAAATGGTTAGGATTTGACACTACCACATCCAAGTTTGAACTTTGTTTTCTCTCTTCCACCCATTTACTGGATTATATCCTTCTATTTGAACATGTATCTGTGTCATATATCTTTTATTCTTTTGATTTCTGTTAGGACCATAGGCCATAGTTTGTCTTTGTTGGCAAATCTCTCAACAAAACACACATTTTCGTGTATCCCTATTATTGAGTTGTTCTTTTTATTTACATTATTTTTAGATGCGTCTGTTTAGGATTGTGGAAGGAATCAAGTTGTATTTGTAATGGTGTTTCTATGGTTCGATGCTATTCCGGGTTATGAAGTTTTTTTGAGCAAGATTTCTCCGGTCAAAGTAAGGTGCTCAAACGCATATTTACCTCACATCTAGCAAAGGGGTTATTGGCAAAGTATTGGTGAAGTGCTCGAGCAACCTACATGTGCTCGGGCATGCGACATATATCCTTATAAAAGGCAGCAACTAGGGTTTGAGTGATATACTCTTTTTGCAGCCAACTTTTGACATTAAAACAAAGAGAGAGCAGTTCTTTTTGAAGTTTTTTTTTTTTGGTCTTGGAGTTTTCAGGAAGGATTGGGCAATATAATCAAATACTCCAAGAAGTTTATTCAACTTTTTAATCAACCATTCGTTGGCTCTTCCAGTGGATTTCTGGAAGTATCTTGGAAGGCTTGAGGATTCAAGGCTTGCGGCAATCAAACACTTGGTGCGATGAACGTAGATTCAGCAATCGGTTATTGGGTCAAGTGAGAGGAGTTTCAATTGTAAGTATAGGTCGATTGTAATCGCACAATGGTATTTTTAGTGTTTTGATTCCTTCCTGTGGTTTTTATCCTATTCGGGGTTTTCCACATATATCGCACGTTCATCGTTTATTTATTTATTTATTGTTCCTATTATTGCTTGATTATTTGATTGCTAGCAAAATAGGATTTTTCAATTTCTCACAACTCATAATTGTTATTTTACATACGTGAAATCATGAAATAAACTCTTGTGAGGTGTCTTATACTTCGCACCGTTCTACTACTTGGGGACTCTCACATAAGTGGCCTCGGCTTAATTAGGCCTGGCCCAAAGTTTTGCAGAAATATATATTCTGCTCCTCCTTCCCCTTTTGTCTGTTTTTTTCACTATTCTAGACATCTCAAAAGACCGTCGATAAGAGTATCTAATTTATCCTTTTTTAGATTATACTAAAATAAAAGACAAACAAATGATGTTGCAAGGATTATTTTCAAATTTGGTCATCTCAATCTGCGACTGTACAATAGACTAGAGGTTGTATTGAAAGCTATTAAGAATGTTAATTCTTAATGGCTAAGGAGGACTTGTTCTCCTCCCTAGTGGATTATGCATACAGTTAACCAATGTACATAATTGTGAAGTATGTCGGGGTATTTTGGGGTTCAGCCATAGCGCAGAAGAAGGCAATACTTCTGAAGCTAATCGTAAAGTATGTCGGGGTATTTTGGGGTTCAGCCGTAGCGCAGAAGAAGGCAAGTATCTCGGCTTGCCGTACATCATTGGGAGGTCCAAAAAAGCAGCCTTGGAGTATATCAAGGAGAGGGTGGTGAACAAGATAAAGGGATGGGAATGGCAGAAGGTTAATCCAACCGGCAAGGAGACACTTATTAAATCGGTTCTGTTGGCGATGCCTACTTATGCAATGGCATGTGTTAAGGTACCAACCGGTTTGTGCAAAATGCTGAATTCGGTAATTGCAAAGTTCTTTTGGAGTGGGTCAGCTGACACCAGGAAGATCCATTGGATGAGGTGGGAGCGAATGACTGAGGTTAAAGGTAAAGGGGGGCTGGGTTTCAGAGACTTAGAAGCTTTCAATCTAGTGATGTTGGCTAAGCAAGGATGGAGGCTGTTGGTGGGCGATGATTCTTTATTCTATAAGGTGTTTAAAGCTAAGTATTTTCCTCATTTGAGCTTTTTGGAGGCCCAGTCAAAACCGACCGCCTCATGGGCATGGCAAAGTATATTGGCAAGCAAGGGTGTAATTGAGCAGGGTTGGAGATGGCAGGTAGCTACTGGGGCTCAAATCAATATTTGGATGGACCTTTGGTTGGATGATCCTCTTTTCCCGAAGGTGCTTATTGCTGCTCATTCTAATAGCAATTGTACTATGGTGTCTGATCTTCTTGAAGTTAACCGTGTGGCATGGAATGAGGCATTAGTGAGGTCCATTTTTATAAAACGTGACTACGAGATGATATTGAAGTTACCTCTGAGCACGACGGGCCAAAGGGATGAACGAATATGGAGGAGCTCGTTGACTGGTAAGTTTTCTGTTAAAATAGCTTACGTAATTGCAAGGGACTTGCTGCACCGAGTGCGATGCTGTGCAGATCCACGCGGGCAATCAAGTGGGGTTGAGGATGACGAGGGCAAGTTGAAGCGAATTTGGCGGTGCAAAGCTCCCCCCAAAATTAAGGTATTTCTCTGGCGCGGGCTTAATGATATTCTTTCGGTTAATCAAAATTTAGTAAAGAGGAAAGTTCTACTTGATGAGATTTGTCCAGTATGTGGGTTGGGGGTCGAATCGGTTTCACATATGTTATTCCAATGTGTCCGTGCGGCAAAAGTGTGGTTACTTTCTCCGTTTCGATTGAGACCGGAAAGTATGGTATCATCTCAGATGGGGGAGGTGTGGGTTATTTTGGCTAGCACTACCGTTGAGATTGGTAAATGGGATCGTTTGGGATTGTTTGCTATTGTGGCGTGGCATATTTGGAAAGCTCGGAATAAATGGGTCTTCAAGCAAGAATGGGTGGAGGAGACACGAATCTTGGGGAATGCCCTCAATGATTTTTCTAATTTTTGTGTGGCTAATGCACGTGAGTTCCAAGTTCCGGTGGTCCAAAGGAGTGAATTTGTTAAGTGGACACCGCCACCGACAGGAGTGCTTAAGGTGAATGTCAATGGAGCGCTTGATAGGAGGAAAGGTAAGGGGGGTGTGGGCATAGTTGTGCGGGATGAGTTTGGGAAACTTGTGAGGGCATTAGCTATCCCTCTGCCAAATGTTTGGTCAGCAGAGGGGGTTGAGGCAACGGGCTTTAGGTATGCTTTGGAATCTATTAGGGACCGCTCTGAGGAAGATTTTGTGGTGGAAGGTGATGCGCAAGGGGTTATTCAGATGCTGCAGGGCGTGAAGTGTGCTAATTCTAGTGTGGCTGTGGTCATTACAGATGTCATCAACTTAGCTCGCTTGTTTCATTCTATTTCTTTTTCTTTTGTTCGTCGTACTTTCAATAGGGTGGCTCATGTCATAGCCAAGTATGCCCTTTCTATTGAGCTCGCTACCACCTGGGATGGAGATTTTCCGGACTGGGTGTGTCGTCAAGCTTCCTTGGACGTGTTGCAGTAGTAGTAACCAATAATACAATTATCGATTGGCAAAAAAAAAAAAAAAAACCAATGTACATATTTCGTTCTATGTTTTTTGTTTCTTTTCCTTAGCAAACAGAAAGAATTTGCTTATTTTCTCCTCCTGTTGCAGTTAATTTCTTATTAGTCAATAGAAAATGGAGAGCTGGTGACAAAATAACTCTTGAACTGCGTATGAGTCTATGAACAGAAGCCATTAAAGGTATTACAGTGCTCTCAGTCTGTATGTGTATATTTGTGTACATGCCAAGCATATACTCTATTTAGCATTTCCTGACATCTTCTTTGCTATGAAATGACTGATGACTTATTCTGATAAAACGTTAGATGATCCGCCCGAGTTTGCTTCAATTCAGGCAATTCTTTAGGGCCCCTACTTTTTGGCCAACCTTGCAACATTAAAGTCTTGTGTTTCGGTCCGTGAATCTTTCAACTGAAATATGATACGTGCCCTTCAAAATATGTTGTTGAAGCATTTGAGAAGGAAGTGTGATTGTTTTTAGTTTTATGGTTTGGAAAAATCAAGTGGTAGGCCAAGTGTTTGACTAAATATCCAAGTGAAGTTCTGCTCGTCTTTTAATCTTTCCTTCAAGGATACACACTCTCATTATACTTTAGCAAAGCACGAGTGTAACATGGACATCACGCTCCACCCCACATTTAAGGAGGCCCAATACTTGTACGAGTACATATATATAAAACACAATCGTGTTTTCATCGAAGTGGTCAACAAAGATAAACCCAGAGCAACCAATGAGAACCATGAAAAAGTTTTAGGATCGCTTTGCAAAATCAGGGGTGAACTCAATACAGTGGTAAAACAATTTGTGACCAGTTTGAGAAATATAATTTGTGGATTTTTCTTGTATTAGTTAAATTCCAATTGTACTCATAAATTTGATTTTCGTCTGTCTCATAACAGGAGAGGCAACTTGATGCACTAGATTGAAGGATGCAAAATGAGCAACTTATGCACTAGCTTAGTGGATGCAAAATGGGCATATGACTACATTCGGCTGTAAGAGAGATTAGATCAAGGCTATTGATTTGAAACGCGCACACACACAAAAAAAAAAAAAAAGAGAGAGCAAGCTTTATAATAGAGTTTTGTAGTTTAATATCAGTTATTTGTTTTCCTCCATAATTTTACATCTAACCTTCCATAAACTCTCTAATTTCTTGATGAGGCATCAAATGTTTGTGCCCAATTTTAATGTTTTAATGTTTGTGATGATAACCACTGAGATACGTAGAACATGTTTGTAGCCATCCTGCGCATAGACTAACGCAACCATCGCGTGGTCATTTTTAAATTTTCTTTGTCCCTAGCCCAAGAAAAAACGCCAAAGGACAAAACTCATAACTGGGCAAAACAAAATAGAGAAAGCATGATCAATGGTACATACACAAAACTTTGCATCCTCTATCAGCGTGATACTATTTCATTAGGATTTAAAATATTTGATTTTTTTCCCAATTAACAATGAAATTGTTTCATTGTCGTAAATTGTGCACAATGATGTGCAAAGTAGGATATAATTATATCTATCATTATTTGGAATCCTGCAGTGACCCCAATAATTTACATTTGGGATCAGAAACATTCAATTTGTTAGGAATGTTGAGTATTCATGTAAAAAAATCAAATTAATTGGATATTGTTATTCATATGGCCAGATACCATTTACTTCATGAAAAAGGATGGCCAATATCATTTTGTAAGACAAATTTGCCTCAATGTTGTATTTACTGATCTCTGATGATAGTAATTTTTTGTCCCCACAATGTACACAACATTGCCTAAAAAATGAACGATTTAGATCTGAAATGAAGATTTTAGATAGTTCACAATTGAGGTCACTATAGTGATTTGGGTCAATACAAAGACCTCAAGTCTTTTATACATAATGGTTCGCAAATTATTGTGTTTTTGGAACTTTCCTGATTTTCTCTTGTAAAGGGCCATGTACAAGTATTCTTTATTAAATGAAGTTCAATTTTGGGTAAATTTCACTTACCTCCCCTGAGGTTTTTGACAAATACAGACATCTTTCTTATACTTTATGAAATTTCACTACCCTCCTTTACTTTTCACACTAATTGTCTGATTACCCCTTGCCGCTAATTTAAGGCTCACGTTGTTAAGTTTTTGTGTAAAATAACTGTAGTACCCCTAATATATATTCTCCAATCTAAAACCATCATTTTTTATTTCTAAAAAGCTTTTAAAGAAATGTATCGAAGATACCGAACCAAACCAAGCCTTATGTCCCAATCAATTGGGGTCGGCTACATGAATCCTTTTTCTCCATTGAGCTCTGTCAAATGCTACTTCATCGCTTAAACCCAGTATACTTAGATCTTTGCGTACTACCGCATCCAAAGTCAATTTGGGTCTTCCCCTCCCTTGTGCGTTTCTACCCAAAGCTATCATATCCACTCTCTTAACTACTGCATCCGTTGGCTTACGATAGACATGCCCAAACCACCTTAACCTATTTTCCCTTAACTTCTCCTCTATAGGTGCTACACCCACCATCTCGCGAATTGTTTCATTTCTAATCCTATCACGTCTAGTCTTACCACACATCCACCTCAACATTCTCATTTCCGCTACACTTATCTTATTCACTTGTTGCTTCTTAATAGGCCAACATTCGTCTCCGTAAAGCATACCAGTCTTGGTCTTATGGCAGTTCTATAAAATTTTCCTTTCAATTTTGTTGGTACCCTCTTGTCACACAGTACACTAGTAGCGCTTCTCCACTTAAGCCACCCCACTTGGATCCTATCGCCACATCATCTTCAATCTCCATCTTGGCTAATAATAGAGCCTAAATACCTAAAATGATCCCTCTTTTGGTATCTCCGATCTTGGATCATCACTCTTTTCCTCATACTCATACGGTATCACTAAACTTGCGGACCATATACTCGGTTTTACTCCTACTTATCCCAAATCCCTTAGACTCTAATGCTTCCCGCCAAATTTCTAATTTAGTCTTAACACCACTAAATTTGTTTCATCTACAAGGGCAATATCATCTGCAAAACAACATACACCATGGGATATCCTCCCGAATATGCCTAGTCAATTCATCCATAACTAATGCGAAAAGGTGCAGGGCTCAAGGTGACCCTTGGTGCAATCCCTACTTTGTGATGGGAAATTCACTCGTTTCTCCCGGCCGGTGATCTAATGGCGGTGGATCGCACCTTCATACATGTCTCGACCACGCCAATATATCCTCCCGGTCACTCCCTTCTTCTCCGTAACCCACCATATAATGTCTCTAGGCACCCTATCATAAGCCTTTTCCAAGTCTATAAAAATCATATGGAGATCCTTCCTTGTTGATCTGTGTCTTTCTACCAATCTCCTTAGTAGGTAAATAGCTTCCATAGTTGATCTCCCAGGCATGAACCCAAACTGTTTCTCCGACACCGTAGTCACCTTCCTCAATCGATGCTCGATAACTCTTTCCCACAACTTCATCGTATGACTCATCAACTTAATACCTCTATAGTTGTTGCAACTTTGGATATCTCCTTTATTCTTGTAGATAGGTACTAAGGTGCTCCTCCTCCATTCGTCAGGCATCCTCCTAGATAAAATAATCTTGTTGAACAATTTTGTCAACCAAGTCACCCCCAAGTCACCTAGGCTTCTCCATACTTCAATGGGGATACCATCAGGTCCTAAGGCCTTACCCGGTTTCATCCTCTTCAAAGCCTTGGCCACTTCGAACTTTTGTATCCTCCGATAGAACTCGTATTCTATTTTCTCGCTAGGGACAACAACTTTCATGTCATAAGGTTCTGACGGGTTTTTTTATGTGTTGGCTGTCAGCTACCTAACGCACAACCCTCCTCCTTTATCCGGGCTTGGGACCGGCTAGATCCAAAGAAATGTATCGAAGATAAAAAAAAAAATTAAAAATTACTTTTTTAAAATTTTTTTGTTGAAAATATTTTTTGAGGGAAAAAAAACTAATTATGAAAATAGTTTTTTGAAATAAAAAAGTTTCGAAAACATTTTTTTTTGGATAAAAAACTAGTTTTTGGAAAATCATTATTTTAGAAAAAAAAAAAGGTTTTGAAAATTGTTTCGTAAATGGTTTCTTTTTTTGAATTTTTTTTTTAGATTTTTGGAAAAAACGCTCTTTTTTTGAAATAACAGTTTTCCAAAAGCTAATTTTACTGAATAAAATGTTTTCAAAACTTTCGTATTTCAAGAAACTTTTTTTCAAAATTAGTTATTTTGCCCGCAGAAAACTATTTTCAATAAAAAATTAAGAAAAATAGTTTTTTTTTAAAAAAAAAAAAATCCTCTTTGATACTTTTTGTTTGAAAGCTATTTTTAAAAAATAGAAAATGGATAAATTTTTTGATAAAAACTGTATTTCTAGGGTAGTCGGTCATTCTACGCAAAAAATTAACACCGTTAGTCTTAAAGTAACAGCATGCATGAGGGAATCTAACAATCAGTTTGAAAAGTAAGGCTGGATAGTGAAATTTTTTAGAAAAGTATAGGGGAGGTCTCTATATTTGTCAAAAGCCTTAGGGGAGGTAAGGTAAGTGAAATATACCCATCAATTTTTTATCCAATAGTTCCTTTCAAAACCCAAAATCAAAGGAAGTTGGTATTTTCTCTGATACAAATTCCCTGCTTTCAGGGGCTGTCATGCGGTTTCTTTGGCATTCTTAGGATTAAAATAAGTAGTCAAATGCTCATTGAGTAACTCGTTTGCTAATTGAACTTGTTTGCACCGGTATCATATGCGAATTGCATGCCTCGACAAGATAGAATTTCCTCATGTAGCCGAAGTTATGTTTTTGTAGGGGTTATTGGGTCGTCAATTTTAGAATTCCGAGATTAATTATATAACCTAAACTTCCGGTTCTTGAAAGAAAGAGTTACTCCCTCCGTTCCATAAAATTTGATCACTACGAAATTACGTGTAATTTTCAAACTAAAAAATAATGTATTTATCAAAATAATTTTTGAATTTTTTTTTGCATTGTATGAAAGTTCTCGATGAGATCTATCAAATAAGATCCATATTGACTAAAAAATTATTTTCGTAAGCACGTTATTTTTTAGCTTGAAAATTGCACGTAGTTTCGTAGTGATCAAACTTTAAGGGACGGAGCTAGTATTAATGAAACTAGCAATTTTTATGAGGAGCGCATATAAATTGAGGTTTTTCCATTGGAGACATACGGCAGTCAAAGAATACTCTTAATTATTTTATTCTTTTTAAGATTAATCATCATTCATCTCAAAAAATTGCTTGATGGTGAAAAAACATGTTTTTTTGAAAGGGTTTGGAATCCGTTGCAATTTTTGCTACCAATATTCTCGATACCAAAGCTATAGCTAGCCTATAGGTTTTGAATCTCAAAGTAAGATGTTCGCGTGCAAATTCTGATGGGCCAAAAGAAATTAGAAAATGGAAGATGGACAGGATTTTTATTCATAAGATTCAAGGAGTTTTTTCTTTTTTATTTTTGTAATGTCGAATGTTTGGGCCAGCTTGCGCACTTCAAACTAATTCCTATAGCATGCTTACACATGACGTGGGTTAGGTGACTTCGGAGAATTACGTGTCAAGGAATCGAACTTAAAATCTTATGAGGTAGTAGTAAACACCTAAGTTCCAGGCTAAGAATATATGAGGCCGACCCTCGGAGTTACTCACGAAGTAGGTTGTAGAGAACTGCTGCCTGTCGATAAATAGAGTTGCTACTGAGATCTATGATTTGGACATAATAATAAAACAAAAGAAGAGAAAGGGATCACAAGGAGGTAAGCCCAATTCAGTCTGCATTTAGACTCCATGATCAACACCAAGTTTCAAATCTTTGAATGGTAGTGTAAATCCATTCCTGGTATATATGCCATTCTTTTTGCATTCAAACCCTCATCACATTCCTACCTAGCAATCCTAATCCTGCGATACTTAGGGACGAACACATTTTTTCCACTTTAGAGAGGCGAATGTATGTGCATGGAAAAACTTATACTCCCTCCGTTCCAAAATAAGTATCTCTTACGTAAACCTAGGTCTTTAAAAAGATGCATTTTTTGTTAAATAATTTAAAATTTTAACACAACGTAAAATAATACATTGATATCTATTGATTTGTGAAAAAAATGCAGCCTATGTTTATGCGCGGGACACTTATTTTGGAACGGAGGGAGTAGCTCTCAGGTTTTGTTTGGATGATAGAAAACTTGAGGCTATGTTGATTGTTTCGACTGTAAGTCCATTTTTTAGGCTATGTTGATTTTTCATTATGATTGGAGTATCCTAGTTTGGGGGAAAATTCTCTCTTTTAGTAGATTTTTCTTTTACTCAATAGAATTAATACAGTGGCCAAGCGGATGATGTACACTAATGTAATTTTTTGTTTTATTCATCTATCCAATATTTGTACTTATTATAATTTGAGTGAAGGCAATGTTAACATGGTAATGTATTATTGTTTATTTGGCATAAAAAAGATAATGCAATGTACACGCAATCTTATAATAAGCCGAATGTATGATTTTTTTATTATCAAAGTTCGACTTGCACATGTGCTTGACCGACCAGGTGACTAAAAATAAAGACGTGTCTCAAGCATAGGACTCTTGACCAGTGCAGCACAATATCTAGAAGTACCGGAGTCGAACCACGGAGACGACTAACGGTGCTTGACTCAAAAGTGCGGAGTTCTAGTTTAACCTGACTCTTAGGTAGCCACCCCTTGTTCAATGAGATTGATTAATTAATTTACCGACTGATTCACTAAATGCAGATAAAAAATGAGAGTACAGTTGAGGAAACTCAGCGTCCGCGACTAGCCTAACCGATGTTTACTCAGGCCATAATTACTCTTTCTACTGATTTTAGAATAAGAAAAAGGATCCCTAACAAATTCGCACCACTTGTCACCAAATTCCTTGCGCATTCGAATTCCGACGATGCCTGGGTTTTGTTTGTTAGAAGAGTTTCTGTTTCCTAAAATTGCTCAATAATAAAGTTAATTTGGTCCCGAGGTGCGGAGCGCCTTTGCCCGCAGCCGCACTCTATACAACTATTCACTCATTATTATAATAATTGCAGAAATTATACTACACCTAGATCTAAACATACTTTGAGAATTAAAACAAAAATAGAAAACAGTATCGCAGATTGCAAGGGAAAACAAACTTGATTATCAATAATGAAACGCCAATCCAAGAGCCGTCAATCTCAAAATCTGAAGTAAACTCGAATATAGACTGCTGAAATTGAATGTTGAAAATTGTAGCCGAAAAAACTTAGAATCATAAAACCTAAAATTAAAGTTTGGAGCCCTAATTTGAGTTCAAAATGAAGTATTTATACTAATCCCTCATTTTCTAATCAAAATCCAAGACAAAATAGGATTATTCTCTGCGGAAGACCAAAGTGATGCCGTTCACTGGCCAATTAAACCTTTCGGTAGTACTACCATGAAAATGGTGTAGCGCTACTGCGTCCCTTAGCTCCCCCTTTGACTCGTTGACCACTGAATCGTTGACCCATCTAAACCCTTAGTTAGCGCTACACCAAAAGTGTTGTAGTGCTCTAGAACCTTCTGTTCATTCTTGTGCCTTTTTGTTCCATTCTTGAGCGCTCTAGAGAAATAGTGTAGTTGATGGGTTTCGAGCATTTCCACGCGAAATTGACTTCAACACTTAGTCTCCACAGCTTTGCTCACTCTCCAACCTCCATCACGGCCTTTATGGGTACCTTCCATTAGCGCCAGAACACCTCAATTCCCTGCAAATCAAACACAAACACAAAATTCAACCACGTGCACGCATTAAATGGAAAGTGAGGATTAACCGTACATCTAACGCGCTAATTCTACACTACTTAGGCGCTTATATTTGTGATATTGCGCGCCTATCAACATGCATCGCGTGTGCTCAGCCTATAGTATTCTTTATGCTATTCAAATAAAGTCTCATTAAATTTTTTTAGAACGAATCTGTACAACTAAAAGTTACGTGAACAAGTCCTACTACTATCACAACTGTGAATAATTTCTCACTATGTACACTGCCGGGGATTGTAGTCCTGTAACGCCCCCAAGATTTGGGCATGTTAAATAGTGTTATACAACCATCTTTAAGTTTAATCCTTAAACTTCAATCCAAATTACAATATCTAAAATCATAATATAAATAGTAACTGGGGTGGTCCCTGCGCCGGGTCATTCCCCATGCCGGCAGCATTCCCTGCTCCAACGGATCTATCTCCACAATAGTTTCCCTGTCCATCTAGATAATCTGACATAATACGTCCGAGTCGCACAGGCAACATCATGGTATTATGCCAGGGTCACACGAATGCAACATCGTGAGTAAAGCCCAGAAGTTCGCTACACTAAACTTCTAAGTAGAAATTCTAGAACAATATGTATAAAAATAGTACATATAACTTATGAGCGGTAAAACCATGCAATGCCTCATGCGTGTCAATGCGGATCAGAGTAAACGTGCGCAGAAAACAATATCTCGTTTCAGTATCTCAAAGTTTTGCCACGTGTCATTTCTCGCAACAATCTTAATCGTTTTTCTCACTTTATCTCATTTATCGATATTTTCTCAAAAATCTGTTTTTCTCAAATCAGTGTCTCTTTCAGCATTCTTCTTCAAATTTCATATATCTCACACCACTTGAAAGTTATTGGTCAGTTTGTGCCTCCTTTCAGTTGACGGTACCAACCTTTCCGCTCGAGGTCCCAGTCGTTGTGCATCACCAATCTTAACAGCCTGTTTGCACGGTCCGTCCACCCTGCGACTCACACGACACAATCCCGACTGTCTCATATCACTGAACTTAACCAATCTGTTTATGAAGTCCGTTCACCATGTGTTGTGCACGCTTAGCCCAAACATCCTAGTTCTCTCCGTGAACTGGAAGTGGCGCTCTCGCTGCACTACCGCATCACAACCATTCCTCCAAGTTCTCTCCGCGAACTTGAGGTGGTAACCATTCATCTCATCACATTTCATTTTCAAATTTCATTTCATTTAATTTCCCGAAAATCTCATTTCTCATTTCAAAATTCATTTTCATTCTCATCTCTATTTTTTTTCCGTCAAACGTTATTCGAAATTTTCAAGTTCGGTGTCATAATCGTATTGCATACGTGCTCAACGCCACATGCTCAATCATGCTCATGCAATATTCCGTACTTTCTTCTAAAATACATATCCCTCCAATTAGACATTTCTCACATAAAATCATAGAATTAATTTCACCCATTCTTTAAAATAATATTTCCTTGAGAAAATTCTTCACATAAAATCACACATTTATTTCACCAACTTCTTCAAAATAATATTTCTCAATTTCTCAATCTCTTTTCACATCAACCTCATTTTCTATCTTTTCTTTTTATACTTTCCAAGGGAATAAAACTAGTTAACTTGCTTTCTCTAAAACCATTTAAACATATACTTCTTTTTCTGGAAATTCCTTATCAAAAATTTAGCTCCACTAGTTATGAATTTTCAAAATATTCCATTTCTTCCAAAATGTACTCTTCAATTTCTAAGAAACTTTTCTTCCAATAATCTCATTTAAATCATCTCTTTCTTTATTTAGTAAAATTTTTCTTTCTAGAAAATTTCATCAACTCTCTATATTCATTTCTTTGCTTTTTCTCAAGACCATAAATTATGCTCACAATGATTTAGCAAAACATTTCCTAGAAAACTTTTGTAAAAATTCTCTCTTATCGAAAATATCATACTTTCTTTCAAAAATCCCCATAATGTATTTAGTCTTTCTTTCTAGTAGGTAACAATTTTCTCACTAGATATAGCACACATATTATTTTAGGAAAACCATATTAAACCATAACCATTTATTGAATCAATAACTAATTCTTCCATGATAATAACACTAGAACCTTGTCTAGAAAAATACATATCTTCTAATCAACTTCTAATAAACTTCTAATCACTTTAATCTCACTAATCCCACTTCTAATTTCATGAAGGACTACTCTAATTAGAATCTCATTAACAATCTTGTTATTCTTTCAACATGAAATCCTCTTTCTTAAACACTAAGTAACATGCTTAGTAACTTAATATATGCATAAATTGACCCAATCAAACTCTACAATCATGCTTAGCAAATTAATTAGAACATCATAATGATTCTAGAAATAACTCAATAGAAGGTTAGTTTAGTAAACTACCTTAATTTTCGGGTGTAAACCAGAAGCCGGAAAGCTATCCTTAGATTAAGAGACTCCTAGCTTGCTCACTAATTAGCTTAACAAGTAGCTAATTAGAACTAAAATAGGTGAGCTAAAAGGTGGTAGGTGTGGTTGGTTTGTTGGGAAATAGAGAGACAAACAAATGGGGAAAGTGCAAAGGTGGTTCAAAGCACAATAGGTGGGCTATTTATAGCAAGTGAGAGCCCTCTCTCTCCCTCTAAAATTTTCGGTACACACACACATAGGGCCGAAAGTTTTGGGTGTGGGGGAGAAAATGTGATGCTTGCCATGCACATGGCAAGTACCCTAGTAGATTCTCTAGGTTTAAAGCTAGTTTTAGGTGGTTTCTTGCAAGCAAAGGGGAATCTTGGGTGAGAGTACATTGATGTGAGGGTGGGAAAGAGTAATGAGGGAATATATGCTCTTAGTTGTGTATGTTTGCATGGTAACCTTAGTTATAGGATGTTTGTAGGGTTAAATATACACAAAATACATGTATGGTGTGGATATGTATAGGTTACTACCGAAATAACAAGGCTTATTCTAACTAGTTGGATACAAAATGTAGGCTAGGAGGGAATCCCTCAAAATCCTTAACTTGCTTGTGCAAGTGACCAACCAAAGAATCTTGCATGTGCAAGTGTACTTATGCACACACTCACACTCTACCTCACTCCCTCTTCCAAGCGCTCTCTCTCTCTCTCTCTACCGAATCTCTCTCTAACTCTCTCTAACTCTAACTTGGTTAGCACCAAGTTCCTAGGGTTGAGAGGTAATGGAACTAGGTGGTACCAAGGCGGTTGGTTAGGGTAGGAACAGTGGTTGGGTAGGTTTCGGGTATTAAACTCGGTCTCCGAGTGTGGCGGTAGTGTAACGAATGTGTTACTCGGTCTCTCATGCGCATATACATGGCTAGGTTTATATTTATTCGAATAAAAGGAATTAAATAATATTTAATAGAAATTTTTTCCAATAAACCGAAATTTAAATTAATTAATTAAATTTTTAAACGAAATTTTTATTTGCGAATTTTCGGGTCGTTACAAGTCCGGAGGTAAGTGGCTTATTTTGAAAGGGTGGGTCTATTTGCAACCCTTTTTAGACTTCATATAGTCTTTTTGCTAAATAACACCCCGGTGAGGTTGCAAATCTCTATATTTGCTTCATATAACCCGGTAAAGTTTCAAAATTAACCTTCTTATTTTTTCCCAAATTTCACTCATTTCAAACACTTAAAACTCAAAACCCTTTTCTCTTCCCTCCTCCCTCTGTCTGACCTCCATCACCACCGCTACTTGAGCACAACCGACTTTCTCCTCCGACCACTCCTTCAACCGATCTACTCTCTCTCTCTCTCTCTCTCTCTCTCTCTCTCTCTCTCTCTTTCTCTCTCTCTCTCTCTCTAGCCTCTTTGACTTCAACCATCGCCCTCTCCGTCGAACCAGTCGAAGAGATCGCCACTGATTTACTCGTCTGATTTTGACATATTTCGAATATTTACTCCAAAAACTAAACACATAACGCGGATACAAACCGCGGAATTATGGCCAATATATCGGATATTAACTACCATTAACAATGTCTGTTATTTGGTTTTGACACATTTCAGATATTAACTCTCGATTTTATAAGTAAATTCCGGGTATTTACTACCAAAATGTATTGTGATTTTTGGGACTGTGGTACTGTTTCGAATGAACAGTGACTGAGAAATAAATAAAGCAATGGGTTGCTCTTAGGTCATTTTTTGCTTGAAAATCTTCATGTCTGGGTTACTTTTGGTCTGTATTTTTGCATCCATTGGTAGACTTGGAGTTGTAAGTTGCTTCATTACTCCTCGAAGCTCTTCTTCCAAGTCTAGTGAGGGAGAAGATTCTTCCATTAATTTACCAAGGTTTTCCATTGAGAGAGATGAGGGACAAAGGAGAACAATGGGGGATTTTTTTAGATCGGAGGAGGAGGAGGAGGAGGGAATACGATGGAGAAGGAAGAAGAAAAGAGGTTGGGAAAAAGTGGAATGAGTTGGTATGTAGCAAAAAGGTTTGTGTAATTAGGTGATATAGAGTAATTTGAAGGGCTAAATAGTCTTTTCGCGAGAAAAATTTTGATATTTATTTTACAAGAGCTGTATTGAGAAAAAAAGTTGCAAATAGATCCACTCATTTTGAAATGGTTTGGATGATGGTTAAGAGCTTTAAATTTTGAGTCATACCAACTCTCTCGCGATGCAATTCACTATCCTTTGGGGGTGATGGAAATTAATAGGTGTGGTCACTAAGAGCATCTACACCCGTGATTCAATTTTTTACTCAAATTTCGTGTGCCACGCAACCATAAATTCAAAGGAACGACCCTTCACGTAAGCTTTCTTATTAGTCAAAACTCAAAGGTCTCTCTCTCTCGTCAATCGATTCTTACTACGACGCGTTCTTCGGTCCAAACTCTTTGGGAGGATACCCTCATGACTCCTTCCCCTCATAACCCGCAATTCATCCACACATATATATATCCACCGCACTCTACCTCCTCTTTCTACACCAATCTCTAATGGCGCCAACACTTCTAATCCGACCACCACCAATAAACCCCACCACCACCAACAACCACCACCACAACCGCGCCCCAAAACCACCACCACGCGTCTGTTTCTCGTTCGCCGCCTACGCCAAGACCGTCATCCACCACCTCACTACACAAAACGTCCCCGTCGAACCCGGCCTCACCGCACCGGAATTCGACTCCGTCGAGTCCACTTTCCACTTCACTTTCCCCCCCGACCTTCGATGCATCCTCCAAGAAGGCCTCCCCGTGGGCCCGGGCTTCCCCAATTGGCGATCTTCCTCGGCCCAACAGCTTCAAATCCTCACCACCCTCCCCGTCTTGGGCCTGTGCAAAGAAGTCTCTATGCACAACTTCTGGGCCCACTCATGGGGAGAAAAGCCCGAACTGGTCGAGGAGGCGGTTGAGTTGGCGAAACGGTTTTTGAAAAAGTTACCCATTCTTGTGCCGATTTATCGGAACTGTTATATTCCGTGCACGCCGAATATGGCGGGAAACCCGGTTTTTTATATTGACGGCGGCGATGTTCGGATTTGGAGCTTCGACTTGGCCGGATTCTTCCAGCGAGTTGATTTTGGGGTGAAAGAGAGGGAGGTGAAGAGGCGGCCGAGTTTGTCGAGTCCGCTGAACGTGCCAGTGTGGGCGGCGACCGAGGCGCGGAGGATCGAGTTTTGGACGGAGATAGTGGAGGGAGGTGATGCACGACGCGCAAAGAATAATCAAGAACATCAAAGAAGAACGCAAGACACAGGAATTTCTACTTGGTTTTCCAACTGCGCAGCTGAGTACATCCATCCGAACAATCAGGCAAACGCGACTCGAATCAAATCAGGCTTCACATTCACAAGTCCAACAGGAGGTGAGAGGGTGGTGGTGGGGGAGGCGGGTGGAGGGACACGGCGGCGGTGGACCGGGGATTTGGTGGGGTGCAGGGAGGCTGTTTGGTGTAAGCTGAGGGATGGAGGGTGGAAAGAGGAGGAGGTGGGAGAGATGATGGACGGTGGGGATGAGAGGGATGAGAACGAGGGGATGATGGGGTTGAGAAACGTGGTGGAACACGTGAGGGAGTTGTCGGTGATTTTGCTGCGTGCGGGTTGGAGCAGGGAAGATGTGGTGGACTCGCTTGGTTGCCACGTGGAGAATGGTTACGGAGTACTGGAGTCTAATTGGATAGATTTTCGAGTCCTTCCACACTCGAATGAGACCATACATCCGATGCTTGATCGAATACAGTAGCAGCATGAAGCATGCATCTAGGGGCGTACTATTCCCGAAAGGACAGCATATATGTTGGGCTGATCGCAGTCGTCCGCAGTCAGTCATGAATGATTCAGATCATATCTTGTTTAAATAAATTTAAACTGTCTATTACCGAACAGATTTGAATTGTTCATAGCCAACCAAAGATAACCACAATCGACCTAATACACATGTTGTTCTCGAAGAGACTGCACGCAAAGTGATTTTGGAGGTTTTTGACAAAAATGTGGAGTACTTTTTTGAAGCCCTCCATCGTTTTGCGGACCTGATTCTCTTTCAGGGACATTTTTGGGGTGGGGACTGTTCGTTTTGTGGTTAAAAATTCACTGTAAATAGCAAGAAGCTCACAGAGGTGCAGTCTATCTTTTTTGGGACTTGCATCATGCCACATAATTTCTCATGTTCCTGCATGTTGGAAATATTTTTTGATATCACGAAAGTTGAATTTAAGTCTTTATTACTATTACTGCTTCGAAATTATCTGCGCTTCTAGATATCTCTTGACTTTGGCTTGGCTTGACATTGATGCGTTGATCTACAAATAGACATAAAATGTTACAGTACAACCTAGGTTTAGATGCTATTGTTGCTCAACTTGATCCCTCAAACAAATTGGTCGAGCAATGAGGAATAGGAAAACGACAGAGACAATCAAAGATACACCACTATATAAGGAATGTTCATGAGATTCATGCATGAGCCGGTTCTGTATCCAATAAGGAATGTTGTATTTTGTACCCCAATAATTGCTATTGTTCTACCTTTGAATAACTCTAGTCAAGCTCATCCTTTTACAAAGAATACCTTAATCTATCCATAAAAGAAATTGTTCAGTGCTCACGTATATTGATCGATCGTGAGTAGCGACGGAGCCATAATTTTTACTCGATAGGGCTGACTCAATGAATGTAGTTTATGTACCTAAACTTATTAATTATATCATAGAGGTTTTACTTTCTAGTAAAATACATTTGAATATTGAAATTAGTTTCAACTAATGGATAAAAAGTATATAAACCATGTTGTCCTGTGGTTTTAGGCTTTGACAACATTCACATACTTATTTGTTTGTTTATTAAAGAAATTGAGAAACGAGAATGTAAAATAACATGTTTTTACTAAATTAAATTAAAATTAATTAGATTATAAGAAGTTTGTACATTAATGATATCCCAATACAAAAAAATTAGTTGTCATTTTTAGATATATTTTAAAATTCGAGACCCGGGCTTCACCCGGTCCAAGGTAGTTCCGCCACCGACCGTGATACCGGTTGGTGTGATCGAAAACCATTATATGAACGTATGGTTTAATAAAATACTTCTGGACCATGAGGCCCCCAATCAACTCGACTTTGTTAATTGAGTGCAAAGTCCTCCCAAAATTCGTGGCATTGGACTTTGGGTCTTCAAGGGTACGGGGTCAAAGTTTTGTGGCCCACTTAGGGTTTTGAAACTTGACCTTGTTGCTTTGGGTCTGCATCAACACTGGACCATTACAGCATTTTTTTAGTAAAATTATTTTTTTGTCATTGAGTTGATCTATTGTAAGAGAATATAGGAGAGTTCAAGATCCCACATCCAGATCAAAAAAAAAAAAAAGAAAAGATCCCACATTGAGAAGATGGGAGAATGGCATGTGATATATAATGAAACGTCCAAAGCTATAGTATAAATTGAGGTTAACCTTTTGAGCCACGTTGCTAAGCTAAAAGTTAGCAGGTCAGCTGGGGCGGGTTGTTATGGGTGGTATCAAAGCATAACCCCGGTCTACCTCTAGAATTTGCAGAAGTCACCTCTTGAATTTCAGAGTTGGAGCAAAGTGCTATGCAAAGCTAAGTGTTACACCATGACTACCGAGGGAAGGTTGTTGGGCAAAGCAACAAGGATGTTGCATCATAAGGTGGGGAGATTGTGAGAGCCCAAGATTCTACATCTGGATATTGGGGGAGAATGGCATGTGATAACTAAAAATGAGACATCCAGAGCTACTGTATAATTTGAGATTAACTTTTTGAGCCACGTGATTGGGTTAAAAGTTAGGAGGTTAGCTAGGGCAGATCATTGCAGAATGACTTGTGTAGCACCCCTAAAAAAATGCATGTTTTATGCATAATCAAATTACTGTGATTGGATGTTTTAAAGTGAGGTAAGGACAAACTTGGGAAAAAGAAAAAGAAAACAAAAAGAAAGTGACACGTGGAGTGGGTAAAACCCAATTACCCTTGGAAGTAATAAAACGCGTGCTTGAATAACCACCACGTGAGGGTAATTAGCTTTGCACTATTGCATCAGGATTCTTTAACCCTATGCTGAGCTATATTGATCATAAGTAGGGTCAAGACAATAACCGAAGCACCAAGTGAAGGTGTACTAGCTCGGTCGTAGCCATAAAGGGATGCTCCAAGACATGACCAAGCTAGTAAAGCTACGAAAGTAGCTAAGGCAGCATTATGGGACTACATGCGTAGCTCTGTGCAGCTTGGCACGTATGAGATGGGCTTTGTACAAGCAGTGTCGAGCTATGTGGAAGCACGCCCATGACCACCTTAAGAACATAGGCAGTGGAGCATTCTAGAAGGTTTTGAGTCGGTCTCTTATGTGGTAAGAGGAAATCCTGTGATTTAGGGGATTAACATGAGTATTCCTAATGAGAATAGTAATATATTATTTACGTGGCCATATAGGAAAGAAACCTATATGGAAAGGGACTCTATTGCAAGAAGAGATCTTGCATAACGTTACAACACTACGCCTAATAGGAAAGGTCCTTTTAGGAAATGGTTTCCTAATGCAAATAGGAAACTAAGGTAATGAAAAGCCTTGTTCAACAAGTAACTCACACCTATAAATAAAACATCATACCCATGAAGATAGGTACGCTGTAATACACAGTTATACACATTGTGTATTTGGCTTATCTAGTAAATCTCATTACTAACTTAAGCATCAGAGGGCATTTGCCGACGAGAGAGTAAAGGTGCTATAACCCTTGTCTGTTTTGCAGAATTAGGGTTCCGGCAAGTAAGCACGTGATCAAGCTCATATGTGGATTTTATCCCCGTACAACACGAAATAGTGAATTTGCATGGAGGATACAAGTGTTGACTTGTAGGTTATGGATGCAAGTGGAATTCATGTGTGAGTTGGAAGCATGATATTACGTGTGTTGTGGGTATGAATTGATAGGGCCCGTGAATGAGACAAAAAACATTGCAAATAAGAGGAGATATATGATCGCTTTGAGGGTAATTAGGCGGGGTGGAGAGTGAGTGAGTATTTCAGAGGAGTAAACTTGCATGGCAGTGGCTTGTGGTGTTCCTTTTTCATGAATTTGAAATAAATTTTCCTACAATTGGGAAATATATTAGGAAATTTATGTATAAAAGGAAGTAGCATTGGTTTTTCCTTAATTTTCTATGTGTTTAGATTGAGTGAGGTGGCTTATATCCTTTGATTACGATTTTTTTTATCCTTCAAGTGTTTGGGGATTCGGGTCGTTACAACCTATCTTGTAGAATGTGAAAAGAAAATTTATATAAAATACAATTTTTGAACAACCCCTTAATAAGGTATTCACAGATTTGTCATGTATATTAAATGTGGGACTAGTATCACACAACAAACCATTTTCAAATTTGAAAGTCTACTCCTACAATAAAAAAATTTTTGTTGCCAAAACGTCAGTGGATTATACAGTTAAAGGTTAACAACTATAAGGAGCTTGAAGTCTCTTTATTGACTTGAACCCCAAACCTTCTCCTTATAAGTACGGGTGAAAATGAGCCAAACCAAGCTTCATAAAGTTTGAGCTCAGCTCGTTTATGTAAACGAGCCCAAAATCAAGCTCGAGCTTGGCTCGTTCAACTGAGCAGAGTTAAAGGTAATTTACTTAACGAACCTTCTTAAATGAGTCAAGCCCATATAAATGAGACGAGCTTTTGCGAGCTGAGCCAAGTCGAGTTTCATTGAGCTCGTTTACTAAATGAGTCTAAAACTCGAGCTCGAGCTCAACTTGATTACTAAACAAGCCAAGCCATCCTGAGCCTTAATAAGCCGAGCGAGTAGCTTTTAAATATGTTTTAAACAATGGGAACAATTAGATAAGTTAAGATACACTTCGGATAAAACTGTGTTTGGAACCATATGATGTATTCAGACCCATGTGAAATAGACGATTCTAGGCACAGTTGTGATTGGAGTTGTGTTCTAAAATTATGTACAAAACATTGCTATTTTTAAATAACTTTTAAATTTCCTATCTTTAATGTGATGGGATCTACTATATTTTAAGGGGCACGTAAATAATCATCCTCTAACTACCTTGAAATTATGGTTTCATCCTGTGGTGTTTTTGGAGTTATGTTTCCATCTTGAAATTTAAATAAACCCAATATTGCCCTTTATACACATATTTGGAGATTGAGGACTAAATTGAATGTTGCATATAGTAGAAGGGAAAAGTGGACCAATTTCAATTTTTGGAGGTCCTCTCCTGCAATTAAGGGATTTGGGATAAAACCCAATCCCAGATCTTACGCTTCACCAATTTCCTTCAAAATCACACCCTACCACAGTAATGCCAGAAATCTTTCTTCCACCATCCCAACTTCAATGTCCCAAATCGTCTACCTTCAATGACGATGAAATTGATTTCTCCTTAAGAAAGCTTGAAGAATTGCAGAGAGAGCTTCAGGCACTTCAAAAGGAAAAGGTAATCATTTTTTATTGTGTCATTTTCATTTCCATTGTATAAAAGTGGTCTCAATTTAAGAGCACTTTCAGATGTTCTTATCTTTATTATTTGGTGTGTCTTTGCATGTAGAGTGATCGGCTGTTTTGTATCCCCTAACGCCTTCTCCTCTGCCGTCGCTGGTGATTTTAACCCAAAACAAACTTGCCACCTACTAGAAGATTGACGAGGAAATCAAATTGGAATTGAAATCCAGGTATGGGTTCGAAATTGAAACCAATAACTCGATCAGATTCATATCCGAAGCATCGACATTGGGTAGTTTGTGGCTCTCATTGGGGATGACCCAAGAAGGTGGATCGGGTTCATGGCAAGTGTGGTGGGTACTCCGATTGTTGGAAATTAGGGGCGGCGGCAACAGACTTGACGACAGACTCGGCTGAAGAGTTAAATGCACAAAGAAAACCAAGTTTATTAGTAATTTTACCATGATTATTGGAAGATGTTGTGGACATACAATTTTTACCATGATCAAAGTTGCAAAAATATTTACCGTGATAATTTTTCATATTTCCCATTTTTAATTGGCTTTTACAATGTATTTTACCATGATTACTGAAAAACAACTTGAGTCTATATTTTTTACCATGATTGTTCGAAAAACACCCTATAACTTACATATTATTTAGTTTTTACCATGATACTTACGTATTACATATTGTTCCAAATGATAGGATGAAAACATAATTGTTCCAAATGATAGGGATGAAAACTAAAATGGAGTCCAAAAAAGGATCATTATTTAATTACCTCATATTTCAAACAATTTGCTAAAAAGTAAATATGTAACTAGTTTCAATAAAAATATAAGTGAGGTGTTTGATTAAAATTATTTTTATTCCCTATGTTTAATGTAGATTATCCAACAAAACTCATTACTTGTTGGATCAACAAATAAATCTTAAGGTATTGAATAGATTGTACATTTATATTATATCTTATAAGACCCTCGTCACTAACCAACCCTTTTCAAATTAATTTTTCATCTTGCTACCTTTAATGTAAATGAGATCTACATTTATTAAAAAAAGTTGCTCCAAATGATTTCATTTCCAATGTTTTCCCACATGTGGACCCGTATATATAAAAATGTAGAGATTATTTGTAATCTTTATTACTTAACGTGGAACTTAAACATGCACTATTTTCATATTGATTAGCTCGGTTCGTTTGCAACCCTACAAACGGGTACAATCAGATAATTTAAGATCAACATCTAAGCACACAACTTTATAATACAGTCTGGATAAAACTGTGTTTGGAACCCTCTAATGCATGCAAACCCATATGCAACAAACGTTTGTAGGCACAATTGTGAGTGTAGTTGTGTTAAAAAATTGTGCGTACAACATTGCTATTTTCAAATAAGCTTTACATTTTTCTGTCTTTAGTGTGATGGATCTACATTTGGAAATAAATTGCACAAAAATAATTAGGTAACTATTTTCATTAAAAACATAATCAGAGTTCTTGAAGAAAAATTATTTTTATTTGCTATGTTTAAACTAAGTTGCCAGACAAAACTCATTACATGTGGGACACACAAACAAATATTGAGGTATTCAATAGATTTGACACTTATATTATGTCTTACAGGACCCTCATCACACAACCAACCCTTTTCAAATAAATTAATTTTCCACCTCGCTACCATCGATGTAAATAGGATATGCATTTTATAATATAAAAAACAACCCTATTCCAAATGACTTCTTTTCCTATGTTTTCCCATGTGTGGACCCATATGTATAAGAATGTTGAGATTATTTATAATCTATATTACTTAATATGAAACTTAAACATTGTTTTCGTGTTGATTAGCTCAATTAGTTTGCAACCCTATTTGTAAGCTAAGCAATCGATCATATAAGCTAACAGTCACATCTAAGCACACAATTTTAAAATACACTCCGGATACAACTGTGTTCGGAACCCTCCAATACATGCGGACCCATATGCAACATATGGTTCTAGACACAATTGTGATTGAAGTTATGTTCTAAAATTGTGTGCACATCATTGCTATTTTCAAATAAGTTTTATTTTCCTATCTTTAATATGGTGGGATCTACATTTGAAAATAAGGTGCTCGAAAGTAATAATGTAACAAGTTTTAATAAATACATAAGCATGGTGTTAAAAAAAATTATTTTCATTCAATATGTTTAATGTAAGGGAAAATTATTGAAATGGTCCCTGTAGTATCACCTGAGTCATGATTTAGTCCCGCTGGTTTCAATTACACTCTAACGAATCCTGTAGTTTCAATTTTGGTCGAATTGAGTCCTCAATGTTAACTTCTGTTAACAGATTAGACATAAAACCCAATTTGGAGATTTTTTTAAAGGTCAAACTCGTCTTTTCACCCACCCTTCTTCTTCCCCAATTTGTAACCCTAATCCCCAAAAAAAACCTCTTCCTCTTCCCACTCAGTTTTTGACCTCCACCACTCATCCCCATCATTGTTTAACCATCACCGCCCATCCCCGTCATCATTTGAACCGCACCACCACCTGTTACCACCATACCCACCACCCTTGGGTCACCGCCACTCCTAGGACTATTTGGGCACTAAATTTGCTCTGACATACTTCCACCACCGTCACAAGAGCTCTACCCACTCTTTTTGTTGTTGTTTGAGCCTCACCGCCTTTTCCCGTTGTAGTTCGGTCAGCACCAACAAGTTCTGGCGCTCCTAAGCGATGGATTTGCTCGGTGGTGCTCCTACTTCAATCACTTAGGCATCGCTGCCCCTCTCCACTATTGATTGAGCTGAGCCATTGCTACTTGCTACTCCTGTCACTACTATTTGGGTTTAGTCGGTCCTTTTCATGGCTATTTGGGCATCGTCGCCGTCGTTTTTTATCACCACCCGACTGGTGGTGTTGCTCGGTAGCCCAACCAGTTCGACCGGACAATGGGTTTGAGTTTTTAACTTAGATTGGGGCTTTTCCACCCTTGTATCGCCATCATCCGCCTCCATGGAGGCCGTTTATGGCTCTGTTTGGCCAGAATCAGCCATGGGTTGAAGAAATTTCTGGGTTTTCTGTGAGATTGATGAGGTCAAGAGAGAGAGGGAGGACGAGATTGAGAGGAGAGAAGAGAAACCAAGTAGGAAGATGAAGAGGTTTTTTTTAGGGTTAGGGTTAGGGTTACAAATTGGGGAAGAAGAAGGGTGGGTGAAAAGATGATTTTGACTCTCAAAAAATTCCCAAATTGGGTTTTCCATCTAATCTGCTAACAAAAGTTAACGTTGGGGACTCAACTTGACCAAAATTGAAATTACAGGGTTCGCTAGAGTGCAATTGAAACTAGAGGGACTAAATCGAGACTCGTGTGAAACTACAGGGACCATTTTAATAATTTTCCCTCAATGTAAATTGCACCCGCAAAACTCATTACATTCAGAACCCACAAATAAGTGTTCTAGTAATCAATTGATTTTACATTTATATTATGTCTTATGGGACCCTCATTACACAACCAAGCCTTTTTAAATTAATTTTCCATCGTGCTACCTCTCATGTAAATGAGATCTACATTTAAATTAAAAAGCTGCTCCAAATGACTTAATTTCCAACGTTTTCTAACATGTGGACTTGTATATATACAAATTTTGAGATTATTTGTAATCGATACTACTTATGTGGAACTTATTTGTTTTCATGTCGATTAGTTTGGTTCATTTGCAGTCCTACTTATAAGCTAAGAGGTAAAAGCAAATAGGAAAAGATCAACATCTAACCACACAATTTCATAATACACTTTGGATACATCTGTATTCGAAACCGGCTAATGCATGTGGACGCATATGCATTAGATGTTTGAAGGCACAATTGTGACTGGAGTTGTGTTCTAAAATTGTGTGCACAACATTTCTATTTTCATTTTCCTATCTATAGTGTGATGGGATCTACCTTTCAAAATAAGTTGCTTGAAAATAATTATGTAACTAGCTTCCATAAAAACGTAAGCGGTTTGTTAAACAAAATTATTTTTATTCAATATGTTTAATATAAATTGTTCGACAAAACTCATTACATGTTAAACCCGCAAATAAATATTAAGGTATTCAATTGATTTTACACTTATATTATGTCTCATGGGATTTTCGTCACTCAACCAACCCTATTCAATAAATTTTCCATCTTGCTGTCTTTTATGTAAATGGTATCTACATTTTAAAAAATAACGGCTCCAAATGACTTCTTTTCTAAAATTTCCAACGTGTGGGCCCATATATATACAAATGTTGAGATTCTTTGTAATCTATATTACTTAATGTGGAACTTAAACATTGTTTTTATATTGATTGGTTCAGTTCGTTTGCAACCCTACTTTTAAGGGGTACAATCAGATAAGCTAAAAGCGACACCTAATCACAATATTCTAAAATACACTCCGAATACAACTGTGTTTGAAACCCAATAATGCATGCAGACCCATTTGCAACAGACATTCTAGACACAATTTTGATTGGAGTTATGTTTTGAAATTGTGTGTACATTATTGCTATTTTCTAATAAGTTTTACATTTTTCTATCTTTAATATGGTGGGATCTACATTTGAAAACAAGGTGCTCAAATATAATTATGTAACTAGTTTCAATAAACACACAAGCACGGAGTTTGAACAAAATTATTTTCATTTGCCATTTTTTTTTATGTAAATTGCCCTGAAAAACTAAGTACATGCAAGAGCCACAAATAAATATTGTTGTATTCAATTGATTTAACACTTATATTATGTCTTATGGACCCTCCTCACAAAACCAACCCTTTAAAATTAATTTTTCATCCTGCTATCACTAATGGAAATGTAATCCATATCTAATATAAAAAAACTACTCCAAATGACTTCTTTTCCAACATGTGGGCCCGTAGATATACAACTTTGTCTAGAACCCTCCAATGCATGTGGACCCATATGCAACGGGAGGCTCCAAACACAATTGTGAGTGGAGTAATGTTCTGAAATTGTGTAAAAAACATTGCTATTTTTAAATAAGTTTACATTTTCTTATCTTTAATGTGGTAAGATCTTCATTTGAAAACAATATGCTTGAAAAATAATTATATAGCTAGTTTCAATAAACACATAAGCGCCCTGTTTGAAAAAAATTATATCTATTATTTATGCTTAATATAAATTGCCCCACAAAACTCATTACATGCGGGACACCACAAATAAATATTAAGGTATTCAATTGATTTTACATTTACATTATGTCTTATAGGACCCTCATCACACAACCAACCATTTTCAAATTAATTTTCCATCTTGTTACCTTTATTGTAAATGTGATATGCATTTAATAAAAAAAGCCGCTCCAAATCACTTCTTTTCCAACGTTTTTCAACGTGTGGAGCCATATATATAAAAATGCTCAGATTATTTGTAGTTTGTAATATTTAATGTTGAACTTAAGCATTATTTTTATGTTGATCAGCTCAGTTTGTTTGCTGCTCGGTACAATCAAATAAGTAAGAATCACATCTAAGCACACAATTTTAAAATACACTGATGGTACAACTGTGTCTGAAACCTCTAACACATGAGGACCCATTTGCAACAAACCAGACACAATTTTGACTAGAATTGCGTTCTAAAATGGTGTGCATAGCACTGCTATTTTCAAATAAATCTTTTATTTTCCTATCTTTAGTGTGATCATATTTACATTTTAAAGAAAACTTCTCGAAAATAATTATGTAATTAGTTTCAATAAAAACACAAGTAGGGTGTTTGACCAAAATTATTTTATTCACAATTTTTAATGTAGTTTGCCCCCTAAAACTCATTACATGTGGGACCCATAAAAGATGTTAAGGTATTCAATTGGTATTATGTCTTATGGGACCCTCGTCACACAACCAACCCTTTTCAAATAAATTTTTCACCTTGATACCTTTAATGTAAATGGGATCTTTATTTAAAAAGGCTACTCCAAATGACTTCTTTTCCAACATATTCCCACGTGTGGATCCATGTATATATATATATATATATATATATATATAAATGTAGAGATTATTTATAATATGTTTTACTTAATGTAGAAATTAAACAATGCTTTCATATTGATCACCATGGTTCATTTGCAACCCTACTTGTAAGTAATGATGTACAATAAGATAAACTAACAACATCTAAGCACACAATTTTAAATACACTATACATGCAATTGTCTCTGGAACCCTCAAATGGATGCAGACCCATATGCAACGGACTTCTGTAGGCTCAATTGTGAGTTGAGTTGTGTTCTAAAATTGTGTTCTCAATATTACTTTTCAATAAGTTTTACATTTTCTTATCTATAGTGTGATGGTATTTGTATTTGAAAACAAATTGCTCAAAAAAAAATTATATAACTAGTTTCAATAAAAACATAACCGGGGTGTTCGAATAGAAATTATTTTTATTCGCTATGCTTAATGTAAATTTCCTGACAAAACCCATTACATGCGGGACACACATATAAATATTAAGGTATTCATTTACACGTATATTATGTCTTATAGGACCCTCGCCACAGAACCAACGTTTTTTAAATAAATTTTCCATCTTGCTACTGATGGGCGTGTGAGAAGCTTGCGTATAAGCGCCCAAGTAGGGGGTTTTGGCTTAGTTTACATGCGGTTTAAGCTTTATTTTCCAATTAATACGTGCATGTGGTGTTTTTGTGTTGCAAGTGTGATTTGCAGGTAATTGAGGGGCGCAAGTGCGATTTTAATATTTTGGAGGGCCATGCACGTTGATCAGAAGTTGAAGGCAAGTGAGTAATGCATGGGGTGGTCGAAACTCGTCGGGAGCGCTACCCCAATACCTTGGAGCGCTCAAGATGGCTTAAAAAGGGTCCCAAAATGAACAGAATGTTTTTGAGTGCTACACCAGAATAGGTGTAGCGCTACAAACGCATTAGAAGAGAAGGTCAACAGTCAACACAGCGGGTCAACGGTCAACCCATGGGCTAAGCAGAGCGGTAGCGCTACCTACATTTCTGTGTAGCGCTACCGAATGGTTATTGTGGAGGAGTTGAACGGTGCCGTTTTGGGTCAACGCGAGGATAAAGAAGGCGGTAGCGCTACACCTATTTCTAGGTAGCGCTACCGAGTGGCTTACGGATGCGCTAAACGCTGTCGTTTCGTTTGGCCGCGAGGAATATTTTCTGACGTTTATTGTTTTTCTTAGGGAGTTTTCCGAAATTAATATAAAAACCTAGCATTTAGCTTTGTCTAGGGTTCCACGAATTTTAGCTAGTTGTCAGTTTTACAAGTTTTCGGCTACGGATCTGAAGTTCTTCGATCGTCGTTACATTTCCAAGTTCAATTTCCGGAATTCCATTGTTGAGCTTGTTTGGCGGATTGATATTCACATTCAAGTTTTACTTTTGCAATTACGGTATTTATCTTATTGATTTTATATTTTATTAATTAAGAGCATGATTAGTTGTAGTTTGAATTCATCTTCTGCAATCGATTTCAACATGTGTGAGTAGTCGTACAGAGTGTGGCCGCGGGACGAAGGTGTCCCGTGGCTAGGCTAATTTGCGTTCCACCTCGGTGCCGAATCCTTCAAATTAATGCGCAGTTTTTCAATATGAAATCCTTTCTAACAAACAAACCCGGGCATTGCCAATTCCAAATGCGCGTAGTGGTTGGTGACACGTGGTGCGCATTTGTTGGGAATTCTTTTCATATTTTAAAACCTATTAATTAAATAATTGTGGCCTGAGTGAATGTGGATTAGGCTAGTTGCGGACACTGTAGTGCCCACGGTTGTACTCTTCTGTTTTAATTAAGAGTTCAATAATTTGATTAGTTTAATTTTGTTAATTAAATCAGTCATCTGAACAAGGGGTGGCTACCTGAGAGCCATTTGCAAACATAGAATCTAGCATTGTTTGGGTTAACACCGTAGACCGTCTCTGTGGTTCGATTCCGGTACTTCCAGCTTTATTATGCTGCACCGGTCTATAGTCCTGCGCTTGGGACGAAATTAGAGTTAATTATTAGATACCCGAACGGTCAAGCAGCTACCTTTAATGTAAATGAGATCTACATTTAAATAAAAAAAGCTACTCCAAATGACTTATTTTTCAATGTTTTCCCACTTATGGACCCATACATATACAAATGTTGAGTATTTGTAATCTATATTACTTGATGTGGAACTTAAACATTGTTTTCATGTTCATCAGCTTAGTTCATTTGCAGCCCTACTAGTAAGCTAGCGGGTACAATTAGATAAGTTAAGAGCCACACCTAAGCACACAATTCTAAAATAGACTATGGATATAATTGTGCCCAAAACTATCCGATGCGTATGAACCCATATGCAACGGACAATTATAGACATAATTGTGATTGGAGTTATGTTCTGAAATTGTGTGCATACCTATTGCTATTTTCAAATAAGTTTTACATTTTCCTATCTTTAATGTGGTGGGATATATACATTTGAAAACAAATTGCTCAAAAATAATTACAATTATAACTAGTTTCAATAAACACATAAGCGCGGTGTTGGAACAAAATTATTTTTATTCACTATGTTTAATGGAAATTATCCCAAAACTCATTACACGTGGGACCCCCAATAAAAATTAAGACATTCAATTGATTTTACGCTTATGTTATGTCTTATGGGATCCTCATCACACAACCAACCATTTTCAAATTAATGTAAATGGGATCTACATTTAATAAAAAACTGCTCCGAATGACCTCTTTTCCAACGTTTTACAGTGTGTGGACCCAAATATTTATAAATATTGAGATTATTTGTAATCAATATTAGTTAATGTAGAACTTAAACATTGTTTTCATGTTGATCAGCTTGGTTCCTTTCCAGCCTGGTACAACCAAATAAGCTAAGAGCCACATTTAAGCATACAATTTAAAAATACACTTAGGATAGTCTTTGGAACCCTTTGATGCATGCGTATCCATTTGTGGTTCCAAACACAATTGTGACTAGAGTTGTGCTCTAAAATTATGTGCACGACATTACTATCTTCAAATAAATTTTATATTTTTCTATCTTTAATGTGATGGGATCAACATTTAAAAAAAAAATTCTCGGAAATAATTATGTAATTAGTTTCAAAAAAACACAAGTGAGGTGTTTGACAAAAATTATTTTTATTCACTATGTTTAATGTAAATTGCCCTAAAAAACTCATTACATGCGGAACGCCCAAATACAATCTTAAAGGTATTCAATTGATTTTACACTTATATTATGTGTTATGGGACCATTGTCACATAATCATGCCTTTCCAAGTAAAATTTTCGTCTGGCTACTTTTATTATAATGGGATCTACATTTAGTTAAAAAGCTGATACAAATGACTTCTTTTCCAACTTTTTCCCACATGTGGACTCATATATATACAAATGCTGAGCTTATTTGTAATTTATATTACTTAATGTGGAACTTAAACATTATTTTCATGTTGATTAGCTCAGTTCATTTGCAACCCTACTTCTAAGCTAAGGTGTACAATTAGAGCAACATCTAAGTACACAATTTTAAAATACACTTCGGATACAACTGTGTTTGGAACCATTTATTGCATGCGGACCCATATGCAATGGACAGTTTGTGACTGAAGTTGTGTTATAAAATAATGTGACAGCATTGCTATTTTCAAATAAATTTTACATTTTCCTATCATTAGTGTGATGGAATCTATATTTTAAAACAAGTTGCTCAAAAAAAATTATGTAAATAGTTTGAATTAAAACTTAATTGAGGTGCTTGAATCAAATTATTTTTATTTGCTATGTTAAAGGTAAATTGTAGACAAAACTCATTATATGCGGGACCCATAAATAAATATTAATGTATATAATTGACTTTAAACTTATATTATGCTTTATTGGACCCTCATCACACAACCAATACTTTTCAAATAAATTTTCCATCTTGCTACCTTTGCTGTAAATTGGATCTACATTTAATATAAAAAAAAGCTGCTCCAAATGACTTTTTTCCCAATATTTCCCATGAGTGGACCCGTATATAAAAGTTGGGATTATTTGTAATCTATATTACTTATTGTGGAACTTAAACATTTTTTTCATGTTGATTCGCTCAATTTGTTTGTAGTCCTACTTGTAAGTTATATGATACAATCAGATATATATATCTCACTGTTCTGGGCCTCACTGTGATGTTCTAAACCGTTGATCTTTGATAAGCCCCCAATATTGTATATATCGGGGCTTATCTTGCTCCTTTTGTTCACAATCACACGCGAATTCGCGCTTAAATTGGTTGATATGCGTGTAGAAGTGTTTTTGTTGAGTTACAGGTCAAACATGATAACTTAGCGCGTTTGGTGCGCTTTGGAAAGCGTACCAAGATCACAAGGGCCACATGCCCCATGGCATGCCAACACCGGGCCCCACGAGCCACGAAACGATGATTTGGTTGAGACCCGGTAAGCCGAAACATCCCAAGTGGCCGAGGGCTTTGAGGCCACGCGTCTCGCTCAAGCAAAACTCCCGGTGAAGTCCGGGATTGGATAAGCACCCACAAGACCGAGGAGCACCGCCCCAAGGGTCGCACGACTCATTTAGGAGCTTTGGAGGAAGTCCGGAGGCACGCAAACCAATAAAAGTGATCAAGGGGACAAAAACTAAGTCAAGACCAATCTGGACCGATCCAGAATTATTCTGGACCGATCCAGATTTTCCCAGAAAGTTCCAGACCAATTTGGACCGATCCAAATTATTCCGGACCGATCCAAATTATTCCGGACCGATCCAAATAAATCTGGACCGATCCAGAATTGCCCAAAAATTTCCAGACGATTCCGGACCGGTCCGGAATAATTCTGGAACGGTCCAAAAGTGCTCCGAACCATTTTTTGTGGACTTTTTGCACTTTCCACTTATGAAAACTTACTACTTTTGTTGTTTTTATGATATTTTTGTGAGAGAGAAAGTGTTGTGTATATAATCATCTCTCTCTCTCCCTCTCTCTTATCTCCCCCATTAGTTAGCTTTAGGTATTTTAAGTTTTTCATTTCCATGGTTTTTCAAGCTTCCTCTCTCTAGTTTTCCCAAGTAAGTGTTGGACTTATGCAAGTTTCATGTTTATTAATGTTATAGCTCTTGGTTAGACCTTCCTAGAAATCAAGTTTATTTTCATTTCCATTTAGTATTTGGTTTACTTGTTCTTCTTGCTATTTCCTTAGTTAATACTTGTTTGGTTGGTTGTTTGTTGATTTTTCCAAGTATAAAGTGATAGGCCTAGGTAGTATCTTCATTTAAATCAAGTTTATTTAGTTGCTTGTTATGTTCTTTATTTTCCTTATAAAAACAGCCATGTTTTCCTTAGTGATGAATGAGTAGTCGGTTTAGGCTCGGCTATGGGGTGATTAGCACCCCGTGGCTTAGGTGATTCACTCTCCTCGCCTTAATGCACACATTGCTTGTTAATTAAAAAGTACGGATTGATTTTTATATATCAAAATTGCGATTTGTTAATCCTGTTGATCTCGCGTCGCCAAGGGCTTGACCACTTGGCACGTGTGATGCTTCGGGTTATGGCAATCAAAATGTTTGTATAAATGGCACATGAATCCTACTTTTTAAGAGACATCGTTTCTAGTTGAATAAGTTTTAAGTACCAAATCTTCCGTTCGGGGTCGTTTAACGACGCCCCGAGCCGGTCATTTTAGAGGAGAGTGAATTGGCCTAAGGCATGGGTGTTGAGGACTCCTAAGCCTTGCCTTCCTTTAATTAGTCTTTTAAATCTTCCGAGTCATTCTAGAAGTAGGAAGAGAACCACCAAACAAAACCACCTCGTAAGTTGGCCGTCTTAACGCCAAAACTCTCATTGCAAGTTAAACTCTCACGCCGGGTGCTTTTGGTCCCTGTGGATTCGACCCGGTCTTACCGGTTATTATGCTACCTCCGACCTAGCCCTACGCTTGGGGCGACACTTTCTACGACACAATCCAAGGTCGCAAGCATTTCTGGCTATACGTTGCCGGGGATCAAGCATTTCTGGCTATATGTTGCCGGGGGTCAAGCAATCTTGTTTAAATGAGTAATTTAAACGGTCCTATAAAATTTTAGCTAAATCGGATATCGGTAAGCACTTGATCCAAATAGTTTTAAAAACACTAGTTCCTATCACAATTTTTGCAAAAATGTTTGGATCAAGCACTTACCGATTTTTGATTGAGCTGAGTTTTTGCAGAACCTCCTATTTTACTCATTTAAACAATATCAATGGTTCAGAACATTATAGTGGGGCTTAAAAAAAAATCGTGTATTTTTTTATGTGTGAGGGAAACCGGGCCCTATATATATAAGCACATTGTTTGAACAAAATTATTATTATTCATTATGTTAAATGTAAATTGCCCAACAAAACTCATTACATGCGGAAGCCATAAATAAATATTAATGTATTTAATTGATTTTACACTTATATTATGCTTTATGGGATCGACCCTCGTCATACAACCAATACTTTTCAAATTAATATTACATCGTGCTACCTTTAATGTAAATGAGATCAACATCTAATAAAAAGCTAGTCCAAATTACTTCTTTTCCAACATGTGGACTTGCAGATATACAAATGTTGAGATTATTTGTAATCTACTATATTACTTAATATGGAAGTTAAACATTGTTTTCATGTTGATCAACTAGGTACGTTTGCAACTCTACTTGTGTGATAAGGGGTAGAATCACATAAGCTAAGAGTAATATCTAAGCATGCAATTTTAAAATACACTCTGAATAAAACAGGGTCTGGAACTCTCTATTGCATGTGGACCCATATGCAATGGACAGTTGCAGGCACAATTGTGACTTGAGTTGTGTTCTAAAATTGTATCCACATCTTTAGTGTGATGGATCTACATTGTTTTGCAATTTTTAAATAAGTTTGCTATTTTCGAATAAAACTGTGTCTGGAACATTGCTATTTTCAAATAAGTTTTGCATTTTCCCATCTTTAGTGTGATGGATCTACATTTGGGAACAAGTTGCTCAAAGATAACTATATATCTAGGTTCAATAAAACATAAGCGGGGTGTTTGAACAAAATTATTTTTATTTGCTACGTTTAATGTATATTGCCCGGGAATTTTTTTTGATTATGTGCGGGACCCACAAATAAATATTAAGGTATTAAATTAATTTTACACTTATATTATGTCTTATGGAACTCTCGTCACACAACAAAGCCTTTTAAAAAAAAAAAAAAAATTCCATCTTACTACCTTTAATATAAAGGAGATCTACATTTAATAAAAAAAAACTGGTCCAAATGACTTCTTTTGCAATGTTTTCTCACTTGTGGAGCCGTATATACAAAGGTTGAGTTTCCTTGTAGTTTATATTACCTCATGTGGAACTTAAAAATTGTTTTCATGTTGATTTGCTCAGTTCATTTGCAGCCTTACTTGTACGCTAAGGGGTACAATCAGATAAGGTAAGAGTCACACCTAATCAACCAATTTTAAAATACACTTCGGATACATCTATGTCTGGAACCCTTTGATGCATGTTGACCAATATGCAGTGGACGGCTCTAGACACAATTGTGATTGGAGTTATGTTATGAAATTGTGTGCATAGCATTGCTATTTTCAAATAATTTTTATATTTTCATATCTTTAATGTGGGGGGATCTACATTTGAAAACAAGTTGCTCGAAAATAATTATGTTACTAGTTTCTAAAAAACACAAAAGTGTGGTGTTTGAAAATATAATTTTTATTTGCTATGTTTAATGTAAATTACCCCACAAAACTCGTTACATGTTGGACCCACAATTAAATATTAAGATATTTAATTATTTTTACACTTACGTTATGTTTTATGGGACCCTCATCACACAACCAACCATTTTCAAATTAATTTTTCGTCTTGCTACATTTAATGTGAATGAGAACTACATTTAATAAAAAAGCTTCTCCAAATGAGTTCTTTTCCATCATTTTCCCACTTGTGGACCCGTATATACAAACGTTGAGTTTGCTTGTAGTCTATATTACTTAATGTGGAACTTAAACATTGTTTTCATGTTGATCAGCTCGGTTCGTTTGTAGTCCTATTTGTAAGCTAAGGGATACAATTAGATAAGTTAAGAGTCACACCTAAGCACATAATTTTAGAATACACTTTGGATACAACTTGTCCCAAACCCATGCAACAAATAGCTTGAAACACAATTGTGGGTGGAGTTATGTTCTGAAATTGTGAGCCAAACATTGCTATTTTCAAATAAGTTTTATATTTTCGTATCTTTAATGTGGTGGGATATACATTAGAAAACAAGTTGCTTGAAAATAATTATGTAACTAGTTCAATGAACACATAAGCGCGGTGTTTGAAAATAATAATTATTTTTGCAATGTTTAATGTAAATTGCCCCACAAAACTCATTACATGTGGGACCCACAAATAAATAGTAATGCATTCAATTGATGTTACACTTACATTATGTCTTATGAGACCCTCATCACACAACCAACCATTTTCAAATTAATTTTTCATCTTGCTACCTTTAATGTAAATATGATCTACATTTAATAAAAAAGCTGCTCCAAATGTCTTCTTTTCCAACGTTTTCCAAAGTGTGGAGCCATATATATACAAATGTTAAGATTGTTTGTAATCTATATTACTTAATGTTGAGATTATTTGAAATTGTGTGCACACCATTTCTATTGTCAGTCATATAACTTTTATATTTTCCTATTTTTAATGTGATGGGATGTACATTTTAAAAATATTTTCCTAAAGATAATTATGTAATTAGTTTCAATAAAAACGCAAAGAAGGGTGTTTGAAAAAATTATTTTTTTTCACTACATTTAATGTAATTTTTCCCACAAAACTGATTACATGCGGGACCCACAAAAAATGTTAAGGTATTCAATTGGTTTTATACTTATATTATGTCTTATGAGACTCTCATCACACAAGCAACCCTTTTGAAATATATATTTTTTATCTTTGTAACCTTTAATGTAAATGGGATCTTTATTTATATAAAAAGGCCGCTCCAATGACCTTTTTTCCAACGTTTTCCAACAAGCGGACCCGTGTCTATACAAATGTGGAGATTATTTGTAATGTGTGTTATTTAATGAGAAACTTAAACATTGTTTTCATGTTAATCCAAAGATAAAAAAATTAAAAAATAAATATTGTTTTCATCAGTAGTTTCTATGGGAAAAATAAGAGGGTATGTTCGGACAAATTTTTTATTTATTTATTTAAGGACAATGGATATCATGAATTAGTCATTGGTCTCGACGATAAAATCCAAAAGAATATTAAAATTAGGACAAAATTTGGAGAAATCTTGATAAGACGACCATAAAGACACTAAAACTCCAAAGACACCAAAGACTCATTATGTTATAATATAAAAATAAAAAAAGAGAGCTAATATAGCTCAACAAACAAAATAAAACAAGACCCTGTACATTGCCCAAAAAAATAAAGTAACCCTTTACTTATATAAGAATCTTTAAAAAAATTGTTTACAATTTTTCCGTTGCCATTCGAAAATTCTAGAGCTGCTCTTGCTAATTGTGAGAGCTAATTTTTTGAGCAAATTATTTGGATTCATTTGAGAGGTAATTTCTTTAACATTTAAGATAATTACTATAATGTTTAGCTATAGTCAAAATAAACTATAAGTTGTTTGTGTCTATGTTGTCCTTGGTAAGTATTCATAAAATGTCAAAGGGTAGTTTTGGCAGTTTTGGCTTCCTTTCCATGATGTAAAATTATGCAAAAGCTACAAAATGAACTTTCATCAAATCATCCATCCTAGTATCCTACAATGATAAGTGGATAACGTGAATTGTAAAGTTGAGGTTGCCAAAACCCCTCACTGAAGCTCCAACAGAAATGAAAAGAAATTAAAAATTGTAACTTTTTTGTCATCGCCCCCCCGACCCCAAATTACGCTTTCTGTGTGAAAAATAAGTTTTACAAAGCAAACATAAAAAATGGGGAAAATAAAAAAACATTACCTAAGATTTACAATACGTAAAATTGCCCAAAATAAATTCCCCTAAAATAAACGACCACCAAAAAAAAAAAAAAAAAGAAGCTCCGGCTGCAGTGGCCAGATTTCCAGACGACGGTGCGTCGCCACCATGAATCACCGGAACCGTTGCAGGGGAAATGATTTCAGTATGGATAATCGCATGTTACAAGAAAACTTAAATATGGTCTTTCATTCAAAACTCACTTCTTCGTCGCCGCTCTTGTTTTTTTAGTTCAATTAGATTCGCTTCTGAAAACCCTAATTTTCATCTCCCGAAAGCTAGTTACAAATTTATAGGTGGCCACCAATCGGTTCGGCAGAGTTGATTGCATCGAGCACACTTTTCACAATGCGGGTAAGCTTCGCTCTATTTGAGAGTTTGGGTCTCATTGGTTATAGATACACAAGCTTGTATACTAATACGAGATTTTGTATGTTGTATGCCACTTCCTCTGCCCTTTTTAAGTTGTGTTACTTTGTAAATTTAATTTATTAAAGAAATATTATCATTGCACATTTCACATCAACTTTTTCCTACACTTTCACATCCACTTTTATCTCTACTTTCCAAAATTATCTTCCACTTTTACTCATTAACTCTTTATCCACTAAGTTTTCAAAAGAGCAAAATAATAATTGTACAAACTTTTACCTATTAACTTTTCAAACTACACATTTATTAAGGGGTAGCTCAAAATGAAAATGTCTACATTTAAAAAGGGACGAATGAAGTATCAATTAACTTCAAAAAAACCATTTGAGAGTAGATATACATCATTTTATGAATATTACACTTATTTAGAAACTGTACTATACTTCATCTTGCAGGTCCTGATTTCATAATTTGACATGCCTGCCCGGAAGGTTCTAGTGGTAGTTCTTCAAAATCTCTTGAGTACCCATGTTGGACAATCACCACTTTAAAAAATAACAAAATCAATAAATCATGACATTAAAAAATGCCTTAATCTACAACTCGACATAGGTCTCAATAGTTAGTACTTTTGTACAAGTTTTAGCTATAATAATAAAAAGACACCAACAACTATAGAATAAGAATTTTGCTCGCAAAGTAATTAGGACACTAGCCTAAATAAATTTGATTAATTTTGGACTTTTTTAGCATGTAAAATAGTGATTAGGAAATTCAATATTCAAATATGATTTTGAAAAATCAAATTGATATTTTGGAATAAAAAGTTCTGCAATGCTTTGTTTAATAATACGCACATCTAGCATTTACATAATTACATTGATATTTTCCTATACATGTTGACCAAATATGATTTTGAAAAATCAAATTTGATTAGGAATTCAAAAGAATCAAAACTAATCTTTAAGGAAACACAAGTATCGGCTATGATTTCGGATAGCCCATCATCATTTCGTTTCGGGTTAACAAGTTGACACGGAATATTGAACTATTGTTTGTGTCCTTGTCAACTTACGTGAGTTTAACCCATATTTGTCCCGTTTAATTTTTTTGTTGACAGGTTGTGTCATATTCGTGTTCGTGGAAAAAATTGGTCTACCCAAACCCTCTAACCTCATGTCGTGTTACCGGGTCATGTCCAGATTTCCCACTCTATGGATTTATGCTTCATTTAAAATCGTCGGATCACCATCTTATTGTCAGTGTCCATTCTATTTATGTGAAAATCTCAATAAGACTAGGCTTAATTATAAACTTGCACCTTTAACTGTAAGTTGGATATTTAATTTGCCAACTAACTATCGCAAATGTCAATAAATATAAATTTGCATCGGTGAGATTCTCATAATTTGAAAGACGATGGTTAAGGTGGAAGGAAACATTAATGAGATTCTTTTGAACTTCTTGCTATAAATTATTTCGGTAACCTCTGCTTCAGTCGACGCCAATCCGGCCTTTCCTTTCTCATCCATAAGGTCATTCTCTTCGTCGAAAACCTCTACTTCAGTCGACGCCAATTTTTTTTTTTTTCTCATCCATAAGGTCATTCTCTCCAATCTCTCCATCGGAAACCTCTGCTTCAGTCCACGCCAATCCTCTTTTTTCTCATCCATACAACTGTTCTTCTTGAGATTTTCCATGGCACCGAAAAGGACTTTGGGTCGCCAAAAGATTGAAATGAGGTTGATTGAGTCAAAACAGGCTCGTCAAGTTACCTTCTCCAAGCGCCGATTTGGCCTCTTCAAGAAGGCAAGCGAGCTGTGTACCTTGACTGGTTGTGAGATTGCTCTCATTGTCTTTTCACCTAGTGGAAAACCCTTTTCATTTGGCCATCGTTGTGTGAACACTATAATCCAAAGGTTTCTTTGCGATAACCCCATGGAAGGTGCTCCTAATCAGGATCCTCATGGATCTATTTGTTCGACTCTCAACCAACAGTACACTGAATTGTGTGCACAACTCGAAGCAGAGAAACGCCGCTCTAGGGAACTTAACTTACTAGGCGAAGAGTGCCAGAAGCCTGACTGGTTTGATGCCCCTGTTACTGAGCTTAGCTTGGATCAGCTAATGGAATCCAGGAGATGTATGGAAGAACTGAGGGGCAAAATTGCCGAGAGAGTTAATGAACTTTCACTTGTGGGATCTGCTCTGGCGTTGGCTCCATCAAATGGTGCTAGAGATATTGATCTCAATGTTATACCAGAGGAGATCTAAGCTTCATTTGTCATCCATACCGGCTCGCTAGCATATATGGCTGGTTCCAAATAAATCAGTTGGGAAGGGTTTGACCTAGCTGTTGATTTCTATTAGTAGTTTATATTTATGTAACATATGGCTAGTTGGTCTCTTGGTTCTCCAATCTGATCAGCTATCATTTCTTTCCTGTTGGGTTGTTGGTTATAGATATCCCGAGGTCCCCTAGGTGTTCATCTATAAGTCTTCAAGTCCCAATTCAATGAAAAATGATTTCCTTTTCAAATGCTATTTAATTTGACAATGTATTAATCTCTGATTTCATTGTGTGCTTTACCATACTCGTTGAATGATGTCTAGGGGTGTACACGGTCCGGATCGGATCGGATTGACATGAATCCAATCCTAATCCGCGAGTCACGGTTTTTCGAAAATACAATCCGTGTCCGGACCAAAAGTCTCACGGTTCGGTTCCAATCCGATCCGCGAGTCACGGATCGGTTCCGGTTTTATCCACGGATTACATGTTATATAAGACATTATTATTTACGGTAGTCGTAATTTCGCATAAAAATAAATCAAGAAGCATCCCAAAGTACATTATTCAAATTCTATAAATATTAAGGACACCACAAGTTCACAAACACAGTAGTTCGTTACAGCTAATTCCTATTTTGAAACTAACACATCAACTTGAAACAATAGGAAATCAAAGTAAAGAGCTCTCGTAGCTAATTAGAGAAGATATCTTCGTTGGAATCTCACACTAATGGGTCATCAATAAAAATACACATCCAAGTTTTGAAAGAGATCACAGTTTACCTCCTAGTATGTGTAGTAGAAGTTTGTGTAAAATTATGTGTGTGTATATAGATATATATAGATATATATATATATTTAAAAAAATTATATATAATAAAAATCTCACGGTCCGGATCGGTTAATCCACGGTTTCGAAATCAAAATCCGTGTCCAGACCGCAAGTCACGGTTTACTATTTTTTCAATCCGTGTCCGGACCATTAATCCACGGTTAAAATCCAAAATGCACGGATCGGTTCGGTCCGGACCGGATTCACGGTTCACCGATTTTTTTGTATAGCCCTAATGATGTCGTTGAATAGGGTTTCTTGTTTCCATTCGGAAAAATGTTTTCCTATCTTTATATTGTTGTTGTATTGGAAAGTGCTTGTGTGCATGTTAAATTGTTAAAAAATCTATTGCCTAAGGGAATCAAGATACTTGATACCCCACCATTTCAGCTTGACTCATCGACACTGCGTTTACCTAACACGTCAGAGTTTATTTAAGTTACCATATATAAATAACATTACCAATGAGTACGTGAAGTGAGAGAAGATGTTTATCATTTTTGTCTTCATCATGTACATAATTATACTGATGTTTGTTTAACTCCTATTTGCTTGAATTCATGGCAGGCAATTATGGATACCATGCTTGTACTGAAATATTGCCAAGCAAAGACATGTAACTGGTCTTTGAAATACTCTTTCTATACAATAAGCACCGTTGTCATTTTGGGATAGTTACTGTATTCATTCATTTGGATGCTTATAGACTATAGTAATATAGTTCTTTTCCCGCAGTACCTTTTAAAAAAAAATGCATACTATTTGTGTGGAATCCTGTTTTTAAATAATTTTCCGGAAATAAAGTTGGAAAAATGTGAATAATTGTTTGAAATGTTTAAATGTTCGATTAATTAGTGATATGAGTGAGTTGGGACCTTATTGCATTACACAAGCCACTATAGGGACTTGGGGTGTAATTTATTTGGATTATATATCTGTGTGTGGTGTATGAGATGAGAGAGACATAACCCCATCCCCTCCTCATCAGACGACCCACCTCTCTTTCTCTCTACCTCTTCCATCTTCTTCAACCTCACTCCAAATTTTACTCAAAAATCTCAAATTTTACGATTCATCGCGAGGATTCATCCAAAAAAAATACCCGTATGGGTTTCATCCGATCAATTTTTCTTAAAAATGTTATATATAGCGTTTTTATGAAAAACTGCTTAGATCAAGCCCTTCCGGGTATTTTTTTTTTTGCCGAATCCTCGCGGGGGCCCTAAAAAACACCTTTTAAACACATCTAACGGTTTGGATCGTCGAAATTTGGCCCGGAAAGTGGAGGTCCGGACCATAACACGGTCCGGGATCCTTGATTGGAAGCTCGGTGTGTATATATATATATATATATATTATATACCTAATTCCAAGTGGCAGATGTGGGTGTCTCACGCACCTAAGGAAGGAATTAGAGGGACCAGTGGTATCTTTTATAAGGAAAGGAAGGGCAGCTGTACATGTAGTTGGGCGATGTGGGACTTGTGGAATTCACTTCCCACTCTTTCTTCAGTAATCCCACATCGGCTGTTGAGGAAAAAGTTCTTGAGTGCATCTTTATATAGTGCAGCACTACCCTTCTCCTCCTCTGCACATGGGAATCACACGATTTACAAGTCCACGTGAGCCGAGCTCGAGCTATTTGAAAATTATTCGAGCTGAGCTCGAGCTATGCATATTTTTGATGAGCCGAGCCTGAACACTTCAAAGCTTGGCTCGGCTCATTTGCAGCCCTATCCAAAATCCTCCTTTAAAGTTAGAAACTTGTGATTGCTCTTAGATAAACTTGTCATATACTTGGTAGATGAACTTTATGTTGTTTCGTTACTTGTTTGAAAAGTTTTAGGACACAATGGTTGAAAGCACTTGTGGGACGCATATGGACACATGAAATCTATAAAAGAGAGTTGTGGGTGTTAGTCATGCGATGACAAATGCATGAATTGAGATGAACGATTAATTAAGACAATGAGACATAATGATACTAATGAGCATAAAATGAAATTTGCAATGTGGTAATGATAACACGGGGCCCGATATGGTATGCCCGACACGGGGCCCGATAGGGTATGCCCGGAGTGACATGGGGCCCGATAGGGTATGCCCGGAGTGACACGGAACCTTTATGGTTTGCCCAGAGTAACACGAGGCCTTTATGGCATGCTTGGAGTATAACCTAATGTCACGCCCTCAATTTTATTAAACCAAAATACAAATAAAATCCACGTAGGATCGATTAAAGTCAAACAATTTTCCATAGAAAGTCAAAGTCGAAGTACAATGAGCTTCTAGTCAAGGGTACCCGTACCCATACAAAATAGCAAAGGTTTTAAAGTTATTACATAAGTTGAAATACTCAAAAGCTTGGAGAAATTAAAGTTACAAAATTATCTTACAAAAATGTACTTAGCATGAAAATGAGAAAATAACTTCATGATCTCAAATTCTTCGTGGCATGCATCACACTCCACGCATCCAATATCATGCTCCATGCTGTGTACCTGGGAAAGATAGGGTGAGCTCACTAGCTCGTAGGAAACATTTCTACCAACACTAAGGGTATAGAGAATGAAAGATGCACATGAAGGTATGATACGCATAAATGAGTAGGCTAAGATGAACCAAGATAATTCAACTCAATGACAAAATATCTAGGAGATGCCTCAAAGATCTAATGAAACTAGAATATCCATAAGTTTCTTTATAACCATTACATTGCGTGTCATGCGTTCGTTCCCCTCAAACACAGTCATTTACACAGACATTTCATTTTTACAATACATCACAAATACCCAAAACATCTAGAATAACCCAAGCATCCTTTACATTTATCAAATACATCTTATTCCTTTTAATCATTCACTTGTTTCGTGTCTGACACTCACACAACATTCCTCATATGATTTGCACGATATCCATATCAATCTCATTCATTTCCAAACATTTGATCATTTTCCGGGCATGCCATATAGGCCCCGTGTCACTCCGGGCATACCATAAAGGCCTCGTGTCACTCCGGCCATACCCTTTCGGGCCCCGTGTCACTCCAAGCATACCCTTTCGGGCCCCATGTCATCCATTTCACCTTTATATTACCATTTATCAACTCATAAGTTCAATTTACTGCCCAAAACCAATTCACGTATCACAATACCCTTTTTCGAGTGTCCAAAACATTCACACAATCATCTTTGTTTCAAAAACTCAAAACATGTCGGTGATAGTCAAATCAACACGTGTCCAATGTGCGTGAGAAACCAAGACAACCAAAACAAAGCATAAACGCACCATGATAGGTTACCGAAGCTTAGAGGTCAATTTGAGAAGTTTTGAAATGGCCAAAGAGGGCCCGGAGCGATGGAACATACAAATGGAGTTATATACCTCGAGTAAATACGACACACTGATAGTAAAAAGGGCATTTCTCTCAAAATACAAAGGATATGGATATGAAACCAATTGGGTTTGAAAGTAGACTCGTATAGCTTTCCAACGGTTCAAGAATCACCTCAATCGGAGTTCGGACGAAGCCGAGGCGTGCCCGCGAAGTTGGAAAAAAAATCTGTCTGAGCAAAGGAAATCTGGATCGGTCCAAATAATTTTGGATCGGTCCGCAAACTGAGCAAAGGAATCTAGATCGATCCAAATAAATTTGGATCGGTCCAAAATGGTCCGGGAGCCAACAGAAGGTTTTGGATCGATCCAAATAATTTTGGATCGGTCCAAAATGCTCTCGAGCGAAAATTTTGACAGCTTGTTCAAATCAATAGGGCTTCAATCCAAGACCAAAAATGGGGGTTCCAAAACACAACTAATCAAGAGAGAGGGACACATCCACAATCAATTCATGGATTGATCAACTAAACATACAAAACCCAAACTCAATCAACAACCAAGCTCACTTCCATGGTGAAAACAAATTCAACAAGAATTTAAGAACAAAGAGAAGAACAATGCACTCATTCACTCAACATACACTTAGAGAAGGTAGAAAATTGTTCCCTACCTCAAAGATCAAGCTTTGATCAAGCCAAAAATGCAAAACCCTTACTCCTCCTAGCAAACCCCGGCCCGAAACTTGACTTCTCGGAGTGATTCCAACGCGTAACCCAAGCTCCATAGTGTATTTAGGTGAAGGGTTTGAGTGTAGATCTTGGTGGGTTGAAAGTATTAGTGTGTATTTTGGGAGAAGGGTGAAGAGAATTTGAGTAGGGAGGGAGAGAGAGAGAGACGCTGGAATTGGGGGGAGGAAGAGAGAGAGAGGTGTGTGTGTATAATGAACAAAAATCAGCCACAAACAAATATATATACACACCACCAATTACACTAGCACCCCTTGTGTTTCTAATAAGTTCTAAAAGCACCCCAATGTACATACTTCCATCACATTGACCCCACATCACTCTAATTTCATTTTCTCACATTTACCCAACATTATTTCTGAAAAATTATTTTAAAACACGGGTCTTTACACCTAAAGTTTTAAAGGAATGAGATGTGTATGCTAAATGTTTATGAGACGTATGGTGTGTCAGATATTTATCGGGTATGATGGATGATAGAAAAGGAAATCTTGTGATAAGGGGCCTTTATGGCATGCCCGAATTATAATATAATGTTTCAAAGGAATGAGAGGTATATGGTAAACCTATGGGACATATATGGCATGTCAGTGACGTGTCGGGTACGAGTTGGCTACGAGAGATAGTATATGGAAGCCAGTAACTCATGAGTTGATTTTCAATCCTTTAATCATTAAATTTTCTTGAAACTTGTTGTGTGATTTGTGCCTTCCTTGTCTATCACTCACTTGCATTTAGAATTGGTAAACTTTTCTCTTCTGGGCTAGTGAGCTCACCCTGATAATTTCAGGTACTAAGCACGAAGCATAATATGGATTGCTTGGAGTGTATGCATGCATCTCTTTTGAAAGCTTAACGGAGGACTTACTATATCTTTTTGAAACTTATATTATGAAAAGATAATTTGTAATTTAATTGAGTTTTCATCATTGACTTGGGTTGTAATAACAATGGTAATTCATGTATTTACTTTGGGCATGGGAATCCTGTGAATTATCTTGTGTATGACTTTGACCTTGTGAATTAAGCTTGGATTTTGACCAAGACTTTGGATCTCATTGACTTTCCACGTGGATTTATATTACTTTTACCTTTAAAATTCAAGGGCGTTACACTATTGGTTTGGTTGAACCTAAATTCGAAGGGTTCATGTGCAAAAGCTGGAGATAAAAAAAAAAAGCAAAAAAAATTGACATAGTTTTTATTCTTCTTTTAATCGGGAATTTAGGAAAGCGTTAGTTGTATGATATATATTCCGAAGAAACCTCATATAGGCTTAAGTTTTTCTTTTTAAGTTAATTCATTATCAACAAGAAAATCATTTAGGTTAAGGGGCATACCTCATACACCAAGGCTTCATTTGGTTCGATATAAAACTTTAAAATTATCTTGTGGAAAATAATCTTTTTCATTTTTATTTTTAGGTGTTTGATTGATACTTTGAAAATAATTTTGCTCGACATTTTTCCAAACTTTTGAAAAAAAAATTTAGTTCAACTAAGCAGTTTTTTTTACAGAAATACTGCCACAAATAGATACAAGCACAGTAGCACATTGATATGCAAGCCCATATATGTATACATATATACACATATACCTACACGTACGGAGGGAGAGAGGAATTTTGTGTATACGGGGATTTTTTTTCTCATATGAATGTAGGAAGAGAATAATAATGATGAGAGAAAAGGGAGGCTAAGGCGTGGCTTGGAGGGATGGAATGACGGGTCACTTTCAAAATTGACGACTTATTGATGTTTTGAGAGGAAAACAATTTTGCTCATATGATGGAAAATATTTTACATGGAAAGCATTTTTTTACAATTTTGAGTAGTAGTAATAGGCTTAGTCATTTGGTGATTAACACCCCATGACTAATCACCCCATGACTCGGGTTTAATCCGTCCATCTCATCAAAAAGTTTTCATTTCTTGTTTATCAAAGATTTAGGGTTTCATTTTATGTACCAAAGTTTGAGTATGTTAATCCCTTTGATCCCACATAGCTAAGGGTTTTACTATTTGGCACGTGGGATGCTTTGGGCGATATCAACTTAATCGTTTGCCAAATAAACCAAAAAATCCTAATCTTTGTTAATCACATTTTCTAGTCGAATGGTTTTAAGCTCTTAATCTTCTGTTCGGGGGCATTTGACGATGCCCCGAACCGGTTATCTAAGAGAGGATTGATTAACCTTAGTCATGGTCATTGAAATCTCTTAGACTTAGCCTTAGTTTAATTAGTTTTTTTTTTTCAATCTTCCGAGTCGTTTTCGAAGTCAAGAGAATATCACCAACCAAATCACAAATTCAATTTGCCGCTTTAAGGCTAAAACCTCATTCGAGAATCAACCATAATGCACGACACATTCGGTCCCTATGGATTTGAGCCGGTCTTACCTGTTTTCATGCTACCGCCGGCCTAACCCTACGCATGGGAAACACTATCTACAACACAATCCAAGGTCGCAAGTGTCACCACTTAAATCAGGATACTCACCCAGTGGGATCCAACCCAAGACCTGGAAGAGTACTCCCAAAGCCTGACATCCGCCTAAACCACTAGGGTAACCCCTAGATGTGTAAGACCATACACTTACTAAGAGCAGAATGTCTAGCAGAAAACTGATTATGAAATTTGCCAATTTGTACACAACATAGCCACAGGCCTCTCCAATAAGAGATGCAGGACCTGAAATCCCCTTCAATTGCAGGCTTGTAGTAGTCACAGCCCTTAGGTTCATGCCATTAGACTTGAAGATTCTATGAGTCTAGCCAAATATAGTACACTATAACATCTTAAGACAATCTATCTGACCAACCCATTACGCAAAGCTTTACCTTCTTTGTGTACTTTAATTCAATCCACTTTTTCATCTTGCAATAATACACAGATCTTTTTTCTCTATTCCTTACCAGCATGTGCTTCCAAAATCCATACCTGGGGCTGAAAACGACATCAAAGAATAGGTGGCTGAGGCATTCACTCACCAACCCACAAAACACAATTATTAACCGGAATAATCTTCCATTCTTGAAGTCTATCCTTTGTCGATAATTTTCCTCAAATATCTAGCCACTGAATGAAGGTCACCTGGGCATTTTACAAGGATACCAAACACTTTTGCACATGGAACAGCAGGACGAATCTGTGTAAAGGGCCTGAAGGAGTGTTCAAGTGACCACGACCACCAAAACTTCAATGCAGAGCCGCCTCTATAGATAGACTACGACCAAAGTTGTGGCTACTTTAACCAATTAAAAGAATGGCTATTCCCTACTCAAAAGACGCATTCTTTATACCTTGTCTATATTACCTACGTTTTTTCATCCATAATTTGAAAAACATCAATAACTCCTTTCCAAGAATCTACCAACTGACTGCGATATCAAAACCAACAGAAAAAAGCTGCAAAAGGCCTTTTAAAATGAAGCAATCACTCATTTAGCTTATTTTAAAGCAACAATAAGAAAGGGAAGGCAAGGGTATTGTATCAGTAGTACAAAAGTCGACGAAAAAAATTGCATGAGATAGCAAACTGAGCCCATAGGAAGATGTCTGTCATTTATGTTGACCTCGATAATCCATAGACTAACAAGAGGCTAAATAGTACCCGAGTGGTCTACCAAGGATTCCAGCTGTCAGCTAACACGGGGTTTGTGTTCAACACGGATTTGTTGGATTGAGGGAGGTTGTCGTTCACTAGGTACATGGCACCATGTCATGCACCCATCCAGCCATTTGTTGTGAAAATGCAAGGTTCGGATCAAATCCAACCCCATGTGAAACCCATTGCTTGAATTTGATCCGAGCCATGTATTTTCGCAACGAACGGCCGGATGGGGTCCATAGCACCGTGCCATGCACAACAAGGACCCTTGTTTGGATTTGAAACCTTGAAGTGAGATATTGTTTCTCCAATCTTCAACAATAACGAATCTTCTAGAAATCCCATAAATATCACTAACTAAAAAAATTACAAAGAACGAAAAAAAAAATAGAAGAGAGAAAAGGGGGCAAAAAGCTCCCTTATTAGAAACTTTAAAAAAAAAACTCGGTCTTCGCTTCATCAACGAACAACTCCGAAATTTGTCTCACAACCACTGCAGATCAAAACTATTTGGCTATTTGACGGGAAAAAGAGCATATAACTATAGTCGGTAAAGGCAGAATGGGAAGAATTGTGTGGAAGAGTCAACTAGATTGGGTTGGGGTAAATTCTTGAATAAGTAGTGTGCGTGTTGTCAATCAAAGAGGACAAAATGGCGATGTCTATTTCAAGATATGCACTCTGGATGGCAACCCGCTATGGTGGTGCATGGACCTTTGGTTCCAAGAGAAACTTTGCTTCCTCTCCTCTTCGACGTCATGACGACACCAGTAAGAATTCCTTCTCTCACTCCACATTTGTACATGTATTTTTTTTATAGCTCCGGGACGTTGGGTAGGTTTAATGTGCCTCCACTACTTTCAACTATCGCATCCATTGTGATGTGCCCATCAATGTATCACATAGTATACAGATAGATTCCAATATCTCTTGAATTTTAAATTTTCACTTCTCCCCTTTGATGTGATGGAAGAAACCAGTTCTGATTGTTCAATTTGATTGATGGTTTGTTCATGCTCAAATGAAGCAGAAAAATGGGAGAATATCGCTTACGCTAGCATTTTCACATGCACTGTCTTGGCAATCTACAACCTTTCAAAGCCCCATCGCCATTATGAAGAACCTCTTGTATGCTTTCTTTTGGCGCATCCAAATTTCTTTAATTCGTGCTCTGTCCTTTTCATACCTAGCTCTTATCTTTAAGCGCTGTCACGTCCACTTAGACACTAGGCTTTATTTTTTGGTTTTGGTCTTTTACTAGATATGTTAGGGGTGTTGTGTCATTGGCTTAGTTCATGAATTCATATTCCTAACCAGTCAGATATCCAAATACAGCCATACATATATCTTCGTAGTCACCAAAAAGACGTCCCTCTAGCTCCGGGGTATTTTTCTTTTTACCTTTCGTAATTGGATTTTATTCTTAATAGAATTTTAGATCACTTTGTTTTAGGCCATTTTGTTGTTTTGAATTAGACATCAGTTCATAATGTGGTGTTTGTTTCTTTGTCATGTTGGATAAATAATATATTGCATGGAATAGTAACTTATCATAGAGGCACCTGTTTTGCATCATGTATTCTGAATTTATTACCCTTTCCAGTGAGAAGAAAAGTAATCTCAAGTATTTCTATAATTCGATCACAGTTACAATTGAGAGCACAAGCCTTTATATAGGCGCCATACAAACCGCCTTACTCTACCACAACTTGCGTAACAGAATTACATTAACACTAACATGAGTAACAACTATGTAACCAACTAATTACAAATAATCAGGTGGAGTGATCATCTATGAGAGAGTCTAGTGAACCATTATTACTCTTATCGTGCCCCCACAAGATCATGGTAGGAGCAGGGCACACCATGAGCTTGTCCTTCAAATAATGAAAACAAGCCACACTAAGAGGCTTGGTAAACAGATCAACAAGCTCCTCACTAGTAGGAATATGATGGAGAACTAATTGATTTGCCATGACTTTTTATGAACAAAGTGGTAGTCTACTTCAATGTGCTTTGATCGAGCATGAAAGAAAGGATTGGTAGCCAAAGCCAAGGCAGAACGGTTATCACACCATAAGACTGGAGGAGCAATAGAACATAAACCAAGATCACGTAGTAACATAACCAACCAACTAAGCTTTGTAGCAGTCTAGGCCAAGGCACGATATTTTGCTTCAGTAGAAGAACGAGCCACATTAGGCTGCTTTTTAGCAGTCCAAGAAATAAGATTGGAACCCGAGAATACACAATACTCAGTTGTAGACCTACAGTTTAATGAATTGCCAGCCCAATCTGAGTCAGAATAGGCAGTAAGAATAAAGTCTCTAGGGAAAAAGACCAGTCCTTAGGTAAGAGTACCTTTGAGATACCTCAAAAGACATTTGACAGCCTTAAAGTCCCCAAATGTAGGATTATGCATGTGATGACAGGCAAAGTTAACGATTAAGGCCAAATCAGGCCTAGTAATAGTCATGTATTGCAAGGCACCAACAAGACTATTATATAAAGAAGGCTGGGGAAACAGTGTTGTATCAGTAGAATAGAAAATAGGTTTGATAGCCATAAGAGATGGGTAAGGTTTGCAGTCTGACATGCTTGCCTTAGATAAAATTTCTAAGGCATATTTGTGTTGAGATAGAAAATAGCCTTGAGGTGTAGTAGTGGCAAAAATCCCTAGGAAATAAGACATGTTACCAAGTTCCTTCATGGCAAATGAGGCATGCATTTGAGAGACCAACAAAGTAATGAAAGAAGGATTGCTTTCAGTAAGCAAGATGTCATCAACATAAATGAGAAGAATGGTAATCGATGCACTAGTTTGTAAGACAAACAAAGAGGAATCATAGTGGCTTGACTTGAAACCTTTTGAGAGAAGAAACTGAGATAATGTAGAAAAACATGCCCATGGGGCTTGCTTGAGCCCATATAATGCTTTATGTAGTCTATAAACATGAGTGGGATACTTGGAATCAACAAATCCTTGAGGTTGATCAAAGTACACCTCTTCATCTAGAGTATCATGGAGAAAAGCATTTGATATGTCCATTTGTTTGATGCACCAATTATGAGTAAGAGCCAGGGAGAGTAGGACCCTAATAGTAGGTTGTTTAGCCACAGGGCTAAAGGTCTCATGATAATCAATTCCTTCTTATAGAGATACCCTTTGGCCACCAAATGTGCCTTATAACTAGCCACACTCCCATCTGAATTTCTTTTCAATTTGAACACCCATTTACAACCAATAGAATTCTTGCCAGGAGGTAAAGGTACCAAGGACCAGGTGCCCTGTTTTTGAAGTGCTTGATACTCTTCAAGCATAGCTTTAGACCATAAGGAAGATTGAAGAGCTTGAGGGACAGTGGTAGGTTCACAGGTAGACAGATCAGAACAAGAAGAAGAAGTGTGGTAGAGAGACATAAGGGATGCTTGGGTTTAAAAATACCTACTTTGGATATGGTAACCATAGGATGGGAATTATGTGTAGGAGAGGTAACTTGTTCAACTGGTAAAGAGTCAACAACAAGAGTAGGAGAGGTAGCTTGTTCATCTGGTATAGGAGACTGCAGGACAACAACAGAAGGAATAGTAGCAGTAGTGGGACAAACAATAGATGGTACATGTATAGGAGAAACTGACTGTTGAGATGTAATATGAGCAAGAGAATACCAAAAGAATGAATGTAATTGTGCCAAAGTAGGAGGAGGAAGAGAAGTAATAGGTTGAGTTTGTCTAGAAAAGGGAAAACTAAATTCATCAAACAACACATGTCTGGAAATGTACACGTGTCCAGTTTTGGGATCCATGCATCTATAATCTTTATAGGAAGGATGATACCCAAGAAACACACAAGAGACAAATCTTGGTTAAAGCTTATTTGAGGTATATGGTCTCAACCAAGGATAGCATTGACAGCCAAAGACTTTGAAAAGGGAAAAATCAGGAACATGTTTATACAATTTCTCATAAGGAGTCAGATTAGCTATGGAGGAACTATGGAGTCTATTAACCAAGAAGTTGGTTGTAGCAAGAGCATCAAACCAATATGTAAGAGGCATGGAAGACTGGTGCAACAAAGTAATGGTTGTCTCTACTAAATGTCTATGTTTCCTCTCAGCTACTGCATTCAGAGATTGAGTATAAGGACAACAAATTTCATGATAAGAAGCAAATTGATTCCCAATGTATTCACCTCCCCTATCAATACAAAAAACTTTAAGAAAGGTAGAAAATTGTTTCTCAACAATTGCTTTGAATTCAAGAAACTTAGAATAGACCTCACTTTTGAGATACAAAGGATAAAACTAGCTAAATTTGCTAAACACCACATAGTATTTATAGCCAGATAGAGAAGGCAAGAAAGGACCCCAGACATCACTATGAATAAGGGCTAAAGGTTGATCAACAGTACAAAGCAGGAGTGTGAAGCAGATGAAAGAGAAGATGGAGAGCAAATGGGAGAAACCTGATACAAACCATTAGTATGTTGGCCCTAGAAAAGGGACTTGTTTGTGGATTTTGTCCTAAACAACAAACGAGTTGGAATCAAAAGTAACAATACAATTATTATCCGTAGTCAATTGATGGACTGAAACAAAATTTGAAGCTATGCCAGGTACATGTAAAACATTCTTCAACTGAAAATCATGAGTGGGAGTGGGTAGTATACCATTACCAGTGTTATGAATGGGTAGAAGTAATCCATTGCCAACTGTAACTTGTTTAGATCCTTGATATGGCTCATGAAAAGAGAGATTAGACAAATCATTGGTGATGTGTGTAAATGTTGCAGAATCAACATACCAGCCAGAACTAGATTGATCAGGAAGAGAAGCAACAAAAGCCTTGGTGTGAGAAAGAGTGGCTTATGATCGAGAAGACGTATGTGGTGAAGTAGGTTGATAATCCATATTCAAACAATGCCAACAGTTGTATGCAGTGTGCCTTGGTTTGTCACAAATCTGACACGCTACACCACTAGTGGAACCTCCATGAGAGTAACCAGTTGATGCTTAAGAGTTCTGAGAGTTGGATGATCCATGTGTGTAACCAGATGATGCTTGAGAATTGCCTGAATAAGACTTATTTCCTCCTCTATAACTACCTCGACGGGAGGAAAACCTTCCACCTCTATTATTACCTCGAAAACCTTCTTTGAATCCTCTGTTAGAATAGGAAGAACCTCTATTTCCTTGATGAGAGTAGTTTCCTCTCGAAGCAACAAAAGCGACATTTAGATCTGTTGATGATTGACTTTTATGGACTACTTCCTCATGAATTGCTTTAGACAACTACAAAGCACATAACTCGTCCATAGTGATTGGTGTTGACCTAGTTTGAATAGAGGTTTTGAAAGCGCGATACTCATCGGACAATCCATTAGGTGTAATTAACACCAGATCTTCAGTATCAATTGGCGATCCAACCAGCATGAGTTGTTCATTCAGATTCTTGATTTGTTGTAGAAAAACTTCCATCGTGTTCGATCCTTTAGTAGTAGCAGTTAATTGATTTTTTAGTTGATGAACATGAGAGCGGGAGAGTGTTGTAAATCATTTTCAATAATATTCCAAGTAACTTGACTCGAATCGCTGTTAAGTGAGCATCGTCAACAATCCACTGGAGAAAATCTGGATTCGTGATTTCTTGGTTCGTAACATCTTGGTTCTTGGCTTGTGGAACAACTCTAGTTCCATCGACAAACGAGTTCAAACCAGTTGCTTTGAGGATGTTCTGCCATTGATTCTTCCAAATGATGAAATTAGAAGCATCTAGCTTCATAGACACAAATGCATTGAGATTTGTGATGAGTAGGGAGAGGTTTGATGACGGAGAAGGAGATTTGATCGAAGGAGAAGAAGATGATGCAGACGCCATTGCAGAATCTCGCTCGTGAGAGCTTTCCAGGGCTTTGATACCATGAGAAGAAAAGCAATCTCAAGTATTAATATATTTCGATCACAGTAACAATTGAGAGCACAAGCCTTTATATAGGCACTATACAAACCGCCTTACTCTACCACAACTTGCATAACAAAATTACATTAACACTAACACGAGTAACAACTATCTAACCAACTAATAACAAATAATCAAGTGGAGTGATCATCTGTGGGAGAGTCTAGTGAACCATTAGTACTCTTATCATCCAGAAGTAAACAAAGAGTTGCTTACCTCTCTATCTTTGCATGATCTTCTACTAGTAGAAGTGTGTTAATCATCTCATCGAAGTTGGTTTTCGGAACTGAGGATGAAGGTGCATATATAATATATTCATGCACTATGTGTCATTCAGTTTGTTTCAAGTATTTTTTAGCACCAATACTACGAGCGGGTTCGGGTTGGTTTGTCATATCCTCCTCCTCCTTCATTCTCCTTTGAGTTGTACAGAGTGTGGAGTGACCCTACGTTGGACCCATATACTTTCAACGTACATCTCTTCGTAGAAAACATAAAACAAGTGTAACATGCACCAAAATTACGCACAATATACAATAACAAAAAATACATACCATTTCCATGATAGCCTTCCTGTTTATATATCACAGCAACCCCATTACAGCTTATACTGCACTTGTATTTTGCACCAAACCGAGAAGAATTTGCTTCAAAAATTTAAGAAAAGTTATTTTCTTTAAATCAGAAGCACTATAAGCAGAGTTATTTGTTGAAATTGATTTTTTTTTTTTCCCTTTGATGTAATTCAAGCTAAAAGCAATATGTAACCTTAATTTATTTTTTCTGCTTCTATGACTTCTTCTTTTTTATGACTTAAAAGTTAGCAGGCAACCCAAACCTTGGGGCTGGCCTTGCATAGTGTCAGCTACATTCTTGGTGTATCAGTTCCTCTGTAGTGGCATACTGACGATATTTCATTCCAAAGCATTTTTATTTTTCTCACTTTTTTTTTTAACATATTGACAAGCACCTTAATGACAGACCCACAGTGACCACGCTTTAAAGAAATCCCAGCCTGAATCTTAACATAACGCTTCAATATGTTGAATTTTCTCTCATTTGCAGTTCCTGATGGTCTTTCGGAAAGGACAGTTCCTGATGGTTTTTCGGAAAGGAAGCGTTATTGATCCTTGAGGGCCCAAATGTTCTCGAGGTATCTAGTAATAATGTTTGTACAGTTCTCATGTTCTCTTAGGAATTTTGTGTTGTGAAACCAATGGTTGGGCTGTATGCTTAGGTTGTCTATCCTAACTGTGTTTCTTACTTAACATGTCTTGTTTGCTTGTAAATAAGCTATTATAAACTAAGAATCATGCTTCTAATTCCATTTATCTGTTGCGAAATTTTTTATTTGTAAACATTTCTGCTTTCTGCTTGTAGCTGGCAATGTATTCTCCATTTTTCCTATATGTCCATCTTCTACGCTTCGATTCCTTTGTGTATAGTGTCAAATTTTCAAGGGTATTCAAATATGGTTTTTTCTAGAAGCTTGGTTTTGACATGACGGTCGAAATAAGAAAACGTGGGTACAAGACCTGACAGTTGAGTTGCTACACTTAGGTGCAGAGAGGTTTTGGATGCAAATCCTATGAACACGATATTGATAGCCTTTTGATCATGGGTGGGATTGGTTCTGGTAGTGTGTAGTTTTTTCCAACATATGGCGAAAAAAAAAAAGAGGATGAAATAAAACCAAGCTCTGTTCTGTTATAGGTGATGAGGAAATTTCATAATTTGTGATCTAGGGCAAATTGTGACGGAGTTTGATAATTTGTCAATTTATCCAGAGATCTGGGCTTCTGGACTTTTTTTCAGGTCCTTTCGTACTGAGGCTCGTCATCTTTCATGACATCAAAGCCCATACCATTACCTCATCCAGGGAGACTGGAGTTCAAACTCATGAATCTGAAATGTGGACAGCCCAAATGCAGTCGAATGGCGGATCCTAGAATAATTAGCTAACACAACTGACAAATCCAGAATCAGATGTCGAAGATTTGTGAAATGAGACCATAAGAGAGAGACTTAAACATTATGTGTTTTTGTATTGCAAAGTAACAAGATAACTAGTGATGCTTTGCTAAGATATCAGAATCAAGTTGGTATGGAATTTACGGTTCCTTTTGACAAGAGGAAAAAGCAGACTGTACCATTACAAGATAGTTGATAAAATCAAGCACAACAAAGTACCAAATTAATATCGGAGTCCCTTGCTAATCTCAAATATGGAAATGGACAATCTAGCAGTGCACCAACCATCGAGCTGCGTTTTAAAGAAGCCATTTCCCTTCGTTTTCCTTTTCCTCCTCATGAAAATCCCACTTATGCTTTTGGAGTTGTATAGGAGCCGGACACTCCCTTACGTCCACCCCTGCGTATGGCACGCATTAAACATCATAAGAGGGCAGTAGTCATTTGACTGTCCAGCATTTTTCACTGTCAAAATTTTTGACAACTCGTGATATCTGGACTTATTTACGTATACCTCGACTAAATCTTGGGGGATAAATTTTACTATACAGCAGCGGGGGTCATTCGCGAACAGTAGTAGATGCTAAATACGTGGGAAGATGTCGAAAAAGAATGTGGAAGTTCTAACCTTCAAGTAAACAAATATGGTTAGTGTAAAGTCTGCGAAACTTTACATGAAACAAAGATCGAATCAACAAACAGAAATAAGGAAAGAGGGTAAGGAAATTACAATCAAATGCAGAATTATTAGAAATACGAAATTAGATCTCTCTAAATTTGTGTTGAACGAACATACAACCTACAAATATCTCATAACTAGAATGGTGCAGTGCCAAATTTCTGCTCGGCAAATGCAACATAAAAATGTAGAACAATGGCTAAAAAATGGATTTTAACAAATGTAATACTGTAAAAAATACAAAAAAACCCTGAGTTCCCCAACTGAACTTTTTCTAACATTGGGACTCCATATCTTTCACACTATTGTAGTGACTTGGAGCAAGGAGCAGCAAGCAACAAAGGCTATGCCCCATGCAATGACAAATAAAGATATCATAGGGCGTAAAGATATTAACCAAAAACAATAACCTTAAAACCTACAAGTGGCCACCATCTGGTCATGCAAACAAGCTAGGAACAATCTCGTACATGACTTCACTTTGCAACAGCATCACTGCTGTCAGTTCCTTCAGTTTTCATCTCCGGTAAGGTTCCCAGGTCCGTGCGAGCGTCTTTCTCATCTTGTGGGATTGAAGAATCTGCAGAGTCGACTGGATCTTGCTGAGTGCTACCAGCATTGTCATCTGTTTTAGATGATTCAGAATTATTAACTGATTCATTTTGCTTATCATCCCCACTTTCGTTAACGCTAGAGGTTTTACCCTTGTCTTCTGCTACTACTCCAGAATTAGAATTGGACTCCTTTTCCTGATCAGTGTTATCATTCCCATTTGTTTCTATTCCTGCGGATGTACTGGAATGACCATTCTGATCACCGGAGGCAACATTGTCAACATTATTTGAAGAAGCCATTTGTTCTCTGCTTTCTCGATCTGTATCATGAGTTGAAACTGAGAATGAGTTTTCACTGGCAATTTCAGCAGTGGCGGAAGGAGTTGAATTTGAATCAGACGTTTTGCTACTAGCAGCTTCATCTATGGTCTCAGTTTGCTCCTCCAAAACAGTTTGTGAGCCATCTCCTTTCGAACCTGCATCGGTTGTGGTTTCACCTTGATGCTGAGTAAAATTGGATTCTCTGCTGACTCCATCTTCTTGAGCCGAACTGGAGTTTTCCCCACTGGATGCAATAGAGCCCTTGTCCTCTTGCTGGTGTTCATCAGTATTAGTTACTATGGTGTCATTGCCAATACCCTTATCGACCATTACATCTGAAGAATTATTCTTTTCAATTGCTTTACTCTCCCGCAAATCTGAGCTTGAATTGTTCGGATTTTCGTTGCTCACCTCTGTTTTGTCGGTATTGTTATCTGATTCGTTCTGCTCCTTGTTTTGTAACTGCTGCTCCTCGTTGGAGTTAGTTTCCTTCAAATCTGAGCCCAAATCATTCTGGTTTTCAGTGCTCACATCAGATTTATCGGTGATATTCTCTGATTCATTTTGTTCATTGTTTTGTAACTGCTGTGACACATTTGAGTTCTCTAGACCCCCGTTCTCATTTGAGTCCATATTTTGAGAATCCTTGACTTCTTCAATGGAAGAACCCTCCTCTATGTGATCTTCCCCTCCCGCTCCTTCCTTGATCCCATCATTAACCTGATTCTCCGATCGTCCCGAATTTTCAGTGTTCTCTTCCTTTTCAGCCTTTTCATTTTCCCTCTCCTTTCCATCAATGTCAACCGCCTCTTTGTTATCTTCCCTCTCTTTTTCTTCGCTTTCAGTCCCTCTGCTCTCTTCATTATTTCCCAGTTGTTGATTTTCCTCTTTCGTTTCTTCACTTCCATTGTCCTTGCTCTCGCCTCTCTCTTCACTCTCCTTCTCTACACTTCCCGTCTCGTCTTTCACTTTTTCACTCTCCTCACCTAGCTTTTCTTTGCTCTCCTCAGTCTCTTCCTCTTTGATTTCCCTCCCTTCACTTTCATTCTGTTCATTCTGCTTTTCTTTGCTTTCTTCTGTATCTTCATCCTTCATGTCCTTCTGCTCACCTTCCTCTCTTTTACCCCGGTCATTTTCTTCCTCTTTGCTTTCCTTCTCTGAGGTTTCCTCCCTTTTGTCATTCCCAGTGCTAGACTCTGTCTCCTTTTCTGTGTCCACAAAATTGCCTCTGTTCTCACTTTCATCTCCTAATTGATCCGGATTATGGTCATGCATTTCATCATTCGTGACTCCTCCTTCAGTTTGACCCTCATCGATCTTGCTTTCTTCACCAAAATGTTTGTTTTCTCCATCTTCTTCTTCCTCTTTGTGCCTCTGATCCTGAATAGTTATTTCCTCTGCTCGAGAATCAAGGTCCTTCCTCCCTAACTTAAGAATATCATTCCCAACTTTCTCCAAGACTTTGGCACTTCTTTCCAATGATGCCTTCTTGTTGTTGGAGTGTTGGACTTGGTAAACCAACCATATGCAAACACCAATCAACAAGCTTATCTGCAAAACATGCTTTACCTTGAAACCTTTCGATCTCTGGTTCCTACGGGGTGACAACTTAAACATGATGGATTTTCTTAATCTTTAAGTCGTGCAAGAACAAAGAATCTACAAGAAATGTTGACTTTTGTCAATTCTCCAACTTCTGTTCAAAAATTAAACAAAAAAGAAGAGCATGTGTTAAAGGAAGTCAAAAATCTGAACATTTCTAACAACGCGTATCAAATAATCAAGATGTAAAGGAAGAGAAAATAAAATCCAATTGCTGATTAACTGGGATATAAAAGTATACATTATTTCCAATTCCACCTGATGATCTTGACAAAGTATAATGAATTAACAAGCAGAAACCACAAAGCGTCCACAGTAGGAAGGGAAAAAACATGCAATTCCAGAAATTGCAATTTGCAAGTTATGAAAGTCCCTGAACTGAAGTATACATATGATGAGCACGTGATGAAGAACAATCTAACTCTTTGGTACTTGACACACACGGGAAGAAGAAGGTATGAAAACCACAGTTCAGTTGGCTCTTTGAGATCAACAGAAACAGGTTTTACAGCTCTTTTGGCTGGTGAGAGAAAAAAGGAGAAGAAAGGGGAGCGATCTCCGTTACTAGTGAGAAAATAAAAGAAAGGGGAGGGGCTTCTTACTGTGTCATCTAAATAACCCTGAGAAATCACTCTCCCTCCCTCCCATTCCCTCAATTTTGACCACAGATCCAGCTTCTCCTTGACGAGACGAAGACAACTGTGCAAGTAGGATGACAGGGTGGACTGCATGTGCCGCCGGCGATATGTTTCTCACGGAATCATGCCAAAAGTGGCAAGAAATGATATGGTTCTGGAATCTCGCCATTTCTCTTCCTCTCCCACCACTTTGGTCATTCAAACAAGGGAGAGAGTTCACTCCCTTTTCTTCTCCTTTCTTTCCTCGCGTTTCCCCTCCATCCAAAGGAGCTCTGAGTACTCTCTCCTCCGGTTTGAAGTGCTGACCTCACGGCCCCCAAAGGAGAGAGATTGATTGAGACACGAGAGGGCTCCATGACCCCATCACCTCAGCCACCGACAGCTGAGATTGAGGCGCTCTTGCGCTCCAGATCGGGCGTCCATTCTTGTCGCCAGAGCTTTGAATGCTCTTGGAGTGTTTTGCTTGTGTTTTCTATATATAAGAGCTAGGGCGATAGACGGAGATAAAGAGCGACCAAAAAGTGAGTATAGAGGTTCTTTGAGTTGTAACCTCCATACTACCCATTCGTATTTTAAATTTTGTATCACTCAATGTGGAGCGGGTATTCTGGCCAAACCACATAACTAAACCCATGATACCCAACATTAAGCCCTCTCCTCTTCAAAGTCAAAGAATTCCCTTTTGGTACGGTTGGTTTGTAAATTAGAGACATGAGATCTTTGTAGTTATAAACCCAGAAGTATCAAATCACCGAGATCTGACTCCGATTGAAATCTTACTATTTTACTACATAATGATAAATTCCTAAACGCACATTTGCTCAATCTACCGAATGATCCAAAGATACGTTTGATCTTTTACAACACAGTTACTGAACTAATATTAATCCTCCCTTACAAATCAAGGTTTATGAACAATATCAACGCAAAGCTCTTTTCCTCTAAATGAACACCAAATGTCAACCAACAAGCAGATGACAAAGCACAGTAACTTTATCCAACGGAGAGAGCTTAAAAACGAAAATATACCAGTAGCAAAAGTGCATTGTGCATCTTCATTTGCAAATTTGTAACACTAAATAAACCAGCTTCCACAAGTAAATAACGCCTCATATCAACCACAAAAAACACCACAAAATTAATCAATTCAAACCCATATTTTATCATTCTGAAGCAAACCCATCTTGAACAATCGACTATACTGATCACAAAGACCGACAGCGCTAAATAAGAATGAGAGCACATGCAAATTAACTCAGATCTGCATTTGGGTTCAACAACTATAGGCACAGATCAAATAAAATCTGAACATTCGATGCATGTGAGAAAACCTTACCTTTATACAAACGAATCCTTAAATCGTGCAAAAGTAATTGTCTCGCTAAAACTGTATTAACCCAAGAGGAATTTGAAGAAGTTGGTTGAATGGTACTTCAATAAAGAATTTGTTGAATGTAATTTAAAGGGGATTAATGATGAGGAAGGTGAAGGAAATTTGTCGAGAGATAAGCAGTTTCCATCATCATTCTCTATATCAGATTGGATCTGAATTCTTGGTAATATATAAATCGGGTACATGTACGAGAGAGAGAGATACGTCAGACCCCCCAATTTTTTAAGTGTTCTTTGTTACTGTGTGACCCGCGCTGTTTAATGCGCCAGAAAATAGACAATTTGTCAGTTCGATCGTGGACCATTTAACTGCTGGGCTTTTTGTAAACGCTGTCGTTTCATCAATTTTCCCACGTGTCATCTCTACATTCCAAACATCTGTCGGTGCGTCGGTGCCTTCCGTTCTTGGATTTTGTTTGCCCTTTTTGTTTTGCAATGGGTCTTTTTTTTTTTTTTTTTTTTATGAATTTTGCAATGGGTCTTGAATGGGTAAATTTCATACCAAAGCTTTACTCTCTTGATTTTTTTTTTTATATCCCCTAGGTCCCGATTGGATGCGAAATACGTTTTTGTGGGATTAAATAGTAGGGGATAAGATAGTAAAAGATATTATTTAATAAAAGTGGACCCACACTGATGTGACATTCAAGAAGTGGGGATTAAATAGCATGTGATTTTGATAAATTTGTGATAAAGGGGAATAAAGTTGGATAGATAATGTTAAAACTTGACAAATGACTTATTTGCCCTTATACAGTCATATTAGATTTTATGATAAAATAAATACATGAAAACAATACTAGTTAAATTAATTATATTTTTCAATAAATAATTCCTTTCATTAGTTATATCTAAAATTAAAATATTTAGTTATTATTTTTTATTATTCATTTCAATAATATTTCAAAGTTTAATTTTTTTCTTTTTTTGTCATTCTAATTGTACGTTTTTAATAATTAACAAATTACTATTTTTTATGTTATTCCCCAACAATGTCAAATTCTAAAGTATAAAAAAATTTAATTTTTTTTTTGTATCAAATTAAAGATCTCAATTTGTAGTTTAATTTGATGTAAAAAAGTAAAAAAATTAATGTGAAAATACTTTATTTTTTTATTCGAAGGATATTGCAAAGTAAGCTAACAATGTCAAATTCCAAAGTATAAAAATTTTCAAACTTTTTTGTATCGAATTAAAGATCTCAATTAGTAGTTTAATTTGGTACAAAAAAATTAAAAAATTATGCGCAAAAGTACTTCATTTTTTATCCAAAGGAAATCGCAAGAGTTCGTAAAATATTTAAAAAGCAATTCGGTTGCTTTAAAAAAAAACAATAAACGTGGTAAGGGTAAGGGGAGGGGATAAAGGAAGGTATTCAAGTAATTTAATTAGGGGTATTGAGGGGTACTAAACAATAACATCCCCCTAACGGTTCTTAATTAAGTACCTCCGGGAAAGTATTAAGGGGTATTAATCTGGGAGGGGTATAAATTTATACCCCTCCCAAAAATTTGCCAAACCATGCATGAGGAGGTGGGACCGGTATAAAACCATATACCCCTTCTCATCCTATAGCCAATCAAGGCCTTAGAAGACAATCTACGTTGGTTCTATCTTAACGGGAAGGGAATTGGTTGAACTATCTCTTAACATTTTACCGAATCTTTACCTTAGTAGACTTGCATGTTTATTAAATAATTGACAAATCAAAATTTTGTTTCCATCAAAATCATCACAATGTGGTATAATTCCATTTCCAAAAAAGCCTATGAATGAAATAGTGATGGAATTCAGGAGCGAGGTCTCCTCTGTTAGGAGCTTAGTCTCCTCTTTCTCTCTCTAGAATAGAGAGTTAGGGTTTCTTTTTCGCATAGCAACCGCACCTTTTCTCACCTTCCCACAACAAATCTACACCTTTATCACTCACTTTCTCCTCTCGTTTTTATTTTGATCTCTGTTTTGGGGGTGGGGCTGCCACCCTCAGCTTGGTTCCATGGCTGCCGGCCACCAGTTTTCAACCCATCGCCACTGACCTCCACCTCTCCAATCGCCATTAGCCACCACCGATCTACTCCTACACCTGCCACCACTAACATATCCACCTCCACCAGCAACCACCAACACCCACCATCACCCTTCTCCACCTCCATCAAAAATCCTTTCTTGGCCATGACGATGGGTTGAACTTGGGTGGTTTGGCCCCCTCCAGCTCAATAAAAGCATCCGCAGGCAGCCGGCCTTGGAGCTTGATTTTCATTCCCGGAGAAGCGGTGGTCTGCTTTTGGTGCATCTCGACTCAGCTTGGTGAGGCAACTCACTAGTTGTTCCAGTTGGACCAATTTTCTAGAGTTAGATTTGCTGTTTTTTATTATTGTTTTTTATTTGCTTTGTTTGTTTTTTTGTTCATTTGATTGCATTGGGGCTATAATGTGTAATGGTTTGTACTGGGTGTCTATTGGACTCTCTACTCCTAACCTTTGATAGGATTCATCATCCTGTCCCAAAGGTGTTGGGCCTGCTTAGGCAGGTGTGTCTACGAGTCGGTGGCCCTTAAAAGCCTTTCCAAGCCGTGTTCATTTCAATTCTTAGTAGTTTTGGTTTCATTCCTGTCTATTGATGTAATCGGTGCCGAATGGCGTTTATATGATGACTTGACTTGTTTCAAAAAAAAAAGAAAACTGTTGAGGCCTCAAAATTTTCTATGTAGAGAGTTCTAATTCGATTTTGATGGAATTTCAATTTCCTTAGCTGCATTTCAATTTCCTTGGTTTCCCTTCCTTATCGCCACTGAATGGTTCCAAATCAGTCGATTTCCTTGGATGTATTTCTTTAATATTGTACCTCGCAAAAATAGGTGGCAAACCACCCAAGATTACTGAATATTTTTTCCCCTCGACTATAGTTTCTCATTCCTCTCTCTTGGAATAAACTCACAACTGCCACAAACACAACTGACGCCAAACCCACATAGCCCCTCGCCGCTGTGCTCTACCGAGCTTCCTGTCCCATCCTTGGGCTCCCACTTTACCTCGATGCCCTACCCACTTCCCCAATCGACCCTCGCAACATAGACACCTTGTTCCCCTACAGTGGTAGAAAGAAGGGGGTGTTCGGCCTTATACAACTCTAAATATTCTCATGTACCATACTAATTCGCCAGATCAATTTCAAAAAGTTCCATCGGATTGGCTCTACAAGTCCCTAAAGTGAAAAAAATCTTTAAAATGTTGTGTTGAAAAAGTCCCTAAACATTCTAGCTATTAATCATTTTTAATTCATGAGTATATTAACCATTCAAGTTATTAATTTTAACACTGTTAATGCCAAGGGGATATTTATGCTAACTTAAAATGATACTCCTTCTCTCCCAAATTTCTTGTCCATTTTCGTGCATACATGCGTGCCATTTTTTAATTGCTTATATCTTTAACTGTATAATATTTTTTTACAGATTTGAAAACTTTGTTTAATACTCCTCGGTCCCTTTTTAAGTATGTTGCTTCGTAAATCTAACTTATTAAAGAAATGTAATCATTACTCCTTTCATATCAACTTTTACCTCTACTTTCCAAAATTATGTTCCACTTTTATCCCTTAACTCTTTTCCCATTAACTTTTCAAAAGGGCAAAGCGATAATTGTACAAAGTCTTACCCATTAAATTTTCAAAATACACATTTATTAAGGGAGAGCCCAAAATGGAATACTGAACAATTAAAAAGGGATGGAGGGAGTAGAACTCAATGAAAAATGAAAAATATCAAACGAGATCCATATTGAATATATAAAACATTATACATTGGAAAAGATAATTTATATTTTTGAGGTGCATAAAAGTGAACAAGCAATTTGGGATGGAGTGAGTATAGTAAAAAAATTATAGGCAATATAAATGACCAATAGAAGCTTTAATCGTGGTCAAGAGGGCCATAGAGTCTTTCACTAGAGCCCTATGTGGGTGCTCTAGTGGTCCTACTTCATTGATTAATTGATGTCTCTTTATTTTTGTTTAGTTATTAATCAATTGAGAATATTTCCTTCTGTTAATTCTATCAAAAGCATGTAAATCACACGACACTTACATAATGAAACGCAGTGGAATACTTCGAGTTTTCCAAGATCAATGAACCGAGACCTGCTCTACAAGCACAAACTGCAAAAACTAACATGAACAAGAACCTGAACACCTTCTTCTATCCTCGTCATGTAGAGAAGACTACTAGAGCCTACTCTTAATATTAGCAACGCAAATCCTCGAGTTCGTAGATGGAAACCCGAGAGAGAGAAGATGTTGATAGGAGATTTTTTTTTTTTTTTTTTTTGGGGAACGAGAGAATGAGGACTCGAATTATTTTCTAGTGCATCTCTCCAATATCTGCAACACTTTATTTATAGGCAAAGTCTTAGATTTTACACTCTCCTAACATATAAAGATAAGATTCAATCTCTTATCATCCTTCTAACCAACCTAATCACTTAACCCATGTGGACGACCCATGTGGGTTGGGTTCGGTTGAACTGACCCTTAAATACTAACATCTCCCACTCGTATATGCACATTGGGCTCTTAAACAAATATCTTATCCATATCAATCTTGTCAATTCTCTCATCATACAAAGAAATGAAGATTGCCATATTAAGCTTCCATCAAACTAACATGATACATTACTCCAAAAGATCTCGTCATTTCCCTAAACAAATCTAGCCACATTGGATCAAGCATCTCCAATTCCTCTTGAGTCCCAGCTCAGAGCTTTGTTCAACCCCTTTATGTTGGTGTGCTTTAAATTTCAAAATTACATTTTATTTTACTATAGAGCATATAAAAAGATAAAAAAATTTGCCAACACAAAACACAATTTAATGTGATACCAGAAAATCTTCCTCGAACGCTCATATCAATTTGTTTTAACCTTTGCTGCTTTTCCAGTCATGCTCCATGGGACCCTGACATTTCGTGATCTTAGATACTCAAGCTAGAGTAGTAACACAAATCCTCTACTTCATGGCATAGTCTCAAGTCAAGTAAGGGCAACGAGTAGTCATTTAATAACATTTAGAGCTCACACAATGATAGGAAAGGGATCCATCTATCACTCCTTTAAGTATGGTTGACAATAGCACATGTGGTATGTTCACATGTTACGGTGGAGTATTTATAAAGATTGTGTCACTCCAAAAATATTGTACAGATATATGTGCAGTCGCTACTAAAAGCGCCTAGCTTAAGACTCTTAAACTTATTGCATGCACTGTGCACTGCGCCTTTTTAGGTCTTCATCTGGCTCAAGCAAATGCTATAGAGAATCTATGTTCGGTCAATAGTGACCTCATCTTGTTCCAACCAAGGTGACAATACCTTAAACTCATCATCTTTAAAAGTTGTGACTCATCTCGCTCGCCCATCAGCGCTGAGGCGGGTTACCGTGTGAGATGGTCAACCCTTTCCTTTATGACACACAATTAACATTGTAAGTGCATAACAATTTAAACACAACTTGATTTTATAATCACATCCAACTAGAATATAAAAACCAGTGCATTAACAATAATTATCCAAAAGGTGTCACAATAAGGCACAAATAACTCAAATCCTACGAAGTCCTAGACTACTGACATGGGTCTACAAGACATCCCTCATTATAGGCTTGGTCAAAGGATCAGCCACCATACTGGTCATGAACATATTCTTTAAGACCACCTCTCCTTGCGTAAACATATCTCGAATGTACTGAAAATGAATATAAATGTGTTTGGATTTTCTATGATATTTGGTATCATTAGCATAAGTAAGAGTAGCCATACTATCACAATATAGAGTCACAGGCCCACTCCATCTAGGCTCTGTGTCAAGGCGCTGTAAGAATCTCCTCAACAAAATAGCCTCTTGGACAGCTGAAGAACAAGCTAGGTACTCAAATTCCATCGTGGACAACGTGATACAAGTCTGTTTCTTACTGCACCAGGAAATTGCTCCACCTACAAGCAAGAATGCAGTCCCAGAGGTGGACTTGCGCTCATGTATGTCACCACCCCAGTCTTCATCACTATATCCTCGCCAACATACATCTACACCATTAAAGCATAGCATGTAATCTACAATACCTCACAAGTATCAAAGTATTCTTTTCACAGCCATCCAATGAGCAAGTCCAGGATTACTTTGAAACTGACTAACCAAACCTATTGCAAAGCAGATATGTGGTCGAATACACAATATAGCATACATCAGACTCCCAACTTCCCTTGCATATGGGATGCTAGCCATTGCCTCATTTTCTTGATCAGCTTGTGGGCATAAAAGCAAGACTTAAGGTGTGTCCCTTCTCGACAGGAGTGTCAATGGGTTTCGAATTTTGCATTAAAAAATGCTTAAGCTTAAGCACCTTTTTAATATAGGTTTCCTAACTCATGCCAAGAAACCTTGTTGACCAATCTCTAGAGATCTTAATTCCAAGCACAAAATCAGCCTCACCCATGTCATTCATCTTAAAGTTTGAGGACAACCACTCTTTAGTGGCGACAATCATATCCATATCATTCTTAGGTAAAAGGATGTCGTCAACATATAAAGAGAGGATAAGAAAACTTTTCTCGGACCATTTAACATAAACATAATGATCTTCTTCAATCATCATAAACCCATTAGCAATAACAACTCAATGAAATCTCAAATACCATTGTCTAGATGACTGCTTCAAGCCATAGATGGAACATTTCAGCTTGCAAACTTTGCACTCATGTTCCTTGGCCATAAAACCAACTCACTGATCCATATAGATCTCCTCATCTAGTTCACCACTAAGAAATGAGGTTTTAACGTCCATTTGAAAAAGTTTCAAATCCAAAAATACGACCATAGCTAGAATAATGCGAATATAGGCAATTCTCACCACCAGGGAGAAAGCCTTATCATATTGTATACCCTATTTTTAGGTAAAACCCTTCGCCACAAGACGCGTTTTATACTTTCCGATTGATCTATTTGCCTTACACTTAATCTTTAAGACCCACTTGTTGTCAATAGTCTTGTGCCCTGGCAGACGATCTACCAATTCCCACACTTGATGTTTTTTTTTTATAGAACTAATCTCATCCTTCATAGCAATTAGCCATTCCTTACAAGTAGGTGAAGATATAGCCTCATTGTATGAACTTGGCTCAATTTCCTCTTAAGGAGCACACATGAAAGATTCCCTTTCAATCTCAAAACAACGACGGGGTATATTTCCACGTTCGCTCCTATGTTGTGGAGGCTCTTGGGAATCAATAGTGTCTAGTGGAGTACTCCCACTAGGCGGCAAGCTACGCCCTCTGTTCTCGACAACCATAGGATGAAGATCTAAATCCCCACCCTTGTTGAGAATTGGTGTAACTTCCTCAAACTCAAACATCTCGAAAAGATTAAGATCCCTCTCGCATCACCCCTGCTTGGAAACTCATGTTCAATGAAATTCACATCTCGGGACTCAATCTCAGCCAATCCACTATCAGGTTGTTTGCATATCATAACATACCCGTTGGAATGTTCAGGATACCTTATAAACATACTCTTTTTGCCTCTCAGATCTAATTTTTCAATTTGTTGAGAAAGAATGCACGCAATAACCTGCTAACCCCAGGGGCCTCAAATGGTCAAGGACTGGCTTCCTGCCTATCCATAGCTCATATGGTGTAGAAGTGACTGATTTGCATGGCCCATGGTTAAGGATGTAGACCACATTCAATAATGCATCTCCCTAAAAACAAATACGAAGATTAGCTTGCACCATCATTGACCTAACCATATCTAATAGCGTACAATTTCTTCTCTCTGCAACTCCATTTTTTTCTGAGTCCCAAGAATCGTTAGCTATCTTTGGATACCTTTATCCTCACAGAGCCCTTTAAATTGCTCAGATAAGTATTCACGTCCACAGTCTATCCTTAGAACTTTTAGGGTTCTTTTTGTTTGATTCTTTAACTTCTTTAGCAAATTGAATGAAGCAATCTAATGCTTCCAATTTATGGTTGATCAAATATATATATATATATAGACACATACGAAGCATTTCTTATAAGGGAGCCCTTATATAAGAAACGTGCAGGACTTTTAATGACAGTAGTTGGATCGCATCCAACGGCTCAAATTAGAAAACCACTTAAAAAATAACTCGCGAGTCGCTAGACAGGTCAAAAAGTGTTCGTGGGTCAGGATCCAGGTAATAATTCCCTTCCACTCTCCCACAATTCATTTCACGCTGGTCTTCGAAGAGAGAGAGAGAGAGAGAGAGAGAAAGAGAGAGGGAAACAAGGCGATTCCATGAAGTGAAGACGAAGGAGAATAACGAAGCACCACAGAGCATCTCGAAGGTAACTATCTCACTCCCTCTCTTCTCTTTCTCTTCTCCAAGTCGTGTTTAGTAGGGTTAATGAAATCATTTTGCGGTTTTATGGTTTATCAAACAAAGAACAATCTAAGGTTTACGAAATCGAAGGTATCTCTCTCTCTCTCTCTCTCTCTCTCTCTCTCCAAAGAACAATCTGAACTCATTTTTCCCTACATTTAGGGTTCCCATTAATAGATTTTGGGTTTATTTCAATTTAAGGGGTTTTTTTTTATATTTAATTTTGGGGTCATATTTTTAGTAGGCTTTTAATTGTCTTAATAGTTTATATTTGTCATTTTCAGCTCCAAACTTTTTATTGTAAAAATGAGAAATTATTTGGTTTCGAATCATTAGGTCCTATTATTGACCATTGTCCCTAATTTAGTTTCTTCTGTTTGGTTGTCATTTTGTGGGTTTTTTTTTTATTATCTTCAATTTCTCTAAATGGCCTTGAATTCTCAGAATGATATGATAATTTTTCGGCATTCTACAAACAGATGAGCAAAATATTGTTCACTGTTATGGTTCGAAAATCACCTTAAGGGATTCATCATAGTTGATCTTTGAAGGAATCTAGCTGTCATTGGTTTGAAAATCACCTTTGGGGATTCATCATGGTTGTATGATCTACCTTTGATTAATCCAGAACAATATCTTCGGGTTCAAGAATTTCAAATTAGGGCTCCTCTTCGTGTTCTAGTATACTTCAAATCCAATATAGGCTATGCAAATACTAGACATGCTTGTTTTGGAATATCTAGTAGCTTTGATAGTGTGAAACTATATTCTTTTATTACAGACATGCTTGTTTGAAACGGCCCTCTTAATGACTTTAATTTTTCTTTCATTTTGCTTTCAACAGTCATGTCTACATCATCGAACATAGGGAACATTGAAACTCCTTACCTACGATTTTGAAACACAACTTGTGGTTGTGGTTTGAGAGCTGAGGTGAGAATTTTATGGTCCAATACTAATCGTGGAAGGCTCTATTATGGTTGTCCAGAGGAGAAGGAAAAAGGAATATGCACCTACTGGGAATGCTGTAATCCAATTGGGTATTAGCAACCCAACCCAAATGTTGCAAACAAAGCACGTGTTCAAGTCATTAAAGTGAAAGTGGCCAATCTCAATGTAATCATGTTCTTATATGCCTTAGTAATGGCTTTGATTGCATTTCTTAAGTGAGTAGAATCTGTATTCGGATCAATCAAAATGTAGTCCATAGGAATATGTGTGTTTCTGTTGTTGTAATTTATGAAGAATTGGATGTTGTGGTTTGTGAAAATTGGGATGTTTTGGTTTTTTAATCACATGGGTATTCTATGGTTTGTGAAAATTATGAAAATTTGTGGTTTGTGAAAATTGGTTTTTTAATTACATGTATGGTCAGTGTTTGAAGAATTGGTTCAAAATTTCTGTAACGTAACATAACAGATTGAAAATTATGTGTGGTAGAGTAACTGAAGTGCTTATTTTCTGGAAACCACTAACATTCCTCCTCCCTCAGTTGGTATGTGTGCTAGAGAGTAATGTAACATAAACAATTTTTTACTAAGAAGCTTGATGAAAAAGCACATGATGGCACCGAATGGATGACATCCGTATCTTGTACTCATGTTCTAGATGACTTTTATTGCTCATATGTTTCTCGTTTCATTTGTCATGTTCAAGAATTTCAAAGGGCTTCATTAGTTTCTACCAATAGTAGATGAATTTGAAAGAGAGATGACACAAAAATGAGGCACAAAGAGTAACCCAGCCAGTTCCCATAGTCAAAGAGAAAGGGTTCTGAGAATGGCTTAATGGAAAGATTCCAAACCATAACACTACCCAATTTAACATTGCAACTTCTGAAAAAGTAACTCAAAATCATAGCAAGTCATATAATATAAAATTGCAGGGGAATTTTTTTATCATTAAGTGGAAACAGGACACTATTTTTATAAGTGGCAACAGGATACTCCCTTGTTGATTCACCAAAACTGGACACTTCTTGATTCAACGAGGAAGCACCAAGGTTGGCCTTCTACATTTGATACAAATTGACAAGTTGCACCTGTTGCCCATCTCATTTACTATCATTACCAATACTATCAACACTGACAAATCTGGCTATGAGAGCAACCTATTTTGTCCCATGAAAGAGAAAGGAAGCCACATTTGAGCAAAGCAGAGCAATCCTTTGTTTCTAATATCAGGTAACAGACAAATTCAACATAACAGATTCAACATGCTCTCTGGAATCTGAAAAGTCTTAAAAAATTATAACCATATGCAAATACACATCTAAACCAGATAATACCTTAGTCTTACAAAATTATAACCAGATAGATTCAACATAGTTCAACAAACACATCTTGGGTCCGATGATTCAACATAACAGATTCAACATTTTGTATCCATAATAGATTGCAAATTCAGTAACATAACAAATTCTCCATCTTCGCACGTTGCCATCTTCCAATCCTAAAACACGGATAGGTCATGTGACGACCTGGATTTTCACATTATTTTATTTATTTATTTATTTTTCTTAAAAGTAATTTTCCTAATAAAACTCTAGTAATGGTTAATTTAATTTTTTGATTAACTAGTTGTAATTTGGACTATATGATATACATGCATGTATTATGTTCATATATGCATATATCTACTCATTTTCTTCCTGACCGAATCCTAATTGCATTACCATTCTATTTCCTAACTAAGGCTTAGTTTGCCAAAAGATTTTAGCAACTCATTTGCTAAAATCAACCATGATTTTAGCAAATGAGTTGAGTTGCTAAAATCATGAAAATTTCTATGCACAAAATTAAGTAGTTTTGTTTTATGTTTTTCGATTTTTTCGCACCAAATTAAAGTATTCCTCAAGTACTTTAACTTGGTGCCAAAAAAATCGAAAAACGATAAACAGAACTACTTAATTTTGTGATTTGAAATTTCCATGATTTTAGCAACTCAACTCATTTGCTAAAATTATGGTTGATTTTAGCAAATGAGTTGCTAAAATCTTTTGAAAAACTAAGCCTAAACCCACTTTCCATTACCATCACCTCCCACATCAATACTCCATCACATCCATGTTTAACCAAATTTGTCTTCTCTTTTTCTATAGCCAATAGGAAGCTAACAACTCCCTTAAACACTTTCCTTTAATTTTCATACAAAAGCCTTCCTCACACACCCTATTATCCATGGGATTCTTTTATGGAACTAATGAGCCTCTATGTTGACTTCCTTCCCCAAAATACTCTCACCCTTTCATTTTGTGTTCTACGTGGCCTCACTTCAACCCATGTTTCTACCTACCAAGATCTTACCCAATTGCTTCTTCAAAAACTTAACCAATACCTTTATTTCCTCTCCTGACATTTTTTTTTTGGAAGAAGAGAGAGAGAGAGAGAGAGAGAGAGAGAAGAGATAAACAGCTGCAACTCAACCTCGTTTCTGTCCCCAAAGCAATTCCGAAAGTTGTTGTACTTCATCTCCATTGCAGCCCAAAAACCAGCCCCCAAAACAGCTTTGTTTCAATCCAAAAACAGCCCCGAGCATGTCTCTGGCAGAGCTCCATTGCCGTACGATTGATCCAACGACCCAAATCCATTCTTACTTCGTTACGCGCTAGAACTACGGATCAAGGAGTTCAATTCTATCTCCGTAAGTACATTTAAATGTGTGTGTGGTTGGTTGTTTTAAGGGTTGAATATTGTGTGTACGAGTTTATCGAATGAAATGGCGTGAAACGGAATACAAACGATCGGAGAGCAAGCTTGAGAAGTAAAAAGAAAAGGAAATAGTACATTGTTTTGATATGTTCTATGAATTCATTAATGTAGTAAGAGAATTTAAATTAAGTCAAGTCATTCATTAACTTGCCTAATTGATCAAAGTAATTACCCTTGCTTCTCTCGTAATGAAAGCATCGTTCTGTGTTTCAATTTTGTTTAAGACTAGAAAATGGGTTCAGTAAGATTATGAAATAAGTTAATAGTCTTGCAAGCAATAATCAAGAATTCACCTTTGAACCTTGAACTTAAAGTCCAGTACGTTTGTCCAAATTTTTCTTGTGCTACCCACAAGTTTGAATAACTAGCTTCAAGTTCTAGAACAATTAAAGTCGTGCAACATTGGTAAGGTACCCTAAATGGTATTTGGATTTGAGAACTGGTATAGTGGTTTATCAAATGGCAGTTTACAGGAATGCTCTGATATTTATCATGTTACCTTCATATTAATCGCTTGAGTTCCATACATCTGTTTTATTTTCTTTTTACAATAATGCTTGTCATGTTAATTTGTCGTTCCACAAGAATCTAGATGGACATAAGATTCATGGGTGTTTTGCGATTTTAAGAGGATCATATAGACGAGATTATGTTTAAATGGAATGACGAAAAGAATGATTGGTGTTGTTTCGAGGTGTCCTAGCAGGACCTTGGGGGTACCCTAGCAGGACCTCTTATTGTTAAGGGTAGCTAGAAGGACCCTGAGGGCAGCCTGAAGGACCCAATTCTTTAGGAGCAGCCTAGCAGGACCTTGGGGACAGCCTAGCAGGACTTCGTATTGTTGAGGGTAGCCTGACAAGACCTCGAGGGCAGCCTGAAGGACCCAATGATTATTTGAAGTGTCTCGAAGGAGAAATCCTAGAGTGTATGTTACAGAGATTAAAAGTTAGCAGTTTTGAATGTGATCAATCTTTTCCTTTTAAATTGTTCCTTATTTAAATTGAAATGTATATTTGTTATCTGTATGTTATGGGTTTCGGGTAGGATTTTCTACTGAGCGTTTTATACTCACGGTACTACGTGCCCTGGTATTCCCATGCCAGGTTTAGAAGACGGAGCTGAAGACTTATATTAAGCTAAAGGTGAACGTTGTTAAGGATTCCTCGAGTTCTTATCCATAGTTGCTTTGTATCTTTTTGAAAATGTTAAATATTAGATTGTAATCTTATTTCTGAACCTAATCTATTTTAGCCAAACTAAGCTTCCGATGTTATTGTCTTTTATTTAAGGAAATTATTTTGGAAAATATTTTCATAACGTGTCTGAAAATCAGGGTGTCATAGGTCATAATATTCACCGAAGAAACAAAAAAAAATGAAACAATTTTTCGACAACTTTAACCTTTAAACACTAACAATCATCGTCAGAGTCAAGTTCGTCGTATCCATCGTCATCATCATGATCACCGTCATCAGTCAACCCAACTTCTTGTGAAGAGCTATGGAAAAAAGACAGCAATAACCACATCATGAAATTAAAACTATAAATAACCACATTAAGGTGCATGCACGTACATATTGAGAAGTTTAGGATAATTCATTTTGTCATGCGACTGCCCTTTTAACCCACATCCATTACAACGCCGAGCTTTCTTGAGCGCCTTTTCTTTCCCTCCCTCCAATCATTTACCAAAACCCTTTGGCCTAACTCCAAGTGGTTCTTTAAAATGATGTTCAGTTGGAATAGAGATAGTCGTTTGAGTAGCCATCCCTTCACCATCTGCACTCTCTAACTTAATGTTTGAAAACCACTCGAGAGTGGACAAAAAATATTCTTTGAAAACTTTACTCTCATGTTCACTTAATGCAGCTTCGTCAACAATTGAAGAAGAAAGTTTGGAGAGCCTATTGTGCCTCACTATCAAAGAAATGTCACATATTTCGTTCTTTGTCCCACCTAATTCATCCCTAACTCTGCTAGCTTTTGCTGACTTGGTCCACCTTCACAAGATATACTGATCAGGTACTTCTGTAATCTGCTTTTTGGTGAAGTATGCCAACATGTGACGACGTGGAATTCCATCATATTCAAATGTCATACAACTACATTTAACATAGTTTGATGACTTGTCTAATGAAACCTCACGGCCCTTGGAAGCACTCTCGGTTTCCCTCTAAACATTGTACAAACAACGGTGGTCATCTTTAAATGTACTCTTTACCACATACGCGCCACTTTGCAAGAGTTCCTCTTGAAACTTGTAGAAAATATTCTGTGTGTACAATTCACTCATTTTCAACTCCATGGATCACTTGGTTGCAAGGAGTGGCTTCTCATTGAGATCTTTATGATCAAATGTTAAATGAAGGAAAAAACATCAACCATTTATAGTTTACCTGATCTGAGGGGCATATTGGGGATGGTACTCTCCTTGTGGTGGGTATCATTGTGGAGGGTAGCCTTGTGGAGGATACCCTTGTGGTGTAGGAGGAGGATACCCTTGTGGTGGAAGAGCATACCCTTGTGGAGGAGGAGCATAAGGAGCGTACCCTTACGGAGGAGGAGCATAACCTTGTGGGAGGATAAACTGCACCACAAACAAAAAAAGATACTCAATGTTTGAAAATCCAATATTATCATAATAGGATTCAACTTATCTTAATAAAATAGGGAAATGATATGAGGTTACCTTGTGGAGGGGGTAAGCCGATGATGGGTAAGCTGACAGGGGGGGTTGTTGACTGTTGCTCATGCTCAATACCTCTTATATGATTCAATCTGTTAAAATCCAACCCTTTTGGAGGAGGATATAAGGTATAAAATATGACAAACAACGAAAATATCAGTACAACAAATATGTATAAGCAACATGTATAACAAGGAGAGAAATCGAAGTAATTTAAACCAACAAATTGATTTCATCAACAGCAGTGTCGTCTTTTTACAAAATATCCAAAGTCGCAAACAATTGTTACGAAACAATTGGTTGGAATAATCAAACTCTAGCCCATTAAAAAACAACAGCCCATGTAATGGACAGGCACACTAGCAGTGCTATCTTTTTTCAGTTTAAGGTTTAAAGAATTCATGCTCAGGAGCTATGGCAAAAGAGGTGATCTTGAAGGGGTCTTTTTGAAGTCTTAAAGGGTTTAATAGCCTAGTGGGATTTTTGAATATACAAATATATTTACATAGTCTTAGATTTCCAGCCTTAGGGTTTTGTGTCTTTCGTTTGGAAAGAGAAAAATCCCAAAATTTTCAGCCTTAGGGTTTAGAAATTACCTCAACCACTTATCTTTCCTATGCTAGAATCGAGATTCGAGATGCTTGAATCTTTCTTTTTCCTTCTTCCTTCTCAACCTTAAGTCATGTGTGAGATGAGAGAGATACCTTTGATCGACTTCTTCTTCGATTTGTGTTTCTTTTGAAACCCTAAAATTTGAAAATTCGAGTTCAAAAATTGAGTTGATTAGCCAAGAAATACGAACCAAATAGAGCGAGGGAAGAGAGAGATACCTGAGATTTCGTCAAACACATTCTGGTTTGCTTTGTAGATCGATCGATTTCATCGTCTTCATGGAATTGCATTGCTTCTCTCCTCTCTCTCCTCTCCCTTTGAACACCAGCATGGAATGAATTGTGGGGGAGGGGAAGGGATTCGAATGGAATTATTACCTGGATCCTGACCCGCAAACACTTTTTGACCCTAGCGGCGACTAGTGAGTTGTTTTTTAAGTGGATTTATAATCTGAGCCATTGGATGCGATCCAATGGCTGTCATTAGAAGTCCTGCATTCCTAGTAAAGGTTCCCTTATATAAGCTACAGTGCGGGATTTTTCGTTCGGGATCAAATTTTGACTATCCGACCCGTTAGATGTGTTTAAAACGTGTTTTTAAAGTCTAATGTAAGGATTCGTAAAAAAAGAATACATAGAAGCACTTGATCAGATCAGTTTTTGATAAAAATGTACATATACACATTTTATCAAAAACGGCTCAGATTAAGGCCTTTCCTTTTTTTTCTTGACAAATCCTCGCGTTGGACCTTAAAAACACTTTTTAAACACATCAAACAGTTCGGATAGTCAAAATTCGATCCTGAACAAAAAATCCCGCACCGTAGAGTTAAAGGGAGCCCTTATTGGATATTTGTTATTTGTTATATATATATATATATATATATATATATATATATATATATATATATATATATATATATATATATATACAGTCCCGATCTAGTCAAGGATCTCGAAACTGGGACTCATTGTTCTGGATCAAATTTTCACAATCCAAACCATTCAAGATGTTTGAAACGTGTTTTAAAGGGTCCCCGTGAGAAATCATAAAAAAAATTACCGGGAAGGGCTTGATCCGAGTAGTTTTTCATAAAATTGTATATGTAATGTTTTTGTTAAAAACTGCTCGGATCAAGCCCTTTCCATTCGTTTTTTTGGTGATTTCTCACAAGGACCATTAAAAACAAGTTTTAAACACATTGGACGGTTCGAATTATGCAAAAATAATTTTTTAAACCTCGAAAACACCATTTTTCCTTCAATCCGGCATCCTTGACTGGATCACCGGTGTGTGTGTGTGTGTGTGTGTGTGTGTGTGTGTGTGATCATCTATAAATGTGATAAAGTAGGTACCCCCATGTCGTGCCTTCACATCCATGGGTCCACAAATATCTGAATGTACTAGCTCTAGTGGACTTGTAGCTCTTACTGCCTTGCCAAATAATTTTCTTATTGTATTTCCTGCCATGCAAGACTCACATACTAGTAGGTTGACTTTAGCAAGTGGGCTAAAAAGAACTTCTCTAGCTAATCTAGTCATCCTAGCTTGCCCAATATGGCCTAAATTGGCATGCCATTTCACAGAACTAGAAACAACATCATGTCCAAAATATAGAAACCACTAAAAATAAATCCATGCCCGAACAACTTATTATCTAGGTAGATGAAAAAACCATCTCTACTAAAGGCAAAACCTAAGTCAATTAAAGCTACTTCTGAAATCAATTTGCGTCGAACTCCAGGCACATAAAGGACGTCATAGAGAATAAGTGTGTGACCACTTCACAACTTCAACTGATAAGTGCCAACTCCTAGCACATCCATAGCTGAACTATTCCTGATAAAGACATTTTGCTTGCCAATAGGAATCCAGCCATACTTGATAAATCTTCCTCGATCTCATGCTATATGTTTTGTTTCTCTTGTGTCCACAATCCAATCAGGATTAGTATGAACAATCAATACATGAGAGCAAACTAAGCAATCTGTGCAAGATTTAAAGAAGATGGTACCTTCTTCTGTTCAATGCACTCAGGAGCGAAGTGTCCATCCTTCTGAGTAGCAAGTCACTTTGATTTATCTTTCTTGCCTCTGTGGCACTTAAAATGTTCTTTTAGCGCATTATCTCTAGCTTGTCCCCGCTTAGCCTTCCCACTTTGTATTTTGTGCTTAGACCCATTTGTCCTGTGCCAGCCAGGTTGAACCATGAAAGCCTCATTGCCCCGCCTTGCTTCTTAATGCTCGGCTTCAAGCTCAAGATGATGGCCCAAATCATTAAAGGTTTAACCATGTCATTGTGCGTCATCAGCAAAGGAACTACGCAAAACAAGAATTTGTTGCTCATCAGTTAGAACATCACCAGTAGTCCTAAGGTCACGTATCATAGCCTACATAACCTTCAAATGTTCAGGCGTGGAATGTTTGGGGTTCATTTTATAACTGTCAAACTACAATGTCAACGCGCGTAACCTAGTTGTGCCACCAAAAACAATTTTCAGCTTATTCCACATTTCTTGGGCCATGGCGTAGTTTTCAAACTCACCAACTAGATCATTGTGCATGCTTGCTAACATAGTAAAGCGCGCATGGCGGTCTTTTTTAACCCAATTTTCACAAGTTTCTATGTTTCGGCGGTGCTAGACAGTAATCCCCTCTTCCTGGACAGCCATGGTATTGGTCAAGGTGTCAAGATCTTCTTACCCATTGAGAAGATACTGGATTTTCGTACTCAACATGTCATAGTTTTTCCCATCCAGTTTCTCCCCCTTGACAAGATCGGCAACAATAGTCTCTGAGGCCATTTCACTACATTCATTTGCACATTGAAAATATTTAGCACATTATAATTAATTTTATCCCAAAATCCTATTAAGCAAATAATGATTTTAATTGTAGACAGAGATCGAAAATTTGCTATGCTCGTAGTCATCAATCCAACACATGGTGTAAATAATTATTTCTTAATCGATTTTTAGACAAAATATTTGATAAATATATACCAATGAGAGGAAAAGACTAGTTATTTTAAGTCCCTAATTAATATTTTATGCAAGTGTGGGAGACACAAAAATTATACGAAATAAGTGCAAAACACACACACCCCTTAAAAATTAAGGACAAATGAGGGTGTTGTACTTATTTCCATAATAAATTTGTATCCGGTCTCTATCATCAATAAGAGCCCATCTCGAGATGCATACAAATATTAATCACTTATATCAATCATTCATGTCAACATGCAACAACACATAATGGGTATATATGCATGGATGGTTCCATCTCAGTCTCCCACTAGGAAGATGGATTCAAGTTCAAATAATCTAAGGTACAATTGTTTGCGCCATAACGCAACAATAAACAATAAATACATGATAAACTGAATTATTTTGGACCACAATCTATTTTCCAGAAAAGAAATAAAAATAAAAATAAATAAAAACTAGATGCAGTAGTATCTATATCAATCTAAAAGTATGAGAACATAAATATAATCAGTTTGGTTTTCCATCTAGATTGCCTTTACCAAATTACAAGCATATGGTATGGCTCTATCAAAAAAATTTATCACGATGGCCAAAGTTTATTTTTTATTTTTAAATTGATATAACATATAAAAAAAATATGACTGATAGTCTTTCAACCAAACCAGTCCAAAAAAAAAAAAAAAAACTTACCACAACAAATTTACCATTTTTTTTTAATAGGTATTAGAAAAGAAAACCTTAACCATTCTGTTTCGGGAGAAACAGAGCCCATTATCAATTGTCGAAAAGCATTTTATTTTATTCTTAGAAGGACTCCCAGGCCAAATGGAAAAACAATTATTGATCAAAACCCCACTTGACAGTTTACTAATCAAACAAAAATCAAGGCATGAATTCTGAGCACATTAGTGCTCAACCTTTTGTACGGTGCCATGCCGCTCAACACTCAGCGCACGCACACATACCCGATTAATTCTAATCATTCAATGTTCGATTAATTAGCACACAATACAAGCCAAGAGGCAAGACCACATCTGATTTCTTCTCACTACGGCATCCCCTTTTCTTTTTCTTTTTTAAAGCAGAGTATCAAAAAGACGATTCGCATTTGGAAAATAAAAACAGGAACATATGCGATCATGCGGGCTCTGATAGACTGATACCAATGTTAATTCAATCGAAAGTATGTAAATCACACAAGACTTACATAATGAAGTGTAGCGGAATACTTTGAGCTTTCCAAGATCGATGAACCAAGACCCTCTCTACAAGCAGAAACCACGAATACCAACACGAACAAAAAGCTAAACACCGTCTTCTATCCTCGTTGCGTAGAGAATACTACTAAAGCCTAGTCTTAATATCCGCACCGCAAATCCTAAGGTTCGTAGATAGAAACCCTAAAGAGAGAAGATATTGATAAGGGAATATTCTAGGGAGAATGAGTGAATGAGAACTCTAATTATTTTCTAGCGTATCTCTCCAATATCTGCAAGACTTTTTCATAGACAAAGTCTTAGAGTTTAAACTCTCTTAATAGATAAAGACAAGAGTCCATCTCTTCTAATCCTTCTAACCAACCCAATCAATTAACCCTTATGGACCACCCATGTGGATTGGGTCCTGTCAAACCGACCCATAAATACTAACACCTTCGTTAAATGTTGATCGTGCTGGTGATTTGGAATGAACTCTGTTAGAAATAATTGATTTTGATTATATTTTATGACACAATTGATTTCCTAAAACAATGTTAAAAATAGTTTTTATCAAATGATTAGTCCCAAGGAAATTGAGTTTCTAAAAAGATTCATTTGGCTCCAATATATGCATGTATACAGTAGTGCTCTACTATATTTTTAACTTGGCCCATCAAGAAAAATCTAATAAGTACCTTTGGTTCAAGGACCTATGTTTCGACCACACTAGATTATTTTCTATCCTTATAGAAAATGGCATGTTCAATTTTTCAACTGAAAGCCTTCCACCATTATTGACTTTAGAAGAGCTCTGAATTAATGCCTACAAGTTTTTATTTTTATTTTTTTGTATTTGACACATACATGGTCTATGTTTTGGTTCCATGGAATCATTTTCCATATAATTGATGTTTGCTATGCAAAATTTATGAACCACGGAGCCTTTGAAAAGTCACTCTTTCAAATAGACAAACTAACAAAGAGTTGGAAGTCATCAACCTAAAGTTTATGTGGCAAACAAGTTAATATATGCACTGTTTCGAAAGTGACAAGTTTCCATTTTTGTCATCCGTTTCTGACTTCTTCTCACTTTGCATTCAATGCTGAAGAACGTTACAAATCAGTGCAAGAGATATGTGGCCCAACGATTATTTTGCATTTATTAAAGATCCAACTTGTTGCTAGAAGATTTCGATCTCAACAGAAATATTTCAACGTTCTAATAATTTCAGCCTATAAAAGATGAGTTTCTACAAAGGAAGAACAACAAAGCTACACCAGAGCTATCATTTTCAGAGCACTATACCAGAGCACTTCATTTTCACATATATAATTTGAGAGCAAATTTGTGTATTCACTTTTTGAGAGAGATTTATCTTTTCTACATTACAAATTCTTGTTAGTGTTGTATTGAGAGTTAGAAAAATTCTCAGTGAGCTACTACAGAACTGGGTTTTGTTTTGTGTGTATTTTTAGAGTTTGGGACATAAACTCTAGCGGTTCGGCTAACTCCTCAGGAAAGTTAGTATTGTGGTTGTAAGGTTTAATCGGCACCAGCGACTCCTTAGTTCAATGGACTAGGCTGAGCAGTGGACAAAGCTCAGACCGAACCACTATATATCTTTGTGTGATATCTCTCTCCCTTAACTCCTTTATATTTTGTTTGTGCAAATTATTTATTTATTTGCTTTGTCTAGTAATTTTTTTATTTTGGGCATAATTGTTAGCAACCCTATTCACCCCCCTCTAGGTTGCCTTTTTGGGTAACAAACTCCTAAACTATATTCGAAGCTGTGTTGCAAATCGTTAGACACGACAAAACTTGATCATACATAGCCACAAGGTGTCTTCCAGCTCGAGCTTGACTGCGTTAATTTTCTATCTCTGGCAGTGATTTTCTTGTTTCTCAACTTGTTGCAAGTTTATGTATACTTACTCATATGACTCTTGCAACATCTTTGAATGAAGCAAAAAAATTTATGTACTGCTCAAGTGTTGTCCACCATCAAGGGCATCACTCTTATTATTGCAAGGTTTGTTGGGATTCCACCCCGTGTGGGCCATTGGGCTTAGGCCTGGATGGGAGGGCTAGGGTTTATTGATGGGTTTCATTATTGGACATGTCTTGTATTATTTTGTGTGACAAAAGTGAGAGAGGCAGAGAGTTAGAGAGACACACATGAGTGAACTGGTGAGTTTCATTATTGTGAGATTGTGAGTGTGTAAACACAAAAGACAAGAATTTTCTCCGGATCATAGTGAAACCCCCCTCCCCGTGGAAGTAGATCCGATTTGGCCGAACCACGTATATATGTGTGGTGTTTTCTCTTGATTTTACTGCTTCTTTGCGTGTGGTGCGTTGTTGGAATCCTAACAATTGGTATCATAGCTTTGGTTGAAGCACCGAAGAGTGAAAAGCAGTTGGATAATCACTTGGAGGCCATTGGAGCACTGTTTGAAACTTTGGTCAGACAAAACAGGTGACGAAACTTGTTTTTGATCAGAGGGAAAGTGCTACTCTCGGAGATGACACAACAATGTGTGGGTGGTCCGTATTTGTCATCGGAGGACGAAGCACGAACAGTTTGAACGAAGGCGAACGGAGGTGCGTAGTTGCTCGGATTAAGCTTGGATCAAACATAATCTGATCCAGGTTTTTAGCATATGGATCTCTCTGTCTCATTGAGACGAGTGCAGTGGTGGTCGAAAAGTCACCGAGAAGTACTCCACACGCCCTCACGCGCCAGGAGAAGGTTGGTGCGTGAGATCTACTCTCACGGTGTCACACATGCATGGTGGCGGGATCAGAGACGCTAAGGCTGACGTCAGCAAGTCTAGGGTTGATGTCAAGTGCGGTTCAGAAGATTTGAGCAAGGGTTCAAAAAGGGCAGACATGTTAGGGTTCAGGGTCAAAAAGGTCAGGTCAAAGTTGTTAAACCGGAGGTCAAATGGTTCAAACTGGTTCAGACCAGCGATTCAGGAGATAGTCAGACCGAGTTTAGACCAGATCGGACCAAACCGGATAATGGTCCAAAGACAGACCCAATTACGTTTATTAACCGGTTCAGTGGGTTTTTAACCCACGATCGGTTCAGACCAGTTCCTGACTCTGTTCGACGTCCTCGATCCAATCCCGGGCTCGGTTTGTAGAGATTAGGTACGGATATTGACCGTAGGCTTTATTTTACTACTTTAAATCATTTTAAGGAGTATCAGATCAGTTGTGGGAGTTTCTAGGGGTGTTGAGATTATCTTGTTTGCTGAGAAGTCAGAGTTTAACATTAACATGAATGCCATGATCCTCTTGACAGCAACCAATTATGTGATTTGGAAGCCTAAAATAGAGGATATGCTCATTCTGAGAGAGTTATATGATCCCTCGGAACAGATAGGGGTCAAACTGACGGAGGTGAAAATCGAAGATTGGAAGAGTGTGAACAGGAAAGTAGTTGCTTTGATCTGCCAATGTGTTGGACAGGAGGTTATTCATCATGTAGCATAGGAGGCAGATGCTTACGCTTTGAGGATGAAATTGGAGGGGATGTATCAGTCAAAAACATCCCGGAAAAAGGCGCTACTGATGAGGAGGCTTGTGAATTTGAAGCTCTGGGTTGGGAGTTCGGTTGCCGGGCATTCCAGTGAGTTCTAGAATTTGGTTAATCACCTGTCCAATGTTGGGATGAAGTTCGATGATGAGTTGTAGGCTCTATTGTTGCTTAGTTCTCCACCAGATAATTGGGAGACACTGGTGGTTTCCCTGAGTAACCCTGCGCCGAAAGGGAAGTTGATGATGACTATGGTTAAGGATGTTATCTTTAATGAACAGGCGAGGAGGAAAAATATGGGGACTGAACAGACTGACGAGGCATGGGCACTAATTTTGGATGGTAACAGAGGCAAGAAGCAAGGAAAGGGGAACAAAAGGAAGGGAGGCAGAAATCGTTCCAAGTCGAAGGGGCTTAGTTTTACTTGCTATCATTGCTAGGAAGAGGGGCATATTAAACAAAATTGTCCAAGGTTTAAGGCGAGGAAAGAGAGAATTTCACCAAAGGAGGCAGCAGTTTCTCTTCTAGATTTCGATGATGATTTGGCGTTGGAAGTGTTAGACGCTACGGATGCAGGGAAATCAGATTGGGTACTAGATTTGAGGTACTCATATCATATCTGCAGGGATAGATCACATTTGGGAGTACGAGGCATACGATGGAGGTCTTGTCGGGATGGCTAACAGTTCAGCAAATAAAGTTGTTGGCAAAGGGACAGTGAAGTTTCGCGTGCCGAGTGGGAAACTGTGAAGGCAGCAAGAGTAAGGCACGTGCCTGGAGTGAGGAAGAACTTGACATTTCTCAGGATGCATGAAGAGAGATGATGTAGTTTTTCTATTAATTATGGAGTACTTTGGATTTCTATTGGAGATGGGGATATACTGTTAGAAAAGAAATTTGGTGGGTTGTACAGGCTTGCAGGATCTGTTGTGACAGGAGGGGTTAGACATGGAGTAAGCGGTATAAGGAGATCAGTTGGGCAGGAAAAGCGCTATTTGTTGACACGTACACGAAAAGAGCAGGGTTGCTCAAGAGTTGTGCAGGATTCAAGCTTGAAGGAGAAGCAATGGGTGCAGGTTGTCCACGAGAAAGCCTAGGGGAAAAAGACAGATATTTTCGGGGCCCCAACGAAGCCAAAAGGAGTTTCTTTCGCTCTTGATATGCTTGATGGTAGTGATCTCTCTGGATTTGTCGACACAGGGGGAGGGACACTATCACCAAGGACACCGAGCCAGTGAGTCTTGGCCGCACCCCAGTTGAGGGGGTGCGAACACCCTAGTTGAGGGGGTGAGGGCACTTCTGTTGGTGAGCGCAAACATGGGCGCTTTCGTTGGTGAGCGCAAACATGAGTGCTTTTGTTGGTGAGCGCATATATCTCGGGATTGAGGTGTGCGAGTGTATGCATCTTTTTGAGGGGGTGCGATACTCAAATTTTCTGATTGGCTGTAGAGTCTGGTTTTGCAAGGATATGCTCTTTCGAAATTTGCGTGCTCTATTGGTGGTGCATGGATGCTAGTCTGGTCAGTGACACAGGTGCTTGCCAAAGTTAACTGATTGGAGAAGGCAACATGGGGGTGTTGCAGACGACTTTGCCCACTCAGTGTGGAGGGGGTGATTGTAGGGATTCCACCACGTGTGGGCCATTGGGTTTAGGCCTAGATGGGAGGGCTAGGTGATAAGCGTGTGGAAAGCTTGCTTTTGAGCGCCTAAGTAGGGTGGTTTAGCATGTTAGACGTGCGATTTAAGCTTCATTTTCTATTTGATATGTGCATGTGGTGTTTTGTGTGTTGAGTGTAATTTGCAGGTAATCTAAGGATGTGGGCGCTAATTTCAAGATATTGGGAATGCATGCACGTAGGTTGAGGAGGCTAAGTAAGGATGAAGTGGATTTCGTGCGAAAGTGATCATAATCCGTCAGGAGCGCTACACTAATTCTTTGGAGCGCTCAAGATTGGCACAAAAGGTCCAAAAAATGAACAGAAGTTCTTGAGCGCTACACCAAAAGTGGTGTAGGTAAGAGGCAACGGTCAACGGGAGAGGCAACGGTCAACGGTCAACGCAGGAGATAACGAGGCGAGAGCGCTACCTCACTTTTATGGTAGCACTACCGAGCACTTAGCAGGGCTGATTAAACGCTGTCGTTTTGGCTTCGCGAAGAATATTTTCGGATTTTCGTTCGTTTTTCATTAGGATTACGATAATTAGTATAAATACCCTTGTTACAATTCAGATTGGGGATAGACGTATTGTTTTTAGGTTTTTACTTTTCGAGGCTTCGGCTACAGTTTTCTTTTAGTATTCTACATTCAAAGCTTGTTCCAGATTTTCGGATTTCAGATTTCAGTTTGGTATTGATCATCAAGTTCATCGTTCTCTCGCAATCTTCGGTATCATTTCCTATTTTTATATTTTTATTCTTCAAGCATGTCTAGATCTAGGTTTAATTGGATTTCTGCAGTTATTACAGTCATGAGTGAATAGTTGTTTAGAGTGCGGCTACGGGGCAAAGGCGTCCCGTAGCTAGGCTAATTGATGTTTCACCTCGGGGCCGAATTTACTTAATTTTTGGGCAATTTTAGGAAACAGAAACTTTGTTAAAAAACAAAACCCAGGCATCGCCGGAATTTGAATGCGCACGGAGTCTGGTGACAAGTGGTGCGCATTTGTTAGGAAGCCTTTCTTTTATTCTAAAATCAGTAAAAAGATGAATTGTGGCCCGAGTAAATACCAGTTAGGCTAGTTGTGGACATTGGGTTCCCTCAGCTATGCTCTCTTTATTAATCTGCATTCAGTTAAATTAGCTAAGTAAGTCAGTCCAATAGTTAGTACATTAATCTCATTAAATCAAGGGGTGGCTACTTAAAACTCAGTTGAACTACAACTCCGCACTTCGAGTCAAACACCGTTAGCCGTCTCTGTGGTTCGACTCCGGTACTTCCGGATATTGTGCTGCACTGGTCAAGAGTCCTACGCTTGGGACGCGTCTTATTTTTAGTCACCTGGTCGGTCAAGCACTAGGGTTTATTGATGTACTCTACATAACTCGGACATGTCTTGTATTATTTTGTGTGACAAAAGTGAGAGAGACAAAGAGTTAGAGAGAGATACACAAGTGAACTGGTGAGTTTCATTATTGTGAGATTATGAGTACAAGTGTGTAAACACAAAAGATACGGATTTTCTCCGGATCATAGTGAAACCCCCCCTTCCCGTGGAAGTAGATCCAATTTGGCCGAACCACGAATATCTGTGTGTTGCTTTCTCTTGATTTTACTACTTCTATGCGTGTGGTACGTTGTTGGAATCCTAACAAGAATTTCGTAATGGCTCATTTTTGGGTTCTCTTACTTTGTCTACGATCACCTCAAAGTTCTTATATGTTGGTTTAATGGTCTTTTAATAATTGAGATGGTGTGAATATTATTTTCATTCCCTTGTCATTTTCGATACCAAGAAAGAAAAACAAAAGCAGCTAGCTTCTACTATTACATTTGCCCGCTTCTTAACTTTTTTGTCTTTCCCTTTCTTCCCCTTTTCCCTCCAAAAGTTCTTGATCACGATCACAGTAGATTACAATTTACAAACGAAGTAAAAGGGGATTATCAAAAGTTGCACAAGTGGCAAGAAGAAGCCAGCCAATTGTACAAACAGTTTGTTGGTGTGCATTCAAGTGGAGTATCTCGGAGTACAGAACCTTGTTTTGTTACTTTCGGTCACACAATCCTGTGTTTTGATTTTGGGAAATCTTATTCTCAAAATGCTCCCATTGTACTTACGGCCCATGAAGATGTCTTGCCAATTGTTGTAACAACAAATCATGTCTAATGATTTGATGTATTTTATACTACTAGTTAAAAAAATCCACTTTTGGCTGTTTACAGATTGGACAAAACTGCTTCTATATATGACACGAGTCTCTCTCTCTCTCAAAGATGATTTAATAGGTTGGTATTTTTCCTTTTCTGAAAATTCAAGATCACTCAAATTTTCTATTGAATTTGTGTCTACAAAGTTCTCTGTTCCCAAATCTAAATCTTTGAAATCAATTTTACAAAGTACTCTGCTTCTAAATTACCTCCGATTGACGTGTTTTCCATAACGATTCTACAATAACAATAAAATGCTCACTTACATTATAAGCAATCAATTTTTATTTTATTTTTTTGGTCATTCATCGTTTCTAATCTATTATGGGGAAGGGAGAATAAAACTTGATCCCGGGATGCAATGTATGACATCTAAAAGCTCTACCGCATGAATTAACCACCACGTACAACAATCAATTGGATAAATAAGAAAAACATAACGTAAAATTTCCACATTGGGTAACAAATTTGGAGTTTTTGTTTACTAGGTTACTCCTTATATTTTGGGTTTTGGGGTTTGAGGATTAGAGTTTGAGTTGGAATATGAAAATGCATACAAGCCCTATATGTATTTGGAGGTATGAAGAAATTTCAGTGGTACAAAAAAATAAAAAAAGTGAATCCAGCCACAAAAATAGTTGTATATATTAGAGATGGCAATTTCTAACCCAACTCATGAACCCACCCAAATCTATCCACTCAAAACCCAACCCAATCCACCCATATTAAAATATGGATTATAAATGGGTAACCCATATTATAACCCATATATACATGGGTTTATGTGCGTTCAAAATGGATTGGACCCAAAATTAAAAAGTTATTTTCCACTTCTCTTTTCTCTCAGCAAAACCCGACGAAACAAAAAGGGGGCTTTGACGATTAGGAGAGAGGGAGAGAGCGAAGAACTGTGAAGAAGGTGGAGATTCGTCTCTCAATTGAACTTTCAAGCCAGAAGACGGTGGTGATTTGTCATAATTCATGGCACCAGCATAAACAAAAACTTTGTTCAAGTCGAAGATCTGTGAAAGTTCAAAAAATTCGAAGATCTGTTAATCTGGGAACCCAGGGACTGCAGGTATGACAAAACTAACCAATTATTGTGCAATTTGACATTAGTCTACTAAATCTTCGTTCATGATCGAGGTCGGTACTTTGTTATATCTGTAGCAAAAACTTCACATGTAGTATCCTTTTTGGCGACAAATGCTGAATTAAATTGGGATGCATCACGTTGAGCACAATTACTTTTGGGCATTTTCGTGAATTTACATGGTGTAGGTTTTAGAGGCAATTTAATGGGGGTGTTTGGGGCAATTTAGTGTAGTAATTAAGACTTTTACAAAAGTGAGTGGAGTCCTTGCCTTCGCCGTTCGGAATTTGAAGTTGGGTGCAAGTTTTTAACAAATTTAGTTTTCTTCACATAACATTGGCAGTTGGTTTCTTTTTTCGTGACAGTTTTTTTTGTCGTGGCGGTGGTGACAATGAAGTTTATGCTTGGAATTCTAAGTTTTGAATTTGGTTTTTAAAATTTTTTTGGGAGGAGTTAAAGACAATTTCTATTTATTGAGGATTTTGCAAAGTGCAGATATATTGGGTCTTGGAAATTTTTGTTTTAGATGGTGTTTGTACCATAAATTTTTAAATTTTACACGTGGCAAATAAGTTGTTGGAAGATTATATTTATTTAATTCGGATTTGATAATTATGGCCGAATTACCTAATTTAGGAGATGAGTTTATTACCTAAATTATAGGGAGTTGGTTTTTATCTAAAGCAAGGCGATAAAGGCTGAAATTAACATGTGCTAATTATATTGAGAACATGGGTGGTTAATTTCGGCCAAGCTATGGACACTTGTCACGCCCTTAGGCGTTTCCAAGAGAACATGGTAGTTGATGCAGGACATGGGTATAATGGCTTGCATTCATGGGCGGTTACACTTGGGAAGTTACAAAGGGACTCAGAGACTATAAATAAAGATCTTCGTGCAACATTGAGGAGGTCCACGCACCAACAACGCTCACAGCAGCAAAGTAATTTAGTATTATCTCCTAACTCTCGTAGTTAGTCGATCGATCCCCTCTTCTTCTATCTCTTATCTATGTCTTTCTTCTACCTCTCCCCAGTTCTTTCTTTTCTTTTTTCCCTCTCTTCTTCTTCGATGTAATTTTCTTCATTTGTGGAAGTCCTTGTTCAAGGCCCACGAACCGTTGTAATTTAGCTCGAGTTTCGCAATTGCTTGAAAGAAGTTAATTAGTATTTTCAAGCGTTTTTTCCTACATTTCTCTTGGAGATCTACGTCTCCTGGCACGCCCTCGCATCTTTTACACCATCAGGTGTTGACCATCCCCGCTTCTCCTGTCCCTGGAGGAATTGGTGGCAACAGATGATAACCGAAACGAGCTGGAGTGAGTGCAGCTTGGAATATTGTTCCTGCACGTGGAATATTCATTGCAATTGAATATTCATTACACAGCGTGTATTCTTTTTTTAAAAAAAAATTGGGTTGGGTTGGGTTGGGTTTGACTTGACCCATACTCAACCCACCCATATCGAACCCATTCACTTTCAACTCATATTCAACTCACCCAAATTCAACGCATAACTCATACCAACTCACACAAACTCAACCCAACCCAACCCACTCATTTGCCACCTCTAGTATATATGTAGGTCATTAATGGGGAGTTTGGCTAAATTTGGTTTTTTGGTTTATTGGATTATTTAGTTTTGTCCTTATTCAAATTTTTTTTGCATTTGTTAGTTTTCGGCCGATTTTTTGAGGTTTCTTGGCTTGTCTCGACAAGAGGAATCTAAAAAGTATAAAATTATTAGCCAAACTTAAAGTTTTGTGAATAAAGACAAAAATAAACCAAATTGGATTATTGGTTTTTGGTTTTTTGGTTTATTTTTGTCATTTATTCACAAAACTTTAAGTTTGGCTAATAATTTTATACTTTTTAGATTCCTCCTCGTCGGCACAAGCTCAATTAAAACCTCAAAAAATCTAATCTAAAACTAACAAATGCAAAAAAAAAATTTGAATAAGGACAAAACCAAATAATCCAATAAACCAAAAAACCAAATTTAGCCAAAGCACCCCAAATCGGAGAACAATAAAAAGGAGAGAGTTAACCTCGTGGAGCATCTATTGAAGAAGACAAAGACGGAGCATGTACTCCTCCATCATCAACGGAGGGGAGGATGTTGTGCAACTCACAAACGGCACCGTTTTGTGCCAATTCAATTGGTTTGTAAAATGCAATCTTGTGGGACCCACTTTTAGGTCCCACACAAATGATCCGAACCATTAAATAATTTTAAAATAATTATTCAATTGGTCTTGAAAAAAATTAGGTCTGTTGGGTATTTTTATGTAATTTATCTAATTCGTTTGATTTTTATTCAAAATTCAGGACCCATTGATCTGAACCATATATGTTGTAGGGATCGTTAAGAAGAGCATCCAGTAAAAAATTTATCATGTTCGGACCTCAATAGGTATAAAAAAAATTCATATTTTTAATCTTTTGATACCTACCGATGTCGGAACAGGATAATTTTTTTATTGGATGTTCTTCTCAAGATGCCCTACAACATGTACGGTTCAGATCAATGGAATACCAAACGTACAATTGTATAGCTTTTCTTGAAGATTCTTTCAAACTGTAGGGTCCTGAATTCTGAATGAAAATCAAACGAATTAGATCAATTACGTAAAAATATCCAACAGGCCTGATTTTTTTCAAGACTACTTAAATAATTATTTTAAAATTATTTAACAGTTCGGATCATTTGTGTGGGGCCCGAAGGTGGGACCCACAAAATTACATTTTACAAACCAACTGAATTGACACAAAACGGTGCCGTTTGTTAGCTGCACAATAGCCTCCCCTCCTCCAACATCAACACGGTGCATGCACATTGATCCAATGATTCCAAACCAAAAAGTTCATTAGCAAAAGGTAAAATTAATTCAAGATTGAACAGGCATATTCAGGATAACTAGAAAACACTACCACTAAGTGACAAGTAAATGGAATTTGATAAGCAATTATTATATTCAAGTACTTAAGTTTGGGACTAAAGGCCCAATGGTCATTACACTTGTTGAAGCCTTTTTTTTAGTAAGATTAGGCCTTTTATTTTTATTTTTTTATTGGATCATAAAGAGTTGTCCTCAAGCCTATCATGAAAAAATATGCAGAGTCATAAAAATTTAGACTTTTACGAGTACCCTAGGCCTTGGCCTCTTGAGCCTAGGGCCTGGCCGGCCCTGCCACCAACACATGACTGTCCCATTATTATGCATTGTTTGGATGACAAGCCACTTGGTAATTTGTTTGGAGGAAAAAAGGAGTTTCACAGTGCCGATATAAAGAATGTATTCTCTTTTTGTCATATAAAAAAATATTTTGTAGAGTAACATGGAGATGCTCTTATCCCTCTCCCATCACAAAATCCTTTAAAGAAGTGTCAATAGATGATGGTGATTTGCCAACAAATGGCAATGACATTTCTTAGGTCTAAATTTGACTTTATTATTGCGGAAGTCATTTTTTTGTTTGTGGGTTGATATGTCACTGGAGTGGATAGTTTTGGAAATTCTGGCCAAATAGTAGTACTCCATTCCAATAATTGCTATTATCTGATGCAATGAATCATTGGTACTTCAGCCGTGGGGATTCTTGATATGTCTTCAGCCTCTGAATGCATGCACTAACATAACAAGGTCGGGTCTGTCCATTTTTTCCACGAGTGGGCTCAGGGTTAGGATTGGAGAGAAATTGCAGAGTTTCAAGGCATGATTGCTGGTGACCTGAAAGGCCACACAGAAAAGCTTAGAGAGAGAGAGAGAGAGAGAGAGAGTTTATAGGAATCAGATCCAGTAGGTGTGACAATGAGGTCTCGGCTTCTGAATTTCTGATGTCTGTCTTGGTCCTTCACACTGATAACATTCGCTTGGGTTTTTTAGTACTTGGAAATGGTGCCACCCCCATGTCTCCCATGTGGCCCTGTCATCTTAATCTATGTACCTTGTTATTCTTTCCTCATCTACAGAATTCCTCCTCTCGGATTCTGGTGAATGTTGCGGTCCCTCTCGGACCCACCGATGTGATCCGAATGTAGCATTTCTCAGCAGATTGTTTATGTGAAAAATAGAGTTATCAGACATCCACAATGTCATAATCGGAAAACAAATATAAACAACAATAACATAACCCATTTAATCCCTAATAATTGGGGGTATGGGTGGAGGATGGATAGGAGATAAACCTAACATTTGACAATAAATGCACAAAGTGACTGCTCCCAGAATACCACTGAAACAGGTAGATTTGAGACAGACCTAACATTTGGCAATAAATGCACAAAGTGGTTGCTCATAGAATACCACTGAACAGTGGTCCCCCTATACCATCGAGTTTGTTGCGGAATCCTGCCCTCAAATCAAAGCCAAAAGGCATCAGAGAGGACAGACCCAATAATCATTTTGATTTATGTGCACATTACCATGCTTCTTTCATTCAACATCCAAAGCATTGGCGTTGCACAATTAATTGAAAAACAAATATCTTCAAACAAAATGACAAGTAATTATGAGATCGAGAAAAACTTTTCATTTTAAGTAATCTGGTCACCTGGCTAATGTATCAAATCAAGTTAATTTATTTTGTGTGGATAATATGCTCGCCATGATTTAAAGCCCAAAAGTAGCAAGATTACATCACCTAATATAGGAATGAACCAAAACAACTAGCATATGACATGAGCACGGCTACAAAGTACTACAGGCTAACCGACTCGAGACACACCTGTCAAGGCAGACCGACACTACCTACAGGTATAGAGTCCTGTCAAGATCTAGTTGTAGAGAATCTCAATGGTAAACTCAGCTCAATCCTAAGCATAAAGCACAGATGCAATCTAAAAAACACTCTACGCAAGGAGGTAGAATAGCACCCAAGCAGGGCAAACAACCACCAAAACGGGGCAACACCTAAAACTAACAAAACAAAAACTGAAAAGTCTGAACCCCAACAGAAAAGGTGTCGCCGGATGCCGCTGCGCCGAATCTAGCGACTTATTCACCGAAGAATCTCAACCAGCCCTTTCGATCTTCAAATCTTTGCTCTATTGAACCCGATGGAGGCATACGAAGAGAGGAGGACGAACGGATCTATGGAGGAAGGAGAAGAGGACGGACGGACGGATCTGTGGAAGGGGCTGGGGCTAAAAGAGGAGGAGGACGGGGTGGGGCAGAGAGAGGAGGAGGATGGGGAGGTGGGTGAGGGCAAAGAGAGGATGAGATGGAAATGGTGGAGGACAACGGAGGAAGGAGAGGGATTCAAATTGATGAAGAGCAGAGGTGGTGGAGGAGTGGAGGAGGGAGGCACAGCCCCATCCCCCACCCCAGAAAACCCTAGCTGGTAGAAAGTTTAGAGAGAAGGCAGAGGAAAAAAACTTTAGAGAGAGAAAGGATAAATTTTCGTATAGAAGAAAATTTGGTGCTTAAATCCCAGCATAATCTTAGAATTTTTCCCCTTTCTTGGCATGGAGGTTTCATCGAGGATCAAAAGAATGAGAAAAACGACGTCGTTTTAGGTGAAAAGTAAAGTGTCAAGCATAGCCAAAAACTAGCATCCCTGGATCCAGGGTCTGAGATGGGATTTATAAAGGGGAGATGCGTACTTGCACGCAATGAGACTCTCTTGTCTAGTTAGACGTCAAATTAGGGATGGCAACAGGTCGGATTAGAGACGGATTTTCCCTCTCCTATACCCGCCTAGTTCCTTTCGGAGGTGGACTCGAAGCGGGGGAAATCGAAGATGTGTCGGGTTCGGGGATAAATCGGGTCCCCAATTACCGTATAAATTTTTGATAACTTTGTCCTTTAGAATGTTTTGACAAGAGAAAAAGATATCGATAAGTAATGATAGTTAAAAAAATATCACAAATTAAACAAAGACACAAAAGACTGATTTATTATTAGGTATTTTGCTCTTATAATATCAAAATACCAAAATATATATATAGATATATACATATAAAAATTAGTAATAACAATCATCGGAGTCAGATCGAGTTAAAATAGATTGGGGGAAGCAAATACCATCCCCGCCCCATTTGCTTATCAGATCGGGGATTACCCGCTTGGATCGGGGCGGGGAGGTTGGAGGCGGGGACGGAGTGGAGGTAATTGCCATCCCTATGTCAATTCAGTTTGTTATGATAACTGCAGAGTATACACTTCATGCAAACCGGAGAAGGAAAATTCCAAATTAAACACATCCAATGTTCTACCCAATCACCTGACTTTTAAATAACAGCAATCACCTCAAAGAAAAAAGGGCAAGCAGGAAAGCATTTCTTCTCAAATAAGGTCATTCTTGCATAAAATGGTGTTCCTTTCTCTTTACCATCGCTTACCCACTTCAACCTATCGATTAAAATTGGTTTGATTTTTTTTCTTCGGTGCTTAATTAGAATTGGTTTCAGCCATCGCTTGATAATCTTTTTTCCTCTTCCTTTCTTATTTTGCAATGAATTTGCCTTCTTATTTTGCAATCGATTTGCCTTCTGCTAACATGTCACTCTAGCAATCCTCTTTTGGACGTTGATTAAGGAGTAAATAATCGTAGAAAGACATACTTGTGTACATGTGTACAAAAATACACAACAAAATTGCATGACAAGTTCAAATTTACGCAATATGTGAATTACCCTCAAAGTGGAATCTAAATTGCCATTGAATTTTTCACAAGGGAGCGAGCATGGACTATGTTAACTGATGAACGAGAATTTTCCAAATGAATTATTTGTGAGGAGGAGTCCCTCTCTCTTGAGGATTTTTTTTAGTCTTGCTCTGCAAGATCTATGTCTACTCTGTGAGTAGTTTTTTCTCTCGATCTCTCTCTCTCTCTCTTTGCCCTCTTATCTCTTCACATCCTCTTTCTCTTCTATCTCTCACTCCTCACACAAACACCCTCCCCTCTCCTTGCTTGTCAACCCCATCTCTACTAATGGATGCGACTGCTATTTCTTGTATGGATGATGACCTGTCTGCCCGTTTTCAATCCTTTTCTCTGACGGAGGACGAACAAGGCGAGATTATTCTTTCCCAAGATGATGTGGTGGATAGCATTGCTGAGTGTCAGTCCAGCCTCTTTGGGAAAGTTATGTCCCAAAAGCCATCGAATTTGGTTGGGCTTAGGAACACTATGGAAAAGGTATGGGGCTATCCCAAAAACTTGCATGTTTTGGCTGTGGGGAATGGTATATTTCAGTTTGTATTTCCATCTGATATGGAGGCCTCTCGGGTATTGCGTGGCAAACCCTGGTTTTTCAACAACAGTTTTCTAAATCTTGAATGATGGCAATCTAATAAGGCTCTTAAAGATTATTGTTTTGATTTCACTCCTATGTGGATTCAAGTATGGGGGCTCCCTCTCCAGTTCATGTCTAAAGATGTTGGAGTTAAATTAGGGATGAAATTTGGTGATGTTGATGATGTGAGAATTCCCAAATCCAGAACCAGGGAAGGTTGTTTTTTGCGAATATGGACTACCATTAATGTAAAACAACCTCTTAAGAGGGGGAGTCTGATCAAATTGTCCAATGCTGCTCCTTCATGGGTAGAATTCCGCTATGAAAAGCTCCCCACTTTCTGTCGATATTGTGGGAAAGTTGGGCATGAACTCCTAGGTTGTAACCAACCATTCTTGGATATGGATGATGAAGTCTTCCGTGCAACACAGCATGGTGATTGGTTGTGTGCATCACCGGTAACGCAACCCGGCCGCCGGCTTAGTCATCCTAGCCCGGAAGATCAAGCTAGGAATTCAAATTCTTATTTGGAATCCAATGATTCCTCAGCGGAAAATCAGGTTTCTAAGGGGAACAATTCTCGGGATAAAGCATCTAAGTCTAATCCATAAGGAAAGGAGGATATGCAGGACTCTATAAGGAAACCTTCTGATTTTGCTCATGCGGAGATGCTTACAGAGGCCTATCTGGCAGAAAAAGCAAAGAAATCAAGTAGGTTAAAATATCTATCCGCCCTGAATTAGAAGGCAACCATATTACCCCTTATCAAGAGCATATTCTCAAAAAAATTGCCAAGCCTTTTTCTCCAAATGCTATCCCTTCCAATATTAATGCTCCCAGTCTAAATCACCTACACCCCCTCTCTTAAATTACCTAGCCCACTTAAAAGCCCAATTCAAAATGCTACCATTACTAGCCCACCCACAACCCAAAACATTGCCTCCAAATCTGGGCAATATAAACCAATTCGTCCTACTAAGAATTTCCTGATCCATTTAACCCCTTCCCCTACATAACTCTCCTCCAAAGCTAAACACCACTCTTATATCCCCTAACTTTCCTAACCCCCCATCCAATAAACCTCCATTACCCCCATCCTCTTCCAACTGAAAATCTTCATCAAGCTTCACTTATAAAGCTTTGCTCTCCCACCCAGATATCCAAACCCACCTTAGTTGATATACCCATTTCTGTAGCCTCGCCTAATCAAAAGATCCCAAAGAAACAATCTGTTCAGGAACTACCGCAAGCTCGCAGGCGGCGACATGTCTTGAAAGAGTTGGATCACAATAGCCAACCCTCATTGCTCCCTCTACCAACACCTAAACTCTCGCTGAATCTTAATGGAAAAAGTCCCTTGGAAAACCTCAACCCGCTGGCTAATGTTGTTGGGACGACCAGTTCTTGCAAAGATGGTGTTGCTTAGAAAAAAGCCCGCTTGATCGATTTGGTGGTTTCTATGGCCAAAGATATTGATACTGTTATGGTGGTGGAGACCAGCCTCAACTGGTCTCCCCCTGACCAATGATTTCTTGAAATTGTCTGGTTGTGGGGAACTCCCTGACATTCCATCAACTCAAAGAGCTTGCTAGGCTCTACTGCCCCTCTTTGTTCTTTATTTCAGAGACAAAGAACAAAGTGTCCATGATTGATTTGGTTAAAAAGTCTCTGAACATGGATAGCGGACTTTGGGTGGATCCCATAGGCATGTCAGGTGGCCTTGCTCTATTCTGGAAAGGTACAACTTCTGTCTCTCTAAAAAAGATGTGCTTGTGGTTCATTGATGTGGAAATTTTTGACATCTCTCTGAATAAATCTTGGCATTTGGTGAATGTGTAGTTCAGTCCGTATGAGAATATTAGAAGGGAGCAATGGGATTTTTTTACTCAGTACAAATCTTGTTTAGGGGAAGATTAGGCATTGTGGGGTGACATGAATGACATTATTTGTGCTGAAGAGGAAAATGGGGGTATTGTTCGTCCGTCTTGGCCCTTTCGTGGGTGCCAAAATTTTATTGACGAGTGTGGATTGGTGGACTTAGGTTTCTCTGGCTATCCATTCACCTGGCGTAATAATAGACATGGGGTTGATTATGTTCAAGAGAGATTAGACAGGTTTTTGGTTACTCCATCTTGGCATCTACTATATGGCCAGGCATCAGTTACTCATGTAGAAACTGTTGGGTCTAATCATAATGCAATCTTGTTGAATCTCCATACTTCTCATGTGCACTCCAGGATTCCATTTCATTTTGATGGCCGATGGGTGGATGATGACGAAGTTGAACAGGTTATCCATGAAGCTTGGACAACTCCAGTGCAGGGATCCAAATCTTACTTGGTGTATAGAAAGATTCAAACTTGTCGTTCTTCTCTTACCAACTGGAAGCGACATAAACGGTTGAATTCGAGGCGTGTGATTGAGAAATTGAAATCTAAGATTGTTACTCTTAGAAATATGGACCAAGGCCCTCCCACTCGGGAACTACAAGAACTAAAATGGCGATTAAAACAAGAATGGGACAAGGAAGAGATCTTTTGGAAGCAAAAGTCTAGGATTGCATGGCTCCAACATGGGGACAAAAACACTTGGTTTTTTCACTCTTCAGTTATGCAAAGGAGGGCTAGGAATCGTATCTCAGGTATTGAAAACAACAATGATGTTTGGACCAGTCACACCCAAGAAATCCAAGCTGAATTCCAACCTCATTTCTCTGGTATTTTTTCAGCCAGCCCAAACATTGATTTTGTTGACACTGTGGAAGCTATCCCTCATAAGATTATGGATGCCATGAATCATACCCTCATTCAATCTATTTCGGAATCAGAGATTCAAGCGGCCCTTAAAGAAATAGGGCCTACAAAAGCCCCGGGAATCGATGATATGACTACTCATTTTTTTCAAAGATATTGGGCTACTGTTGGCGAAGACGTGGTGGCTGCAGTCAAGAGTTTCTTTCATTTGTCTCATTTACTACAAAGTGTCAACCGAACTCTTATCACATTAATTCCAAAAGTTCCTTGCCCTACCAAACCAAGCCAATTTCGACCAATCAGCCTTTGCAATGTCTCTTATAAACTGATCACTAAAATCTTGTCTCAGAGACTTAAACCAATTCTACCTCATATAATTTTGGATAACCAAAGTACATTTGTGGGAGGGAGACAAATTTCAGATTGTATCCTTATTGCCCATGAGATCATGCATTCTCTCAAGAATAGGGGATATGGGAAGAAAGGTTGGGTGGCTCTCAAGTTAAACATGGCAAAGGCTTACAATCGAATTGAAAGGACTTACCTGGAGGTCGTGCTTTGAAAATTTGGTTTTGTAGATCAGTGGATTAAATGGGTTATGGAGTGTGTGACTACCATGTCCTTTGCAACTATTATTAATGGAGACAAGGGTAATTTTTTTACTCCTTCTAGGGGTATTCGGCAAGGATGCCCTTTATCTACTTATCTCTTCATTCTTTGTGCAGAAGGACTCCATTATTTGATCCAAAAAGTTATTGGCAATAATGCATTAAGCAGGATTAAAATAGGGCAACATTGTCCTTCCATTTCCCACTTATTTTTGCAAATGATGTTGTTCTCTTTTGGGAGGCTACTGAATCTAGTTGCAAGGCGATCGAGGATATTTTGCACAAATATAAAGTTGCCTCTGGTCAAATGGTGAATAAGGAGAAATCTTCCTTATTTTTCAGCCCCAACACTATGGCAACTGTCAAAGGTGGAATCTCTGACTATCTGAATATTTGGTATGATAGCCATGGTGGCAAATATCTTGGTTTGCCTTCCATCATCAGCAAATCAAAAAAAGGGGTTTTCATTATGTCAAAGATCGTGTTAGCAACAAACTTAAAAGCTAGAAGGACAGTACTCTAAACCTTGTCGGAAGAGAGACTATGCTTAAATCTGTTTTCCTTGCTATGCCTAATTATGTGATGCAATGCTTTGTTCTTCCAAAACATTTTAGTAAGGATTTATGCAGTGCTATCCGCAAGTTCTGGTGGGGTTCTCAAAATGGGGAGCAGAAGATCAGTTGGGTAAGCTGGAGTAAAATGTGTGATAGCAAGGCTAACGGTGGGCTTGGCTTTCGAGATCTCTATGCTTTCAATCTTGCTTTTCTTGCCAAACAGGGGTGGAAGCTTATACAAGGCCCTTGTTCTTTATTTCAACAATTTTTCGAAGGGAGATATTTTCATAATAAATCTTTTTGGAATGCTCAGTGTCCAAGTTCAGCTTCCTGGGCTTGGAGAAGTATTGTGGCTGGGCGACAAGTCCTCAAGAAAGGTTGGAGATGGAATGTTGTTAATGGCACCTCGATTAACATTTGGGAAGATCCCTGGCTCCCTCAGAACCTTTATTTTAAAGTTCTCAGCACTCCTCCTTCACCTGAATCTCCCCTTTGTAATATCCATTATGTCTCTGAACTTATTGATGCGGATACCCACTGTTGGAACCGGGCATTGATCCAAACTTTGTTCTCAGATATTAATGTGGAATCAATTTTATCTATCCCTATCAGTTATCAACCCGTTGGTGATAAAGGGATATGGCATTTCACTAATGATGGTGCTTTCTCTGTCCGCTCAGCCTACCACTCAGCTAAAATGAGCATTCTTCCCCGACAATCACGCGAATCGGGAGAATCAAGTTCAGGTAACCCGATGTCTTCCTTTTGGAAAACCATATGGTCCTTGCATGTTCCAAATAAAGTTAAAATGTTTTTGTGGAGATGCTCCCATAATGCTATTGCAGTGTTATCTAATTTGATTCAGAAAAATGTGGATTTCTCTCCTTACTGTCCCCGATGCAAGAGGCACTATGAAACTTTAGAGCATCCAATGTTTAATTGTAAATCCTCTAGAGAAGTTTGGCGTCTGTCTCCTCTTGCATGCTTTTCATCCAGCTCCTAGGATCAACTGTCATTTAAGGATTGGTGGTTTACATTATACAAAGACTCCCTAGTTGCACCAGTGTGGAGGATATTGGTGAACTCATAGCTTCAATATGTTGGTTCATTTGGAAAGCGAGGAACAAAGCCTATTTTGACGGGGAAATCTGGTCTCATGGCATAATTTTAGCTAAGGCCTCAGCCCTTATCTCAGAGTTTAAGGCAATAAATAGCACCAAGTCCTCTCCTCCCAGACCATGCAATTCACCTCCTATCCTGATGTGGAATCCACCTCCTATGGATGTAATTAAACTTAATGTGGATGGTGTTGTTTGTAGGAACGCTGGGCGAGTTTCGGTTGGCATTGTTGCCCGTAACTATTTTGGAATTGTTTTGGGTTGGGCCGCTATATCTTTCAATGGACTTTTCTCACCACGCACCACAGAGGCTATGGGATTCATAGAAGCAATAAGGATAGCGGCCAATAATGGACTGGCCAATATCATTATTGAAGGTGACTCTCTTCAAATTGTCCACGCGCTTACTCAAAAAGGAAGAATTTTCTCGGACTATAGCTCCATTGTTTCTGCCTGCTTTGAGTTATTACTTCTATTTTCCTCTTGTACTTTTGTGCATGTCAAAAGATCTTGTAATAGGATAGCCCACTTGTTGGCTAAACAAGCCCTATTAAGTACTCATTTAGCCAATTGGGGGGTCCTGTCCCCCAATGGCTAGTGAACCTTTGCTCTGGTGATGTTTGGTCTTCGGACAATGATTTGAATCAATAAAACTCAGCTCCTTTTCCGTGGAAAAAAAAAGACTATGTTAACTCGGTTGTTTGGTAAATCATATATCAGACCACCTAAACCTATGGACAACATGTTCCCATTTTGAACCATGGTTCGTGCCAACAACCGTGAGAACACTAAATTATTTTTAACTTATCTGAAAATTATTTGCAGCTAAATTATATAAACATGAAAATATCTGGCATGCTGGGATTGTTTTGAGGATGTCTTAAGGCCCTTATTGGATGCAACATTACAAGGGTATACAATTATACCCCCTCCCCTTATCCTGGTCCCACAGCTTTATGCATGGTTTGGGAAACAAAAGTGCCCCCGGATAATTTTATACTCCCACCCTTTTAATACCCCTTTATACCCCTCAGACCTTACTAATTAATAACAGCGCCCCCCGCCCCTCTCCCTTATACCTGTTCCCTTCCCCCAATTTTTTTTTACTGTTTTTAAAAAGAAACCGAATGGCATTTTAAATGTTTTACGAACTCTTGCAATTTCCTTCAGATAAAAAAATAAGAACTTTTGTGAATAATTTTTAAATTTATTTTTGCATCAAATTAAACTAATTGAGATCATTAATTTGATAAAAAAAAATTTGAAAAATTTTATACTTTAGAATTTGACATTGTTAGCTTGGCTTGTTTTGCAATATCCTTCGGATCAAAAAATAAAGTATTTTCACATTAGGTTTTTTACCTTTTTTTACACCAAATTAAACTACAAATTGAGATCTTTAACTTGATACAAAAAAAATTAAATTTTTTTATACTTTAGAATTTGACATTGTTGGGGAATAACATAAAAATTACTAATTAGTTATTATTAAACACGTATAACTAGAAAGGAAAAAAAAAAGCAAAAATTAAACTTCGAAATATTATTGAAATGAATAATAACTGAATATTTTAGTTTTAGATATAACTAATAAAAGGAATTATTTATTAAAAATTATAATTGATTTAATGACTATTGTGCTTATGTATTTTTTTATCATAAAATCTAATATGACTGTTCAAGGGCAAATAAGTCATTTGTCAAGTTTTTACATCATCTATCCAATTTTATCCTTCTTTATCACAAATTCATCCAAACCACATACTATTTAATCCTCCTTTCATAAATGTCACATCACTGTGGGTCCACCCTTACTAAATAATACTCCTTGCTATCTTATTCCCCTTACTATTTAATCCCACAAAAACATATCTTGCATCCAATCGGGGCCTAAAGGTAAAATCTTTATGTATTCGTGGATTTCTATTATGTATAAAAAGAAGGTTGAAAAGCTCAAGTTGGTTAAAAAGTCTCTTTACGAATTGGGGGAATGGACAGCATCATATCCATGCAGTCTCATCAGAGTCATCCATGCTCGGCAATTAACGGCTCAGATTTATTTGGACTCAAACAAATCTACACCATTGATCGCCGAGCTGATCTGGGCCGTTGATCGCCGAGCACGGACGGCTCGGATGGGGACTGCATCAGCATGCACCCCAGGCCTCTTTTTTATTGTCATTCTTCAAATTTTGGGAAATAGGTGGAGCTATAAAAAAAAAACTATTTACACTGGAATTAAAATTTCTTAAAATTGAAAGAGAAAATATCTAAAAAGTACGTTATTTTAGCAAAAAAAAGTGGCTTTACATCGTTTTATAAAACCGCGAATCAATCTTTCATGAACAATTAAAAGGGAAAGTCAATAGAGGCACTAACTAATAGTATATTCCCTCTGTCATAATTTGTTTGTTCACTATGAAACTACGTGCAATTTTCAAATTAAAAAATAATGAATTTTTAAAAATAATTTTTAAATTTTGTTTCCACCGTATTAAAGTTCTCAATGAGATCCATTAAACAAGATCCATATTTATTAGAAAATTATTTTTGTAAATACATTATTTTTTAGTTTGAAAATTGCACGTAGTTTCATATTGAACAAACAAATTGGGACGGAGGGAGTATTAACTAACTAGTGTAGTAAATATATGTGACATTTTTTTAGTGGATAAATGTATTCATAAATTGTATCATGCATTGATATGGTAATAACGTGTATTTTTAGAATAATATTTTGTAAGTTATTTAACGTTTTAGCCTTAGCTCATAAAAGGACAACAATAATCACCGGAAAAATAGAATACAAGATCTACATGATTCGAAAGTGTACCTTCCTCTGCGGAAAGGGGAAGAACTGCCATTTCTATGCAGCAAGACTTACAAAGCGGAGAAAGCTTCGTAACAGTGAACATTTATAGACAGTGGGATCAAATGACAAAACCTCACACATCTCATTGCCCTTGCAGCATCTCTTGTCAATTTCTATTTCTCCATTTAGAGGCCTGATGTGACATAATGAGAGAAAATTTTGTAATTTGTCGCATCTTTTCTTTAACTTTTTGAATTAATGATTCATCATCATTTTTAGAGATTTAAATACCAAAATTGAGGTGTGCATATTTGAAGACTCGCATTGGTCTCTATATCTTCAAAATGACAATGGATCCCTCCAGTATTCTTTTATAAAATATACAAAAAGTCAAAAAAAAATGAAAAGAAAAGAGGAAACAAATTATAAAATCTCTCCTCATTACATCATATCCGGTCTCTAAAATAGAGATGTAAAGATTGATGGTATATGCTCTTATAACCCTTTTTGAAAACAATAAAGAACAGTTATTTTATTTTTAATTAATGGAATCTTTGGGACATTTTTCCACATCTTTGGGTCAAACATATCAAACTCAATGACCCATACAAAGAGGCGCGCGGGCAGGAGCCGCGGTCTCCTCAAGTTTCGAATAAATACAATGTGCAGTATCTATTTAAATTTGGAACAATGATACATAAACACCACCTCTACCACACTCCGTCACACTCTGTCTCATATGTGAGGGGACCTATCCCACATATGAGAGTGTGTGTGGCAGAGTATGGTAGAGAAAGTGTATCTGTATCATTTTTGTTAAATTTTGGTGTATGTTTAATACTTTGTGGGTGTATTTTCTTTGATGCCAATAAGTTCTTAAAACCATTAACTCAATCCCAAACCCTTGAAAACCTTGAGCCCTCCATCCCTGTGAGATTGTTTACCGTTAACTCATTTAAAAGTATAAGCGGCTAGAAAGAGGTGTAACTTTATTATTTATATTCTCAATACGCCCTCTCACGTGTAGCCAGATTCTCTTTCTTAAATAACCTAAACACATGTGAATTTTAATAATTAGGTAGGTGACCATGAGGTTAGAATATAAGATCTATTGCTTGCTCTAATACTGTATAATATTCTTGAGTATCAACTCATCTAAAAGATTAAACTGTCAGAGAAAGAGGGGGCAATTTTATTATTTATATTCTCAACAATCCTGACGAAGTTAGATTTTAAATAATTCTGTGTTTGAGATTATGAGCTCAACACAACCTAGGTTAATTTGGGGGGAAAAAAAAAAAAGAACCACCTAGGACTCAAATTCTCAATACCCGAAAATTTTGACACTGGAAACTGCTATAATAATACTCGATGCAGCCAACATAAGATTTTTATGGTCATCATCTAAGCTAGATCTAAGTCAGATAATTTGCATGCATGATCGAAAATGAGGGTGCGAACATAAAAGCGTAGACTAACATTCACGTAATAACATTGATTGAGAAGAGAAACGTAGACTAAAAATTGAAAACAAAAATGGAAAATCTTAAAAAAGAAAATGATGTGACCTGGGTCATTCATAACTGTTGAGTTCTTTTATTTTTTGGCCGATATTGTAGATCAACCTTAATTAGTA